>CM041634.1:32298900-32373503 GCA_023333625.1 Bothriochloa decipiens
CCCCGGGGGCGTCCCGACTGAAGCGAGACCGGGGCGCGCGGCAGTGGTGGGCGGGGGGTGCTTATTATTGCATAGTGTTTTACACTATACTACAATGTTTTACCTCTGTCTTTTCACCTCTACAAATCATCCATACTCCGTCCGTCCCACTAGGATTGTCGCTGGGGCAGGTGACGATTCATTGAATGTTTGATGTACCTACCAAAAGCTAAAACAACATACTCCAAGAGACAGAGGGAGTATTTATAGATTCTATCCTCTGCATGGGGCTTCTGTGTATTTCATATTATGCATTTAGTTGAAACATTAGCTTAAGTTATGATGGTTCTTGTTGCATCCCATGACATGATGAATCTAAATTTTGATCTCATTAGTTGTTATAAGTTTTATATCCTCAAATTAAGTTGAAACTCTTGTTCTTACTGTATGTTTATTAATTTTCTTTTTGTGTTTTTCCTAAAAAATAAGAAATTTTAAGTCATAGACTGCACTATATGAAGTATGCAATGCATAGATGGCCATTCAAATCTAGACCACGTCGGTCAAGATTAGTGATAGAGCTTGAACTGAGATATAGGGTGGAGTGGCGGCGATGCTAATGTCAAAAGGATATTTTAATGGCTTAAACCTTATAATCATTGCTTTCTTTGAAAACGTGCATTGCACGTACCTCATTAAGCGAAGTTAGAATTGTTTTTACATTCCGACTATCCTAGAGGCGAGGTGCCAAGAGGATTAGGCGGACAAAACACAAACAAAAGCCGCCGGCTGGAACGGCGGAGCGTCGGAGGTTGTACTAACTACTAAACTAATTTTGCGACTGTAAAGCCGAGGACCATGAATAACCTATTCCGACATCAGCGCATAGCACTTCTTACCGCGCCGAGGAAACATAATCTGCATTGCCTGCTTCCTGGCAGACAGGCTTGCTGCGGCGAAGGCACGGGCGAACTCGTCGTTGATGGTGGAGTTCGGCACGTTGGTGGAGGGCCGCCCAATCCACTTGCTTAGCATGATACGCTTTGCCTGCGGCTCCGGGTTAGGATCGCGATATGCCGATTTTGCCGCAAGGCGGGTACTCCGCCGTGGCATCCAGTCATCATCACGGTCATCATCTCGAGCTCTCAGCACATGCGCGCGCGGCGTAGTGGGGATGAGAGGTTCCTGCAGCGGTAGGCATAGAGAGTCGAAGAAGGCATTCACTGTAGCTCGGGCGTCGTCGCTGGACCCCTGCACGTCGTCGTTCGGAGGCGCTACACCCACGGGCTTCGCGGGCTGCTGCCTCACGACATCATCCACCGAAGCCACTAAAGGCGTGTCGGTAGCAAGCGCAGGAGCCACAAGCGGTGTGGCATGTGTAGGTGTTGTGGAAGCCGCCGCTGCCGCGTTCTCACCATGTGTGTCAGCCGACGCTCGTGGTGGAATGATGAGCCCGACAACTGCTGCCGCCGCGTCCTCGCCAACCACCCCCCGAGCCTCAGCAGCGGGGGTAACCGGCAGTGGAGAGGCACCTGCCTCGCCAGCTTCCCTCGGTGCCTCGTTGGCAGCGAAGGAAAGCCGGATCATATGCGGCGGTGACAAGGGGCTCGATAGGTCTGTCCGGGCGTGCAGAGAGGAAGCGAGCAGAGTAGACGGTCGCATGATGAGGGAGGCAGCGAGCTCATCGAGCATTGGATCGACCCAAAAGGGAAGCCTCACGTCCTAACACAGCTCAAGTGCCAGTGGGTCGGCGGCGGTGGCGGCGTTGCGATAGAGTCAGGGGACGTGTGGATGTTGCCCCTCCTTGGACGCCCGCTCCGGCGCCTCTGGCGCCGACGACGGACACCATTGGCGCCCTCCACAGCCCCCTGCGTGGCGCCGTCCAAGCCACAAAGTGGTTCGTGTGAGGGAGGTCGCAGACCACCATCCGCTGCGGTCGTGGGGGACGGACAAAGAATCTGTCCGATTAAGATAGGGGCAGCGTGAGGTTCAGGAGCGTGAGAAGCTTCCTGGCCCCCACCGACACGACCATGGCCCCCTTTCGCTGAACGCCAGAGGCAGCGCCTAGGGGCCTCCGGCGCCTGGTCCGCGGAAGGGCGCCGATGCATCATTGCTTTTTTTTTTTTAACTTTAAAGGAATACAATCTCAAAGACAACGAGGGTCATAGCAACATTTGGTATGCACTAAGAAATTTCTCAAGATACTGGATTTTCCTATCAACAAATTATATGGTTAGTAGTAGTATTGCGTAATTATAAACATAGCATGCTTATAATTATACTATTATTAATATAGATATGTCAAATATTTCATTTCAAATGTTTAAAATTATACAAAGTGACAATTTGCACAAATTATATGTCACGGGCATTAATCTAACTTTTTAAATAGTTTGTTCCAGCGAGGCGGGTTGGAAAGATGAGAGGAATTGATAGCCGGCGGAAGCAGTAGTGGAGGAGAGTGTAGCGCCGCCGTGGATCTCCCTACTCTCTTTGGACCAGGGTCCAGGAATAGCCAGGCGGTGCCAGCTAGGCAGGCAGGCAGGCGAGGCGCAAATCGCTTGTGAGCGCGCGGAACAAGACGACGCAAAAGGCATGCAGGCGTGCGACAATGCATGCACACGTCTTTTCCTGGTCCTGAGACAACGACGACGATGGGCCGAGCCATCGATCGACATGGATCAGATCGAATGCTGCACACAGGCACACAGCTCACGATAGATTCGTCGTCTGTACATACGCGCGCATTACGCATGGTTGCCGTCGTTCCGGCCGTTTCTGCGCTAGGCGCCCGGTGCGATCTTTATTTGCCCTTTGGCTTGGCTCCAGGAGCGGGATGAGATTGGCACGGCAGGCGCGCACACACACGCATCCGTACTAGTACGTGTGTCAGGGGACCCCCGAGCGATCGAGTCGCAACTCCCACGCAAGGCAGCCGGCCGGCATATGCAGTGCAGCGTGCAGGTAGTGTCGTCGCGCTTTTTTGTTCCGCGCGCGCCCGTACAGTATGTGTGATTCCGCGCCCAATCGTCTTTCGATGGTCCAGTCCAGGTCTGTATTTTGACCGCCAGGCCGGCCATCAAGTTAATTAGTGAGGTCTTTCGCCCTTCATCAGGCTTCAGTTCCCCGTGCTCTATGAGGAGAGCCAGCCGCCACTGAGAAAGTGAGAATCATCGTGTGAGAGCGGGTGGCCGGCCGGTGCTTCAAGCGTGCATCGGCGAATGCATGAATGCATATATATATATGACTGTTTTGAGGTTGGCCGGCCGGCCGGTAGTGCTCGATCGTCATTCTCTTTGTTTGCCAATGCAAGGCGATCGAACGAGAGAATAGCTAGCTACCCAAACCTATGGCATTGGCATCATCGATCGCTAGCTCCATGTACGGAAATGCGTCTAAAAATTTTAACCTTAGCTTGGTTGTGTAATCACTTCTTGCAAAGACTTTATCAAATTTTAATATGGAAAGTCAAATGTTGGAGACAAGGGGGTAGCTGCTTGGAACTGAGAAAGAAGGGTATAGTAAAGATATGAGAGAGATCGAGGATGACACAGTGCCTGATCCCTTGATTTCAATAATGGGGTATGAACCTAATCAAGCGATGAAATTCGTTGACGATGTATATGATGACCGAATCATGGTAAAATAGTTAGGTGTGCGGATCTAACGATACAATGTTCGCCAACATTCAATCTCGAGTATTAAAAAAAGGTAGAGTTTAGATACCTTGCATGTATGCACGCGCGACGTGAGCACGTGGTGCATATATAGCTAGACTAGAGTTGAGATACTAGATGCGCCGCATGTGGCTGGCCGAGACTGGGACCATGCATAGTCATAGAATCGATCGATGGGTCCGTCGACGTCGTGGCAGCACTTGATCACCAGCTGTAGCTATCGCAAATACTGGAGCAAAAAGGAAAGGAAAGCCCGGATTCGACTGCGGCGTGGAGGTGGAGCAAGAAGCTGAGGATCGATGGCATTGATCGATCGAGCTGGATCATGCATCATCGCATCTGGATTCCCTGTTCCCGAGGCACGGAGGAGATCGAGTAGGGCACGGGATGGGCGGGCGACGGAAAGCTAGCGCTGCCTTGCTGCCCTGGCCGCGTATACAGTCCAGCTGATGCTGATGCTGATGCTGATCAGGCAGCTCGCGCACCATTCCCTTTTGCGCCGGACGGACCTTTTCAGAAGAGAGAAAAAATGACTTTGCAGTCCATGGCATCGAGTAGCAAACGGTCCTGCCCCATCTGTGCTGCCTGCTGCTGCTTTAGTTCGATTCAGTTTGCACCTTTGGGCATCCATCGCTGCCCTGCCTCTGTCTCCCTCCGCCCAGCTGCTTTATCCCCGCCCTACTAGTTGTTCTTTTGCAGTTTTGCTTTGCTCGCACAAAAGTCAATCCACGTCCAGATTCAGCGCCATATATATGGAGAGAGAGTCCGTGCACCGTGCTCCTCGTCGTCGTGCAGTGCGTTTCTTCCCGAAGTCTCACAAAACCATAGTCGGATAGTCAGATCAGGCATGCAAGACAACCAACATTTTCGTCAAGGTGCTTGTGTTTGTCGGTGTCAAGCACAAGCAGCGCCAGCGTCCACAGTGTGCCTGCTTGCGTTGTCGCTGGCTCGCCGCTCGGCCGGACCAACCTCCTACAGGCCAACTCTAGTCCTCTCTCTGCTGCTTCCTGCAGTTATCTAGGAATTAGGATATATATTTTTTAAAAAACGTGTATCTCATTAAGAGAAATTAGAGAAGTCCAATACATTCAGACGTTCCGTCTGGCGAGATACCTGCGTAAACGTTGGATCACATACTGACACAAGTCACCGGCTTTACGGCGGAGCTTCGAGGGTCGTACTACCTAGAGAACTAGCTGTGCTTCGGATTAGGACGACGCAGAAACCTATGGTACGAGGAGCGTCGCAAGGGCCCTGTACCCGGCCGTGACCCACTCCGCTGCCTCATCACGGATCCTGTGGTCTCTTGGTGAGCAAACCACCGGCCATCAGACCTTGCACTTCCCCCCTACTGCAGCCGTGGCTCGGCACCACATGAATTAGGATATATATACCACTGTTAGAGCCATCCACAGCAGATATGCATTAGAGCATGTTTGATACTTTTTGATAACATGAGAATTGTTTGTTAGCTAATTTTATTCTAAATGAGCTTTAGTGCATTCAGATGAGGTTAATAGATGGGCTAATTTATTAGCTAAGTAGTATTTAAAATAACTAGCTAGCCAACCCAGCGGGGTCTATCTAGATCCAAAGAGCTAATTACTGGCTAGCTAAGAATTAACCCTAATAACCTCTAGTGCATCATAAACAGGAGGGCTAATAGCTGCGCTATTTTTTTAGACAAGCCTTTAAATAGTTATTTGCCAACTGGCTAATCATCCACAGCTAATTTGGACTAATTTTTAGCACGTCTAGTAACTAGCCATGTGTACCTAAACATGTCTTAATTTAGGTTATTTTTTGGCCCAATAATTAAAAGCATCTCCAACAGTTTGTCAAAATTTACTTAGCAAATACCATGATTTGTCAACTTGCTAAAAAATATGGCAAGTCCAAAAATAGGCTCTCTCCAAGAGTTTGCCATTTAGACTTGGTAAAATTAAAAAGGCCCGCTAAGCGAACGAAGAGCCCTGCTACGGGAACGAAGAGCCCTATTAAGAAACGAAGAACCCTGCTAAGCGAACGAAGAGCCCCGTTAAGAAACAAAGAGCCCCGCTAATAAAACGAAGAGCACTGCTAACGAACGAAGAGCCCCGCAAGCGACCTACGTGACGGCACCGGGCTTCACGCGGGATCGGTCCCGCCGGCGGCGCATCACGCGGTTTGGGTCGTGGAAGTTGTTCGGGCTTGGCGCGACTCTTTCACGACGACGGCGGCACATCACGTGGTTCCGTCGCCGGGCTTCGCGCCCAAGATCGGTCACGGCGGCGGCACATCACGTGTTTTGGGTTGTGAAAATTGGCCGGGCTTGGCGCGACTCTTCCATGGCGGCTGCAGCGCATCACGCGGTTTGGTTATTGGACTTCGCGCGCGACCAGAGGAAGGAGTTGAAGTTCTATGCGCGCGGGAAAGCTGCGGCGACGGGAAGAGGAGTTGGATGCGCGCTCGAAAAGATACGCGTACGGAGAGGTTAGATGGCAACTTGGTAAAGATGACAACCTCATTTGGCAAACCGTTGGAGAGTAAATTTTCTTATTTGGTAATGCTGTCTCTAATATGTCTCATAGATCGGATAGGCCCACACGGTCCACTCCACTACTCCAGCGCCCGCGCGTGTCGCGCTCCATCAACCAGCCCCCACATGCACACCACTTGACTACGGCCCCATCATTTTCTCGTCGCATGAGCCCGACCCACCCATTCTCGTCCACTCGCTCACCTTATTCATTCCCCTTTCTCTTGCTCGCTTTCTCCGTCGTTCCTTATCCAGGTCACGCCGCACATGCTCCTCCGAAGGCACTGGTTGCACCACGCATGCTCTGCCGAAGGCGCTCCCGCGTGCTCTCTGTGAATTTCTGGCGCTCGCCTGCTCGACCTCTCCGCGTGCACGGGCCTCGACGCTCCTCATGCCTCGGCGTCACCGTGTTGCCGCCTGGCCGGCCAGCTGTCCGCTGGGGTGCAGCTGGCGCGGGGCAGCAGGGGGTCTGGGGTGGCGTGGCCTCGAGGTGTTTGTGGTGGCGTGTCCCCTTCCTACCTCCCTTCCCTAGCGGGGAACGACCATGGTCGGGCCGGATCCGGCGGCCGTGGCTGTGGATCCGTCGACGGTGGCCCTGGATCTCCGGCACGGGTGGCCTCCCGTCCACGACCACCTCCTCCCTTGCGGCCCACCACCTCCTGTGCGTTGGACATAGTGGATCTGAGGCCTCCATGGCATGCTCCATCAAGGTATGTCCGGGGGGCCTCTGGATACGAGGCCTTCCTCCCCCTTCTTCTTTCATCCCCCTTAACCAGGTGCTCATTTGTTTCTTTTTTCAAATCCTTTTGTTTTAGTTTGTTATATCTACTTGTTTTAATAGCACCATTGTTGTTTTTTTTAAAAATATTTTGATTTTTTTGTTTCAATTTAGTGTTCTCGTTGTTTCAGACGATTTTGACATTTTGTTTTAGTTCACTACTACCCCTAAAGAACTTCCATGACGGGCATTTCTGTGAAGGACATTTTTTATTTTTCACAGTGGGCAAGGGCAAACGCCACAGATGGAAGGTCACGGTTAATCGTGGCCTCCACCGCAGCGGGCGTCGGTGCCTGCTGCGGAAGTTTGATTTACCGCAGTGGGCAACATAAGCGCCCGCTGCGGTAAATGAGTATTAACCGCAGCGGGCGACTTATATTGCCCACTGTGGCAAATAATTCCCAAAAAACAAAAAAAGAAAAAACCCTAGATAGGCCCGCTGAGCCCATCCACGGGCCCGACGAGCCCATCTAGGGTTACAGCACTGTCGCTTGCGCCGCCGCCGTGGGCCACCACCATATCTAGGACGACCGTTGTGCCTCGTGGATCTAGTGCCATCGGAGGAGTATCACCTCCACCGCCGTCGCCGGATCCGCCCTCGCAGGGGGCAGATCCGGCCTTGCCGTCTCCGCCAGACGCCGGGAAGAGGCGAGGGAGAAGGCCACCGTCGTCATGGGAGGAAGAGGCCTCGCGCAGCCACGGCCTTGCTCCACGCACACCGTCGGATGCCAGGATGAGGAGGCCACCGCCGTCGTGGGAGGGAGGGGGCTCGCGCTGCTGCGTCCTTGTGCTCTGCGCGTGCACCGTGAATCTGGCACACATGCCCGTTCTGCTAATCCATCGGCTTCGGCTGCAAGTAAGGAAGGGAGCGATGGAATCAGCGACGGGGAACGACGGGACAAGCAAACAAACAGAGGAATCACGGCGAGGGGAGACGAGGCAGAAGTGTGGAAGGGCGGACATACCCCTGGCTTGCCATCACGGCGGATGATGACGAGCTCGTTCCGGTTGTACGAGCTGGTGACCAGTCCAGCACTGGCCTCCATCCCCCTCGCCCTACCAACCAGATCTCGGGGCCGGCTCTAGTGGCGGTGGCTGGTGCTGTGGGGAAGGGGAGGCGCTAACGGGAGAGAGTGGAGGCGCTAATGGGGGAGAGTAGAGGCGCTAAGCGCGATGGGGGAGAGTGGAGGCGCCACGACAGGGGAGAGTGGAGGCGCGTCACGCTGGAGGAGGAGGTGCGACAAGGAGAAGTGAAGTGTGGTGGCTAAAAGGAGCGGCGAGGGGGAGGAGTGAGATGAGGATGTGGTGAAAACCTAAGGCGTATTTATATTCAGACAGCTATCGGGCCTCTTCTTGGGCCGTTTGGGCCCAGTCTTTTACGTGATGGGCCTCATAGTATGGCCGCCATGGTAAATCAATTTACCATGGCGGGCCTTTTAAGATGCCCGCTGCGAAAAATACCTATTTTCGTAGCAGTCATCTTAAAAGGCCCGCCACGGTAAATTCATTTACCGTGGCGGCCAAAAGTGTTCGTCGTGGAAAATAAAAGTTGCCTGTCACGATAAATCGTGGGATTTACCGCGACGGGCAAAAAAGTGCCTGCCATGGAGATGAACTGTGCAATGTCACGATTAATCAATTCTGTAGTAGTGTTTTTTCAATATGATTGTTTTCGCAAACACATGTTTGCTCTGTGTTTTTGCTTGTTTCAATTACTTTGATTTTTTTTGTTTCAAACCTACATTCATGTTTGTTTCAATTTTTATTTTTAAATTGTTTCACTTTTGCTTTTTTCCTCGTTTTGTTTCAAAATGCTTGTGTATTGTGTTTCAAATCCAATTTTCATGTTATTTCAATTTGTGTTTTTAATTTGTTTCATTTTTGCTTTTCCTCATTTTGTTTCAAATTTCTTGCTTATTGTATTTCAAATCCAATGTTCATGTTGTTTCATTTTCATGTTTTAATTTGTTTCAATTTTTTGTTGCTTTTTCCTTGTTTGTGTTTTCAGCGGGGGTTCAGATGTGGAACGAGCAATCCACCAAAAACATAGATGCACTAGCAAGGGCTGTAGTACCATTGTTTTCAAATTCTATCAAAATTTGGCCAAATTTCATCAAATTTCTAATTATTTGACTGGTCGAACGAGTGAATCCCGGTCTGAATTTTTCAAAATTCGTCCAATTCAGTGGGCACCAAATTTTTTGAGATTTTGAATCCCAAAACCTTGGGTAGCACAGTGGGTCTCGATCGTAGCAGGCGTCCAGCTGGTCTTCATCTTCCTATAGGGGAGTCACGTGCTCCACCTGGGATGCGAGCGGGGCTGGTGATGGTGTTGATGTAGCCGTTGGAGCAGGGGATGCGGGCGGTGCACCAGAAACAAAGGATTGCAAATACGATGCAGAACCCTCTGTTTCTCTAGCTGATACTGAGCGTGGCATAGCAGAGCGTGGCGGAGGAATTGTTGATGGGGATGCCGAGTTCTGAGCTCCAGGCACCACCTCCGGCCACAGGTCCTTGACGGTGAACTCGCTTCCTGCTGCCTTCGAGGACACGGGCTCCACCAAGGCCCAATCCCAGTCGTGTCCTTCATCATAGACGACATCTCGGCTGATCTTCCCACCCTGGGTCACCGAATCGTATACTCGGTATGCCTTGGCTCCCTCCGCATAGCTGATGAAGACACCGACCTCATCACGGTCATCGAGCTTACGGGGCTAGGTAAGCTTCTTGCTGTAGGCGACGCAGCCGAACACCTTGAGGTGGCCCACGGTCGGCGCACGACCGTACCAAGCCTCGTAGGGCGTCATCCCCTTGAGCGCGCGAGTCGGTGATTGGTTGAGGAGGTGTACAACGGTCATCATGCCTTCCCCAAAACTGAGCCATCATCCTCCTCTGCTTCAGCAGTGCACGTGCTGTTGCCACCACCAATTGATTCCTGCGCTCAATGACTCCATTCTGCTGTGGAGTGTAAGGAGCAGAGTAGTGGCGCTTGATACCTTGATCGGTGCAGTATGAGGTGAACTGGGCGACGATGAACTCTCCGCCATTGTCCGTGTGGAGAATCTTAAGCTTGCTGCCACTCTCCAGCTCCGCGGTGGCTTGCACCTTCTTGATGGCATCCCCGACGGCATCCTTCGATGGCAAGAGCACGACCCACATGAAGTGAGTTGCATCATCCACCATTAGCAAGAACAAGCGATTGCCACCGGGCATCGCCAGCATCATAGGACCACACAGGTCACCGTGCACTAGCTCCAGCTGTTGCTTCACCAGATACTCCGTCGTAGTCGGGAACGGGTGCCTCCTCTACTTGGTAGTGACAGGTGTCACACACCTGCTCGACATGGTCAAGCTTGGGCATTCCTGAAGCCATCTCCTCCTTGCTCAACCACTGGAGTGCATCGAAGTGCAGATGGCCGAAGCATTCATGCCACTGCCAAGCTTCATCGTCCTTGTGCACCGCAAGACAGAGAGCCTGGGAGAGGCTGGGCTGCTTCCACATGAAGAATGTACAACTGATTGACTCCCCGGCATACTTTGGCAAGCAGGCGGCCGCGACGATCATAGATGCATAGCATGCCATCATCGATCTTCGACTTGGAGCCACTCTCATCAAGTTGCCAAGGCTCATGATGGAGTTCTTCAGAGCAGGGATGTAGTAGACTCTATGGAGAACGCGGTACTCACCGGTCTTGCCCCTGAACACGATGGAGATGATGCCATGGATGTCCACCTTGGACTCATCCCCGAAACGCACCGTGCCACAGACGTCAGTGTCTAGGTCGGCGAAGAGCTCATGGCGGCCCATCATTTGATGCATCGTGCCACTGTCCAGTTACCGTCCTCCCATCTTCTCTTCTTCTTCTTCAACATCAAGGTAGGCCCGGGCGCGAGGCTCCTCCAACGTGACGTCTTGCACGACGTAGGTTTACGCCGGTGAGCTCTCGTCGAGGTCCATGAAGCCGTGCACCAGGAATAGGGCACCATCTTCTTCTTCCACCTCGGCATACTAGGCACGTGCTCTTTGTCCTCTGCACTGACCACCTGGATCTCCTCCTTGACCTCCGTTGCAGTGGCCGCCATGGCCCCCACGGTCACCGCCGCCGCCGCCGCCATGGTCACCACGATCATGACATGGCTGGCTGCAGTCTCATGCACAGTGGCCCTCTTAGCCACAATTGAGGCAGGTGTCATCTTGATAGGGCCTACGGTCGTCGCCGATGGCTCTTCCATCTTCATGACCGTCGCTTCTTGTCTCTATAGCCGTGCTGGCGACGATCCTGTGAGCCTGAGCAGTTAGAGTCATCCGCACCCTTCTTCTCCTTCTTCGAGTGCGCTCGCCACTGCTCCTCGGTGTGCATGAGCTTGCCGCCGACGGTGATGGGCTCGGTCGGCGCTTGCTCCTCATGCTCATCAACTGTCTTGAGCCTCCCGGTGACCTCCTCAAGTGTGAGTGCATTGAAGTCAAGGAATTGCTCCATGACGATGTTCTCCATGATGTTCAGCTCGTCGATGTCCCAGCATGCATGGAGGATGAGTTGTTGATGCAGAGCTAATAGGTGGAGCGCAAAGTCCTCGACTTGATCGGCGGGCCGCATCCCGACGTTCTCCCACTCGTGGCGAAGGCACTGCATCATCGTCAAGCGGACCCTGTTCATGTTGATCTATGCTACAGTGATGGCATCCCACGTCTCCTTCGCCGATGCCTTGTCGATGAGCAAGATGCCCATCTCCTTAGGAACCGTGGCCATGATCACCTCCAGCGCCCGTTGTTCGTTGTGGTATAGCAACGGAGCTCCCTCGACCGCATCCCACAAGTTGTAGGCTTGCATCTTGAGCTTCATGGTCTGAGACCATTCGTGGTAGTTGGTCTTATCCAACATCATCCACGCAATCCCACTGCTGAAGTCATGATGCACAACTTGGGCAGCTGGCGACTGGTGGTGCCTGCCGCTGTGCCCGCGCCTGCGCGGCGGTGACGAGGACCACCTCCGACGGGTACTGCGTGAAGCCCTCGGTGGCGATCCGCTATGGACAGGCTCCTTCTTGCTCCCCCTGCTCCTTTTCCTTGGCGATCTTCGCCCGTAGAGCCTGCGCCGTCCTCGCCGCAGCTTCAGCTGCCACCGCTGCATCCCTCGCCACCTGAATCATCGCCACTGCAGCATCCTCTACTGCTTTCAAGTGCACGGCCCAGCTGTTGGGGTCGCCCTGTAGCCCCACACCGACTTCTCCAGCACCGTCCTTGACGGCCTTAGCGGAGGCGGTGGCGCGCTCGACCGAGGTGGCCATGGTTGCTTCAAACAGGGTAGGAAGGGGTAGAAAAGGGGATAACTTTGGGCTCTCTGAACTAGGCTCCAATGCTAATTGTTGGCAAAAGACACTAGAATTTGGTAAGCCAAAGGCAACTAACACCTTGGCATAGCTTTCTCATATATAGCATGGTTCAACTTGGAGTACAAGAAGCTCGTAGAGAGCATATTCTAGGCATAATGTCATAAAGCATAAAGTAGCTAACGGTAGGCTCCTTAGCTGCCAAGCAAGCTCATGGCTTTGATCTTGATCAGCCTAAGGGCATTACAGTAAAATAAAAATTGAATTTGAGAATGAACTAAGGTAAATGATATCTTGGAACAAGGCTTAACTACATCAGCAACAGCTATGCCCTGCTCACGGAGCTCATGGCTATTGTCAAGAATATGAAATGGCTAACTAGCCAGTGATCTAAAGCATAGGAGGCAAATAATGTCCACAAACATAGCTCTGCAGCATCATGCTTGCAGCTGCGTGCTTGTCATGGCCCAGCCCAGCTCCTCAGCCCACACGGCGATACAAGCCCCACGCGAGTGAAGCACAAGATGAAGGACGCAGAAGGCGTAGTCTACCAAAGTTGTTTTCCTTTATTCAAACTCTAGTCTATGACATGTGGGCCATCGTGCCAATTTGGGACAAGTCTGTTAAGACTGATCCCCTATGCTGTAATCAAACCAGTTAATCATTTCGTGAGAACACTCAAACATGCGACAAAGGTTCCTCTGCTCGTCGTCGTCGCGAACCAATCTGTGACCTACTCATGTTCCGGTGATCGTTGGCGCTACGGGTGATACAGTGATATCAAAGCTTTACCCTCCTTGGCCCCAAGTCCCTTCCACCTTCTCGATTCGAAGCTTCATCTAGCAGTGACGGCTTCCGACGGCGGCGGATTGAATTTTTGCGGTTTGCTCCGGTGAACCTGCGGCCTTCATTCGATCCACGCTTGGGACTGACTTGCTCAGCTTTAGGTTGCAGCCGCCTACCACAGCTACTTAACGCGAGGCACAGCGATTCGACATCAGGATCTCGACTTCCACTTCGTCGCGGTGGAGCGAGGAACGAGCAGTGGGCATCGGCGGCACGTCAACCTCAACCAGCGCCGTCGTCTGTGGCTCTTCTTTGACTGGGGTTCAGCATCGACTTGGGTTCGGCGGCGTGAACCACTATGAGTTCTACAATTCCTGGCTCACACTTTTCCTATTATTGCCTCAATCAGTGCATGACGAGGGTTGCGAGGTGCTTGTTCTTGCGTAAACTTTCGGGAGTCACAAATCGATTGTAGTGCGATGGCATTGGAGAGGACGATCCACGGATTCTTGTTGTAGAGCGTTGTTTCCGTGTAAAATCTCCTATTCGTGCCTTGGTTTGGTAGTTGGGTGTTGTGCGTGTCAGCGATTGGGGAGGCTTTTGGCTAAACCAGAGGCACAACAAGCTTAAAGAAGTTCCTGAACCAGCACAACAGCGTCGAAGAAGAAAGCAATCTAGCCGTCGGCTCAGACTCAGTTCATTCTGGCACATATGGATGCTAGTTCCCAAGCTGATGACTCCAATTGGACCGATCTGATGGAGACTCTAAATCTCATGTCCTAGAGGATGACTGATTTGGGCACTCTTCAGTAGGAAGTGAAGAAGGAGCTTAAGGCAACAAATCTAAAGGTGGATCAAAGATTGGCTGACCAGAAAATGCTTTTCCGATAGGTGGATGGCAATGCTCAGGCTCTGAACAAACTGATCCTAGAGATGGACAAGGTTTCTGATGGTGAGGAGTCAATGATACATGGTGATGCTGACTTTGAAAACATCTTTTCTGGCAAGAAAAAGTCTCAAACTAGACCATACTTTTAGTTTCAGGATCCTAGAAACAGACATAGAGATGAGGGTCCTAGATACAGAGACAGGGAAGATCATCTTCCTCACCATACCCTGGGTAAATTGTTATTTTCTTCTTTTAATGGGAATCAACCCAAAGTTTGGCTAGATAAGTGTCTGAATTATTTTAAGCTTTACAAGACCCCACAACAGCTATGGGTGGAAGCTACTTCAATGCATTTGATGGATAATTCAGCTAAGTGGTGGCAGACATTCAAGCATACTCATCCTGATGTTGACTGGCAGACCTTTTCTAGAGAGTTGCAGAGCCAATTTGGTCTGGATGATTATGACAATGCCTTGACTGATCTGCTAGAGCTTAAGCAAAATGGTATTGTGAAGGAGTATACTACTCAGTACAACTCCCTACAATATGATGTGTGTATGCTAGGATCGGGCTATGATGATAAATTTTTTGCAACACAATATGTGAGGGGATTAAAGGATGATATTAGAGTGGTTGTAACACCACAACTTCCTGATGAAATAGTTGAAAAGGTAGATGTCATTGCTAAGATTCAGTAGAGGATGTTGGATAGAAACAAGAACAAGTTTCAGCAGAAGTATCAACAAAAAAAGGTCCTCAGACCAAACAAGAGGCTAAGCAACCTGGGGTGTATGGGAATCTATGGAGAGATAAGCAACTAAGGGATTATAGAAAAGCAAATAATCTATGTTATTCCTGTGGTGAGAAGTTTGAGCCAGGGCATGCTGAAAAATGTGCTAAAAGAGCCAAGCCACAGGTTAATGCTTTGATGGTCAATGATCTGGACAGACCCCTTGATGACGAGTTGTTGAATGAGATGGCCATAGATGACATGGTTACTGAGCAATTTTGTCAGCTATCCATCAATGCTATGCTGGAACCACTACTCTTGATGCTATTAGGCTGAAGGCTAAGGTTCAGGGACAGACAATGCTAATACTGATGGACTCAGGCAGTACCCACAGCTTTATCAGTTGTCATTTTGTGCATTTGAACAAGCTCCCTACAACAAGGATGAACCCTCAAAGTGTCAAAATGGCTAATGGTTCTGTTATGAAGACTACTGAAATGGTCAGAGGCCTCAAGTGGTATATCCAGGGGCACACTTTTCAGACTAATATGTTGGTGGTGGATACATTACCATATGATTCTATCTTGGGCTATGATTGGCTAAAAACTAAGAATCCTATGCAATGTGATTGGGGGCTAAAAACAATTACTTTTCCATATGAGGGCAAAACTATTACACTGAAAGGCCTCCCTGCAGATACTGTGCAAGTAAATGCAATCACTGCCAAGCAAGTGTTCAAGTCTATGAAGGGCAATGACATCTGGGCTTATGCCATTGTTGATGCTCCCACAATGTCTATGCCCTACACTTCCTTACTTCAGCAATCTGACATACCCGAGGTACATGACTTGTTGGTCCAATATGCTGATATTTTTTAGGACCCCATAGTTTGCCACCTCATAGGACTTACACTACCGGAAACGCCGCCTTTGCCGACGGCGAGAATCTTTGCCGACGGCCATAGAATAAGCCCTCGGCAAAGAAGCATTTTGCCGACGGCTGAGCCATCGGCAAAGCCTGGCCATCGGCAAAGAGTAATTTGCCGACGGCCGAACCGTCGGCAAAAAAAAGCCATCGGCAAAGGACGTCTTAGCCGAGGGCCGGGCCCTCGGCAAAGAAAGCCCGTCGGTAAAGGTTAATCTTTCCCGAGGGCAGGCTGTCGGCTAAGGCTGCCCGTCGGCAAAAGTGGCCAGGCCTGACGGCAGCCCACGCCGTCCCCTTTGCCGACGGCCCGACCGTCAGGCCGTCGGCAAAGGTCGGACACATGGCGGCCTCACGGGTGGCCAGGTCCACCGGCTTTGCCGATGGCCACCGGCTTTGCCGACGGCCACCGGCTGGCCATCAGCAAAGGATCTTTGCCGAAGGCCAAAACCAGTCCGTCGGCAAAGAAGGACACGTGGCCGCCTAAGGGCTGGCCTGGGCGACCCTCTTTGCCGATGGCCACGTGGGCCGGCCCTCGGCAAAGGATCTTTGCCGACGGCTAACCCTAGGCCGTCGGCAAATAATTTTTTTTTGCTTTTTTTTCCCAATTTTTTTCTGGTGCCTTACTACAGTAAGTACATCTTAAGTTCAAAAGTTGGGATAACTTTGAGTTTTTTTTATATTTCGTTAGTTTTTTTTGTTTCTTTAAATTTTTCCAACACCTCCAAATCTGAACTGCAGGTACATGAAATAATGGAACTTGGTGGTTCGAAAAATGGAACTTGGTGCCTTCGCCGATGGTAAAGTCGTCTTTGCCGACGGCTTGAGGCCGTCGGCAAAGAAGGCGAGTCCGGTAGTGTTATGATCATGTTATTCCCTTATTACCTGATGCTGTCCCTATGATTGCTCGGCCATATCTTTATTCACCTTTGCACAAAACTGAGATTGAAACACAAGTCAAGCAATTGTTGGAAGCTAGACTTATTACACACAGTCACAGTCCCTTTGCTTCCCCTGTGTTATTGGTGAAGAAGAAGGATGGCCAGTGGTGTTTTTGTGTGGATTATAGGAAGCTTAATGCAATGACTATTAAAAACAAGTTCCCTCCACCCATAGTTGATGAAATCTTAGATGAGTTGTCTAGCTCCAAGTTCTTTACCAAGCTAGATATGAAGGCTGGGTATCACCAAATCACAATGTTGCCTCTGGATGAGTACAAGACTGCTTTCAAGACTTACCAAGGGCATTATGAGTTCAAGGTCATGCCATTTGGCCTTACTAATGCACCAGCTACCTTTCAATGTATTATGAAGTAGCTGTTACAACCCTTCCTGAGGCAGTTTGTTCTGGTGTTTCTTAATGATATACTCATCTATAGCAAGACTCTGCAGGATCACATAGATCATATCCAGCAGGTGTTTGAGGTCCTCAGGGCAAACACATTTTATCTCAAGGCTTCCAAGTGTACTTTTGCTCAGTCTAGTCTGGAATACCTTGGACATATCATTTCTGCTCAAGGTGTGTCCGTAGACCCTTCCAAGACTTAAGACATGATAAAATGTCCTACACCAACAAATATGACTGAATTGAGAGGGTTTTTGGGGTTAACAGGCTATTACAGGAAGTTTGTGAAGAACTATGGGATCATTGCTAAGCCATTAACCAATGTTCTCAGACTCAAAACTTTTCAGTGGACAGCTCAAGCTCAAGAAGCTTTTGACAATCTAAAGGTAGCAATGACTACTACCCCAGTGTTAGCACTCCCTGATTTCAATAAACCCTTTCAGGTAGAAACAGATGCATGTGCTGATGGGGTGGGGGCAGTCCTGATGCAGCAGGGACAACCTTTGGCTTATTTAAGTAAGGCTCTAGGTGACAAGATGAAACACTTATCCATCTATGAGAAGGAGTTTTTGGCTCTCATTATGGCAATTGAAAAGTGGAGAGCTTATCTGCAGCGACAGGAATTCATCATCTTGACTGATCACAAGTCCTTGGCCTATCAGAATGAGAAAAATTTACATTCTAAAATGCAAAGGAAAGTGATGACCAGGCTTATGGGAATGCAGTTTAAAATTGTCTACAGAAAAGGCAAGGAAAATCATGCTGCTGATGCTCTTTCAAGAATGCCTCATTTGATGACTTTGCAGATTGTCTCCCAATTGCAACCACAGTGGATTCAAGAGGTCTTGAATTCTTATGCCACTGATTGCCAGGCATAAGAGTTCCTAGCCAAGTTGGCTGTGCATTGTCCTGATCCTAAAGGATATGTGTTGGAGAAAGGGTTAATTAAGAAGGGAACTGCTACCTGGATTGGTAACAATACAACATTGCAGACCAAGTTGATAGCAGCATTTCACTCTTCTGCTATAGGAGGTCATTCAGGAGTTAATGTCACATACCATAGAATTCGCAAGCTCTTCTGTTGGAAAGGACTGAAATAGGATGTGGAGCAGTATGTGAAACAATGTGATATCTGTCAGCACACTAAGCATTCACATGACCATCCTGCTGGGTTGCTTCAACCTCTTCCCATCCCACAGGGCATTTGGCAGGACATATCAATGGATTTCATTGAGGGTCTCCCTAAATCAGAAGGTTATTCTGTAATCTTTGTGGTGGCAGACAGGTTTACCAAGTTTGCACACTTCCTTCCAACGAAACATCCTTACACTGCTGCCACAATGACTCATTTGTTCATGGAGAATGTGGTTAAAATTCATAGGTTGCCAAGAACAATTGTCCGTGACCGAGACAAAGTGTTTATCAGCCACTTTTGGCAACATCTGCTGCAGTCTTACAAGTGCCAACTGAATCTGTCCACTGCATATCATCCACGGACAGATGGCCAGACAAAACGCATTAATCAATGTTTGGAAATGTATTTGCGTTGTGCTGTCCAAGAATCACCAAAAGACTGGAAGAAATGGCTGTCTTTAGCTCAGCTTTGGTACAATTCTTCTTACCATTCTGCTCTGGGTTGCTCTCCCTTCATGGCACTGTATGGAACTGAACCAAATTTGGGAGTCAACACAACACCAGTTCTAGGCGGTCCAACATCTGTCATTGAGTTGATCATCAATCGAGAGCAACATTTGCAGATGCTGATAACAAGATTGGAACAAGCTCAGAATCGAATGAAAATGCAGGCTGACAAGAACAGGACTGACGGATCCTTCCAAGTCGGTGATCAAGTTCTCCTTCGACTGCAACCCTATACACAGTCAATTGTTGCTAACAGACCTTACCCCAAGCTTTCATACAAGTTCTTTGGACCATACAAAGTTTTGGAGAAAGTGGGACAAGTTGCATACAAGCCGGAGCTACCAGAACATAGCGAGTGTTGGTCACCTGGACAGGTTTGCCAGCATCCTCAGCAACCCTATACACAGTCAATTGTGCTCAAGGTGCGGTTTCCAACTGCGCCTGCTTGGGGGCAAGCAGGTTCTTTGGCGGGGGCAGATGTCATGGCCCAGCCTAGCTCCTCAGCCCACACGGCGATACAAGGCCCACGCGAGTGAAGCACAAGACGAAGGACGCAGAGGGCGTAGTCTACCAAAGTTGTTTCCCTTTATTCGAACTCTAGTCTATGACGTGTGAGCCATCGTGCCAATTCGGGACGAGTCTGTTAAGACCGATCCCCTACGCTGTAAGCTAACCAGTTAATCATTTCGTAAAAACACTTGAACACGCGACAGAGGTTCCTCTACTCGTCGTCGTCGCGAACCAATCTGTGACCTACTCACGTTCTGGCGATCGCCGGCACTACGGGTGTTACAGTGCTACAAGTGTTTCACCAGCACATGGTCATAGCCCCAAGGCCGGCAAGGGGCTTCTTGCAGCTGCCAAGCTGTTGCCTTATTACCAGCTTGTAACTGTTGACTCAGTAGACGGTACACGTCGGCAACGATGCTCGGTTGGTATAGAAATCAGGAAGGCAGCAATCATGGCCTGTATGCCCCTGCAACAGGCTCATCGCAACTGGCACGCTGTTTGGCGTCACCACCTGCGGATCCCCGTCAGCGAGCACACCCTGATGATGGGCGAGCTCAAGCACTAGAACTGAAGGAGGATCCAGAGGCATTCCTAAATAGTTGTGCCATGTAGTTTCTGGTGGGGGTATTGGCTTGTGATTGCCATGGTACTTGCTTATGTCTCTGCAAAGGGGCGAGAGTGACCAGCAGGTTGCAGCATCTCGAATGCAACGCAAGAAGACACAATCTGAAGTGAAACATTCTTGTGCAATGCCATCGTTCCAACGCTCACCACCTGCTCGACGAAATGCCTCACTGAGGTAAACTTACCAGAAAAAGAAAAGAGGTGATTCTATACTAGGAAGACCAGACAACCAAACACATTATTTGCTAGCCAGGTTAGAAATAAGCCAGGAAACCAAACACACCATAGTCAGCATGCCATGTCTGCAGTAAGTGCACACATGGAACTTTATGGACCTACGATGAACAACATAAAAAGTTTTTAGGCCTAGAAATGCACTTTGGTGACACCCCAGCACAAGTTGAAGGGCCAGCTGTGCATTTTACTAACGAAACATGGATACTTTATTTATTCTTGGGTAGACTTTAGAAAATCAAACACGTACATGACATCAACATGTACTTGATTCTGAGTCAGATAACTGGTGTGCTGGAAGTGTGGAGTCTATTACTGAATTTACTGAAAGACATCTTGAAAAATGGCAATATATTACACTAGTGATTTAAGCTCAGGCTAAAATCTTTATAACTTTATGCAGGGCAATGTACAATGCTTGAGGGCTTCTTTGTTTTTGTAACATATGTTTCCACCAGTAGTTTCCTTTATGTAGTTGAAATGTAGGGGTGCTTTGGTTTTGTTTACCTTGACCATATTGGGGAAAAAATACTGATGACTATGATTCTTTGCACCTGTCTTAATTTATACTAGTTACATAAAAATCCTTTTCATCTGCCATATACATTTTGTCATGCTATGTTTTGTCTCTACTTGTGTCAGTATTACTTGCATACAAAAACTCTTAGGGAATCTGCAATGTATAGATCTAAGATCTAACCCCAGCTCTATTGAATGATTTGATGTTGCTTGTTAAGATGGTCATAATGTAATGGACTGACCCCAGATCTATAAATGATTTCCATGAGAATGAGAAATCAGTTGGAGAGGGAGGGATGTCAGTGTGTGGAGTCGGGTCTAAGAAAGATAGGGCCTGTCTTAGAACCTTATCGTGCTTGATGAAATGTTCATCTTGATGAACCCACGAAAATCATTTAAATTTAGGTCATTATCCTCCCAAGGGAGGATCTGTAACTAATGTATTGAATCACGATTACCGAAAGCTCCTAGTATTCTGGACAATCTTACTGTTGTCATTCAGTGAGTTTTACATGATCACAGAGCTACTCTGGAGTGCATCTACTTTTTGGTCTGCAACCTGAATCCAGCACCGATTTGAGCAACCTTTTGAATTATTATTAACCATGTCACAGTCAATGCCTTACCCTTGTATCTATGTAGTTGAGTGGTTCTGTGCGTTCTTTTCCATCACTTCTTAATATTCGGATGGATGCTGCTTCTTTTAACCAAATGCCATGTAGAATTGGCTACCTAAAATATTGTTTGTCTGTTTTGCTTGTGCTAGTTTGTTACAGTATGGGGTTCTTGTATTATATTTCCATTATCATAAGCCAACACCTTTTGGTGCCAATTATCACGCATGTCATTGTTCACTGATTTTAATGTGTCTTTTCAGAGGTAATCGTCTAATTGGCTTTAATTTTTAAATAGGATGCAACACAAGGATTCCTTATTTAACTAATTTTGTTTGCTCGCAGGTTATTGATATGCTTCTGTTCAACGGGATGGAAGAGCTGAACAACATAGTTGAACATGCAAAGCAGCGCCATCATGTGATTGGGCAGTATGTGATCGGCCAAGAGGGCCTGGTGTACGAGCTGGGGTCAAAGGACCTAGGGAACTCCGTCTTCCTGAAGAAATTCTACACAAGCAATTACTTCTGATCTGACTTGCAGATTTCCACCATCTGGAATACTCAGGGTGGTGCTTGAATAGGACACCGAGGACCTACCAGGACCAGTTGTTTCGCACTGGAAGGTTTTGATTTATTTGGCCCTTGAATCCTCTGTTCAATATGATGTTATACTTATCAAATTGTTGTTTATGAGTCGATTCGATTCTAAAAAGATTGAACTTTCTTGAGTCCTTTATGATAGGGTTTGAATGGACTTGAAGTCCAAAACTGCCAAAAAAGATGTTTCGTACCATCAGATGAGTTTGTACTTTGCACTTTTGTGGAGTTTTAACTTCTTTTTCCTAGTGGGTGCATTGGCCACAAGGGCGTGATATTAAAATTTTGACTTTGATATATTGTACCCTGGTGATACCCACCCATCCATTCCTCCATTCCCACATCCATTTTTTTTTGGTCCATTAAATTGAACTGCCCACATCTCGCCTCTTTCCTTCCACTGACATCGTCTGTCTTCGCAACACAGCTCGTCCTCTTGATGTGAGTGCTCGTGTCTACTCAATTGCAACAAACCATGTCGTTGGCATGGGAAAGCGGTTTGGAATATGGAGAGCTGTGCGCACCACAGGAGAGCTTTGAGCATGATGTTCACGATGAGGTCATCAAGCTGGATGGTTTCACCATTGTAGCTGTAGCGAGATCGCTTATGGTGCAGAAATATACGGCTTGATTGATCCTGAGTTCCTGAGCTGTGCTGGACTTGGTGAAAGAATACAAAAGCGTACTTCATCTTATTAGAAATTGTTGATGTGTCACGATGAACCACCAGTAAATGCTAAAAACTCTCTCTTGTTTCTCTCTTAGTATGTTGACGTTGACTTTAATAAGAGTAGTTATATTGTGCGAAGTTTTCCACATGATGATGTAAAGATAGTGTCCACAAGAGTTTCTTTAGTTAACTCAACTCAAACCCCCAGGTGTTGACCCATACACAGCTCAAATCTCTATAAAGCAAGTCTTCGTCTTCAGTAAGAGGTGCCATCGATCCACAGCAGCCTCCTAAGTTCATCTCGATCACACTACCAGGAAGAGATGGCAATGAAGGTTTATGGGCCAGCGATGTCGACGAACGTGGCACGCGTTCTGGTCTGCCTGGAGGAGGTCGGCGCAGAGTACGAGGTAGTCCCCGTCGACCTGCCCACCGGCGAGCACAAGAGCCCGGCTCATGTTGCCCGCAACGTATGCTCCACCTCTCTTCTCCATTATTATCTATCCTTCTTCCTCCCTGATCCTCTCGATTCATGATATCTGCCGGCAGCTCCTCATATATTATTACCCTTTTTTACTTGATTTTGATTTTGCAGCCCTTCGGTCAGGTCCCAGCTTTCCAGGATGGCGATCTGATTCTTTACGGTGAGATTTGCAATAGACAATGCTCGTTTCCAATATTATTGAAATAATTTCTCTTTTTTCCAAAGGAAAAAAATGATGGATAGATTTTCTTTTAGCAGAGTCCCGTGCAATTTCAAAGTACATCCTTCGCAAAGGCGGGTCGGATCTCCTTCGAGAAAGCAACCTCGCCGAGTCAGCAATGGTAGACGTCTGGCTGGAAATGGAGTCGGGGCCCTTCACCAGCACCATGTCTCCCATCATCTTCCAGAGCGTGATCGTCCCGTTCCTGGGTGGCGAAACCAACGCGAAAATCGTCCAGGAGAATCTAGTGAAGCTCAAGACGGCCCTAGAGGTTTACGAGGCACGTCTCTCCAGGTTCAAGTACTTAGCCGGAGATTTTCTCAGCCTGGCGGATATCAGTCATTTTCCAGCGGCTTATTACCTGCTTAGCGGGTCCCACGCGTCAGTGCTCGATGCATATCCGCATGTCAAGGCTTGGCTCGCTGAGGTCATGGACAGGCCGAGTGTGAAGAAGGTCGTAGAGCTTATAAAGCTGCCGTCAGCCTGACCGCATGAAGCAATCAATACTGCTGGGTTAGTTGCGTTTTTCATTTATCTTCTTGCTGATCGCCGTGCTGTCCGGTGAATAATGAACACCATGTCCATGTCTATGCTGTGCGTTGCTAACTTGCTATAGCCTATAGCTACAGAAATAAAAACAAGTGAATTTAAAAAGGAACAATGATGACCATGAGTACCTCAAAGGAACTACAATGTTAATTTTATTTTTGAAGGATATTGTAACAAGTACAGCAACGACCCAATAAATTAAGGAAGAATATGGACCAATTTCGGCCCAGGAGAAGGACCCACCTGCAGTCAGCAGGCAGCCGGCGCCCTAAGTGGCGCGCACGCAAGGGGCAGGGGTGCAACCCCCTGAGCCGCCGTAATCCATCGTCTATCAGGTTTCCTAGTTGAGTCTCCTAGAATTAAAAATACTTGGATAAATAAAGTAAGAGTCGAATTGTAAAAGGAGAATCTATAATTACGAGGATCTACTAGTTAGCTTAGGATTAAAGCTAGTTCAACTATAAATAGGAGATGTAATCATTAGAATAAAATAAAAAAATAAAAGGGTGAACCCTATCCCCTCTCTCTCTCACTGCACCGCCCACCACCGTCGCCCTCCGCTGCCGCCACGTGTCCCCGGGCTTAGGCCCCTTGTACCTGGTAATAGACGACCGGTTCGATCCCTACGACATCACCATGGCCAAGCTTTCGGAGATCGGGAGCTTCTCCAAAACTTTGCCGCCGACATCATCCACAAGATGGACGAATTCCATGGAGAGCTCGCCGCCGTCAACGTTCGTCTCCAAAAGCCGGAGAACAAACACGACGCCAACACCACGCCACCGATGACGACCGACATCAAGATTGAATCAATGGTCACACGCACCACCGCTCCAACCATCGTCAACAACCAGCACGTCACCATCCATGTCGAGACACCAGCACCAGGAGTAGGCGCAACTGGCGCCCTCACGTGTCAACTGGCACCGCCATCGCCAGCACCAACACCATCATCATCAACCAACGTCATCATCATGATGTTGATTGGCAAACAAACCTTGGAGGTACAAGGAGCCTTCCCGATGTATCTCGAAGGGTTTCATCAGCGGATCCGGCGCCAACATCCTTGTTGATTCGGGAGCGACACGCAACGTCATCAACATCAACTTCGCCCGCGAGATTGGCCTCGGGGAGTACTGCATCAGCCTCAGGGAGTACCACATCCACACCATTATCATCAGCAATAGGGATGAAGTACCATATTGCTCAGCTTCGTTCATAGTACCCGTAGGCATTGCCACCAACATCTTCTCCTTCGACGCCTACCTCCTCGACCTTGACCATGACATCGACGTCGTCCTTGGGATGCCATGGCTAAAAAGTCTGGGGCATGTCGTCTGGGACTTCCACAGCATGACCATGGTGTACAATCGGTAAGGACACAGGCACACTCTCGTCAGAACACCACAACAATGACCATCATCGACTCATATTCTTTGACCGGTGCCTCTACAAGCAACACTAGCATTGTGCCCCACAACCCAGGCTCACGCCATGACACACGAAGGATAATAGGTATGTCTACCCAACGTCTTGGACACCTTCAGCTACCACAATCACGCCATCTTCAACAACCTGCGTCAAGCCATCAAGGAACAGTAGGAACTGCAAACAGTCACTTCGACCATTGCAAATGGCAAGGCGGCAAGCGTATGGAGGGTTGACGATGGCCTGATCTTCTTCAATGATCATCTCTACATCTCGGCAACATCTCCTTTCCTGCCAGATCTCTTGGACGTAGTCAATAAAGATGATAGCATTTAGAGGACACCAGCAACCAATGGCGTATTAGGTGAATGGGATGCCTTGTACATCTTACTCAGACAGCCATGGCCGCACCATCATTCAGTATCACACGCGGCAACAATATTCATCGGCGGCGTAGGCTACCTCCTTGCTAGTGTGAAGGATAAAACCATCGACAAGACTTCAGGACGACATCAACAAGACTTCAGGATGACATCAACCTATCCCAAACAACTTTGACTCAGGCTTCTTTTTGTTCGCCAATATGGTAAATCTCACCATTTCTCCAACCATACTCACCAGTAGGACGATCTAGCATCACCTACCACTATACATCGAATTTGAACCAAGGGACTACATTTGATGCTTTGAAAGCCCTTTGAAGCTAATCAGCACATTCAAAATAAATGCCTTAGTTCCCAAACATCTCCTCTGGGCAGTGCAAGGTGGTCTGAGCAAAGGATCAGGATCTGATGCTTCAACCTACCACTTCTTCGGCAACATCGGCACCCTGCAATATTGCTTTGACTTCAAACCCCTTCGCACCCTGGAGAACATCATCAGCAATGACCCCATGGAAGGCTACCTGGAATGCTTCCAGGAGGAACAACTAACTGCCATGATACTTCATCCCTTTGGTGTTGACGGCTAGTTTGTGTTTCGCCGTGTGGACACATCGAGTGGAAAAGGGGGAGGTACTATACAAGTACAATGAGAGCCCGACAAATTGAGCAAGAATTTGGGCCAATTCCGACCCAGGAGAAGGCCCAGCCGCCACCACGGCCGTAGCTAGCGGGCAGGCGACGCCCTAGGGAGGGAGGGGCAGGGATGCAACCCCTGAGCTGCCGCAATCCATTGTCTATCAGGTTTCCTAATTGAATCCTAGAATTGAAAATAGTTAGATAAATAAAGTAAGGGTTGAATTATAAAAGGAGGATCTATAATTATGAGGATATCCTAGTTAGCTTAGGATTGAAGGTAGTCGAACTATAAATAGGAGATATAATCATTGGGATAAAATCAATAAAAGAAAGGGGTCAACCCTATCCTCTCTATCTCTCTCTCCCTGCGCCACCACCGCCGCTCCTTGCGCGCCGCCCACCGCTGTCGCACTCCGCTGCCGCCACATGTCCCCTGGGCTTAGGCCCCTTATAGATATAAGAAAAATTAAGTTTATATAAATATAAATAGAATCCTACTCATTTTCTGGAAGGAGAAGGAAATATTACAACAACAATACATGTAAACTCCAGCAGGCGCTTGTGCGAAAGGCAGAGGAAGCGGAGAAAGAGAGAGAAAAAGAGAGGTAATAAGGGAAAAAGGTAGATGTTTCAGCGCTTATTTGAGAAGGTGATTGATAGTTTTTTTAGCATTATAAGGTGGCTGATAGTTCATCTATAGGAAATGCTTTATAGGAGAGGTTTTGGTGCTTCTAAGCGAGATGTTATCTAAGAAGTTTTGGGTTTTACTATTGTTTTTTGTTTTTCCTTGGATAAGAAGCTGTTCTAAAAGAAATTTCAAATAGGTCTTAAGTATTACTGCGTGCAACCTTTTACTCTAGATGACATGCATGGAGACTATGGCATCCCATTCTTCAAAAAATTAAGACCCATCTATCTCACATATTTACACAAGATAAGGGATAACCTTTTTCTTTATTTCCCATGACCGACTAAAATTGCTAAATATTATAGTCCCGATTGGACTTGATCTCTAAGCAATCAAGAGATCTTGCAGATCCTCAGTTCCTATTTTATTTAACATATTTTCCTAATTCATCTCGATGACATGGCGGTCTTACAGACATGATGACGGTGGGGTCGGGATGGTGACGGTGGCGGCGCCTGCCCTTCTCCTCCTTAGGGTTTTGTGGTGGCTTGTCCTTAGTTGGTTAGGTTGTTTTCCTTTTGGGCCTTAGTTGGTCTGTTTATTCCACTTTGCGAGTGGGCCAGAGTTATACTTGTTACAATACTCTCCCCTTTTCCACTCAGCACGTCCACGTGCTAAAATAGGCGCCATGGCGAAGCATTAGATGTTGGCCACCTATTGCCCCAGGGAATCTCCATGAGTTGAATTATGACATGGCCCAAGTCATTGCTGTCGTGTTCGTCCCCATTGCTGTGGCTGGCGAATATGAATGAGTAGTGGAAAGAGCCAAAGTTGCTCGAGATGATGTAGTCACAGACTTTATTGTTGTCTCATTCTGGTGAATTCTGGATGGTGTCTATCATGTCAACTTTTGTGAGCATCCCTGTGAAGTGAACCATTTTCATTGACGTAGGTGGCATTGGTAGTGATAGTGTTTGCCCTGCATGTATGGTTCCCTTGACGTGTCTGTATATTGTATGTGGTGTTTGAAAGCACTAATCTATGTCTAAATGGAGCATGGTCCCGAACATGGTGGCTCCCTTAGCTACATAGGTTGGTGATATGAGCGGATGGTTGTTTCCTCTATGAATTGGTATGTGACTGGTAATAGTTTTGTTTGCCATCGCTCAAGCAAGAGTATACTTGATGAAAAGGCATACACTGAGGCTGAATGGAACCCAATTGTAATGAGGTGAGGGGCTGTCATACAGTCTATTTCCATTATTTCTTGTAGTAGTGGAGAGGTTGCTGGGATGTAAAGGCTGGTTGTAGTAGATACTCCTTCTTTGTGGGACCAAGAAATTGCTGTAGCTTGAACTATAATGGTGTCATGGATTACCTATAGTGATTATTCATTCCCATTGGCCATGCGGAGTTTGAGGAGGGCCTCGGTTAGCTGAGAACTACTTGGGTGTTGTAGGTGGAGTAGATTTGGTTGATTATGCTGTTGAAGTTCTTGATTTCTCTTTTCTTTCCTTGAGGTCTCATAAGATGGTGTAGGCCGCTGGAACTTGGATGTTTGAGGTTAAGGCATTGGTATTGTGCTCCTCTATGTTGTGATTCTACTCATGTTGGTCCTTGGTAATTATGATGGGTGGTGGTGATATGTATGATATTCCTACTGTATGTAATCGTGAGCTAAATCAATTACAGTTTCCATGTCCGGAGGGAATTGAGGTTGCACTAACTCCCATGGTCGAGGTGGAAGTCCTAGGATGAAGAAACTGACTTGGTGAGGGTTGCTATCAAGGTTGATGCGAGCAACATAATCCTAATAATCATTTATGTATTCCTCTAATGTGCCCTAAAATATTGGTGGTGCGTATGTTGGTATTTCTTAACGTAAGCAGAGAATCCACAAGCGTACGAAAGTACCATTGTAGCCTCTACCTGGAAGTATTCAGGTTATCGTATTTTTCATAGGGAATGGAGGTATTTCAACTAGCTAGTTCGCCCAAGGAACAACACAAGGGTACAGATAGAAAGGGGGCAGAGATGGATTCCTATAGCTTTTAGGGTTCAATGGATAGCGTTGCAATACTCCTACCTGCTTACTTTGGGAACCAGAGCGCACCTGGTCTGCCAGGTGATACCGTCCTATAGCTCTACGCTGCACCCGAATGTGGGGGATTACAAAGGATGGACAGGACAAGGTCACTCCTCACCGCCTTCCCCTCAACCGAGGAGTGCAAGGCAAACGAAGGTAGACTCTAGCTTAGACACCACGTCTACGCTAGCGACTACTACTCTAGTATTATGCAGGGTGATCCATGTTTATCAGAGACCCTCTACTAGAGCATCTATCATGGGGAAGGATGATGAACCCATAAACAAGAGAAGGTCAAGCTCAGCTAAACAAAAGACCTTTACCAAACTATAAGAAACACGAATACTTACTTATCCAAGATCCCATTAAGGAGCCAAGTAGAATACCCATAGAGCTACAAGTTAGAGGAGACGCTGACAAGCCTAGCACTTCCTCGCTCCTGCACTCACATCTCTCTTTCTTACTCTCTAGCTAACTACAAGGTCATAGCCCTTTGGAGTGTTGCTCTAGCTCTAAGCTTGTGGCTATTTTCTCCCTTGAGTGCTGATGGAATGAGAAGGGGAGGACCCCTCTATTTATAGGTGGGAGAGGGGGAAACATCCTTAGAATATTCCCCTCCTAAATCCCCTAAACTAACCTCTACTCGTGTCTTGGTTTAGTGAACATGGAAATCGACCAGCGCACCATCCTCCCTGCGCATTGAGTGAATCGCCATAGAGAGTTGGGCACGATCGGCCCTAGGAGTGAGTCGGCTGGAGCACCTGGGTCGGTCGATGCATGGCTAGGTCAGCTTGGCCTCATCTTTTATAGGTGCGTGGGCCTTCCCATTAGCTTTGCAAGGCCTATTGAATTTAATGGATCAGAGTCCGGATGAGCCTGGAATGGCCTTTTACCAAGGCATGGTCTTGCACCCCAAGATGGATTTTAAACACTGTTGGCCCGTGTGGTTGATTCATGGACTTTGGCCTTTTCTATCTACTCTACTGGGTCCTAAATTATCTGGCAATTGGCTTTTATCCTTTTTTTTGGTCCAAAATGGATTCTTTTTTATCTTGTTCTTTTCTCTAATTTGGATCCACTTTAAGTATGTTTTCATGTTTGTCCTGCAAAACAGGTGAAACACCATCCAAAACTCATGGAAAACATAAGCATAAAACCCTATTCACTAAGTTTGGTGTGCCTTTAATAGTCCAACTAGCAGTATAAAATGTGAGTTAAGGGCCTCCAACAAACTCCCCCACACTTAGCCCTTTGCTTGTCCTCGAGTAAAGATTTAGGATAAGATGGGTTATCTCTTTAATATATAACCTGCATACAAGATATTCCAAGCTTCGCCTACACTTCTGAACTTTTGGATTGTCTACCACATTATCTTGGGTAATTGAATAATGGAACAACATGGATTCAAATCTCCTTGCATCAGTTAGCGGGTAACCTAAGGGCGTGTCAGTATGAGAGGGAGAGCTGGACCATGTTCCTTACATTCCCTTTGGATTATCAGATCGACCAGTTCATCAATGTAGCCATAGCCCCGTTCGAAAGAAGGATTTACTGGCACCAGGGTCCTAACAAGAGCAGATTCTTGGTCAAGTGTCTATTGCTGGCGCCTGATCGTGTTCCACGCAGCATTGTGATCTCACAGGGCACGCAGATGGGTGGCAATGGTTGGTCCTGGTCTATCCCTACATTCATCCTAGGTGGAGTCCTGCCTGTAGAGCTATTAGCTAATGAGGATCCCGTTCCACCTAACAACAATCCCACCCTCCTCATGGTGCACCACTGGTGGGCAACCCCAACATCTATCAGAACTGGATGCACGATTTGGCTGGAGCTGGTGCCCAAGTTCTAGGAAATGCTGGTGTTAATGCAGAGATGATGAAGGATGCCAACGTGGACCTCCACCTAGGAGGCAACAACATTGCTGCTCCTGATAATGAAGCTGTGGAAGATGACAACGATGATGGGATGGAAGGAGTAGAGGATTGGGTGCATCAGCACCCTGATCAGCCATAGGACACCATTTCATTCAACCAATCGGGCAGCACTGCAAACTATCTAAAGACAAATGGCCCTGACATTCATTTGATAGTGGAGGAGGTCCTTGCCGGCATCCAGAATGGAAACTCTTCTGATGGCTCTGATAGCCCCGGAGTTGTGTCTGCTATCCGCATCAACATGGTGATTGTCCCACCCTTCATTCTCAGGGCCTGCTAGAAGCTCCCGCCAGGTTGCAAGTACTCGTTGCCTGAAAATATTTAGATTCAAGATTGGAAGGAGGATGTCAGTAAATCCCTTGTGCCTGTCAAAACCTTCCTGGACCCATTGCTTGTGAAGCTGTGGGCTGCTCTATTTGGTGACAAGAGCAGGAATGTTCCGGCTCATGCAGAAACCATCCACCTCCCAACCAAGCTCTCTAACAGGCTGGGATCAAAGACTCCCCTCATGAACACGTTGGTTCAAAGAAGCTCTCGTCTCAACCCAAATGTTGTTGCTGGTGTTCAGGTGATCCAAATCAAGGAGCTTGCTTCCAAGCGTCGCAAGAGATACATCATCAACCTTGATGCGCCACTAACAACTACGAAAGAAGCTGCAGTCCCAACCCCACTTAGTGTCCTCCATGAGTGGGCTACCAAATGTGGAGTGCCTCCTGTGGAGTTCTCGAAGGATGCCCTGCTGAATGGGAATGATGATGATATGGAAGAATGATTGAAGAAACCCCTATGAACGAGTGCTGGGTGGTGTTCATCACCACAGTTATCTTTTATTATCTTTATGTTTCTCGTTTTATGAACTTGGTTCGGTCATCAGTGATGTATGCTACCTTATATTATGACATCACTTCGTACTCTTGTCCTGATGCCATCTGGTTTATGTCCTTCTGTGAAGGGCATTATGATGCTTGCTTAAATTTTAAGTTTCCCAATGAATAGATCATGGAATATTCTTTGTTGGAATGTTAGGGGCATCAATAGCACTGATAAATGGCCATTCATTAGAAACAAAATAGAGGAGAGTAACTGTGAGATCTTCTGCTTCCAAGAAACTAAAAAGGAGCATTTTGACCTTGCATTTGTAAAGAACTTTGTGCCCAGGAGGTTTGATAAGTTTATCTTTGCCCCATCAACTGGTGCTTCGGGGGAGGGGGTCATTGTTGGTTGGAATGGAAGTCTATTCCATGGTATTGTTATTGTTGTCACTGTCTGTTTCTCTTCTAGGATGGATATGCATGTTTGGTATCTCTCCTCTGTCTATGGCCCATGTACTGAACCTGCTAGAACTGTCTTTGTTAATTGGATGAAGAACTTGGATATTCAGAATGACTATGACTGGATTTTGATTGGGGACTTCAATTTCTATAGACCCTAGAAAACAGGAATAGAAGTGGGGGGAATTTTCATGATACTCAAATCTTTAATGATGTTATTGATCACCTGGGTTTAGTTGAATTACCTCTGAAAGGCAGGTCATTTACTTGGAGCAATATGCATAATGAGCCACTGCTGGAATAGCTTGATTGGTTTTTCACTTCAGTTAATTGGACTGCTGACTTCCCAAATACAATGGTCACCCCACTTGCAAGGCCAACATCTGATCATGTACCCTACAGAATATCCATTGAAACAAAGATCCCAGGACCAACATATTCAGATTCGAGAACTATTGGGTCTCCTATAGTTCATTTTATATTGTGGTTCAGAACTCCTAGAATCACTCAGGTAGAAATAGTACGACTAACATAGTGGCAGCTCTCTCCTCTAAGTTTAAAAATCTCAGACATGATTTGAAACAGTGGAGTAAAAGCATTTCAAACATTAAGCTCCTTATTAAGAATTGTAACAAGGTCATTCTATACTTGGACTCAGTGGAAGAATTCAGACCCCTCTTCAATCCTGAATGGAATACAAGGAAAATTGTCAAGCATCAGTTAAATAGTTGTTGAATTAGCAGAACACCTATTGGAGACAGAGGAACACAATCAACAGGATCAAGCAAGGTGATGAGTGCACAAAGTACTTTCATTCCATGGCCACTGTGTCTTACAGAAGGAATATGATTACACAAATACAAGATGACTATGGTGTTACCCTGATACAGCATGAAGACAAAGCTAACCATCTCTGGCACACCTATAAGAATAGAATGGGTCAATCCAACAATGTCACCATGATTTTTGACTTGAGATCCCTGGTTCAGAGTAATGATGAGGTAGACTTGAGCAGCCTAGTGGAAGAATTCTTGCCATCTGAGATTGACAGCATAATTAGAAACATGCCTGTTGATAAGGCCATTGTACCTGATGGCTTCAATGGAGTATTTATAAAGAAATGCTGGAATATCATAAACAGGATATTTACATATTGTTTTCTGACTTCTTTCACAACAGGGTTAATCTAGCTACCATCAGTGGCTCTTACATTGCATTGGTCCCTAAAGTCAGTAACCCAATGGTTGCCTATTGGTATTTATTAAGTACAAATAGAAAATAAATGATTCTACAAGCGCATAGAAAATACCATTGTAGCATTTTATCGGGAGTATCTAGGTATTGTTATTTATACTTTACCACAGGGAAGCATGGGTTAAAGAATCTGATAACTCACTATCATGTATCTACTAACTTAGTAAACCAACTAGACTAAGCAGGGGGTAAATGATATATGATAGGAATAATAACACACATAGGAGAATTCTATGATAATGAGTAGATAGCTAAAGTGAGACGACAACGGGAGAGATCAAGGTTCCTAACACTTCTCTATTACTTTGGTTCTATGTAACTGAGGTATGGATAGATATAGCTATCACACAATAGCACTTTGGAGCAGCATGTCCTTTCCAACTCTCGAAGAAGACTGGGAAAAGAGTAGTTGGGAGAAGGCTGCCGAAAGCTCTACGAAACATCAACCCGAACATGGTGGATTACAAAGGCCTTACAGAGCTGTCACCCCTGGGGATAACACAACTATTCATGGGGTTGAGCACAACCTCAGGTAATCTATAGTCGAGACACCATGCCTATATTATCGATTACTACTCTAGCTATGTACGATAAATAGAGCACTCAATACGAGTAGAGATCCTATGCAAGATATAACAACTATACTAATCATACTTATGGAAGGCATAAAGTAAATAGACAATGAATATATATTAAAGCACAAGTCTTGTAAGGAATAGATACAAAGACATACCAAATCCATGAAGACTTCTCTAGAACTGGAGCGCAACTCTGCTCTCCCTAACTCTCAACTAGAACTAATCTACTACATTGGAAAGTCTAGCCCTAATTCTCTAGAGATGAGAGATCATCCTCTCAAGGGACGCCTCTACATCTCCACAGTGAGATATGAATAATTAATTCGGGTTTCTCCCAGGGCCAGGGGCCTTGCTTATATAGCCCCCTAAGATGCACCACAACCGTCAGATCAAACTGACCTTAATGGATGACTTAGATTGGATATCAAATGGGGTGGAGGCAGGATCCGCGAGCCTAGACCTGATTGATCTAGGTCAGCGGGCGCCCGCCCAAGGGTGTGGGCGGTCGCCCGGTCACCGAGCTGGTTCGGGCTCCTGTTTGGTCCAGTGCCTTCTCAAACCTTCCTGATCATAGAAAAGTACATGTTTGCCCTTTATCTCTATGTAAACCTACCCTGTGGGCCTTTCTTGGTTCTTTTAAGCTGACACCCTGTAGAAATAGACATTCACCAAAACCCGTGGAATTCCATTAGTATAACCCCTATATCTAGATGGTATTTATGTTTAGATTCTTTTTCATGTTTAGTTGACGGTTAAAAATTGAAATTAATTACCATCAACAAACTCCCCCAAGCTTAACCTTTGCTCGTCCCTGAGCAAAGCTAAACTCAGCGATGGATCTGGAGTTGCTACAATGCTTTCATACCTCAAAAGTACACCTGTGTTTAAACAAGAACTCTCCTCCGGATTAGAGTCAACCATCCTGACTTTCAAACTTACCCATATTACCTTCAACCATGGGGCTTATAGCCTTCACTTGGGTCTTGAGCAATTGAAAGACAGAACGATCAACTCAAGTACTATGTCTCGAGTTCTTCGATCAACCTTCATTCCGGAGTTTTTGTAAGTTTTCAAAATAAAACTCAGAGATTCCTTTGTATGACTCTCTCAGGTCTCTCATATGTGGTAATTATGGATCCTCACCAAGGCAACAATGGTGGTTTTTTTTCTCTTAGAATATATGGTATTTTTGGTATAAGGCATAATAACATTGTGCCTTTTCTCTCTCACCCGATAACTAGTAAAATTATGTGGATTTTATAGGTGGGAAAGAAACAACTCACACATACTTGAAATACATATGTTGCCTAATCCAACCATGGATCCAGAGGAACTTGTCATACAATCAAATCAAGATGTACGTGTGTGGTTGCAAGAGAGTGAACAGAATGGTAGAGAATATTTATGGATGGTAGAAGGGATGAAAGCCTAATTTATAATGCTCCTTTATAAAAGGTAACTTCTCTCAGCTTAAAACTTTGAGGAACTGAATAACTGGGGCTTTGTATTTTTTCTCATCAAACCTTTTTTTATTCTTATTTTTTTTCTCTTTTTTTTCTTATTTTTTTCTATATATATATATTTTTTCAAAATAGTCCAATCTCTGATATACTAGAATTTTTGAGAGCGAAGATGATAACAACATGGAGCATTTATTTTTAGAACTTTGCTAGCAAACAAGGAAAACCTATGGGGAATATTTTTGGTGTTCACTCCTAGTGTAGGAGTAGAATAATTTTGAGTGGATCTATAGGGTGAATATGGTGGTGCGTACTTCCAGGGTAGAAATAGAAAGGGTGCAAAGTGTGTGTGATATTGATTTTAACCGCATGAAAAGCTTCTAAGGGTCAACATAACTGGACCAAACTCAATGCACACAAGCATTAGACAAATGTGAAAGTTTTTCTATTCTAGCAAGCATGCATATATGGCTGTGGTAGAAATTTAAGCTCTCGTCATACATGAACTCATCATGATATTTTTATGTTTTTCAAAAGATAAATCTTCTGAATTTTAGTGTCACTAGGAACAAGATAAATAACAGCTCAGACCTTCTCATATCATATTCGTCAATTACCTAGACTTAGATCAAGCATTCGCTACCCACAAGTTTCAAGCTCAGAGCAAATCTTAGGTCAAAATAATTTTATCCAAAACTCAGGAGAGTTCAAGGCTGAAAACTAGGTACTTCAAAGGAGTTACGATAGAGCAACTATTCATCATTTCCATGTTCAGAGATTATTTCCAAAATTCATTTAGCAAGCAAACCTTTGTATACTCTTTCTTTTTATTTTATTTTAAAATTAAAGATTACACATAATATATATAAAAAGAAATATTTGCTTGGTTTTAAGGTTATGCATCTTTTTATTGTTTTGAAACAAAGCAAACTCAATAACTGTAGATGAAAAGAAATACTTAGCTAGATACATGGGGGATGCCCTCCCCCAAGATGGTTGTTGATATAGTCATTCACTCTTGACGTGTAGCAGACTGGCAGTGGAATTGTCCACCTAAGTCATGGTTGCCCAGAGCTTCATGTATGATTATTGTTCAAAGCACCATTCAGGATCTCTTTCTAAATTTTATTTTTCCCTTTTTTTGATAATGCAAAGAAAATGCAACAAGATGAATTCATATTTACTTTTATTTTTATGCCACCACGGTGGATTCCCATGGGTTGTTACACGCCATGAATTATTCACATGGGGCTTAATTTTTAGGATGCAATGCAATAATATTTTTTTAATGCACACGTAACAAAGTAAATATGAATTAATCACGCGAGAGCAGGCGACCGGGCGCCCAACCGCAGGCCACCGCGTGGCACGCGGGTCGTCATGCGCGCGTGCATCCATGCACAGGCACAAGAACGCGGGCGAGCCGTGGTCGGCCTGGCCAGGATGGCCATGTGGTGCTCTAATACTAGCTCAGCATGGCAGTTGCGCAGTTTGTGACATCACGCGGATTGATGAGGTGGCGTTGGAGTAGCCCCTACTCCACCTCCTACCTATAAATACCCCCTCACTCCCTAATTTGTAACACACACCTACACACATTACACTCTTTATCATTAGTAGTAGTGTCCCTCTAGAGGTTTCTCTCCTCCAGTTGTAGAGAGGCAAGTTCGGGAGAAGAGCCAGGCCTGTCGGATTCTCTCCTGCCTTCTACTCTCCAGGTCTTGTAAGTTCAGCTTAGGTTTGAATATTTAATTGAGCATTTAGTTATATTATTAAAGTATTTGCTGGTTCCTTACTTATTACTTAGTATTTATTATTCAGTATTCATTTACTGCATAGTAAATACTTGTGTGAGTGCCTTGCTTTTCTGAAAAGTAAGGTAGTAATTAATAGTGTAGACGTGGGGTCTAGGCTAGTAATTACCCTGGTTTGCATTCAGTTCAACGGATCGCAGTGGTAGCCGGCAGGTGATGACAGCCCTGTCCAGCCTACGTATTCTATCATGTTAGTTCTATTTTGTAGGACTTAGGGTTGGACTCGCCGACTCCCCTTCTCATCCCTTTCTATGAGTTGGTTGATCCTAGGCGCCCGAAGTAGATCACTTTAGTAATAGCCATCCTGCTCAATTATCTAGAAAACCCTAGCTGTATCGACCAAGTGCCTTTCTATTCATCACCCTCTTGTTCCATCATTACATCATCACTACCCTTGGATATCTTTGATTTAGATTAGAACACTTCGCGTTCCCCGTGGAAATCGATACCTTGGAATACTCCCAAGTGCAAGCTACATCGGTATTCGTGCGCTTGCGGATTATATCTGTTAGGCTAGGATTTGTCAACAAGCTTTCTCGCTCCGTTGCCAGGGAACGATAACTGTTCTTGATCTAGAACCTAGTGGTCTAGTAATCCATCAATCTATTCATCCATTCTTTGCCCCTTTCATCCTTCTCATCATGGACCAAAAACCCCTCTTTCAATATGGTGCTCCAAAGGGTGATAGTTTGAAATCACCTAAATCATCCAAATCCATTTTGGCTATTCGCTATGAGTTCTATCCTGGTTTCATAGCGATGGTTCAGGCAAACCCCTTTTCTGGGAGCAAAGATGAGAGTCCATATACTCATTTGCATGAGTTCGAGCAATTGTGCTCGTGCCTCCACATTCAAGGCATGACACGAGATACATTGAAATGGAAGTTATTCCCCTTCTCTTTAACAGGGGAAGCTAAACATTGGTATGCTCGTCACGTAGAGAGTGTACATGGAGAGTGGGAAACCCTTTAAACCAAATTCCACCTAGTTTTCTTTCCTACCTCTTGAGTTGTCCATCTTCAATTGGAGGTCCTAACCTTTAAGCAGAAGGAGGAGGAGTCTCTTGGTGCATCATGGGCCCGTTTTACAGACCTAATCCTTTCTGGCCCTGACCTTGCTATACCTAACCCAATCCTCTTACAACACTTTTACATGGGTCTTATCAAAGACTGTGTCCAATTCCTTGATACAGCCTCTAGAGGTGCTTTTGTACGTGTGTCTATGGGTGAAGCACGAACTATCCTTAATAAAATCCTTGAAAACACCCCTTACATCGGGATACATGACGAGTTCCTTGGTGAAGCACCTGAAGAGCAAACGAAAGAAGAGGCACAGTCTGTAGAAGCCAAATCCTTTGGCCCTCCTTTTGAACCCACCTCCAAAACATTCACTGAAGCTATCCTTCAACCCCACTTAGACCTCTATGATTCCCCAAGTGTCCTCCAATTGAGTGTTACGATGAGTTATTTGAAGATTTTGGGAATGCGTTGAAATGCCCATTGGAGGAAAAACACTCAAGGCATTGGTGCTACGAGGTCAATAAACCCAAGAAAAAGGAAGTTTTCTCGATAGCTGAATCCACATCTTGCACATCCCATGAACCAGCCTTCGAGCCTGAACCACAAATCCTAAATCCTCCAAAGGAAGAAGAAATTATACCTCGGATTTTCCCTTCTGATTTCGAGTGGATCTTTCCTTCGATTCTGATTCTGAAGATACCTCGAATTCGTGGGTCCAAGAGAGAACTCCGGTGGAATTTGGGATACAAGAAGCTCTTCGAGGAAAAGTGTTCGGTGATCCCTTGGAAGAAGAGCCACAAATTTCTAAATCAAAATCTATCAACTCTTCTCTTATATCCTTCCTTGACACATCCCTCGAACCTATCCTTGACCCCGATAAAATCCCTTGTGCTCTACCCCATAAACCTCATCATGATGAATCTCATTCTTATGTGAATGCATCGACAAATATTTTTTAGGAAGAGCACTTAAGGCATGGGTGTCATTCTGACCAAGAACCCGATGATCTCTCTGTAGTTATGAGTCAAGAATGGTTGGACGAGACATAATCATTCACCAAGATCGTCAAGTTGCCCGATCATGTTAGGAGGATTAATTGCAACATCATGGGCATCTATGGCGAGTTTTGCTATGAACCTAGCCTTGGGATCAACATCATTATTAAATCCCTTGTTCTTGATAAATCCTCTCAAGAACATTTATCACAGTCGCAAATCCTTCTTGAACTTCCTTCTAGTCGAATTCTTGACTGTGAAGGAGTTCTCAGAGCTATTATTGTTGTGATAAATAGTCTTAGAACCTCCCTAGATTTCCACATATTTGACCTTCCCGGACTATCCCCTCATCTCACATTCATTGGAAGGTCAATCATGATGATTATAGAAAACATTCTCGGAAGTTCAGCTCTGGAGTTGGCCATAGGCAAGGATTATATATCTGTTTGGATCACACCATCCACACAGGTAGAATCCAAACCTAATTCCAATCCAAAGGAAGAGGTTATGTCGATCCCTCTTACGGATTTGAATCAGCCAAGGAGGAAAGACTTTGGACAATGGGCATTCATGAGGAATCGACTTTGGAGTTTATAAAGGAAAATTGTGCCAATGAGCATGGAGGTTTCATCTTGGAACATACACATGATCCATGCTCATATGAGAACTCTTCAAAGTCACCGCTTTGTCCTCTTTGCACCTACGATAGACACACCCATCTTTCGCTCTCTACTCACAAACTCTTCAAAAGGATGGTTGTGGATGCGTTTGTGTACCACAAGTTTTGCAAGTCTCGTAGTTGCAGTGGTGCAACACTTGTAGTTTCAAACTACAAAGGTCGAGCTTATTGTAGTTTCAAACTGCAAAGGTCGATCTTATGACTTAAAACAATAGCATTGCTAGGAGATAGCCTAGACTTTTCACATTTTCATCTTTTCCCTTCTTCATAAACAAACTTAAAATGAGCTTTACAAGAACTTGTTTTAGGACAAAGTTCCCTTCGGGTATTTTTGGTCGCTAATCGTACAGGTGGACGGTCATGTTGGAGGCGCACAAGTCTATGCGGGTTGGCGGCAAGGCAGGTCAGGGCGGGCCCGTGCGATGGTGGACGGAGGAGGTTGGCAGGTGGCGGGAGGTGTGCATGGAGACATGCACGGGAAGTGGGGGAGGCATGCATGTCTCCTACCATTCCGAGAGTAGTGGTGGGCCGGGCCGGACGTCCTATGCATAGGACGTTCGAGAGCCAGCAACTCCCTTTCTTATTTTACCAAATTTTTAAGGATGACAACCTCATTTCGTAAACTGTTGGAGATGCTCTAATTATGTGTATCTAAATAGGCCCTTTTACTATCGGTTGAATTCATTCACTCTGTTCAACCTGCATTCATTCCTAGGGGACAAGCGATGTCACAAATTTCAGCGAGGCTGTATGTAACAACATTGTACAAGGATGATGATTGCATAGGAGTGTATATTGATCCCCACTTGCACCCACACACTCGATCGGCTGGCACAGCTGAGCAAAGTAAATTTTGTTCACTACTGGAGAACTGGACTTTGCCGAGTGTCTGAGGCTTTGCCGAGTGCAAAATATCGGAGCACTTGATAAAGCCATATTTTGCTCTGGAACGGACGGCTCAATGCCTGATTGTTCTTTCGCTGCTACTGCTTCCACTTCCACAGGGAACACACAATGCCTGATTACAGTACTATATGTATTAGTAAGTACTTCCCAATTAATAAACGATGCACACTCACTGGCCACTGGCTCACTGCCACTGCATTTTATTTATTTTATTTATTTATTTTGGGTATGGATGAAGTATTTTTTGGTCACTCCCAAATACTCCAGGGAGTGTACCAGGAGAGGCTGACGTGTGAAGGAGAAGAATGAGATTCTGAACAACACTGTCGGGAGTCCGGCAATAGGGGCTGAGACAGGAAGACACTGATGGAGATGATCTTGTTGGTCTGATAGCGTGTGGAGTTCGTTGTTGCGCTGTCCTAGCTGGCGGCTTAGTTGGCGCTGATGGTGTGGGCCTATAGCATAAAGGCCCAGTAAGTTGTAACAGACTTATGAAGACATCACTAAGGCATTGTTTGAATGCACACGTAACTACCTCAATCCATATGTGTTTAACACACATAGAATGAGTTAAATACACATAGAAACTAAATTCCAAACTCATTTTTTTTCTTCCTTCCCACTTCTTTTTCCTTTGTCTTTCGACTCTATTTCCTAAATTCTTCTTAGGTATCCTCCAGTTCTTGTTGAGGACTGTGGCAGACGTGGATGACGCATGAGACGGATGTGTCATTGAGTAGGTATAATAGAGGCATTTTGGACCAGACAAAAATACAAATGCCTGCATGTGAACCAAGTGTTGCGGGGAACAAAAAATGTAGCATTCTAGTGGGGAAAAGTCTACTTAACCTCCTCACCTATCAAGTGTGTTCTACTTCACCTCCCGAATTATAAAACCATCTATTTTACCCCTATAAGCTCTTCAAAACCTGTCAAAAAATATATTATTTAGGGAAACAATGTCCTTGGTTTATGACCATGCAGAACAGTTGATCCATATTCAAGACAAAAAAATTTAGGTTCATGAACTTGTTTTAGGTTCAAAATAAAAATGCTGTGTGTTAGACTTAGAAGTGTTTTAACTTCATAACAAAGTATCCTAACTTTACAAAAATTATTTTAGATTCACGACAGAAATGTTTGAAGGTTCATGATGAAAAAAGTTCGCTCAATAAAATAATGTTCCCTATGGTCATATGCATCGTTCTAACGAGGAGAACACCCCATGCGTTACTGCTGGAACTATAATTTGGAATGAAATTTAACTTACAAACTAATGTTAGTCGATAGCTTGCCATGTTGTTGTAGACAACTAAATATATGTTAGTGGATGAGGTGTCTCGTTAACATGGATATCATAATTGCTTATGCTAATAAACTTTATTAATTGTAAATGATAGTGGACTGCAGAAGTCGACACCTTACATGTCAAAAGAAACTAGAAGAAAACCCCGTGCGTTGCTGCGGGAATCACCAGTGAAATTATACTACTTATATTTACTAATATAATTGAATAAATATTATAATATATGTTTAGTATTCTAATATGAACAACTAAATATATGTTAGTAAATAATGTGATTTGAATGTGAATAGATTAAATAAAATATAATGGCATGTGTCACTTAGATGTGTTAGTGGATGATGACATGAACACTTTGTATGGCGAGATAGAATGTGTAGTGGTATATTAAGTGAATGTTGATGTGGACACTTTATATGGCAAGAGAAATAGCTAATAGGATTTTTTATATAATATATAGATTATTGGTGAAGTTTTGCTTTTATAAGAGTTATTACAGATAAATAAATATTATTATAGTTCCTCAGATTTCAAACCAATGATCCGATGACCATAGGCAGTTTTCAATGGAAAGGATAAATGCAATCTATATCTCTTATAAATAAAAACTCTACTAAAGATTTCTCTCAACAAACAAACTATCCACATCATCAATTTATTATTATAGTTCCTCAGATTTCAAACCAATGATCCGCTAACCATAGGCAGTTTTCAATGGAAAGGATAAATGCAATCTATATCTTTTATAAAGAAAAACTCTACTAATGATTTCTCTCAACATGCGAGCTATCCACATCATCAATTCACTTAACAATCCATTATAAGTTACAATTATGGCCTACTAGCATATATAATTATGATATTTTTCTTCATTCACTAATATACATTTAGTTATCTATAAAGATACGTCAAACCAATCATCAAAACTAGTTTAATATAGTTTCATCTGTATAACTATAAATATTAATAGTCTATTTTTTAAAAAAATATTCGGATGCCCTCGTCAATGCTCGGGGTATCCACCTAGTTGTATGGAAAGAATAAACAAAACTAAGAAAGATAAGAAAATCTGCAGAAGTATTCAAAGAAATGGACGGCCCATGCCCAGCAGGAGATCCCTGCCGTTATACTCTCCATCGGCCCAACAGCTTTGGCTAGTATTCCTCCCAGCGTGCTCTCCTGACTGGCTACAGCCACCGCCGCCGCCGCCCTACGCCAGATGCCCAGGTCTTCGTCGGCCTCTTCTCCGGCAACGAGCACCTAACAGGTACGCCCCTTCTCTTCACTTTCTGGTGTGCGAATCCGAGCAGAACCTAAAGGAATCGGACCTGATCTAAGTGCAACGTGAATTATTTACCGGGTCCGTCCCTGATCTGTGCCCCGCTTAGCTCTGTTCCCATTCCGAAGTCACTCCACCTGCAATTTTTATTTTTAGGTCTGTGTGGTATTGTCTAATTGCTTTGATGGAATGCATCGGCTGCTGGAGTGATAATTAACGGGACCGTGAAGAGAGGAAATTTTCTTTTATTCTCAAAGTTTACGTTCAAAAAAAAAAGATTTGATCTCAAAGGAAAATGCACTGTTGTGATGTTCATATATTGTTTCTTATAGGCTGAAAAAAGGTCACCCATACGCCGTCAGGGGTGCAGTATATTCTGTGAGAATGGCATGGGGTCAAGGTGCTAAAAGGTCCACACTAGGGCTTCTCTTTCGTGCTCAGCAGCAAACTGCTCGGGCATACTCTTCTTCAGCATTCCAGACTCATCAAGTGAGCACTCATGTTCCCCAAGATGGCGTGTTTGTTAGGAGATTCAGCTCTGAGGTGTCCTCTTCAGAGCAAATGAACCGTATTAAGCAACTCAGGCAAAGAACGAGTGCTCCAATCAAAGATGTCAAGGCCTCCCTAGTTGCCTGCAACTGGGATATTGGTTAGCTTCATTCCTTTTCATGATTAGTTAACTTACTTGTTTAGTTCATTTTTCCAATTTGAGTTTGTTAATTTCTTTCAGAGGCTGCGCAGAAGGACCTAAGAAAGAGAGGTGTTGCTTTTGCTGCCAAAAAATCTTCACGCACTGCTGCTGAAGGTTTGCTAGCTATCGCACAAGATGACAAAAGGGCTGCTGTAGTTGAGCTTAACTGTGAAACTGATTTCGTTGCAAGAAATGATGTTTTCCAGTACCTGGTTGGTTTCATTCCTCAGTAGCAATTTTATCTTAGTTATCAGCAGCTGAGCTGTTTTGTTGATCTCTTCTTAAGCCTTTCACAAATAAGATGCAATTACATATGGAGTGACATTAACAATTTTGGGTTGTTAGATTCATTTCTTCAATATGAGTACATAGTAATTGGGTACTTTCATTTGTTAGTACCATGGTTTTTTGGTGTTGGCGTGTGTGTTTGTAAGGGCTCTTCCCCATTTTTCTTCTTATTAATGATTCGCTTCTTTCTTGTGTGTTCAAGAAAAAAAAGCACCACTAAATCAGTTGTTCATCACTTGAGAAGTTAATGCTCTGATTTCTCTTTTAGTGGTTGTGAAATACAAAGGTGGCTGGGACATCGCATGCCAAGAACTATATGTATATTTGCATGTGTAGGCATATCATATAAACAATGTTAGTCATGCATGTAAAGGAAATTTTCCACTCATCTGTTGATCAAGTTGCAGATATATCAACTTCAGTTCTGTAGCAATTGCGTACTTTTAGTTATTTATATAGATCTGTTGCTTTATTTTAAATATTTTTCTATTTGTCACCATGCAGGCTTCATCATTGGCAAAGATGGCTTTATCTGCTCAGGGTCCCGGTGAACTTTTCATGCCTTTTGGACCTGAACTCTTAGAAGTATGCCATTATAGCTATGTGGTGTATTCCCAGATTCATGATTTTATACACAAATATAATGCTGCTTTATATCATATATTATATTATCCTTTGTTTCAGTCATTTCTAAGAAATCATACATTTCTCCAACCTTGCAGAACATGTCTATCAATCTTGATCATCCGAACCTCAGCGGGGAAACAACTGTTCAAAATGCTGTTACAGAAGTTGCTGCAATGGTTGGGGAGAATGTGAAACTCAGAAGAGGCTTCATGCTGTCCACAACTGCACATGGTGTTGTTTCATCTTATATGCATACCTGTCCCCAGCCAGGTGATGGAATCTCAGTTTAGTTTTTTTCTTCAAGTGTGTCTTTATTCTTCAGAATTTTCTTTACCCCACCCCCCACCCCCCACCCCAAAAAAAAACTAAATTAGATTAACCAATAATATTACTAAGCAGTTTACCTGCTTCTCACCTTTTCTAATATCTTCAGTTCTTCACCATTCTAAAACTTTTGACAACTAGAAACCACAGTATGTTTGTGTGTACTCATGCTAATTCTAGTAAATAATCTATTTTCTTAGGTTTGTCACTGGTGAATTTAAATTATTTTCATGTTTTACACTTTTACTGGTATATGGATGCAATTTCTTTGATTTTGATGATAATGGTTGTACATTCATGATAAATTAGAATTTGAACACAACTATTATCTTGAATGTTCCACTAACACTATGATCTTATAAAATGGAGGAAAATGAAATTTCATCTAATTGGGTTAATGCTTGTTTGGGTAACTTCTGAAGTACAATAATTGAACATGTTAGTGTGGTCCTAATTGTTGTTTGTTCTGCTGAGCTGACTTGTATTAGTAATTTGAAAACTCTCCTAGTTTTGCAGGCTCTTTTTTTTGGTTGTTTTGATACTTTGCTAAAAATAAGGGCCCCTTTTTCTTTGTTCTTTTTCCAACAGGAATGATACATTTGCTGATTCTGTAATTCACCTAACTCCTGAGCATTCATTTTTTTGCTTCAGGTATGGGTCGGATTGCTGGATTGGTCACACTAGAAGCAGAAGATACCATTACTCTCCTTGATGCTGTCAAAAGTGTTGGGTCATCTATTGCAATGCAGATTGTTGCAACAAAGCCATTGTTCTTATCAAAAGAACTGGTTTCTGCTTCCACCCTAGAAAATGAGCGTGAAATACTTCGAACACAGGTTGATACGACACTTCCTCCAGCATGTTTGGTTCATAACAGGACCTATGCCATACTCAAGTTAGGCATATTTGACTTTTCTTACGCTATGTTTAGTTTACTTCCATGAATATGTCATATCACGCTTTATTAGCTCTGTGCCACATACTCATGCATGTGATACGGTCAGTCCTTCAAATGGTCATTTTGTTTGTGCCAAGTTGCTTCAGAAATGAGATGACATGACACCAGGTAACATTGTAGGCCGAAAACTCAGGGAAATCCCAAATGGCTATGGATAAAATGGTGGAAGGCCGATTGAGGAAGTACTATGAAGAAGTTGTGCTCATGGAGCAAAAATATGTTTTAAATGACAACACAAACGTTAAGGTAGGTCAATAGGGTTTTGTACTTCTTGATTATGTTACTTTTTTTTTTTTTTTGCCTCTGATAGCTTTAGGTCCTGGTGTCATTCTTTTCAGACCGTGCTGAATGACTTGTCTAAAGAGGTTGGTTCTAAAGTGACAATCGGCAACTTCATCAGAATGGAGGTTGGAGAAGGGATTGAGAGGTACAGTATATTTGCCCCATCCCATGTCATTTGTACGACAAGTGGGTCTTTGTTTGCGATGTGTACAGTGACAGTTGATGACCACATGTTTCTTGCTTGGCAGAACTGAAGCTGCTGATGGTTCAGAGGTTGCTGCTGGTGCTATGTAGATTTCAGGCAGAGATGGATCAAACGTTATCATTATGATCTATATGAAGGTCTCTCTTCTCTAAAGTTGGGGGGCCTTAGCTTTTTGCAATAAAAGTTTTGGGCTGTCATCCTTGCTCCATTGGATTGTTGTTACATAGGTGGCTAGGATAGGACGGAGCTAATGTTTAGGCAAGCAAGGTAGTTCGTGTTCTGGGACCTGCGAGGCTGCCTAGTTGATTTTGTTTACACTTTTCGTTGAACCCTCTCCGATTGAATTACAGTTTGTTTGGACGTGTAAAAGATTGAAATAGAGTGGGAATTGCCCCTTGAACTATTTGCTTGAGTCTGGAGAACACTCTGAATCGTTAATTTGAGGTGCGAAGTGTGATCCGAAATTTTCTTTTCAGTTAGGTCTGCCTATTTGCACAGTTGTAATTTGAGGCGATTTTGTTGGCACTTAGCAGGAGTCAGAGGGGGTTAACAGTATTGTGTGACTGACTGGTGGCAGAAGATCTGATGAGTATAACTGTCCAATTTCTAAGTAAACATAGTCTGGTCGTCGACGAGGTACCCTAGCTGGTGTAGCCCCTTGGCGATGCGAAACGATGCAGTTTCAGTGAAGCCGTAACGTAGTTACATAGGTCCTGCTTGAAAAAACATAGTGACCATGGTGTCTTGAAATTAGAGTTTTTCTCTGTATTAGAAATTTTCCCAAAAGAATCAGGAACGTGCTACGCTATTTTGTATTCGACGGCAATGTTTCGCTTTTGAGACATTACAACTTGGACGCAGTGAGCCATTTATTATTTGAATTAGCACTTTATGCTTAATATAATTATAATATAATACAGCAGTCAATATTGTCCTTGATCAGATAGATAAGGTTTGTTTGTGTATATTAATCATGCTAATCTTTCGCGTTTGAAAGATCATAGCTCTGAAGAAACCTCTTATAATGACAACTATGTATCTCTGTTCTATCTCACCTTGCCATTAAGCATAGTTGAGGACCAAAAGGAGATTATCAGAGGTTTCTTAAAAGGAATGCGGTTGACGAGATATTCCGATGGTACCTCTGTATGGTATTTTACGATTCTTGGATCTTCTAAGACTATAAAACTAGGGTCTGTTTGGATGCCACCTTCTAAAGTTTAGTGAATTAAAATATTTTAGTCATCTTTTAGCACCTCTTGAGTGACTAGTAGTACTAAAGTGTTTATTTTTTAGTCAGTTTGTTTGAAACTTTAGTTCCTAAAGTGACTAAAGTTTAGTCACTAGACTTTGAGGTGGGAGTCAAACATGGCCTAATTCTCGCTCACTTATTATTCTAGCAGTTTTCTCTTTCCATCGATGAGTTGAGTCTACTAAGCATGTCGCGGTCAATCCATTTGGGTGCAAGCGTCACCGATGATGCCCCTGCGGCCCCTCCACGACGGATTAGTCCTACTCATTGCCATGAAAGTTGCTGCCTTTGTATCCTGTTGCAGAACTTGGTTATAATTCGGTCTCCCATGGAATATCTTCTTGTAATATATATATATATATATAAAGCATGCAGGTGACAACGAAAGAAGGAATATGGTAATTGATAAAGTGGAACGGCATAAAAAATTAAATTGTTCACTTATAACATTCAAGATTCAAGAGGGAATCATGTGGCTCGCGAAACACAGGATCACACGATGGCCTCATGGGGGCTCTGGGGGCCGTGTGTCCACAAAACAAAACATACACTTGTCTAAGCATAAATTCAATCATAACACATTTGGCAATATAATGTAGCATACTTCTAGTAACATAAAAGAAAGAAAGGTACTTCAGGTACATCTCCACTAACTTGAATTACCACAACAATTACCAATATTGAAACATCGAAGGTAATAAGATAATAACTTACTTGCGATTTAATACTTCTGCATTTAGTTTGTATACTTTGGTTGTGTGCTTACATTTATACTTTAGTTTGCTAGGATAGTAGATAGGATTTGAACCTAACTTGCACAACTCTTTTGGCATAGCAACACACTTAGCGAATCTTAGTCGCCATCTAGATAGATTAGTCATCTCATAGGTTTTGAATAGGTAGAAATTAGAGATTATTGTTTACAATAGAAGTTTTATAAAGCCTAATTCAAACTTTGAACTTTTGAGGCCGTGCTACTGCCATCTAAACGGACCAGACAAGGTTTAGGAGTTCAGGATAGGAAATGAACTGTTAATTCTGCTATTGTGGGCCGTTGTGGTGAGAAGTATGAGTGTGCTGCATGTATGCCTTTTTAAGCCAACCAACAGGCAATAAAAACGATGGTACAACTACCTCAAGTCGCGACTCTAGTTATCTTCTACCTTCGTATTCAAGCTCAGACCCTCCTACACCGTGAATAAGTAAACTCATTGTAGAAACTCCACGGAAGGGCTCCACAGGATTAGCAGCAGTGTGTGTGTGTGTTGGGGGGGGGGGGGGTTGAAGCCCTTGCCCCATTCTTAGATCCACCGCCCTTCGTGTGAAGCCATACCTCCAACACGCACAACTAACATGTAGGATTCTGCTACCAGGAGAGGTGGCACCACAACGATAGTGACATCATCACATGAAATCAGGTGTTGTATATGGCCTTGTTCATCCCAGTTAGTTATGTTCATCTCTGGCCAAGTGGCCCATCACACAGTTCCCACCCTTCTTCCCAAGCATTACAAAAGGTTAGTTTAGTTCATCTCACGTCTCACCTATTTTAATTGATATATGAGAACGCTTTCATAATTAAATTATGTACTCTGCATTTACAAGAAAAACCCGTCAAATATTAAGGACATTTTGGCTCTATTCACCATATTCTCCTCTACAAAGTTCATGAAAATATACTCTAATTTTTGCAAAATGTGTGATCACTTTGATAAAAACAAAAGCAAACATCCGAATGGTTCATAATAAAAGTGAGGTAATTATGGTGGTTCTTGTGGTCTAACTAACCTCTCTGTGTTCGGCTGCAGCAGCACCTTTTTATTACATAGCAGCCGAAGAATACAAAGCATGCTGGCCGTCTCCACGTGTAAATGGGTCTATGAGATTGGCCTCTCTTAGATCGCTCTCCAACTTTCTGATTGTTATGTTAAAGCTAACACACAATACCGTGAAACTCGCTCCATGGGCCAAGAGTAGCGAGGGCAACAGATCATCCATGACGTTGGGCAGCTGCTTGTGCTCTGCGCTTGGCACATACAACCACGTATTCCCAGACTACATTACTAATTTTCGCTCACTTGTTATTCCGCCAGTTTTTTCTTTTCATTGATGAGTTGATGACGGATTCATGCAACTGAAGTCTACTAAGCAGCTGACAGCAAAAAAAAGATGCCATGCTAATTGATAAAGTGGGACTACATACAGAATTGAGCTGTTCTCACTTAATAAGAGCCAAGGCTCAAGAGGAACCATGTGGTTCGCCGAAAACAGGATTACACGATGATGACAAGTCCCTGGTGTCTAAGGTGAAAGGGAAAATGACTTTGGAATTTAGTTTCTCAAACCAGCATAATCAAAGTTCATATTTACCATTCCCAATCCAGTGTGCAAATCTTGATATGCCCACAAGTCGTAGTGCAATGAAAAATAGGGAACTGAGCAACACTCCATCATATTCTACACTTCAGAACATTCTTCCACACATGTTTTTGTTAACTTTTATCCATGCCAATTGGCAATTGCCCCACCCTGCAGCTGATTTTCCCAGAAGCATACCATGTGCCACATGTTCAGATACAAAATACTATAGTAGCCTGTTGTTGCATCTACTTCTCTAAGGTTGTTTTGTAGATAACAGCACAAAGCAATTGACAATCAGCAAAATGGTATGATTCTCCAGTCTCACCTAACTTGTCCAGAAGATGCATGGTGAAGAAAGCTGCAAGAGCATAGTAGAGATACAAGTGCGTGACACCAAGAATGCTATATTACTCGGGCTCGTTTGTGGTTCGAACTCACAACATCTCTAATCCCTTTGCCTGTCACTGCATAAGGTGCCGAGGCTGCTGGAAGTGAAGGAGATTTATCAAGGCATGCGTATCTTTCGTTCCCATTCCAGTACAGAATCACCCGGTTCGTGCATGAGTGGGACCAGCTGTCACCTGCATAACAAGGTCATTATCTTATCTTGGAATAATCAATTCAGGTGTCCAGTGCCCATGAAATATTCAGAAGAAATATGTCACCGAACATAAGAGATAAGCTTTTTTTTTCTTTTTAGTTTTTTTTTTTGGCAAACATTCATCCAACCCCACTGGAGAAAAAAATGTAGCTATTGCCATAACTTGGACACTGTCAGTACTATAACTCGTTTACCAATTTATAGGACTTAGCCTGTAATACCAGTTTCTTATAAAACAAACAGAGGATTGAATGCAGGGGAATGGGGTTACTGCAAAGGTAGGGAAATGTGGATCTTGTTGGAGACACAAACATGGATATAAATATGAATGGCTGAAAAGAGATCATGGCACCTCCATCCCTATGGGAGCTTATTTGGAAATCATGGGCACCTAAGAATGTCAAATTTTCCTATGGCTAGCAGCTCATAATAGGCGTTGGACTGCTGATAGACTTGCCCGCAGAGGGCTGCCTCATCCAAATGAGTGCCCTTTATGTGATCAACAACAGGAGATAATTCAACAAATTTCTTCTCTAGAAAAGTTTGGTATTTACTCTTGCGCTTATCATGTTTACTGGACCTCTCACCACAAGTCGAGGATGAGGTATTCTGTGATTGGTGGCTTCGGATTAATACTTCAACTTCAGGACATTGGAAAAGTGGAGTAAACGCGTTAATCTCCTTGGGAGCATGGATGATTTAGCAACATAGAAATGAGTGTTTTTAATGGTGCTGCACCAAGTGTCCAAGTTATTCTTAGAAGAATTGTTTTTAAGGGAGCCTCTGGTGTATGGCTGGTGCAAAAGGTTTGGCACAGCTTGTGGCACCAATTGTAGTGGAGCCACAAGATTGCGGTATAGATTGAAAGTAATGTACATAACATATGCTTTACATATGCTACAATTGTACAAAAACCACAAAAAGATTTTCAGTTCTTAGTGTATGATTTGCCTAGATAATTTCATCTGCCCTACATTATCATGGCACCAAAGTTTTGGCTGCAATTAGTAAAAGCTTGCGCGTATACATTTTCAGCCGTTTTGACTTAGTCACTGGAAATGTGTGCCCACAGCTAGAACAGAAAGGCAACCTTGATAACATAAGCACATAATTCGAAAATTCTTATTGCTAATTTCCTGCTGCTCCGTGATCAATAAAGACTACAAGCACCCAGTACTAACTCGAAGATGAAGGAATGGAGGATTATACTTGTATGACACAAAACTGACCTAGAGCAAGAGTCAATTGAAATGATCCTTCTGTAAATTTAGTAGTGACTTGGTTCAACAAGACAACCTGCTCAGCAGAACAAGATAAATATGTTAGCCTCATCAAATAGGTAACATACAATCAGAATTAATACCCTTCATACAAATGATGGGTAACTTACTGCCAAGTTATATGTCTTTGCAATCTTCATTAACTTCAATGATAATCCACTTAGCACTCTGGTCCTCAGTGCCAGATCTTCAAAATCTTGTCGGAAGTGGAAAGTAACACTATCAATAATAACTATACGCACCTGCAAAGTAGATAGACAAATATTTCACTTTTGAACACTAGGTCAGTTGGAGTACATTGCAGAACAACTGGAAGAGAAAAAACTAGCGTACACTGTAATGCCCTGATTGCAAAAGAAAAGGTAAAATATCAAGATAAAAAATATCAACAGCACAACAGCAATAGTTTTTTTTTTGAACAAAGAGGAATAGTTGTACTGAAGTTAGACTTGAGAAGTCAACTGTTGAAAAAACTCACATCTTTATGCTCTCCGAGGAATTTTTCCAGGTAATTTATGACTGCAATTTGTTCGGTGTAACTGCATATTCGGAAGTAATAGATGTCCACCAGGAAATGCTCAGGCTGTAATTGTTTTTGGCTAGAAGAGGACTTCTCATGGCTGTGTGGAAAGTGCTCCAGTATGTCCCTGATACACCCTTCAGCAATCTGGTAGACACGTTCAACCATGAAACTGCCCTCCGTATCTGTTATGATGAAGACAACTGCTATTAATAGGCTTTCTCAGTAAAGCACTAGATGATATGTATTCCTGTGTGAAGCTATTTACCAATATAAACTGCTTTCCCACCAAGGCCACCATATTCTACTGGGATTTGTACGTTGATTGCTAGTTGAATCCTGAAGAAAAGTGCATATTTAATAGGAAAATCTGCTGCACTTGTATAAATTAGTAAGCACAACATACCCCAGTTGAGTTTTACCAACCCCTGGGACACCACCTGAATAAAATTAGTACTGTGCATTAGGTCAGTTCCTTCAGATACATCAACTGAGAGAATCAAAATTATGTAAACTACTTGATAGAGGGAAATTAAGGCATTTTCTGATCTCTGAAGTCTGAACACGAGGAGCTAAGCATGATAGAACAAGAGACACACTAAGTTCTATGATTCTTCAGAATAGCACAAAAGTTTGAGAGATCATCACTAGTAGACATGAAACAAACAAAGAAGCACAGGTTACATATACCTAGCTAATTGATTAAAAAATTGCCCAATAGCTCCTATTTGATCCTTCGTTGGGAGCAGTATTAGAAAGTAAACTAACCGATCTCAGTAACTTCTTTGCAGTGAATCCCGCCACCAAGTATGGCATTGAGATCACCAGAACCAGTAGTGATGTGTTTCTGTGACTGCTCTTCAGAGAGCATATCCCAAGCATTCCGGGCCCCTGAAATGTAACAGCATCAGGATCCAGACTTCTGTTGTGGTCCATTTCCAGAACCTTCAGAACATCAAATAAATCAGCAGCACAAGGGCGGGACACAGGTGTGCATCAATACTTCTTTCGCCAAAATTCAAAATTAGTGAGTATGGATTATGATATAGATAATGTATAATACCAAGCTTTTAAACATCCTGCTAAGCCTCTTAGCTGTTGTCCTCCACAACAGCTCAGTGCGGCTATAGATGCAGCTAAGCCATTTAGCTATTTTTGCAAAAAAAAAAAAGGAAAAACACAGAACCTTGGCATAACCTGATTGAAAGCGTAGATCATATGCAGTCTAAAATCTTAGCCAAAATAAAATTAATTGGCTAGTTCAAGATGTCCACAACATACGAGCAAAAGATGAGAATGCAATGTGAGCAGAGAAGAAACTTGCCAGATTGCTCTCCCATGGTGATTGCCACTAGGAGTTGGTGGTGCTGATTGGGGAAGAAGAGAACCGGAGTGGGGATTTCAGTATCTCACAGCCGCCGACCCGTCGTAGCCGCCTCCACCGTTCGTATCTGCCTCCGCCACCCCCTCGTAGCCACCGTCAGCGGCGCCTCCCAGCCGCCGAGAGAGTCGCGCCCGCGCCGCCGACTTCGGGGCTCCGGGACCAGCCGCAAGCCACGGGAGAGAAAAAGAAAAAGTGAAAGATATCTAGGTTCTGGCTATTTGGCCGCGCGGAGCATCTCCCTCCTTATTTTGTACGTTATATCTAGAGTTCTAGAGAAAAAGTAAATTTTAATAGATATGTTATCTTATTTTGTAAAATAGAAAACTAGTTATTCTTATGCTCTCGTATGGTAAATATAGTTTGCATGTGTCGCTTACTATCTAACATTGTCATAATAGAAAGACTGTTGAAATTTTCAAGTTTTTTATAAAGTTTTCTATTTTAAAAGTTTGCTAAATCATAGGTTTAGCAATCTATTTTTACTAATTTTTTTGGAGTTGCTCTTAGTAGCTGTTTTCTAGCCCATCGATGTTTAGCTACCGGCAAAACAAGGTCCATTTTTTCTTTAAAAAAGGACCATTTTAGCTAGAGATAATTACTCGCTCGGTTTTAAATTGACCGATTCTGGCTATTTGGCCGCTCAGTAGCCTTGTTTTCTACCCATCAATTTTTAGCTGCCGACAAAAGGCTTTAAAAAAAGGACCATTTTAGCCGGAGATAATTACTCGCTCGGTTCCAAATTGACCATCGTCATTGACGTGTGTGCCACAAGTTTGACTTGATTTTTAGAAAATATGTGCAATATTTGTATCTTCAGATGAATTTATTAAAAAATTAGATTCAAAGATCTTTCTAATGATACTAATTATATATTATAAATATTAATATTTTTTAATATAAAATTACTAACATAGACATTTTGAACGGAGGAAATATTTCAGTACCGTTAAGAAAGAGTATTATCTTTACGGTGACATGCTACTCTCTTTGTCCCACTTTAAATGATGTTTTAGATAGTAACTAAGTGTTGTTTGAATCAGGACATTGATTGTGCCGGGTGTATAGAATATTGAATGGATCTAGATATGAAAATGAGGTGTCCTTCAATATGGGATAGAGGGAGTACACAATTATTTTGTTTTTTTTTCATATTTCAAATTTTAAAACAAAAGAGAAGATCGAAGAAATGTCTTTTCCTCCTAATTGCGGCGCCGCCTCCTAGTGATGTCATAGCTCGAGGGCCGTGTTGTCGCCTAGTGTCTTGTGAGTAGTGGAGAGAAGAGATAAATACGAGAGACGACTCTGATGAGAGAAGAGAGAGGCTAGTTCTCGAAACCTAAGTTGCCTAGCACAATAATGGCTTTCTAGGCTTTGTACCACTTAGAGATTCGTCTTGAAAAAATGATGCCTCTATAATCAACTAGTATAGTGACCATGCTAATGCAACGGCTTTATTTTAGTGATGTTCATAAAATTAACCAAACAACTTTATTTTCTGATAGTTTTGACAAACAATTATACATAACAATGTATATTACCCGGACAACACACAATTATCTGAAATGGTGTTTGTTGCACCACTTGCTCAACTCCGGCCGAGATTTCTATCATATTCATGTCAACAACATTCGTGTCATATTCAAGAATGAAATAAGTAATAATGCATATTTAGTATTCCACTAAACAACATTTTTTTAGCACCTGATTGTTCCGGTCCTTTTGAAAGTGCAGTTAATTTTGCCTTTAGCTTAGCTCAGTACTCACGATGCTTCTTGTTCCTGTCCTCCATTTCTTTGTTGGTTGGTACTCACGTTGTTTCCTATTCCTTTCCTTTCTCTTGCGTTGGTTCTCCCCGGAAGCTGTTGACATAGTGATGTTTTTTAACGCAAACATGGTGGGGTTTATACATGTCGTTGTGTATATATAATATCTTTTGGCTATGCATATACCTTGAGTATGTATGTTTATTACATTGCCGAGCGCACTGCGTCCTTCCCCCGGCGTCCCCATTTTTTCATCGAGGGCTAGTAATTCATGGAAAAGGCACCGATCAAACATAAATATTATATGTGAGGTAGGCATCAAAATAAACATACAAACTTCAAAATTGTCATTGCATGTCGTTCAGCATTTACTCTAGTGAAGGACATGTTTATATTTCAAATAATCAATCGAACTGAAGAATTACAATGTGATAGTGATGATTACTAAACACCAATTCCAGTCTTTGCAAGTTAATAACGTTGCGAATCATTTTGCCACGACGCATTACTCGTTAATACGAAGCACATGGCGTATCTTCACCGTGCAAACTACCCATCATCAGTGGGTAATAGTAATTTTAACAATAAGTAAATGTTGGTGACGTGGATGAAAGCAAAATGAGGTGCAGATTACCACGCTGAACCTGAATGTGCTTGTTGGTTTCTCCTTGGCTATACCATGGACCGCCGTCTGCCGATAAGTTCATTCAGCTTATTCAACTTAGGGACCTACCGAATATCTCACTCCGATTCAGTAGACTATGTGATCTCAACGGACCCTGCCGGCCGATCTCCATGGACTGTCGCCCGCCAATCTCTACCGGCCGCCACCTATCGATCTCCATGTATTGCCGCCCGCCGATCTCTACCGGCTGACGCCTGCTGATCAACTCGCCTAACCCGTATGTCCACAATTACGCTGCATGACTTTTTGAATGTGCGTGTGAAGATGAGGGCGATGTGAATCATGTGTGAAGATGAGGGCGATGTGAATCGTGTGCGGGATGAAGGGTTGCGGCAATGTGATCTATTTTTAGGAAGGAAGGAAGATGGATGGGAGCATAGGAGGATTTTGAATGTGCATGCATGAAGATGAGGGGCGACTTGAATCGTGTGCGGGATAAATAGCTGCCGTGAGATCTATTTTTAGGATTTTATTAGAAAGGAAGGACGATGGGCACGTAGGAGGAATTGGGAGAGCCTGGAGGGTAAGGAGGATGATACACAAAATCTTAACCGTTCAATTGTCATGAGTAATGAGAGAGAATACTTAGAATAAATTTGGGTGGTTGATTTTAAAGGTGGGATTTTTCCGGGTGCAGTTTTCTGGGTGCACGAACGAAAGGCTCCTCAGTGGGGGGACAATTTTTGGTGTGGATGTAGAAAAGAAAAGATGATGTATTAGTAGGGTAGATTTAGGAGATAGGTCAAATTAAGGTCATCTCTATAAATAGAACACGACCGCCTCTAGAAATTATCCAATGTTTTAGGAATTATGGGTTTATTTTGTGACGATTTTGTGAAAATGTTTATCTTCTAAAATTATTTTCATAGTAGTACTATTTTCAGTATTTGGAGTTATTTGGTTGCAGGTACACTGTAGCATAAAACATGTAAAAAATAATGAAGAAGTTCAACTCCAATCAACGCAATAAATCACCAAAGCACACATTAAAGGACAAATTCACTCCTTCATGATCCAAACCAAACAGAGGGGTGCAAGCAGGTGAGGCTCTAGTTGGCTAAAGTGAGGGTGAATAGTCTATTAAAAATTCTACAAAGACACTAGTCAACTTGATTAGTATGACAATTGGCGTAACACAAGTTTTGCCTAGCCTAGTGCTGTGTTGCAAATCTCCTACCCAACAATTCTAGTAACGTATGATCTTTAATCCACACAAGGTTAAGCAAGGGCAAATCTAGAGATTTTAACTACCAGAGTCAGCACATAATAACTATGCTTATATCTAACACTTTCCTTATGAAAATAGTAGTGTTATAGTGGAATTTTCTACAAGCCATCGGGTCAGCTGACCCCAATAAAAACATGTCGATTCGCCCCTGAGGCTAAGTTGCTACTTTCTACACTAGTGAGCTAACAAGAACACTTAGTTACAACTAAAGCTAACAAGCTACTCAACTAGCAAGACAGATATACGCTCTACTCAAATTATGATATGTAAAGTAAGAGCAAGGTATGAGATGAGATGACTTTTTATACCGTTGGTGCATGAAGATGATGTCAATCACTAAGATGGAACAAAATCAATCAAGAGATGAAAAATGAATACAATTATGAAGCCAATCACCACGAGACAAGAGATACAATATTTTTTTTTACTCAGGTTCACTTGTGCACTGACAAGCTAGTCCTTGTTGTCCTTGGTGGTTTCTTGGTATGAGGCCCTCAAGTCAAAGCCTCGCAAGACGCTATAAGGACCCACACACAAGTATGACAACTCAATGACATGAGTAGTCCACTAGAGTTGCTTTTGGTCGTAGCGATCGTACCATTATGTTGTCACCTGTCCGATTGTCCTGCTGCGTGAAAAAATGCGATGTGGTGCGACATTTTTTTCCTCTCTATCATACCGATGGACGAAATAGACGAAGACAGACTCTTATACACTTGCTTGCTACATCCACTGTGTAGCCGTGGGTAATGTAGCGCTGCCAGCGTCACTCATGTTTGAACACGGAGTTTGGACTTGTGCGAAGACGAGTAGAAAACCACTTTTAATTCCGCAGTGGAACACCTTGTGGGTGCATAACCCTACACAACAAAACAAACTCTTGTGATTATTGATCTAAAAGGACTAATATGCTCATTATTCTGTATGAAATGAAACCATCACTAGCCAGAGAAGCAATTTGTGTTTTGGAGCCATTAGATGAGTTACTGTTACGAAATGAAATAAATAAATAACCAAATAAATAAAAACACAATAGAGCAAAAAATAAGGTCCAACCAATATTTGGACTCGATCGGGTTCCTGGCCCGTTCACGTGTCAGCGCTGTTCAAACGTTGGCCATCCGATCCATAGCGCCAACGGTCGATCGAGCTGATCCCCGTTAAGGACGCACAATCAAGACAACGGACGCGCCAAGCCTAGCAAGTAGCAACGGACGCACGCGCAGCAGCGTCAGTTGGCAGTCCAGAGGCCAAACGGCCATGGGACGCGTCCGACGTCCAGCAACGGACGCGCAACAGCGTCCTACGCCTCGCTTGCCGCTCGCTCCGAATGATTCGAAGTCCCGCACGATATTTGGAGTAGCAACGGACGCACAGCACGCGCCACTGGACGCGGGAACAGTAGCCGCGCAGCCTCCAGTGCTCCCTCGTGCGCTCACGGTCTCCACTGTCCAACAGCATCGATCGGAGCGCAGCCAGGGCGACGGACGCGCCGAGCACCGCGTCCTTTGCTACTCCAGAGAGCTCCCGCGCGGCTAAAACGTCCAATGGACGCGGTCCGTTCAGGAATGAGCCTACACGTACGGTCTCATTTCGCCTAAGGCTCTGGCACGATTTATATCGTGGCACTGGACGCTCCTCAGCGTCCGCTGCGAGCGTTAATTAGAAGCAGCTGCTGCTCCCAGCAGCTCTCGTGCGTCTACGCTCTCGGCCTTCCTGCCTCTTCACGAATGGCACATGCACGCAAGCGTAGCAAAGCAGCCAGCCAAGAAAGTCTACGGTGCTTATTAGCTTGCTTAGCTATATGACATCATCATGATGTCATGCAGCTAATTATAGCCGTTTTCATGTAGAAAAATAAATCCATGAATACAAGCTAAATACTACTCTACTTAAAGCAAGCAAGGCAGCCCTCTCTCTCACTTGCATGCACGTATGAGCACCATTCAAACATACCACGTGAAATCTATCTCTTCTACTTCATCTTTAATTCCAACTCCTCCAAAAAAACGCTAACACCATCAAGTGATCTCCACCATGAGTACTTCTATTAGCATTTTAAATCGTTTTCAAAGGAGTTATGTTAGCGCACTAGATCCTAAATGCAAATGCATATATATGAATTCATCTAGTGACACCTGTGCATCAAATTGTCGATAGTTTACCTCTCTTCGTAATACGGCTATCGATCCTAAATTACTTATTCTCTATAGTGTCTTGACTGCAAACAGAAAAGACCCTATTGCATATACCTTTTACCTTGAGCCCATTTTTATTTTTCCTTCTCTTCTTTGACAAGCATGAGTAATTTTTTGGACCATCATCATCCATCCACTGTGATTATCTTGCTCCATGACTTGGCTAGAACCACCTTATATAATTCAATTAGTTAGCAAAAGGTTAGTCCTAAGATTTTATCAATTAGCCAAATCAAACTAGAGACTTTCAGCAGCCTCAAAATCATAAAAAACGATGGCGTCGAAAGAGGTCATCAGGAGGGTTCGATGAACGCTCTTGGGATCCAAATAAACCCAAACCACCTCTACGAGTTGGAAAGTTGTGTTCATCTTTGCTATATTGCGTTCATCATAATAAAACAATGCTTCTTATGTTCAATTATTTTTTCCTTAAATTTTCATTAGGGTTCCTTTTGTATAATTATGATCAGTTTAACTAATCTATTTACTAATTTCATTATCTACATATTTTTCTAAATAACTTATGTAGCTGCAATAGCATGACACGTGTATTTAAAATTTGATATTATTTGAATATGGGAATCTCCTTTTTTGCATTTATGTTAGGGAGCAACTTTTACACACAAATATCCTTTCCAAACTTTGAAAGCAAACATTTTATTACAAACATTTAAGATACTGACATGTACTACGAAGACGATATTGATACTTCGTTGCAACTTCGCGTGTGTATCTTCGTGTGCTTCAAAGTTGACTGGCGAAGATAACTTCGCTGCACTTCAGACATCCAGCGAAGATGACGAGGACACTTCGCTGTGATTGTCAAACTTCACATATGTGATGATACATGTCTCAGGTTATCTAGCGAAAATGCTTCGCCAGACTCCCGGCGGCTAGCGAAGGTGGCGTGGCACCTTCGCAAGAAGAAACACAAAAATTGTTCACCGAGTTAAGGAATTACGATCAAGCCCAAAGTTGTTTGAGAAGATGAAAGAAAAGGGGCGAAGTGTGTCTCACCACTTCGCCGATCTGTTTTCTAGCTAAATGTAAAGGAAGTGTTGTGACCAATTTGTAAGAATCTTCGGATGGCGAAGCCAGGGGGCCTATAAATACCCCTTGGGATGTGAACTTTTAGAGGGGAATGAAATACAATTGCAACCCGTCATATTGTTTTCACCTTCCTTGTACGCGTAATTTCATTACTCAACATCTGGCGCCGTCCGTTTGTGTGATCGAAGACACCCACGACCACTACGCAGACGCAAAATGGCAAGACCTAGCAAAAAAGCAACTTCGGCTGAAGACAATTCAAACTAGGACAGAGACCCTCTTTTGGAAGATGAGACAGAACAGAAAACAGACGTGTTCAAGAAGAAGAAGAAACTCAGAACGAAGAAAGAAGACTTAAAGAACTCGAAGATCAACTCATCGTCAAGAAAAACAGCTGGAGGAAGTAAGAAAAAAGACAAGGGAAAACTCTTTAAAACAAAGAATTGCAGAAGCAGAAGCTGAATTAAGAAAGCTCAATGATAAATTAGAAAACGAGAGCGAAGTCATGATTCAAGAACCAAACTCAGCAAGTAAAAACACCAACAGCAAAGAAAACTAAAGTCAAATAGCAACAATTGACACAGAGTCACCCTTGTCAATCGACATTCAGCTAGCGAAGTGGCTAGCAGGTTTCAAATTCAACATCATCCCAACTTACAATGGCATGTCCGACCCAAGACAATTTCTTATGAGTTTTGAAGCAGCAGTTGCATCAAGTGGGGGAGATGCAAACACCTTAGCGAAGTCACTCATCATGGCAGTAAGAGGACCAGCGCAGCAGTGGTACTCTTCGCTAAAACCAAGGTCAATCAAATCTTGGGATCAACTTCGTACAACCCTGCTCTTAGATTTCCAAGGCCTACAAAGAGTTGAGCTTACAAGCGATGATCTTTTCAACATCAAGCAGTAACCAAAAGAACCGTTGAGCCAGTATTACAAAAGATTTGTACAAGCAAAAGCTCAAATACTAAACATACCAGACGAGGTCGTCATCATAGCAGCAATCAAAGGACTGCGAGCAGGCCAACTTTTCTCGCACTTCAAAAGGGAAAGACCAACCACAGTTGAAAAATTATACGAAGAAATGAGAAAGTACTGTGAATCCGATGAAAACTATAGAAAAAGAATAGAAGAAGAAAACGGAGAAAAAAACATGTCAAGAGCAAACAACAAGTTCCAACATTCGAGAGTGACAAACACAGAACAAGACCATTTCAGAGAATAAACCATATCAACAACACAAGCAAAGTCAACAGCCAAGGTCCAAGCTCGAGCAATCAAAGAAATTTCCAAAATAGAAGAAATTTCAAGGAAAATTTCCAACAAAGGCCAAACTATAACAACCAAAGCAGAAACTTCAAAAGAAAAATTTTGAGGCCCGAAGAATTGTACTGCATCGTACATGGCAAAGGGGCTGGTCACACATCAAAGATGGGCCCAAAAGTAAAGAAAAGTATTGAAGAAGTACAAAAAGAGAATAGAGCAACTACGCAGCTGAAAATTGTCAACCATCTAGCTCCCCAAAGAACAAGTTATGTGCCAATAACTTACCCCCAACACATGTTGCCACCACCTCCGCCAATCTATAATTGTCAACCGTTAGCAATATGCCCGCAAAATTAATGGGGCTCAAACCAGCAGCAAAGTTTTTACCCTGAAAGTTCAGTGGCAAATAACAACCACCAAACTCAGTATAACAACAACACGCCCGAAGCGGCAACAAGCAATGGGAATGCGGTCATCCCAAGCAAAGACAGAATTATGACAATATTTGGAGGAAACAACATGGAGCTAGAGACAAGAAATGAAAGAAGAAATTATTTCAGAAGAGTAAACTCCATAGCAGTCGAAGGTCCATTCAAGAAAACAAGATGGTCCCACACGCCAATTACATTCTTAGAACAAGACCTCAAACTCAAAGATACCCTCATATGGACGCAATGGTCATAGAAGCAAACATCAAAGGTTGGGCAGTGACAAAAATTTTAATAGATGGTGGCAGCTCAGCAGATATCATATTCACAAGAACTTTAGATGCAATGCAAGTTGACAGATAAATTTTGGGAAGAGCCGAGCAACCATTAGTTGGCTTCGACGGAAAGAAAATAAACTCTATTGGCAGAATCGTCCTGCCAGTCTCATTCGGGACAGTGAACAATGCGAGAACAGAACAAATAGCATTTGATGTTGTTGAAATACATAGCCAATACAACGCAATCTTCGTAAGGGAAAGTCTAAATGCTTTTGAAGCCATAGTAAACTACCCATACTTATGCATGAAGATGCCAGCAGTCAATGGCGTCATAACAGTCTTCGGCGATCAAACGGAGGCAAGAAACATAGAAAGAGATGCAAGCTCAGCCTTCAAAAATATCCACGTGATATAAGAAGAAGAAGATGATGAGCTTGTAACTGAAAACGCCAAAACACAAGAAAAAGCGAAGCCTTGCGAAGATACAAAGAAAGTACCAATTGACCCAATGGTACCAGAAAAAAATCATCATCGATACAAATCTATCAAAAGAAGAAGAAGAAAAGATAATACAAGTCCTGTGAAGCAACAAAGATATCTTCGCCTGGTCCGCACAAGACTTAGGAGGAGTAAGCAGAGATGTTATAGAACACAAGTTAAACATCGACCCAAACTTCAGACCGAAAAAGGAAAAACTCAGAAAGTTGTCAGAATACAGAACACAAGCTGCAAAAGCCGAAGTCCAAAGATTGTTAGATGCGAAAGTCATAAGGGAAGTCTAATTTACAATTTGGCTTGTAAACATAGTCATGGTGTAGAAGAAAAACAAAAAGTGGAGAATATGCATAGACTTTACAGATCTTAATAAGGCGTGCCCAAAGGACAATTTTTCACTACCAAGAATAGACACTTTGGTAGATTAGGCAGCAGGAAGTGAAATGCTCAGGTTTTCTTGACTGCTATTCAGGCTATCATCACATCTGGATGAAAAAAGAAGATGAAGAATACACAAGCTTTATCATACCATTCGAAACTTACTGCTTCCAAAGAATGGCTGAGGGCCTTCGCAATGCAGGAACAACTTTCATCAGAATGACATCCACAGTTCTCAAAGATCACCATGTCAAAGACTTACAAGAAACCTTCTCAAATCTCAGAAAAGCAAACTTAAAGCTGAACCCAGAAAAATGCACATTCGGAGTTCAAACAGGCAAAATTTTGGGATGCATCGTATCCGCAAAAGGAATTGACCCGAATCCAGAGAAGGTAAAGGCAATACTGAACATGCAAGTGCCAAGAAACATCAAGGACATCCAAAAGTTATCAGGAAGATTAGCTTCGCTGAACAGATTTATATCCAAATCAACTGAGCGAAGCCTCCTAATATTCCAAACACTAAAAGGGAAAAAGAAAAAATTCAACTGGGGTCAAGCACAGCAAGAAGCTTTCGAAGAAATAAAAAAGCACCTATCTAATCCTTCAACTTTGGCAACACCTGATCCAACGGCAGATTTACTACTATATATATCAGCAAACGAAAGTATAATTAGTGCAGTACTAATCCAAGAAGAAGAAAATGAGAATTTAACAAAACAAGTTCCAGTCTACTTCGCATCCGAAGCTCTGTCTGGATAAAAAATTTCTATTCAGAAATTGAGAAAATTGCATATGCAGTACTTATGGCATCCAAAAAGTTAAAACACTACTTTCAAGCACACAAAATAAGAGTGCCAACAAATCAACCCCTCAAAGAAGTGCTACAAGGCTGCAAATCCTCAGGGAGATTGGAAAAATGGGCTACAAAGTTGTCCCAATACTTTTCAAATTCGAGAAAAGAATAGCAATCAAATCTCAAGTGTTGGCTGACTTCGTGGTAGATTGGACACCCTCAAAGTACAATCAAGAAAGAATGAAGCAACCAGAATGGATAATCTATTGCGATGGTGCTTGGGGCTTCGCCGACGCAGAAGCAGCAGCAGTCATAACCTCACCTTCTGGAATCAAACTCAAATATATAGCAAGACTAGACTTTCAATGCACCAACAACATCGCAGAATATGAGGCAGTATTACTAGGACTTCGTAAAGCAAGAGCAATGGAAATCCAAAAGCTAATAATCAAGACAGATTCTCAAGTAGTGGTTGGGCATATAGAGAAAAATTACAAAGCAAGAGATCCAGAACTAGCAAAATATCTCCAGCTACTGAGGGACCAAGAAAAACACTTCGCAGGATTCACAGTGAAAAGTATATCAAGAAATGACAATACAGATGTAGACGAAATTGCAAAAGCCACTGCCCAAAAGTTAGAGTTACCATCAGAAGTATTCTTCTAAATTATCATCGAAGCCTCAACAAAAACGAAAGTTGAACAACCAAAAGAAGTACACATCATAGAAAGCGAAGATTGGAGGGCTCTAATTATCGCATTCCTCGAAGGATTCTATGAGCCAGAAAACGAAGTTGATGAAGTAAGAATGAAGCAAAAGACTAGAAGCTACAAAATCATCAACGAAGAACTATACAAGGAAGGAGTTTGCCAACCACTACTAAAGTGCATCTCGAGAGAAGATGGAAAAAACCTGTTGAAAGAAACACACAGTGGAATCTGTGGATGTCACACTGGGGCTAGATCAATAGTTGGAAAAGCCTTTAGATAAGGGTTCTTCTGGCCAACTGCCCAAAGTGACAGCAAAAAATCATTCAGACTTGTCATAATTGCCAAATGGCAGCAAGCAAAGTTAAAGCACCAGGAACAAACTTTCAACCAATTGAACCAACTTGGCCACTGGCAAGATGGGGAATCGATATAGTCGAAAAGTTACCTCCAGCTCAAGGCAACTACCAATACGCAATAGTTGCAGTCAAATATTTCACCAAGTGGATTGAAGCGAAGCCAATCATAAACATGTCTTCTCATACAATAAAAAAATTCCTATGGAAAAACATCATATACAGATTCGGAGTCCCAAGACACATCACTGTAGACAATGGAACCTAGTTTGATAGCGAAGACTTCAGAGAATACTGCCATTCAATGGGAATCAAACTTTGCTTTGCATCAGTAAAACACCCACAATCTGATGGAGCAGTTGAAAGAGCAAATGGGATAATTTGCATTGGAATTTCAAAGTGCCTAACAGACCTCAAAAAGGGAAAATGGGTCGATGAATTACCAAAACTAATCTGGTCTCACAACACTTCAAAATCGAGGCCAACAGATTTCTCTCTGTTCAAGCTACTTTACGGAGACGAAGCAATGACCCCTGAAGAGATAAAATATGAAGGTCCAAGAACAAATGTTCAAATGATCATAGAAGAAGACCAAGTAACAAGCAAAGATTTGCTTGAAGAAGAAAGAAATGAGGCACTCAAGAATATCAAGAAGTACCAACTTAAAACACAGAAGTGGTACAACAAAAAAGTCAAGCCAAGAGGATTAGCACCAGGAGATCTCATCCTAAAAAGAAAAAGAGATGAAGACACAGTGGAAAAATTTTAACAAAAGTGGGAAGGCCCTTTCATCGTCACAAGAACAAACAAAGAAGGTGCGTATCATCTGGCAAATCTTAAAGGTGAGGAACTCAGTCACACCTGAAATATAGAAGCACTCCGCAAGTATTATCCATAAGCAAGACTACAAGTTTAGTCTACTTTCCAGTAGAAGTAGAAGTAGATCTTCCCTTTAAGTAAATTTACGTTTTCGCAACAATAACCGAGCTGCACTCTTTTTCCACTCAGGGGAAACCCTTCGCAGGGTGAATGGTTTTTTAACGAGGCAGTCTCTTTGTAAATCTCATGAACTATAAAATGAGAAAGCAGCTTCCCCAGAAATATGTTTCTATACTGCACAAATAAAAGTACAAATGCCGAAGAGTATATCCAACATATACTCTAATATCGGCATAAATTTTGCAAAACTAAGTTAGTATCAACATTTTTATTAAATCTAAAAAATGCTAACTTATCCAAGGCAAATTTTTTGACTTTGTTTCACTAAGGTGAAATGTTTTCAGCTTCTAAGAAAGCGTACGCATCCTCTTTGCTCGAAAAAGAAGGGACGGTGTTTCAAAATTTGCTAAGGCAAATTTTTTGACTGTGTTTCACTAAGGTGAAACGTTTTCAGCTTCTAAGGAAGCGTACGCGTCCACTTCGCTCGAAAAAGAAGGGGCGGTGTTTCAAAATTTGCTAAGGCAAATTTTTCGACTGTGTTTTACTAAGGTGAAACGTTTTCAGCTTCTAAGGAAGCATACGCATCCACTTCGCTCAAAAAAGAAGGGATGACATTTCAAAATTTGCTAAGGCAAATTTTTCGACTTTGTTTCACTAAGGTGAAATGTTTTTAGCTTCTAAGGAAGCGTACGCGTCCACTTCGCTCGAAAAAGAAGGAACGGCGTTTCAAAATTTGGTAAGGCAAATTTTTCGACTTTGTTTCACTAAGGTGAAATGTTTTCAGCTTCTAAGGAAGCGTACGCGTCCACTTCGCTTGAAAAAGAAGGGACGGCATTTCAAAATTTGCTAAGGCAAATTTTTTGACTTTTTTCACTAAGGTGAAATGTTTTAGCTTCTAAGGAAGCGTACGCGTCCACTTCGCTCAAAAAAGAAGGGACAGCTTTTAAAGTTTGGTAAGGCAAATTTTTTGACTTTGTTTCACTAAGGTGAAATGTTTTTAGCTTCTAAGGAAGCGTATGCGTCCACTTCGCTTAAAAAAGAACGGACGGCGTTTCAAAATTTACTAAGGCAAATTTTTCGACTTTGTTTCACTAAGGTGAAATATTTTTAGTTTCTAAGGAAGCGTATGCGTCGAAAATGCTTCAACCTTCTTAGCGAAGTGCACGTGTCCACTTTGGACAAAAAGAAGGGACAACATTTTAAAATTTACTAAAGTAAAGTTCTCGATTACATGTTTCCATACAAAGTGCATACACAACTCAATCCAAAGCATCTATTCTGTACCCAGCCATACAAGCAAAGGAAAACTCACAAACTTCGCAATACAAGATGCCTTGCAATACAACCTATCTAATTACAAAAATATGTTTACCAAATTAGTCATCCCGAGAACTAACTACCTCGACAGCATCACCAAGTATGTCGCTCACAATTTCGTCTATAATCTCGTTCGCTTCACGACATAAATAGTCCTCACAAACACTCACCGGCGAAGTACTTGAATCAGATGACTATAAGAAGAAGAGGTTAGAAAACAAGAGCGATCACAGAAGAAAAAACAAACCTTACACGTCAAACTTTTACCTGCGCAAAGCCCGTAAAATCAAAAACTCGACAATTAGGAGGCCGGACGCTACGACATCGCTTGTTCACATCTATAAAAGATTTGTAAGAAAAAATTACTAAAAAAGTTCAAGTTCAAAACGACGAAGAGCAAAACTTACGAGCAAGAAATTCATCGACATCACAGCCATCGCATTTTGCACGAAAACCATAAAACTCAGCAGGCTCGAAAACAAAGTCATCTTTATACATTAACAGCGGAACAATATCTTTGACATCCTGCGCAGCCTCAGCATGAGGAACCTGACAGGACCGGTAGATAGTCAAACAATTACCAAGTGTATATCTTACAAAGACCATAACTTAGAACCACCATTTTTTAAAAATTCCTCTTCTCACAAAAGAAAAACAACTACAACCTAAGGACGACCACCACTAACATCGCTGGGTCCGGCACCGCTTCGACTTCCAGCATCAGCTTCCTTCTTCACGGCTTCTTCTGCCCCCTCCGAGCAGCCTCTGCCTCCTTTGTAATTTGCTGACACAGAAAGAGAGAAAAGTTAGATACAAAGCACAAAAGAAAAACAAAAGCAAACAAGTATAAAATTTACCCTCTGTAGTTTCTCTCTAGCTTTGTCAAAACAATGGGCCTGACCACCTGACCTCCAATACTGCTCAAGATATTTGTTGCACAATACTTGTGTTGCCTTCGTCACATTGGTCAACTCATCCACAGAAGAAAACTTATAATTGGCATCACAAGGTCATACAAATAATGGATCCTGGCTTTGTCTCATCAGATGAAACAAAGCATGAGCAGAGTAGAAAGCACCAATATCAATAGTGATCTCCATGACCTAGGACAGATCCTCATATTGGCGGCAAAGCCAACTGAAAAAACTATCCCGATCACCAAGATCCCAACACTTGTCTCCAGGTCTGGCCCCAAACTTTTCATAGCATTCAAAGCAAAGCTCCCAAATGCGATTGCAATTGTCAAAGAAAGACTTATCCTGATCTGTAATTCTTCTTTCAATATGCCTCACATCTTCCCTTAACTTCTCTTTTTCCTCCTCAATCCTCTTGATAACATCATCTCTTTCCTCAACTTGAGCAAGAGCACTGATAAGTTTGCCCTCCAACACATTATGAGCATCCACAGCGTTGTCTCTCTCTTCTTTTCAGCAAGTTATTTCTTTAGATTCTCAATTTCAGCTTGGTAGTCACATTCGCGAAGGGCAAAGTTTTCTCCCTTTCTTCTAACCTAGTTCGCAAACCCCTCATCAAAAGAGAACCCTTATACATCATTGACAACCCAGCATCAGCAACCTCGAGTAAGGGTTTCTTGGATATCTCAAGCTCCGCGTCAGGCACAATGAAAGCCTCGTCTATGCACTTTGACAATTGAACCTCAGAACTGCGAGGCATCATCCGAAGTTTATCGGCAACCAATGAACTTGAAACTGTCAAGACCTAAACTTTTCTCTTGACAAAATGCCAACCCACGCCTGAGAGCTTCAAAAACCTCCCTTCGCCATTAACGGGGACAACGGGAGTAACAGGATCATGACCACCAAACTTGCTCAAATTAACTTGTTTTCGAGGAGAAGATGGCGCGTAAGGAAAGATAGTTTCTGTAAGAAAAATCAAAAATTAACAAAACAAAACAGTTCAAATCAAAAAGAAACTTGAAATCCCAGTACTTACCAGTAGAAACACGCTCACCTAGATTGCATCCAACACTCTTTCCACTCTCAACATGGATAGTAGAACTGGCTAAGCGCGCCAAGCGATCATCGTTGACAACGTCATCAAAAACTTCATCATCGCTATCTTCAATATTGAAAGAATAGGCTCTAGAGCCCCCAGCTTTCTTTGACATGTTTTGAACATCAACTTCGTCGACTTCAACTGCAGCTGGGTTCTCAACCGAAGTTGTTCTCCTAGCGTCAACATTCTCTCCAACCAGCCTAGCAAAAGAAGCCTTAGCATCAGGCCTCGGCGAAGCCGACCCACCAACTTCCTGAAAATCCCTAGCTTGAGTCTCTTTCTCAGAAACCAAGCTGACTCCCACACCAACTTCGCCGGAACCACCGGTAGAAGAACCACGAGCTCGCAAATTCTGTAAGATTCCGTTAAGTGAAGTAAGTAACAATGGAACCAAACCACTAGAAGAGAAAGCCATACAAATTTTTCTCACCTCATCCTCAACATCCTCAAAATAGGAAAACCAACATCACCACCATCACCACCACCTCTTGGAACCTCAACAACACCTTCACCACCAGCACCCACATCAAAAACCAAGTTCCCTTCCATATCCAAACTCCATTCAAGCACAACATCAATCTCTTCAGCATCCAACAAAATAGAAGGACTTTGATTTTTCTTCAACTTCTTAGCAACAACTTTGCTAGAAACGCCAGACTTGCGTTTCTTCTGAATAGCAGTCTCCTTTTTACCTTGCTTCTTTTCATGGGCATAGGCAGGAGGAGGCCTATCGCCATATTCAACATTAGCAACCTTAAAAACTCTATTCAAGCGCTTATAATCACTCCCAAGAACCTTATCAATACTATTCTTCTCGCTCAGTACATATTTGCCAAGCAAATCCTCAGCCCGGCTTTCCACAGACTTCACAAATTCTTCATCAGAAGAAAATGTCCTCGGGCGATGAAAATCATTATCCAGGAACTTGTAGTTTATACCCCGGACCTTCTTAGGATGAAAACGTTGAAAAGATCATCCTTTTTTCAGTGGCCAAATTTTGGCAGAAGCATACTCCTCAACCAGATCCCTAGCACATTGCAGCAAAGCTGTACACTTGTACGCCTTCACAGCAGTCTTCGAGATCATGGAAGAAGGAATAGACGGAGATAGTTTAAAATTCTCAATCTCCATTCTGGCGGCCATCGGATACTTCTTCATCATTTTCTTTGTAATAGGGTCTCGCTCCTCAACCATGGGCACTTTATGATAAAATCAGTACCTAGACCAATCTCCAGTACCCCACTTGTTCCGTGTCACCGGAGAAATCTGGACAGCATTGCGGGCAGCCTTAAAACTTGAGCAAGCAAAATACTTAGTAATCACTCGCCATTCAAGCATAAATTCCTTGAATTGAGTATGCATCTCAAAAAGTTCGCAAAAAGCTGCAATGTCTGCATTAGCCTCCTGAGATTTAACGGCCCAGACAAAGTGAGCCAGCCTAACCACACCATTTGGAGTCAAATGGTGCATTTGAATGTTGAAAGCCTTCAACACATCTTCAACGAAGTCCTGGCAAGGGAAGCGAAGGCCAGCAATGAATAGATCCCGATAAACAATGCACTCATCGGGATGCGGCTTTGGATTAGTCTCCAAAGGGTCAGGCACCCTCACTTGATCACGATCAACGAGTTTTAACCGCACCATCTCATCAAGGTGAATCTTTTTAAACAAAGTTTTACCAAAGTCAAGGTAAAACCTTCATCATCTTTCACCAAATCTTTGACTGACGCATCAACGCCTTCTAGGCCCTCTTCGTCAGAATCCATTTGAGCCTTATCTTCTTCGGTCTTGGAACTCTCCTGAGACTGAAGCTGATCTTGTAAATCTCGCGAAGACATCTATAAAAACCGAATATCAGGGACATCATTCAACAAAATTATAAAAATAAAAAGTTAAAGGAACAAACCTTAGCGAAGATGTGACTCAAACTTCGAGCAAAGATTTAAGACCAGGTGAACACAATGGCAAAACATCAGGAAAAGTTAACTCAAACTTCAGAGCTCAAGAAAAATTTTGGTAGAGTTTCTCCTCTCTTGAAAACGACGGCTTCAGGGGGGAGCATCGCTATTTATAGGCAAAGCCCGGTCAACCGGTCAAAAGTAGCCGTAGAATTCAAATTTCTAACAGGCCAACTCCAAAGTTTGGACGGCGTTTGTTAGGCAAAGTTTCATATAAACTTCGTGGGATTCAGACCTTTGGAGTAGGCCTTCGCCCGCGAGGGGCTGCTGTTGGGGAGCAACTTTTACACACAAACGTCCTTTCTAAACTTTGGAAGCAAACATTTTATTACAAACATTTAAGATACTGACATGTACTACGAAGACGATATTGATACTTCGTTGCAACTTCGCGTGTGTATCTTCGTGTGCTTCAAAGTTGACTAGCGAAGATAACTTCACTGCACTTCAGACATCCAGCGAAGATAACGAGGACACTTCGCTGTGATTGTCAAACTTCACATATGTGATGATACATGTCTCAGGTTATCTAGCGAAAATGCTTCGCCAGACTCTCGGCGGCCAGCGAAGGTGACGTGCCACCTTCGCACGAAGAATCACAAAAGTTGTTCACCGAGTTAAAGGAATTACGATCAAGCCCAAAGTTGTTTGAGAAGATGAAAGAAAAGGGGCGAAGTGTGTCTCACCACTTCGCCGATCTGTTTTCTAGCTAAATGTAAAGGAAGTGTTGTGACCAATTTGTAAGAGTCTTCGGATGGCGAAGCCAGGGGCCTATAAATACCCCCTGGGATGTAAACTTTTAGAGGGGAATGAAATACAATTGCAACCAGCCATATTGTTTTCACCTTTCTTGTACGCGTAATTTCATTACTCAACAATTTACGTCTATCAAATCCCCCTTGTTGCAAAAAAGTCTTCTTGTTTCGTATTGTAAGCCCTTTTTTGTCCGCTGTTGCTCATGCATGATCAAGTAATGTCAAAATATTATCACAAGAACGTAGATGTAAAACTGATATCAACAAAAAATAACTAAAATAAGAAAAAAAATGCATATCAGGCCATCATCCTCTTGAGTATATGCCACTATTCTAGGCCTAGGGGATGGAGTACTAATGTTAGTGAATTAAATGTGTGTGCGTTATTGTGCTTCATGTCATTTCCACTCCATGCTGATGTTGTCTAGTTTTTTTCGCTCACTGCTTTCATGTGTCCATTTCCGAAATAATGAAAATTGGTTAAAAATTTAAGTTTCATATCTACTGTGATGTCCAAGAGACCCAAATGTCAACTTTCAGTATTTTGTTATTTAAATCCACTAAACATTTTCATACATTTGGTCTACTTCATACACTTAGTACACTATTCCCAGTTCTATACTTGATTTAGTCTTTTAAACTTTGCTTTTAGTTTTTTTTGTTCTCTATCATAGTTGTAGATCTTTTTGTGCTCTCCATGGTATATGCTCCAGTAGAGGAATACAAGATGTAGTAGCTAGTAAGGCACCACACAATGGTGCATATGTGGTACGCACCCGTCGGCAAAGATTTGTGTTTGTATCAGTGCATTATAGTTCCTTCTCTTGGATTTGGATCTTTCTTTTATTTGGGAAAAATAATGTTGAAAACCATGAGATAGTTCATATTTAGGTTATGAGTTTATAGTTTTAGACTTATAAGTATTTGCAGTCATAGTATAGAGTCCTAGGCAATGTCCAAATTCAGGCCAATGAACTTTGATGTTAAGAGTCAACATTCTTAAGTTTGCATTTTTTTGGACATAACTAATCTGACGACGATGACATATGATTACTTACGCACTCGTCTGTTAATATGCATGTGAGAATGTATGATATGACAAAATTTTCTTGAGAAAATAATACCTAATTCCTTAATATTCGTATATGAGAGTAGTTGTCTTGCATTTTAGGATTTTTCTTCCATATAGCTTGACCATATATGTTATGCTAATTTCATAGTGAGTATATTAAAGAATGCTGGATAGGTTCTACGTTTCTTCTAATTGTAAGATACAAGGGGTCTACTGTTGCTATTTCCGCTCTCGTTTTTATTTGGCAATGCTTGGCTTGTTGCTTAGTCGCTAACTAAATGTAACATTAATGACGTTATTTGGTACTTTTGTGTTTTTGTCACACCAGCTTGTTCAAGAACGTTACCTAGGAGAAAGCATTTATGTTCTCCAAAATGTCATAAATTACTGTGTGATGGAATAGTGTAAGAATGATGTATAGGGATTCCAATTCCAATTATTAGGTTGGTGTATGTATGTGTATCATTGGAGTTTGGTAATGATCATTATTTTTTATTTCCTTATTCATGACATTGACAGTTGAATCACACCTTAAACTCCGACTGTTGGATTGATGTAGATACATAGAGTTACACTTAGCTGCTTACTATTATGTTCGGTATATCAATGGGAAACTACTGTAACCGATGGTCCTTTGGATTTTTGACAAGTGATGTGTTGGGTTTTATGTTTTAATGCTTGCGTGTACCATGATTCACGTATGATCACCCCTCTTGCGACTAACTGATCATGTTTCATGAAAACCCTACCTACTATTAATGATTGGCTACAAACAGAATGTTTGAAATATCTTGCTCAAAGTATCGTTTTTAAAAGTACAAGACATGTTTAAGCTCGAATTATCGTGCTAGTTTATTAATAAGAGTTGGCTCAGGT
>CM041634.1:32378756-32390041 GCA_023333625.1 Bothriochloa decipiens
TCACAAGGAGTCACACAAGACTTAGGGGGAGAGTGATGGATAAGTCCATGTGTGTGTGTGTGCTGCAAGAGCACATGGTTCTTGTGTCCTTGTGTCCTTTTGTAAAAGCATCCTTGACTGCTTTTAGGACAGCAGTTAGCATCTTGAGGACAGCATCTTGACTAGCATCTAGGACAGCATCTAGGACAGCATCTAGGAAGGCATCTTAGACTAGCATCTTAGCATATGCTTGGCTGGTTAGCAGCCTATAAATATGTATCCCCAACCCCTAAGGTTGGCATAGCATGGTGTGAGAAATAAACCCAGAAAATTGCCTCAACTCTGATATCTCTGTGTGCTATCCTCTCCATGAGAGTAAGGATCCTGCTCACACCTAGAGCAAGGATCCAGAGACTAACAAGGAACAGGGTGTTTCACTTACGGGCTGGTCCCACAGTGATGATGACTAACGGGTGCTGTTATCCATCATCGGCATTCCTCCAACCAGCCACAAACATTGAACAGTTCCATCCCTACTAACAAAGATCAACCCAAAACCATTCCATCGCTGAAACCAGGGTTGGACTGATTCCATCCATCTTGCTCTCCAACCAAATGGACCTATAGTATCCATGCATAACTATCTTATTTTCTAGTTTCCTTACGTTGCAGTCCATGGTTGATCTGTAATGCTGATGATCGAGGACTTATGTATAGTGCTTAGGTTTCGAGTGTTTCGGAAAGATAACTAACCTTATATATCTGCATGTAGAACAAGGCAATAAACACTGCTATAAGAGGTTTCCAGCAAATGCAAGAACAGAAGAACAAGAAGAAAAACGTAAATCGATTCTGGCGTTAGCTAGTGGGGCTAGTAAGCAAGTACCAAGGTAAGAAGGCATGCTTGAAAAGTTTCTTTGCTGTTTTTTTTTAACAATGCATGTATTATTATTGCAATCACTTTCATTTTCAGTTCTCCTTCTATCCGAGTAAATGGTGGTCCAAAGGCAGAAAGTCTGAGCCCAAGAGAGAGGGCGGTAAGACATCCTGCTATGTGAAATAATCTCTACCAAGACCCTCAACATGAATAACAGCGTAACAATCTTTTGTGCATACTTTGTTATTTGGGTCAACAGGCTGAGAGAGAAAGGATGGTTCTGGACATAAAAGTAAAGCTCCAGGTAATTATTGCCTTCATCTCTATTACCCCAACCTCAACACATTGGGTTTCATGCACTTTTTAGCATGTATTAAATTTCTATTGTCAGCATTGTACAAAGGTATTGTGGATTATGGAAATTATATCCAAATCTTTGAGCATGTCATGGACTTATTTTTCTTTGAAAATGACCTCATTAATTTGTAAACAACTAAAGTACTCTGAAACCAAAATGCAACAAGAATTGAGACTCCAAGTTGGAATCTTATCTAGTAACATTTCAATTTAAAACCCAAAGTAACCAAGCTACTATTGATGCATTGCAGTAATTTTTTTAACTCGACCTTCGGAGGTAAGATAGCCCCTGGGCATTTCATTAAGAAGAATACCTTCTATGCAGGTTGAGAAAACCCCCCAACCTCTGCTCACCCATGCATAGCTGTACTGTAGCCCATTTGAGAACGATCATGACCGGGGCCGGACCTTATTGCAGTTAATTTGGATATTTTTATATTAGTTCTTGGGCTAGCTGATAAACCTCGATTCTTTATATGTTGTGGTGAAAGATTTAACTTTTCTGTTGATAGTTTATGCTTTAAGAACTTTCCGTTTCAACTCTTGTCAAAACCAAGGCTCAGTCTTGAGATAACCTAGAGTAGCGGAAGATGTTTAGTGACAATATTTTCTATCAGTGTCATGTGCTTTCATTACTGATATTGCCTGGCAGTGTTTTCTGTACAGGTATAAATTTAGCTTGTAGTTCTGTTTCTGAGGCAAAAAACTGTAATACGTTCATTATGGCTGCAAGGCTGCAATTCTAAAACCATTGTTTCCTGTTCTATTTTTTGCGCAACCTTTTATGTGGGCCACCACAAACTCTTTGATTAAGTATGAAGTACTATTCTAATTGCTCTTCCTAGGGCAGAGATAATTACCATTATTGTTTATTATGTATGCACTTATTACTAAAACCATGCATATTATCTCCAGGGACTCTGGCTTCGTCTTCTGAGACTTGGGGCCACTGAGGATCCACTCTCATCATTTGAATATGGCACCATCCTAGGTATTGTGAAGTTTAGTTTACTATTTGTCTGTGCCTTCCATATCCTCCCTGTATTTTTTTCCTAAATTTCTTTTTTGCAGCCTTGATTGAGTCTGATGCAGAAGGCATCGGGGGAAGTGGCTTTGTTGAATGCATCAGAGAGCATATTCATTCGGTAATCTGGATCTTAGGATCTTGCAATTGATAAATCTTTACTCGGGCACTTTCTAATCCCCTTTATATCTTGCTTTACTATCTTTGTAGGGCTGGCAATGTCGCTTGACTGATGAACAGTTTATTGCCGTAAAAGAACTGGTGAGTCAGATTTCTAATTTCTCATTTCTGCACCCCCTCAATGCGCAAGTACTAGTTTCTCTTACAAGTTACATTTGGTGATATTTGCTCGAGTCATTGGAATGTCGGGAATGTCCTATCCTGGATGATAGGATGTAGTATGATGTGATGGCTGGTACGTTCGTAAACCAACAAGCCAGCTGGTGATACTCATCAGGTATTCAGGTTTGATTCCAGGATAATGTAAATATAACCTGTGTGTGAGGTGAGGTTACCGATAAACCAGCTTTATCTGGTTTATAATTTTTTGTTAAGTATTATTCAAGTTTCTTTTTGTCAACACTCATTTCAAGATTCAAATTTTGTAAATTTTGGCCACTAGATAGCTAGCAACGTCTCGAATTGTGGATATCATGATACATAATGGCGCCATTAGGTTCATGTTATGTTCATGATATTGTTGTTGTTTTGAAGTACGGAGTATATATTATAGGAGAAACTAAGGGTTAGGTTTGGTTTTAGATACCACCATGAGTCAAATTATGCCTTTTATCTGGATACATCGGGAGTGCCAGCGAAAGGGCCTCTAGCTGAGTTGGTTAGGTGGCTTGAGTAGCACTCCTCAGGTCCGGAGCAAATTCCAGGCTGGGGTTAAAAAATAAATCCCGTCATCTATCCCATGCCAAAGCACCCTAAACCCTAAACCCTGTTGCGGTTGTTCTCACATGGTCTACGGAGCCACTATGTATGGGTGGGGGAGGGGTTCAGGGATTTTCTCGACTTGCGTGAGGTCTTCTTAGTGCAATGCTCGTGGGATGTCTTAAACCCAACCCCCAACCCCCCCCAACCCCCTACACTGCTAATGCCTCTGTGTTGGTTTTGGATTAGTTGGATACCGCCTTTTAAACTCTAGTTCCTAGGGCGTACCCAGTGCCGTAGGCTCCCGCACTGCGAACTTCTATGAAACAACCTCACTGTATATATTTTTATCACGTGCAGCTTAAGATGGCTATAACTCTTGCGAACTCCCGCAATGACCTGGCGACCATTAGAGATGCTCTTGAAGTTTCTGCTGAAATGTACAGAAAAGACCCAAACAATGTTCAAGATTATGTTCAGCGCCATCTATTATCACTGTCAGTATGGGAAGAGCTTCGGTATGTCATACTTAGTGTGAAAACTGATCAATTTTATATTAATTTGAGCTTAATTCTCAAGTTCATGTAAATCAATTTGCTCCAATAATGTTGATCTTGCCACTTACCACTTACCTTCGAACTTTTCAGTAGTAAGGAAGTTTATACAAAAGAAAATCTATATTTGTTACACTTATTGGGATTGCAAGAGGACAGTATCTGGTGGTCATGCACCAGTCAGGACTCATGAAAAATCCCGATATTTACTACTGGTACTGCAGAGGGTCATTGGCAAATAGTTGCTGTTTTCTTGACCAGTATGGTACCGGTCAGGTTTCCGAAACGGCGAAACCTTAGTTACACCTCTTGCTGTGCCCAGCATAAGCAATGAACTGGCATCTGCTTTCTGTTTGCCATGTCATTACCGATTGCCACATGGGCTTGTCATGTGATCCATTTTTGATAGCACCAAGTAATATTGCTACTCCACAAACTTTCTAAATTGAGAAAAGTTGAGTAATGTCTGATCCAAATAGAAGTTCAAGGCTTAGCACTTGAAACAACTTTTGATCAGAGGGACTGCTGGTTCAGCTATCTCTTTAAGTTGGAAGGACCTTTTTCTTGATGAACTAAATGAAAGGAGCTGCATGTCAATCTGGAACCATCGGAACCCTTACATTTTCTTTGGCGGCCGTCCTAGTTTAACTGCAGTGTTGACTGCTGCTCTGGAAGAGCTGCAGCTATGGAGCATAGCCTGCCCTTGCGCCAATTGGAGGCTACTTTTCCTAGGTTGAGGTCGTGTGTGTTTCTGATCCAAAGGCGTGTGTGTTCTTATGTGAAGCTCTGAGCATGTTGGGTTTGCATGGGTTCTAAAACCCTTTCTTTTTTTTTAATATAATTATACACAGCTCGGTTGTGTTTTGGGGAAAAGAAAGAAGTTGCATGGAATTCAAACAAATATGTTATCAGCACAAGCACTGCTATTTAATTTGTTTGTGGAAATCACTACTATTAGTCTTTTGATCTGTTGATTGTATATGACTTGATTTTCCGAACGAGTACACTAGTTTAAAAATTTGTAATTGTTTTGTTCTTATTATTTATGATTTATTTCATGTTATCAATTTGTGTCTTCGTTTATGACTTCTCTTGCAGCTTCTGGGATGGCTACTTCGAATATTTGATGGAAAATTGTTCCAATAAGTAAGTAGAGACTTTGGATTGTTCTGTAATAGTAATACCACTGTCTTAATTCCATGCGTTGAACTGAAAGAACAATATTCTCATTATAAATGCACTGCCTTATGCACAAGTAGTATAAGGTGACATTATTTGATGCAGCCTAAAAATATCAGTTAGTAAAAAGCTTGTGCACAAGGAAACTTTTAAATTTTCTTTTCCTTTTCTTTTAGGTACATCCAGGACTTAAAAGCCACGAAAATCACAAACATGATTTGGAATATTGGATTAAGTCGGTTTAACAAAATTATGGCAGCAATCAATAGTTTTTTTTTGGCATGCAGAAAAGTTCTAGTATAGTTTTAATGAGGAATTTTATAAGGCTGCATGTGCTGTTTTATCTTATGTTTTGTTTGTTCTGCTCTCCAGGTCAGCAAACTATGTAACATTAGTTACTGCACAGCTCATTCTCATGGCAACTCACATGGTACTTGACACTTTCATCTTATGTTCTTTCAAAAATAACTTCATTTATCTGTGCTATCTTATTTTTTTTTTTACTAAATATGAAGGCTGGATTGGGATTACCTGACATTGACTCTTGGAATATGATTGAGAAAATAGCTGAGAGAAACAACTTGGGTTATAAGCAGCTTGTAAGTCAAACTGCAACTTTTGTCATTGAGAATTGGTTGTTTCAAACACTTGGTTTCTTACATTTTCTTTACACTTCTTCAGATCAAACTTAGAGCATTGCTCACACATCTGCAACAACTCCGGGTTGGCTATTGGGGGGTTGCTACAGGGAAAAGCCAACCATTGCAGTCATATGGCATGGCTTCACCTCATGCGGTTGATGTGTCCGATGAAAGCCAACAACCTGCTGAAGCATCAGGGTTGGGCCGAAGTTGGGTGCAAAGTATGTTCAGCAGAGACCGAAGTTTAAGAGCCACCTCTTTCAACCGAGGTAGTAAGTTTTCAGCTACTACCATCTTTGCGCTTCTGAGGACCTTAATACAATCTGTTTAACTCAATGGCAGGAGCTCTGCCTTTCAATTAAGAAGAAAAAGAATTGACTTAGTTTATGCCACTGGTGAAGTGATTCTCTTTGATTCTTTAGCATAAAAACTCCCAAAATCAGGATGGAAATTCACTTCACAGAACAAGAAGAAGCTACTTGTTTCAGCTCTCAGCCTCTTAATTCATTTGAGAATCACTTCACAGAATCAGCAGATAATCACTTCTTGCTGAAAATACATTTGGCAGCCAGGGAATGATTCTCCCTGAGAATCCGCTCCGCGGAGCGCTGCCAAATGGACCCTTACAGCCACACAATTTATTAAAGGAAACTGGCGAAAAACCTAAACACAACAGACTAGACAACTAACTCTGAGAAACCCATTAATACTCAAAGTTGACACAGCTGACGGAGCCACTGCATGTTGTCGTTGCTGAGCTGCTCGGACTTCCCACGACAAACATCAGCCAAAGCTCCTAACACGTCAACACTCACTCGCAACAAGCTTTGTTGCACCCCACAACCAAAGGGGCTCCGACTTCACCACCCCATATTCACTCTATGAGGATCAGAGATGTGCCACAAGAAAGTAGCGGAACTAGAGAGAACCCAGCCTTGTCGAAACTTGTAGAAGAGCAAAAAACATCCCACATGTACCAACATCCAATGGTGGTGCAAGATCTTCTAGGTGACACCTTCAGTTGTCATCACCTGCCTAAGAACTTGGGGCGGAGTTACCTCATAAGAATCCAGCAAGATGAGGGGAGGTGCCTTGATGACGCTTCCAAGGAAGGGACCTCTGAGCCACTGTTGTGCCGCTCCGCAACCACCTTGCCGCCTGCATGCTGCAGTTAGCCGCCTCTTTGTGACCACGTTGTCCTTCGAGCGCAGCCGGCCTGCAGCCTGTGCCTCCACACCCACGCACCCACCACTGACGGCCTCTGGCGGCCAGCTCCAAGTGTGAGTCTACAATCTGGCTGAGGGACGCCGGATCTGCATGCACCGGGCTGGATATTGTCGTGTGCAGGTCTAGCCCTGGAGCTCCTCTGGGAGGGGCAAAAGACCGAGCCACCGCATTCCTTGCCCTCTACTGTACTTCCGGTGTTGTGCTCTGGCAGTGGCTAGGCAGTGGAGGCGTGAGGGAGGTGTCCGATGGTGGAGACGGCCCTGCCTGAACTGCCGCCCCTTTAATACAATAGAGTTTATATTAGTTGAGTAGATACATAACTGCATGTCGTGGGCCTTGGAAAAGCACAAAGTCCCAACTAAGTACATCACCCTCATTAAGGATATGTACAGGGATGTGGTGACGTGTGTCCGAACATGTGATGGCGACACCAGTGACTTTCCAATTAAAATAGGACTACATCAAGGGTCAACATTGAGCCCTTATTTATTTGCTTTGGTGATGGATGAGGTCACAAGGGACATACAAGGTGATATCCCTTGGTGTATGCTCTTTGTTGATGATGTGGTGCTAGTGGATGAGACTAGGGCAGGGGTTAATAGGAAGTTAGAACTATGGAGGCACACGTTAGAGTCGAAAGGGTTTAGACTTAGTAGGACCAAGACCGAGTACATGAGGTGCGATTTCAGCGCGACTAGGAATGAGGAGGGAGACGTTAGCCTCGATGGGCAAGTGGTGGCCAAGAAGGATACTTTTCGGTATTTAGGATCGATGCTACAAAAGGATGGCGACATTGATGAAGATGTTAGCCATAGAATTTCAGCCGGTTGGTTGAAATGGCGTCAGCTTCAGGCTTCCTTTGTGACAGAAGGGCGCCTCAGAAGTTAAAAGGTAAGTTTTATAGGACAGCGATTTGTCCGGCGATTTTATACGGTGCTAAATGTTGGCCTACAAAATGGCGACATATCCAGCAATTGAGTGTAGCAGAGATGCGTATGTTACGATGGTGTTGTGGGCACACAAGGAGGGATAGAGTCCAGAACGACGATATTCGGGATAGGGTTGGGGTGGCACCAATTGAGAAAAAATTGATTCAACACCGGTTGAGATGGTTTGGCCATGTCCAACGGAGGCCTCGTGAGGCGCCGGTGCGTAGTGGGGTTCTAAAGCGGGTCGATAATGTAAAGAGTAGTAGAGGTCGACCTAAACTGACTTGGAACGAGTCGGTTAAAAGAGACCTTAAGGAGTGGAATATCCCTAAGGATTTAGCTATGGATAGGAGCGCTTGGAGACTAGCAATTAACGTGCCTGAACCGTAATCTTTTTTCTTGTACCATTTATGTGTTCTTTGTTTCCATGCCTCTTTTGGGTTTCATCTCTAGCCTACCCCAACTTGCTTGGGACAAAAGGCTATGTTGTTGTTGTTGTAGATATATAACTGCAGACTCTATATTTCCACATTTCTAATATAGCCATCATTATATCATGTCAGGTGATGCAAATGCTGTTATTACCACGGGCAAAACTGACATCTCAGCTGCACAAAAGAAAACTCAAACTAACGTGAGGACCCTCAGAGGACATACAGGTGCTATTACTGCACTTCATTGCGTAACAAGAAAGGAGGTCTGGGATCTTGTTGGTGATCGTGAAGATGCTGGTTTTTTCATCAGTGGAAGCACAGATTGCACGGTTGCTGTTCTACTTATCCTTTTTCGATTACATTTTGCAATGCTTGCTCTAGCATCACAGTTCACTTTGTTATCAGGCATGCCAGCTTGCTCCAGGGCTAGTATCCATAAGTTAAATCATATTACCTTTCTTCAAGTATGCCTACATTAAACAGATAAACCTTGCGAAGAGACCATCTCCCCACAGTAAAGAATACAATGTTGTTGAGAAAAGATAGCATTTCATTGTGCTCGGTTCTTTCCTTTTGGTATGTTTTAGGAGTTGGAAATTGAAATAAGAAAAACAAAGCCTTCTTGTCTTAAGTATGTCAGGGTGGGCTAGAGATAAAAGCCAACAAAAAGGCAACAAAGCAGGAATAAAAGATAAAAGATGTCTCAACTTGGCTTGTTCACTGTGTTGGTTTATTGTCAATTGCTAGAGGAAATAGTGTTAGAACTTCGAAGTAATCCTTGTGTTTACTGTTTATCTAGCAGGTACTAGTAGTGTATGACCTTTTTAGGTGGCTGCTGACAATCTGACATATAGGTCGGTTTGCTCTATATTCTTAGACAGGAAGTCTAGCTGCTGTCTTTGACAACAAGTAGAAGTAGTCTATTTTGTTTTTGATACTAGTGCATAGCCGCAACAGTATATGTACTATAGTGTAGTCTTCTGCTTGGTCAGTAAGCTAGGATGCAGGCTGTCACCTGTCAAGGAAGTCAACTTGTTATTGTTCTGTACTGACAGCTGCCACACAGCTGCCATAGGCATATGGTCGGTATACAAACCGACTTATGTACTGCTATATATATATGCAATCAATAGAATTAAGCAAGTTTTCTTCAAACTGAACTATAGCTGCTGCACTACTAACAGTAGTAACATTATCAGTTGTGGTTCTGAAGAATGGTTATTACAGGGTTTGAACTGAGAACTAACTTGTTAGCACTTAGTTTCCATCAATTGAAATCATAATTGATTGTTACTAAAATTACTGAACTGGTCGTAGTAGTTTTTAAAAAAGAATAAGCATGACTGCTTATATTTGCCTGTTTACTGCATGACCTGAATCATGCTTGGTATTCCCTCCATCCAGCTTTGATTGTTGCCTAGGCCCTTCTGCGTTTACTTCACACCAGCCGCAACCATCAAAATCATTTTATAAGCGCGTGACTGCCGCAGGAAAGAACAAACAGATAGTCAACTGTGGAAGAATACGTAGCGGCAGAGGGTTGACGCATAACTCACGAGAAATGAAATGGCACATGCAACCAAACCCAAGGCAAAAACGGACTGTGTGCTATGTACGGGATGATCATTCTTTTTTCTTTAAATGATTATATGCTGGACGGAGGGAGTAGTTTGATTCTGATTTTCTAATGTTAGTGCTGACTTCATTTTGAATTACACACACTAGCATTTGACATAGGAATCAAGGAACAAATGTGAAAGTGAACAGCCTCCTTGAATGGCTTAATAATAGTAAATGTATCAACTCCAACATGCATGAGCTACAAGTAAATACATGTCAACCAATTCCATGAATGCACTAGTAAATTAAAAGTAATAGAAATTTGGTTGATAATTTACAATTTTATATGCAAGACCATGATGAAGGTGGATTTGAAAGTGACCATGATGAAGGTGGATTTGAAAGTGGGAAAAATGAAAACCCACCTCGAAATTGTAGAATGTCATGTATTTAAGAACAAAATTTGCATGCCAGAGTAACATTTATTTTGTAAGATAGGGAGCTCAACTTGTTGGAGGCTCTTAGAATTGCTTCAATACCTGCATCTTAATGGTACCAAAGCCTGTGTTTGTTGTTCATTTGAACTAAGCAAAAGTTCATGTGCACTTATTTAGAATTTGTTGGTATTTTGATGCGGTATGATTAGCATTTGAGTATTTGACAACCATCCCTCGATTTGAATTAAGCTATGCTAAATTCTTACATGATATCTTTATCTGTCTTTGATGTGGACACTGAACATTTAGTTTGTTTCGCACATCTCTCAGGTCAAAATTTGGGATCCAAGTTTGCGTGGTTCTGAACTTCGAGCAACACTTAAAGGGCATACTAGGTAGTAGCTATCAAAATTATTAAATACTGCATTGTTACTTTGATCGTATTTGAGTGTCTGTTATTTTATGATACATCTGTCTGATACTTCTGGGAATTTACTGAATAGACTAAAGCCATTTACCCTGTTCCTATTGTATTGTTCTTGAGATAGTTGTAGATTGTCCATTTTTCTTACTTTTTCTCTGATTTTTTCCTATCAATTTGCAGGGCAATTCGAACAATCAGTTCAGATCGTGGCAAAATAGTTTCTGGAGCTGATGATCAGTCTGTCATAGTCTGGGATAAGCAGACTTTTAAGCTTTTGGAAGAACTGAAGGGCCACGAGGCACCGGTGAGGTTCTTACATTTAGCTGTAGATTTGATTTAATGTCTCCATTCTCTCTCCTTAGTAACTCTGAAGCATGTTTTGTTTAATATCGGTATAGGTTAGTTCTGTCCGGATGCTCTCAGGAGAACGTGTCCTTACTGCATCCCATGATGGTACTGTGAAGATGTGGGATGTTCGGACAGATACTTGTGTTGCTACTGTGGGTCGTTGCCAAAGCGCTGTTCTCTGTATGGAATATGATGATTCCACTGGAATCCTGGCGGCTGCTGGAAGAGATGTGTATGTACTCTTTTAACCTAAAACAGGGTTTTGGATACTTCAATCTTTTAAATTTATGTGTGTTACGTTTGAATTTGTTCTGAGAAGTTTATGCTCACCAGAACGGCACATGTCTGGGATATTCGTTCCAGCAAGCAAATGTTCAAGCTTCAAGGGCATACAAAGTGGATAAGGTAATTTCTACGTTGCATTTTTCAACTCTCT
>CM041634.1:32427609-32441926 GCA_023333625.1 Bothriochloa decipiens
CATGCTATTATGTTTTTGTCTACATGAGTGCGGTAATGAAGTAGAACGATCCCTCAGCAATGCTTAAGTTAAATGTTTCCCCAAACCTTTCACTATCATAAGTCTTGTACAATTAGTGGTGGGTCTATGAAATTAGGGTGCCACTGGTTTTCCTCGACTAGGCAGGTTCGTATCGGATACTTACTGCAAGAAGGTTTGATTACTTAAACAAGGTCATCCTAATGGTTAGGGACCTTGGAGCATGGGTAGGTTGAGCGTAGCATAGAGATGCTACCCAACAACGAGAGTCATATGTGATATGATTAGCAAAGTTTTGCCTACCGATCTACCATGTCTTCTAGCAGTGATGCTAAAGCTCACTAGTTGACTTGTTAGTTGTGGGTCTTGAATCATTAAGTATCAATTAAGGGATACTGATTTTAGTGGGAGTAGATTTTATTTTGATATAATTTACTATTTCATGGATACATTGTCTTAGTATTTTGCGTTGCTTTTGTTGTAGATGGCTGCTCGTAATCAACCATTTTCTTTGCGTACAATTCTTGAGAAAGATAAGTTGAATGGAACAAATTACGTGGATTGGATCCACAACCTGAGAATTGTTCTCAGGGCTGAGAAAAAGGAAGATATTCTAGACACCCCATTACCAGATGAGCCTGAGGAGAGTGCTCCTGATGTTGAGAAAAACGCTTACAAGAAAGCATGTGATGCAGATCTCGAAGTGAGTTGCCTAATGCTTGCTTGTATGGAACCTGATCTGCAGATGCAGTTCAATAATAATCATTCAGCGAATGATATGATCGTGGCACTTGAAGATATGTTCCAAACTCAAGTGCGGACTAAAAGGTTCAATGTCTCTAAGGCGCTTGCAGAAACCAAGCTAGCAGAGGGCGCAGCTGTTGGTCCACATGTAATCAAGATGGTTGGTTACAGTCAGAGGTTGGAGAAGCTAGGCTTCCCAATTGGCCAAGAGTTGGCAACTGATTTCATTCTTTTTTCTCTTTCGCCTAGTTATGGAAACTTCATCTCGAATTACCATATGCATGGGGCAGAGAAGGGCTTGAATGAACTATGTGGCATGCTGAAAATAGCAGAGGCTGACATCAAGAAAGCAGGAGGTGGCCAAGTGTTGGTAGTTCAAAACAGGCCTAACTTTAAGAGAAGGAAGGGCAATTGAAAGAAGAAGGGCAAGGGCAAGGCTAAAGATGAGATCTCTAAGCCAATCCAATCGTCTTCTAAGGATGAACCACCTGCAAAGAATGATGAATGCTTTCATTATAAGGGGAAAGGTCACTGGAAGAGGAACTGCAAGGTGTACTTGGCGTCCTTGAAGAAGGATGGCGGTAGTAAATGTACTCCCGCTCATACACTTATTGTTCATGTTACAGACATTTTCCTCGCTAACTCTTATATCAATTCTTGGTTATTTGATACCGGATCGGTTGCTCATATTTGCAATACGATGCAGGAAATGATAAGAAGTAGAAGCGTGGAGAAAGGAGAAGTTGATTTTTCCGTGGGCAATAATGCAAGAGTTGCTGCATTGAACATCGGGACGATGCAACTTCCCTTACCGTCAGGATTTATTTTGGAATTGAATAATTGTTATTTTGTTACTAGTTTAAGTCAAAACATTGTGTCACCTTCATGTTTGATGAAGGATGGTTATTCATTTGCGAGTAAAGACAATGTTTGTGTGATGTCAAAGAATGATGTGTTTGTGGCTTTTGTATCCATTGTGAATGGGTTATTTAGATTATGCACCTGTCTGTAATGTTAGTGCTAAATGGCCACGGCTTAATGAGTTAAGTCTACCTATATGTGGCATTGTCGCTTGGGTCATATAAGTGAGAATCGCATGAAGAGGCTCCATGATGATGTCTTCTAACTTTGTTTGATTTTGAATCATACGAGACATGTGAGGCTTGCATGCTAGGCATTCAAAGGAGTTCCTGAGAGGGCGTCTGACTTGTTGGAACTTGTACATACTGATGTATGTGGACCAATGAGCACGATAACTAGAGGCGGATTTCAATACTTCATAACTTTTACTGATGACTTTAGTAGATATGGATTGTCTACCTAATGAAGCAGAAGTCTAAAACATTTGAAAAGTTTAAAGAATTTTAGAATGAAGTAGAGAATCAACATGGCAAGAAGATCAAGGCCTTGCAATCTGATCGTGGAGACGAATATCTAAGTCACGAGTTTAGTAATCATCTTAAGAGTTGTGGAATTGTTCCATAGCTTACGCCACCTAGAACGCCTCAAAGAAATGGCGTGTCTGGGTGACATAATCAGACCTTGTTGGACATGGTTCAGTCTATGATGAGCCAGTCGGACCTACCTTTATCATTTTGGGGATACGCTCAAGAAACAGCTGCTTTCACATTGAATAGGGTACCATCTAAGTCTGTAGTTAAGACACCATATGAGATGTGGACTTGTAAGAGTCCTAGTTTGCCTTTTCTAAAAATTTGGGGTTGCGAAGTTTATGTCAAACGACTTATATCAGATAAACTAACACCCAAATCGGACAAGTGCTTTTTCGTGGGATATCCGAAGGAAACTTTAGGGTATTATGTCTATAAACAGACACAGGGAAAAATGTTTGTTACTCAAAATGGTGTTTTCTTAGAGAAAGAGTTTCTCAAAAGAGAAAATAATGGACAAAAGGTGTATCTTGAAGAAGTTTAAGATGAGCCAGTAGGGACTGACTCTACAAGTGATGCTAATGTAGCAGAGGAAGTTGAGACACCCATGGCAGTGGAGACACCACCACAACCACGAAGATCAGCAAGACATCACGCATTGCGTGGGGATTTGTTATTGTTAGATGATGATGAACCTGTGGATTATGCAGAAGCTATGATGGATCTAGATTCTGAGAAATGGCAAAGTGCCATGAGATCCGAGATAGATTTCATGGGAGACAATCAAGTTTGGAACTTGGTTGACCCGCCTGATGGGGTTAGACCCATAGAGAGCAAATGGATCTTTAAGAAGAAGAAGGACATGGATAGAAATGTTCACATCTATAAAGCTTGACTTGTCATAAAAGGTTTTTGGCAAGTTCAAGGATTTGACTACGATGAGACATTCTCGCCGGTAGCGATGCTTAAGTCTATTCGGATCATTCTAGCAATTGCTGCATATTTTGATTATGAGATATGGCAGATGGATGTTAAAATAGCCTTTCTAAATGGGTATTTAGAAGAGGACGTGTATATGATATAGCCCAAAGGTTTTGTTGATCCTAATAATGCTGGAAAGATATGCAAGCTTAAGAAATATATTTATGAGTTACAGCAAGCATCTCGGAGTTGGAATATTCATTTTGATGAGGTAGTCAAAGAGTTTGGCTTCCATTAGAATGAAGAACAACCTTGTGTTTACCAGAAGGTAAGTGGGAGCGCTATTGTGTTTGTGATCTTGTATGTGGATGACATACTATTGATTGGGAATAATATTCCTATGTTGCAATCTATAAAGACTTCACTGAATAATAGTTTTTCTATGAAGGATTTAGGTGAAGCAGCATACATCTTGGGAATTAAGATCTATAGAGATAGGTCGAGAAGGCTAATAGGATTAAGCCAAGACATGTACATTGACAAGGTGTTGAAACGGTACAACATGGAATAGTCCAAGAAAGGGTTCTTGACTATGTCACATGGTATGCACTTTAGTGACAAGCAGTGTCCTTCATCAGATGAAGAGTGCAACCACATGAGTAAGGTTTCATATGCTTCGGCCATTGGTTCCATCATGTATGCCATGATATGTACTCGCTTAGATGTCTCATATGCTCTAAGTGTTGCGAGCAGGTACCAAGCTAATCCGGGTGAACCTCACTGGACACTTGTTAAGAACATCCTAAAGTACTTACGAAGGACTAAGGATGTGTTCCTAATCTATGGAGGTGAGAAGGAGCTCGTTGTAAATGGTTACACCGATGCTAGCTTCTAAACCAACGGGGATGATTCACTATCTCAATCAGGTTTTGTGTTCATAATAAATGGTAGTGCAGTTAGCTAGAAAAGTTCCAAGCAGGAGATGGTGTCCGATTCTACAGCGGAAGCTAAGTACATTATAGCTTCTGGCGCTGCAAAGGAAGGTGTTTGGTTGAGGAGGTTCCTCATTGAGCTTGGTGTGTTTCCGAATGCGTCAGGCCCATTGAATTTACATTGTGATAACAATGGGGTGATTGCACAGGCTAAGCAGCCTAGGGATCACCAGAAGAACAAACATGTACTCTGGAAGTTTCATCTCATTCGAGAGTTTGTGAAATGAGAAGAGATCAAACTGTGCAAAATACATACAGATTTGAATATAGCAGATCCTTTGACAAAGACTCTTCCACAGCCTAAGCATGAGGTGCACATGAGGTATATGGGGATTAGACATCTAAGAAATTAACTCTAGTGCAAGTGGGAGACTGTTGGGAATATGCCCTAGAGCTAATCATGTAGATGATGATATTCTGATTGTATCCATGATTAATAAAGTGTTCATTGAATATCTATTATAGACAACTTGTATTGATTGGCGATTATGTGAATTGTTTGTGGAACTTAATTACTTGAATGGTTATTCTAAAGTTGTCCCTGGTCGGCGTTCTTATGAGAACACACTTGAATATTAGACCAGCACATGTATTAGTTGATGGCTATGTTTCACAAGTCATGGACATGGAGATGTCAAACTAATAATGTGGGCACATGTGAGACATGTAGGCTGGACTGTCTCGACATGAGAAAGTCTCTATTCATGTCATGTACGTTATGTCCTTAGACCTAAGATTGTGGTATGTACTCAAGATGTGAAATGGCCTACTTAGGGACTATCAAATGCTGCTCTGTAACTGGGTAGTTATAAATGTGGTCTTTGGGTGGTCGGGAAGCATGTTATGAGACATAGACAATCAAGATGGAATTTGCCCCTCTCTACGCGAGAGAGATATCACTGGATCACTCAAGTGATTGGATCAACAAATGCATGGCTGTGCTTGGGTTAAGTGTTAACCCACGAGTTGAACCATATATCGAGTGACAAAGGGAATAACTTGTATGTGGTCGTAGTGGTTCGTCTGATATGATCTTTGCGTATGCATAGGAGTTGTCACACCTTGCTAGAGGCCGATGTCAACTATTGGGCGAGCAGGAGTACTCGACCCATGCCAATGTGTGCATGAACCCATAGGGTCGCAAGCTTAAGGGGCTGGAAGCCTAATTCAGGTTGGACCCGAATTAGATAAGACTTAGGGTTACTAATGGGCCTCCAACTCATGAGCTCATTGGTGACGCCTATATAAGTGAGGGGTAGGGGCGCGGTCAGGAGGTGACACGCCTTTGACAGACATTGTCGCCCTCCCCACACTCATGCCTTCTGCTCCTCGCAAACCTAGCAGTCCGGAGGTGCATCACTTCTTCCCTGCACGTGTGGGATTCCTCGGAGGTGCTACATCTGGAGCACTGAGACAAACCGCATGAGGGGATTGATGTGATAGATGACCATGCAACTGCACTACCTGCTACGACGCATACGACTACATCGAGTCGTCTTCCGCTGCACCTGCGCGTCTAGTGGTAATCCCGTAACCTGTAACTAGCAGTAGATCCTGGTTTATGAGGTCGAAAAGTTTTGTTTTCTAGCTACTGTAGCACCCTCATAACCCTATAGCTCACTGGTCCGATGAAGAGGACGAGGCCATTACAACAATCTGTGAGGATTAGATCCATGTGCCCTGGCAAGAAGGAAAAGCTTGGGTATTCACCAGTGATGGTGGCAAATCGGGGCCCGCCTATTACGTCACATGAAGAATTCGCTGACAAACTGGGGCAGGTACTTATGGTACTTGAATTCCTTGAAGATGATGTTGTTCTAGGAGCAACAGACACACCTGCAGCTGCACAAGGTGAGGGCGCTGAGATGGCTGAGAATGAGGACCAAGACATCTGTGGGGACGCCCAATTCGTTTCTATTTTTGGTGGCCTCCTCCTCCATGTTGACTGCATCTGGTGGAGCTGCACCGGTGATGGAAGTGGCGTCGCTGTCACCTAAATCAGAGAAGGAGCACCTGCGAGGATGTTTCAAGGATATCATTAATAATCAGACGCAAGCTTGGTTTGTACTGAGATGAGTGAAGAAGTGAATAAAACTAAGAAAGAAGGATGAGAGAAGTGCAGGTTACCCTTGACTGCGGATCTTGCGACGGCAACCTCTAGCGGCCCTGCTGAGCATTAGTACCAACTTGGTCCATCGGTGGATCCGTGCAAGCGTGCCATTGAGGCATACTAGCGCGGAGCTGTAGCTTGTCGGTGGTGAGTGGTGGCTTACACGCCGATGTGTAGTTGCCATGGAGAGAAGGGACGATGATGAGGAATTGATAAGCACTGAGGAGGAGACTCATTGGGTGGGACTGGGACAGTAGGTAGTGGTCTTTTAAGGAAACTCCTGCAAAATTAATGTTGTAAGCTCGCGTGAGACTGACAGAGCGGAATAGTATTGTCACGTTCAAATGTTCAGCGGCCGGACTTCCCTATGAGATAAAATATGTGGCAATCAGACTTTCTAGCGTTCATAGTAAAACTCAATAGCTATGTCTCATCCCTGATGCACTCGATCAACATGGGTGCCTTGGTTTAAGAAATAAAAAATGCACTAGATCGAGGCAAGACTTGTTTAGATAAACTCCTGGCTACCAACCCGCACCCGTTAATTGCCTTCAATAGGATTATGGTGGCCAACCTTGGCCACCATGGTGGCACTTGTTGTGCTGATGTCAACAGCTCTGGTCCTAAGTACTTTAATACCTAGAAGGCTGCTGGAACGATCCAAAAATTTTAGAACTATTTATATGAAAATAATAATACTACAATCAAAACTGACAAACCCATTATGCTTTGCCCTTCGAGTTTAATTATGTAGCGGTCGGACTTTCTGGCGTTCGCAGACATGAGTTGCCAGGAGCCAAGATGACTTGTAGGATCAAGAGATGGGAGAGTCCATCCGTTTATCTTTCGTGTACCATGAGAAAGTCCGGCCATATCTCTTTTGTGTACCATGGGACAGTCCTAATATGGGTCGTGTCATAATTCGGCCATTCCTCCTCGTGTGGAACATGTTGACCTATATATTGGATATATTCCCTGCAAGTGGCAACAAATCTTAGATAGATGTGGGACGAGGAATGGTTCTAGTAGTCCCTGTAGCTCTGGTTGCTGGATTTGTTAGGAGGCAGCAAATCATTGCCACTAATCTTTAAGCTTCACTCGATTCTCTGATGCCAATTATGTTCACTCAACCAGTGCCAACGATTATTTTCTATTTAATTGATCTCATTACTTAGGAAGCACAGGGCTATTGCACACTAAAGAAACGAAGGCGGCCCCCAACAACAGGACTATCTCATTATGATGCGGCAAGACTAGATCCTCACTGCAAGGATGGAGGCAGAAGGTAGACAAATGATGCAATGCTATAGGCTTGCAAGCAGAGTGATTGCTAAGAGATTCAAAACAGACAATACATCATAGGTCATCTTACGAGATCAACTATGCAGCAGTCGATAGCGGTCTTTACCAATTCGTGCCTTTATGAAGATTTAATAGTACAATCAAAGCTGACATACCCATTATTGTTTGTCCTACATGTTCAATTATATAGCGGTTGGACTATCTGGTGTTCGTAGACATGAACTACTTGTAGCCAAGACTTGGTGGGACTGGCACGATCAACAGACGGGACAATCCATCCATTTCATTTTCGTGTATCAGGGGAAAGTCCGGCCATATCTCTTTTGTGTACCACCAGACAGTCCTTATATGGGCCATGTGATAATTGGGCCGTCTCAAGGGACAAGTCATTCTCCTTGTGTGGAACATGTTGACCTATTATTGGATTTTATATATATATCCCTGAAAATGGGAAACTATTTGCCCATTGAACTTGCGCTTGTTGGGCGGTGAAGCTAGAGGCGGTGGCTTGCAGATGTTGACAAGAATAGCGTTGATGTTGAGAGGACGGTTACCCATGTACAAGGAGGAAGCTAGGGTGTTGTAAAAGGGGGAAGCCGGGGTGCAGCTGGGGCCCTGATGCGGATAGGATGGGCATCAACGGCGTCGTCATCACAGTGGGATCCATTGGCTATTCTTTCTTTGGCAGCCACCAGCAGTGATTTGGCCATTGAGCCATGTAATAGTGCGTTTAGTACCATATCCAGGCTTTAGCCTTCTCTAGTTGTTGCGCTTTTGCGCCAAAACTGTCAACTGGACAAACATGTTTTACTTTGTAATAAAGCAGGGGAAACCTTCTCTCTAAAAAAAGACAGAGTTCAGCCATCCCTCTCCCCCTCAGGCTTGCTGTAATAGCCCCCTCATGCCTGCTGTAAAAATTCGCAGGTCGTGGCCCACCCTAGGCATGATAACCACTGCCCTTGACCAATGAGCACATTGGGCGGCTTTGCCACATCATGTGAATGCGATGGGCTGCCAGTCGACGTCCCCACTATAGGTTCATGGCCCCACCCACGCCCGGGAATCCAGCCTACTATGATACATCGCTCTACTATGCAGTGATAATTTCCAACGACCGTACCTTTAGTTGACCTCACTATGCGGTCCAATCCAATCAGTCACAAGTCATGAGTAGTCGAAGTGGTTCCACTTGAAATTCCATCGTGCAACTTTCCCCATGATCATCCCATAGCCATTTAACACTGGCTTCCTATTCAATCAACCTCTACCATTAGTTGCTCGAGCTCCAAACTAGTAAAAACCAAAGCTACAAAAAGTCTACTAGATCCATTGAGTTGCCATCGCCATGAGCTCCGCCGGAAATCTAGATCCCTAGTATTCCACTTTTGAAGAGCACATCAAGTCAAGAAAGAAGTGGATAAAGATCACCGAGGAGCAATCTCGCGGGTGCAGCGGTCAAGCTGCGTTCTCTATGACCCTGAAATGCTCGGTCACTAGGACCCTCAAAGCTGGCGGTCGCTGGCAGCCGATGCGGATCCGGCGGCGGGATGAAAGCGAAGTCAACAGGACCTTCACTGTGGTGCAACGCACAGACATCTTCGGCATCGAAAGAGGTGTCTGTGATGTCCTCCTCAGCTTGATGAAGACGGTCACGTTGCTGTAGCGTCTCATGCTCAATGACCGGCTCTGGGAGGACATCCTTCCTGACTACGCGGTGCCTCTACTCACCGCCCTGGTGCATGAGGCCCATTGGGATGGCTGCATAGGCCACGCAAAGATTAGGCTGGCGGTCGCATCATCGGCCATCTTGACGGTCTGCATGGAGGCAACGCCACCGGGGTGTTGGTACTACGTCATCTGCCATGAGGGTGAAGGATCTGGTCATGCCACCAGTCAAGGTGTCACTGTGCCCTGCTATTGCAACAAATTCCACCAAGAGTGCATCACCAAGTGGTTCAATGGGAGTTTGATCTACCTGCTGTGCAAACATGATCTGTCTACTCATCTTGACCCCATTGTGCAGCAATGCCTCTTGCTTTGCACCTCGTCGGTGGAGGACAAGGCCGCCCCAGTGGAGGATGAGGCCACCTCATTGGATGAGGACGAGGAGGAGGATGGCGAGCAAGATGACGGCAAGGGCAGCGGCGGCGTCGATCAGTAGGTGCCCCTTAGTAGCATAGTAGCTAATCCTTTTTTAGGAAAAACCATAGCAGTGGATCTAGTACTTATTATACAATGGCCTGTGCATTGTATTGCACATTTGCTCTTTTTTGGAATGGCCTCGTGTGCACAACTAAATTTGGCCTCCGTTAAGACATTTGAAGTTTTAACACTAAGTTTGACCATTCGTCTTATATTCATGATCTTGCAATGTTCTTTCTAAAAAATGCGATTTTGGAATGTGCTTTGATTGTGAAGCCTACAAATATAGTATACGTATGCTTTATCTACATCCTAATATGAACATAGTTTTGAACAGTACAAATACATTGTACAACTCCTTTATCGATTATCTTTATTGGGACAATGATCGTGCAAGTAGAGATTTTAAATATGAATGTAAAAGAAGAAAGGAGCATTCCCTGCAATCGTTACTCCTGTCTTTATGGGACTGGGAGAAAAATCAGCCGCTCCCTCGCAATGAACTATGGAGGATACTGTCAAATGCATTCAAATTTATAAGGGCCAGACTTTCTTACGTGTGGAAGAGCATTTCAACACCATTTGTATCCTTAGAAAATAATTCATTGTTAGAAATTATTAGTTAGTTTATAAAAATACTTAGTTCAGAAACTTTGTATAATTTATATGGTTTTACATAAGTAATTTCCAATTCTTCCAAAATACAGGCATCCAATGATTGAATGGACACTGTTTCCAATTACATAAGGGGTGATGGCAATCAACCGTGATTCCTCGATTGTCGAATCCTGTGTGAGAGAAGCCATTTGTCTCCTCTCTTTAAATATGACCATAGCACCGATGACTGCGGCATTCTTTCATCATTTATGAAGCCATCACATCACCTGCTCCAATCCTCACTCACTACCGGTGGCAAAGACAGCGAGGTCGAGGGCTGGGGCATTGGTCGTCAAAGAAGTACTCCACCGACTACGATGATGAAGAGCCTGGCGAGGAGGTGGATCAACCGACGCAAAACAACGAGGAGGAGGAGGAGTAGGAAGAGGAAGAGGATGCATAGGAGGAGGACGACAAGGAAGGAGAAGAGGAAGAGGAAGCAGCGTACATAGAGGAGGAGGTGGTGGAGGAGGCGTTGGTGAACATAGAGGACGAGGCGGACATGGACGTGGAGGACCGCAGCGACAGCGATGGCGAGGAGGATGAGGGTAGGGACAGCAGCTGCGATGAGAAAAGGATGGCAACAACGACTATGGCGAGGAGTTGGACAACATCATAGAGACGGTTCGGCCGGGGTTCCCGCCATTGCTGAGGTACCCTCTGCGTGTATGGAACCATCCAACCAACGAGTCAAATGACTCCACCTGGTCGAACGAGGATGTCTCCATTTCGTCCGATAAGGACGAGGAGGAGCATGGCGATACAGACGACGACGGGAGCAGCGGAGTCGATCAGTAGGTGCAGTTGGGACTATAGCAATAGAAGTACAATGGCGGGTGCATTGTAGTGCACTTTTGTGCTATTTTAGGATGTCCTCATGTACCCAGACAAGTGTTTGAATTAACATAATGTCGGTTTTAACTTTTTTGTTTACTTTTCATAAATTTGATTTGACCCGCCTTGATGTCTAACACTTGGTATGGTGCTACTCCTATTGTACAGTTTTGCCTGATCGACTATGTAGGATATTATCAGACGTGTTCAAATGTTCAACCACCGGACTTTTATATGTATGTGTGAAATAGATTTTTTGGCACAAATAAATGGCTCGTCCTTTCTGCGTTTATCGGGTGAGTGGAAACGGGAACCTGCCCGAACAAACTGAACACTATCTCCATTGGGCTAGTCGTCTTGTCTTCTCCATTTATTCCCATGGTCTTCAATATATGTACCACCATCTACTGTGGTTATAACTATGACTTGATGTTTGAGCAACCGAGTGTGTAAAACTTTGGCCTGATCAGCTAATTCGAACCAAATCGTGTATTGGATATGATTTTCTGATCTTGCAGAAGCCATGCAGCAAGGAGTTTATATCAGCAGGCTCGCTTCTATCTAATGCTGAAATGATGAGCCATAATTTTTGAATTTTACTTGGAATGCCCAAATGTCCGGCCGTTGTGTATATGATTTAGTAGGACATTATATAGTGTCGTAATGTCTGGTCGGTGCGTACTTGATTTCGTAGGACAGTATATATCGTCGTCAGCTTTTAATGTCACAGCAATGAGTAGGTCTGTCCCTCGACTGTTGCTGCTGCTTGGATTGGAGTGAAATAGTTTGTAAGAATAAACCTATCACAACAGCATTAGTCAATCAAGTTTGAAGCGTGTCATGGTGGTCAAAAGCTCCTTTTCCTGATTCTTCTTCAGTCTACCGCATTCACTTCACTCTCGCCTGGTCTAATATGAAAGGGGTTGCCATAGCGCTGTCCACTATCCAACTTTTCAATTTGGCTCAGCGATGAGCATCCAGTCGATGGTGCAGGTGTTTTCGGTGAGATCGTTGTATGATCCAGAGCCTCGAGCTGGCCGCCAACACCGTCTTAATTATCCTCGCTAGACGTTTATGGGATCCTGGCCCCTTGATCACTAGTAGTAGTCATCGGTGGGTTTGATCCATGGAATGCCCTTGCAAACATGTGAACTCATTTTTGCTTGTAGGTTGACTGTTGTTACTGACCACAGCTCCCGTCAAGGAAGGTGATCTGTCGAAAGATGCATGGTGTTCCAAGAAAAAGAAAAATTCTTTTCACGTCCTGAGATGTGGGCCCACATTAACACGTGACACGAAGTATCACTGGGATGTCAACATGAACCATCCGTAGAGGTAAGCACAGTGAACCAAGAACAGAAAATACGCCCAAGTCACCACGAGGTGACGTGGGTCCACATAGTCCCCAAGCTCGATAGAAGATAGTATATGTTGTATTGAGCTTTTAAGAAAAAACTCGGCAACAAGAAACTGGTCCGTAGACACTGCTAGGTGGCAAGTCAATGTGCAGTCCCCAGGTACATCCTGGACGGAGCACAGGCTCGATCGGGTCGAGGGACACCGAGAACCGCTGGTCTGTAGACACCTGTGCAGTCCCAGGTACGTCCTGGATGGAGCACAGGCTCAATCAGGTCAAGGGACACCGAGAACTGGTGGCTGCTTATCGCCATCATCAGATCCCTGCTGGTTGAGGTTGCATCCTCAACCTTTTTAGCTTTGCCACTGAGGGCCGCTACAAGCTGGTCGGTAGCAGTAATGGGCGCAGGTGCTTCGTAAGCCTGATCGGGGATCGAAAGCTTAATCAAATCTTTGACAAAAACACTAGGTGGTACCTCAACTCGTGATGATTCGAGCTTGGATACCTCATCAGCACCTGTGTTCTCGAAACAAGGTACATGGGTAAACTCCAATCCATAGAGCTTGTTCTCTAGCTTGCGAATCTCAGCCACATAAGCATCCATCTTCTCATTGACTATGTCCCAATCCTTATTGACATGGCGAATGACCAGAGCAGAATCTTCATACACTAGGAGCCATTTTATACCTAGCTCAACTACAATGCGGAGACCGTGGTGACGAAGGTGAGGCTGTACGGTGCATGGCACCGAGCCGAGGCGACTGTCGATGAAATATCCTTGGCAGTGTACCATAGGATACCCCAAGGTAGTAGATTTGTGCTAAGGGCGCGCTAAGACCTACGACATAGACAAGAGAAACAACCAGGACAACCAGGGTTTACCAAGGTTCAGGCCACTCGGAAGCGTAATACCCTATATCCTGTGTTTCTACTGCTATATTGATGAGTACCGAAGTACAATGAACAGATGAGTTCAGATGTGTAGTCGTGATGACTTGGTCTATCTAAGGACCTCTGCCCCTCCTTATATATGCCGAAGGGATAGAGTTACAAGTAGAATAGTCTATTTGGCACTATTACTAAACCGTGCGGTGCACATCGTGTGCCGCACATCTTCATCTTGGGCTGAGCCGTCTTTGATGGTGCGGCCCAAGTATAACCGCGAGGGTATATGGGGTCATATCCCCACAGCTAGTCTAAAACGACCTTGATTTCCGCGAAGGGAAATCCACAGTGTCGGAGTGTAATATGACCATTTAAATCACATTACCCGATAACAGTTGAATCCATAATCCATACATCAAACAAAAGAGTGCAAATAGAGGGAGTTACAATAACTTATTACATCGCCACAGGGCGGAATCAGAGTTCATGCAGCATAACAATAAAAGCTTGAGGTGCGGAAGCTATCTTCTTCTCTCCAACTTGAGCGTAGGCACGAAACCCTCAATCGCTGTACTCCCCAGATGAGTACTCACTCCTTGAACCTGAAACCAAATTTTCAGTACGATTTGTACTGGCCACACTCCCACCCTATGCATTGCTTTGTGGAAGTGGTTGCAAAAATAAGGGTATCTCAAAGAAACCTATAAAGGCTGGGTTTTCCTATGCAATGTTCAAGTATATAAAACAAAAGTATAATAAACAAGTTTTAAACACAAACCCATTCCCTTCATCTATCTCCATCCATATCCACAGCATCATCTCATCTCATCTCCAACACCCTCTCAGACTTTGGTCGACAAGCCAACTCCCTCTTGGCTTGCCTCAGCGGCCCGCAGCCCTCAAACTAGCTCACGGCTGGAAAACACACTCAGAGGAAGGTAGAACACTCCACTCACTAGTCCGG
>CM041634.1:32441936-32454538 GCA_023333625.1 Bothriochloa decipiens
CCCCATGGAGAGCGAGTGGAAAGCAAGAGATTCCTAGGTCCGGATACTAGCGCAACAGTTCCTAGATTTGACCAAACCGGGATATCTTCATCAGGGTTTATCTTTAACGTGCTACCACGGCACCTTCATCCCGGGCTCCACCTTTCCGAGGATCACACCCAAGGACCACCATCACATCTCAGTTAGCCCGCCACAGGCTCCTCTCTTGGGAATGTCCAGAACCATTCCCTGGCAAGACTTGCTCCAAAAGCTCGTCGTAGATCCCGGCTCGATCGACTCAACCCTCACCCTACTCCCTGCCGTAAGCTCCACCCCAAACCCGGATATAACATCATCAGCTCACATGCTCATCTGAAACATCAACTCACACATCCAGCCTGGCACCCTCCAGGCCTTCCCCGGGTTCATCACGTCGCATCAAAATGTAAGCGAGTGAAGTATAGAAATTATAAGTATAGCAGATAAGCAAGTGGCTATCATAACAGCGGGTAAGCAGGATGGAGGAGCGGTACAAGTCCAAGCGGCTCCGGCTCGCGGTACTGCTCCTCCTTCTTGCTCTCGAAGCAGCAGCGGCAGCTCCGAGTCGACGGTCTTCCTCCCCAACTCCGGCGGCGGCTTCTTCTTCTTCCCCGACTCCTTTCTTCCTCCTTCCTTCAGCTCTTCTCCAATCGAGGCTGGCAAGGTGGAATTGGGCTCCACCAGAGCGGCGGCGGTGGCCTAGGAACCCTAGGGTGCCGGGGTGCTTGCTTTATAGGGCGGACGCGGTGGTAGGTAGCCGACGGACGGTCGATCACGGCTCTGCTTGATCGAGCGGCCAAGGGGTGTCCATGTCAGCAGCTGAGGCTCGATCTGGGTCCAGAGAGCAGCGAGAGGGGGCTAGGTAACACTGGGTGTCGAAGTTCTTTACGGCGGCAGCGTTCCACTGCGGCGACAGCGCAGGTGCGCGCGCGGCGCGGAGAATGTTGCCTGCGGCCGTGGGAACTTTACGCGGGCTGGTCGGTCCAGGTGGCCTGCGGGCGCGCGTCGATGCGGGGCGACACTGGATCGAGCGGTCGAGGGAGGCGACGCCGGGGAACAGTGCTGACGCGAGCACGCACGGCCGGTCGGGTGACCTCAGCGGGCGCGATGACACGTGGGTTCCACTTCGAGGCCCCATCGTCAGCGACTCCTCGGCAACAGAGGCTCGGTGCGGCGCGCGGACGCGCGCGGCTCTTGCTGGGCTGTCGGCCTGGTTGGGCCGCGCAGCGCGGGGTCGAGCGGCGAGCAGGGGGTTTGAGCGGCGAGCAGGGGGTTCGAGCGGCGAGCGCGGGTTCGAGCGGCGAGCGCAGGGTCGAGCGGCGAGTGCAGGGTCGAGCGGCGAGTGCGGGCGAACGCGCGCAGGCCGGGTCGACGGGGCTGCTCGGGCCTGTCTCCTCCTTTTCTTTTTCCTTTTCTTTTCCTTTTTCATTTTCAAATATATTTTTATATATACTTATATATATATGGTGTGCTTATCTTGTGCAACAGAATAGTGAGCATACATGGCCCAAATAATGCTAGGGTATTATGCCCTTAATATTTATTTGTGAAAATAAATATTATGTTGTCATTTTTAATAATCAACACATAAACCAAATAAAAATCCAACTCACTCTTTTAATGCAACATGATGATTGAACTATTGAAACATTAAAACGTAACAAGCAAACATAGAGCATTGTTATGAGATGTTAAATAATTTGCAACATATGAATGCCATGCATGACATGCTAGGGTTGATGCATATGTAAGGGGTAGATGATGACATGTCGCACCACATCATTCAGGGTTTTGTCAAAAAAATTTTGTAGTTCGAATTTTTGGGTTGTTACATAGTCCCCGAGCACCATGTATCTTGAGGAAGTCACCGTCTTGACCTGTATCGAGCAGTGATGATGCAGACCACGTAACGCCGAGCAGTGAAGATGCAGACCATGTGACACCGAGCAATGAAGATGTAGACCACGTGACAACGATCAGTGAAGATGTAGACCACGTGACACCACGCAGTGAAGATGCAAACCACGTGGTCCTGACCAACACTGATACTGACCACCGGCGTTGTCAAGCTTCTCCCTAGAAGTTCGTAAGTCTGCTCCTGACCACAGCTCCCGTCAAGGAAGGTGATCTGTCGAAAGATGCATGGTGTTCTAAGAAAAAGAAAATTTCTTTTCACATCCTAAGATATGGGCCCACGTTAACACGTGACACAAAGTATCACTAGGATGTCAACATGAACCATCCGTAGAGGTAAGTGCAGCGAACCAAGAACAGAAGTAGGTCCAAGTCACTGTGAGGTGACGTAGGCCCACATAGTTCCCAAGCTCGATAGAAGATAGTATATGTTGTATTGAGATTTTAAGCAAAAAACTTTGCAACAAGAAACTGGTCCGTCGACATTGCTATGTGGAAAGTCAATGCGCAGCCCCCAGGTACGTCCTGGATGGAGCACAGGCTCGATCGGGTGAGGGACACCGAGAACTGCTGGTCCGTAGACATCTACGCAGTCCCAGGTACGTCCTGGACGGAGCACATGCTTGATCGGGTCGAGGGACATCGAGAACTGGCGGCTACTCATCGCCATCATCAGATCCCTGTTGGTCGAGGTAACATCCTCAACCTCTTTAGTTTTGCCACTGAGGGCCGCTACAAGCTGATCGGTAGCGGTACTGGGCGCAGGTGCTTCATAGCCTAATCGGGGATCGAAGGCTTAATCAAATCTTCGACGAAAATACTAGGTGGTACCTCAGCTCGTGATGATTCAAGCTTGGATAGCTCATCAGCACCTGTGTTATCGGAATGAGGTACATGAGTAAACTCCAATCCATAGAACTTATTCTCCAGCTTGCGAATCTCAGCCACGTAGGCATCCATCTTTTCGTTGACCACATCCCAATCTTGTTGACTTGGCGAATGACCAAAGCAGAATCTCCGTACACAAGAAGCCATTTTATACCTAACTCGACTGTAATGCGGAGGCCGTGGAGGGCGAAGGCGAGGCTGTATGGTGCGTGGCACTGAGCTGAGGCGACGATAGCGAGTCTCCGAGTAGCACGACGCCGGAGACGAGGCTGTGCGGTACGTGGCACCGAGCCGAGGCGACAATGATGAGTCCCCGAGCAGCACGAGGCCGGAGACGAGGCTGTGCGGTGTGTGGCACCGAGCCAAGGCAATGATGACGAGTCCCCGAGCAGCATGACACCGGAAGGAGGCTGTGCGGTGCGTAGCACCGAGCCGAGGCGACGATGACGAGTCCCCGAGCAGCATGAGGCCGGAGATGAGGCTGTGCGGTGCGTGGCACCAAGCAATTGGACCAACTGGTTGGTCGTGAAGTCCGAGTGCCAGGTGGCGTGACCACTTGGACGATGATCCTTGATCCAGTCCCCGAGTGTATGGTGTGTGCTCAGCAGCCGAACCTTGTTCCTGAAAAATAAATATGAAGAGCGATAGTATATGATGTATAAATAATTAATCTAGGCATATTAAGCAGGTGATAATATTTATGCCGCTTTTAGATGTCTGATATGTGATCGTAGAAAAATATTATGTCGACAATTAAGTTTTGCCCTCACCCTCGAACCAAACTAACTCTGTCGAGTAACTAGGGATGCACTAGTGAAGAGCGTAGGACCGCCAGGATCTCTAGGTACCTAGCACGTATCGTTAGAGAGCGACTGCTGAATCTCCTAGTGTCATGTAGCGCGGAGCTGTAACACATAGTAAGAGGCTTCGAGACAGTGCCTTGTCAAGCTGTTCTCAGCGAGCAGGAAACAAAGTTTAATTGTGACTTATGTAGGGCGTATGTATGATAGATATGTGCACAGAGGCAAAGCTGTAAAAAGGATAACAAAGAGCTTTATTAATTTTTTAAATAAACTTAGTTTGTGTTTGGAGACTTGTTATCGTCGCGGTCGAGTACGTAGATGTAGTTCGGACTGCTTGTGATTCGTGGATGAGTCGGATGGTTCGACGTAACTTGCGTGATGACTTGCTTCCGGCTTGGACCAGTACACGGAGCTGTAGTCGCATCCAACCCAGCATGGTTGGTACGTGCTTTCTTGAATGCCTGGCAAAATAGTCACATATATATGTACTTATCCGAATATATACCATATATAGGACATATAGACTAGAAAATAACTATAGAATATTGACTTAGCTTTGCAAACCAGGCGGATCAAGCTGTTGCTGGACAATACTTCTGCACGTCGTGTGATGCATGCATGCAAGCCAGATTGGATCGTTGGCCCCTCTCGAATTGCTGGCTTGGAACCTTCGGTGACTGCATGTCGCTAGTTGATGATGTACGGCTGCTTGCCGGCGGCGTTGAGTCTGATTGCTTTGTGATGGAACCCATCTGGAGGTCGGAGTCAAACTCGACAGGATGGACGTGCCGCACATCACGAAGTTGCTCGGTGCTGCACGCTCCGTCGTGGTCGGTCCGTGGTCAGATTTGGATCTGGGCGGCCTGAGTGTTCAGTACGGCTCGTATGTCCGTGCCGATGATGATGAACGGTGGTGAAGCCGTCCTCGGCAGATCGATGTAGATTGATCCGCCGAGGAAGTTGCCAACGAGTTGCCAGAGCAGTCTTGTCGGCGAGAGGGTCGATGATGTTGGTGCAGAAACGGGCTGCACCGCCTCCATTGTTTCGGTGGTCGTCACTACGCCGGTGGTCGGTGAACGCGCCGACGGTTAAGGTCAGACCTGCCTCGAACTCCATGGAAGCAGGGAAAAACCCATCTGGATCGCCTGCTGATCCGATCGTGCACCTCCTACCTGGCGCACCATTGTCGATGAAATATCCTCGGCAGTCTACCACGAGATACCCCAAGGTAGTAGATTTGCGGTGAGGGCGCGCTAATACCTACGATCTAGATGTGAGACGCAAGACAAACAACCAGGACAACCAGAGTTTATCCAGGTTCAGGCCGCTCGGAAGCGTAATACCCTACTTCCTGTGTCTCTGCTGCTGTATTGATGAGTACCGAAGTACCATGAATAGATGAGTTCAGATGTGTAGTCGTGATGACTTGGTCTGTCTAAAGACCTCTGTCCCTCCTTATATATGCCGAAGGGACAAAGTTATAAGTAGAATAGCCTATTTAGCACTATTACTAAACCGTGCGGTGCACATCGTGTGCCGCACGTCTTCATCTTGGGCTGGGACGTCTTTGATGGTGCGGCCTGAGTATAACCGCGAGGGTATATGGGGGTCATATCCCCGCAGTGACGATGACGAGTCCCCAAGCAGCACGAGGCCGGAGACGAGGTTATGTAGTGCATGGCACCGAGCCGAGCGATGATGACGAGTCCCCGAGCAGCACCAGGCCAGAGACGAGGCTGTGCGGTGCGTGGCACCAAGCAATTAGACCAACTGGTTGGTCGTGAAGTCCGAGTGCCAGATGGCGTGACCACTTGGACGATGATCCTTGATTCAGTCCTCGAGCGCAAGGTGTGTGCTCGGCAACCAAACCTTGTCCCTGAAAAATAAACATGAAGAGCGATAGAACATGATGTATAAATAATTGTTCTAGGCATGTTAAGCGGGTGATAATATTTATGCCTTTTTTAGATTTCTGATATGTAGTCGTAGAAAAATATTATGTCGACAATTAAGTTTTGTCTCCACCCTCAAAGCAAGCTAACTCTGTCGGGTGATTAGGGATACACTAATGGACAGCGTAGGACCGCCAGGATCACTAGGTACCTAGCACCATTAGAGAGCGATTGCTGAATCTTCTAGTGCTATGTAGCGCGAAGTTGTAACACATCGTAAGAGGCTTTGAGACAGTGCCTTGTTAAGCCGTTTTCGGTGAGCAGAAAACAAAGTTTAATTGTGACTTATGCAGGGCGCATATATGACAGATTGATGTACGGAGACAAAGCTGTAATAAAGAACGACAAAGAACTTTATTAATTTCTCAAATAAACTTAGCTTATGTTCGGACACGTGTCGTCGTCGTGGCTGAGCAGATAGACGTGGCTCGGACAGCACGCTTGTGGTTCGACGTGATTTGCATGATGACTTGCTTCCAGCTTGACGATGGGTAGGCGTCAAGGCTCCGAGAGGACAGCTACTTGCATGCATGTATACGGTATGCATGAGCCTTGCCTACTTGGTCACGTAGATCATGGCGTGCTTGTCGGCCGCCCTTGACGTCAATGAAGAGATGTGTTTTTGGTTTCCTTGCAAAACAGTCACGCGTACATGTAAATATCCGAACATATACTGTATATAGGGTATATAGATTAAAAATTAACTATGGAATATTGACTTAGCTTCATTCGGTTGCAAGATCACGTCGTTCCGAGTAGTTGACGACTTGACGTCCTCTCTTGCATAGAGCTATAGCTTGATACGTCTCCTTTGTTTGCTTGCCTTGGCTTGCCGTAGATGCACATATGAAGTATGCTTATATGTCTCCAACACATCCGCGCATGCATGTATCAGGATTGGCTGGAGTCTTACACCACCATGTCGTCATTGCGATGTACATCACGGGTGGCTGGCTTGCTTCGCGATCGGATCCAACTGGAAGTCAGAGGACGGGATGGACACGTCGCATACCACGAAGTTGCTTGATGCTATGCGTTCGATGGTGAACAGGCCACGACCAGATTTGAATCTGGGCGGCTTAAGTGGTGATCCGTCCATAGTCAGATTTGGATCTGAGTGGTCCGAGTGGTCGGTATGGCTCGTATGTCCCGCGCCGACAGCGATGAACGGTGGTGAAGCCATCCTCAGCAGATCGATGCGGATCGATCTGCCAAGGAAGCTGCCGATGAGTTGCCGGGGCAGTCTGGTCGGCGAGATGGTCGAGGATGTTGGTGCAGAAGCAGGCTGCATCGCCTCCACGGTTCCAGTGGTCGTTGCTACGCCGGTGGTCGGTTAACGCGCCGACGGTGAAGGTCAAACCTGCCTCGAACTCCGTGGAAGCAAGGAAGAAAAACCATCCAGATCGCCTGCTGATTAGATCGCGCACCCCCTACCTAGCGCGCCACTGTCGATGAAATATCCTCGGCAGTCTACCACGGTATACCCGAGGTAGTAGATTTGCGGTGAGGGCACGCTAAGATCTACGATCTAGATGTGAGATGCAAGACAAACAACCAGGACAACTGGGGTTTATCCAGGTTCAGGCCGTTCGGAAGCCTAGTACCCTACGTCCTGCGTCTCTGCTGCTATATTCATGAGTACCGGAGTACAATGAGATGGGTTCAGATCTCCCCAGACCACGGAGGTCCGGGTTACAAAAGAGAGATCATGGAGATCTGCTCCCTGTTGAGATGTGATCCGCTGTAGGATAATATGGTCTACTAAAGGACCTCTGCCCCTCCTTATATATGACAAAGGGACAGAGTTACAAGTAGAATAGCCTATTTGGTACTATTACTAAACCGTGTTGTGCGCGTCGTGTGCCGCACGTCTTCATCTTGGGCTGGGCCGTCTTCGATGGTGCGGCCCAAGTATAGCCGTGAGGGTATATGGAGGTCATATCCCCACAGTGTCCCAGGTCCTCCTTAAGGAAGGGCCACCCTGATTTAGTGCGTATTCGTACTCTTGTTGACTGTTGGTACCCCGCTTCATGTCCTCATCGAGGAAGCACGGCGCTGACATCCAGTCGCGGGAGATTGAGGTCCCGTCGTCGCACTCCCGCACGCCGTCTACAGTGCTGACACTGGTCTCCGCGTCGCCCTCGACGACGATGTTCACGACATCGAAAGCGGTGGCCCACTCACCACCGGCGCTCCTGGTGCGGTCATCCTCACTGTCGCTGCCATCCCCATCGCCGTCCCGCTCTTCGTCGCCCTCGATGACAACGTCGACGCCACCAGCAGCATTGGTTCGGTTGCCAACGCCGCTCCAGCAGCTAGGGTTTGCCTCGCCGTCATCGCAGTCCCGCTCGCCGGTGCCGGATCTGTAGGAGCGTCACGGTGGAACCTTCTCTCCTCCATCATCTATGTCCGGCTCATCATCCATCTTGGCCACGTCCAGGGAAGGCTCTCCACTGTACTGTCTTACGACAGACTCAAAGGATGATCGTTGCAACGGGTACACAACTCGCGCCCCCAAGGAGCTGAAGTTGGAGATTGGCGCCCTGGTGTGCCCCTCCTGCCCCAACACAGAGCCCCATGTTTATTTGAACCAGGATGAGATCATCAAGCATGCACTGTCGAGGGCCAAAAGCCCCCTAGAAGGTGAGTACACCATCATCAAGAACATTTGCCTCCATCACAAACTGGCGAGGAACCAGGGCTGGAAGTAGAGTACTGAAGGGATCCTCTGGAGGGACAAGTGGAGGTGTTGGATTTTGTTTGTGCCTGTTGGCACCCTCGTTTCACATGACTCATTTAACATAGAGCTATGTCCTGTGGGATGGCACGTTTCTCCTCTTATTATGTAGATGATGGCATGGTTATTATGTATGTCTGAACTCGTAACATTGCTATAATCCAAATTTATATCTCCCTTTGTTTTTGAATAGTACATAGATTTCTAGAGTTGTCGTAAGTCAAACCCTGACTGGAAGGAGTAGACTGCACCCCCAGCTTTTTAATTAAAAGAAGATGCAGGCTTGAACCAGGGTCTCTAGACTGAGGCAAGCTCTAGTTTCTAGTCGAACAAAGTTTGTGTCAAATTAGTATCATTAGAATTAAAATGAAACATTTTTGCTATTCTCTAATGATGCATGTAATGTGCACGTTTGTGGAAATAATTTCACTGTAGAAAGTAATGTTTAACATTCTTGAAGAACATGTGATTGTCCGAGCACTGCAGATCAATGCCTGGTCGGACGTACCCACGTTATCATAAAGGGTAACTTATTCCGTACGAACACTTCTGTTTGTTATTCGTTTGAAGTACGCATATTTCTCTTGATCCACGCAATTAGTTTCTCCATGCGTTGTTCTCTGAAGGCGTGGTCCCGCCATCATCCTGCATCCACTAAAATTACCATCGGCCGTGCTCATTCCGTTCTATAAAAACTGAGGAAACAGAGGGGAGCTGATACAGTTTCCTTGTAACATTACGGGCTCACCTTTGCTTGCCCGCGGCTTCTGCCCTACCACCTCGTTCTTCAAGATTCAACCAAGGTGGAGGGACCAGCGGAAGAGGAGAGGGTGTTCGAGGCCCCTCTGTGAGGAGATCTAGGAGGTAGAGGGGTCATGCCTCTGCGTTGTGTATACAGCACTTGCCGTAGCGGTAGCGGATAGGGAGACGTTCGTGGTTGATGCCACAGCGGCTGAAGGGAGAAGACGCAGCTCGCTGGTATGGCAATGTCATTACCGTATTTTTCTTTTTATTTGTGTGGCACACACCTTGTTGGTCAGGTTTTCTCATTTTTCTTCATTCAGCCGTCCAGGAGCAGCTGCCCGCTGCGCGGGTCGTCATGGTGGATGTGCGCCGGACCAAACGAAGGCCCGGTTCAGCAGGCGGCGGAGGCGTCGCTTCTTCGCGATGAATCATCTTCAGAGGATAAGATTTCCGGTTTCTTTTCTTCCATTTTTTCAGCAGGAGAGGCGATTTGCCCGCGTGAAGATTTGAATCATCCCGTATATTTGGGACCACGCCGAGGAGTGACGCCAACACGCTTTCGAAAAAAGCAGTGCCGCCAACTCGTTACAAAAATTGGATGTCTCGCTTTTGCCCTTAGCGCAGGAAATAGGTTCATCACAACATTGATTTCAGCCAAGGGCATTTGTGTGTTGTGGTGGCCTCCAAAAAGTGTGAGGAGTCGCTGTCTCCCGCCTCCACCTCCATTCTAGTTTTGGCACAGTGTCTCCCACTCCGGCCGCTCCTCCTAGATCTGCTCCCTCTCTCTCTAGATCTGCAATCTCCAGCCGCCTTGTCGATCTGCCACCCCGCTCTATTTCCTAGGCACCATCAATAAAGCTGCTTGGCTCCCTATCCACTCTCCAGCTGCACCCTCTCATACCATTCCGAACCCTAGCCGCTGGCGGATCCCCTTCTAATTCAACAGCAGGTCGGCTCAAGGAGGAAGTACCGGCCTCGATGATGGTACAGGCAGGATCTGGTTCCCTACCTTGGCGCTGTCACTGAACCCTAGCCAGATCCGGATTTGGAGCTGGTACCCCCAGCGTCAACAACTACAGCATCATCTTCGCGACCCCGATGGTAAGCGTATCCACTGAACGCGGGGGAACAGGTATACAAATTCCATGTATGACGTGTGCTGCATTGTAGTTGTTGAACCTGGGGTATGTAGATAGCCATGTGATTACTCCTGCTTTGTTATTTTTACATTCACTACAAGCTTTACTTAATAATTGGTTTTGTGATCTACATAATAGCTACTAACTGGTTACAAACGATGATGGACAGAACAAATGACTATGCGAGCAGAACCCGAACCATGTGAGGTACTTGAGGGATTTGGTGAACCATGTGAGGTACTTGAGGTACTGTTTAGATAGCTACAATGCAATTTGTACATGCTTGCTGCTAAAGTTTTTTTCCCCCCAAACTTCAGGTTCGGGCTCCAAGAACCCATAGAGGACCCGATGAAGAGGTTGATGTCGTGGCGTTCTTCGAGGGCTTCAATAGCAGCGGCAAAAAGGGCCCGAGCCATACTACAACAAAAGCAGTTCTTAGTACCTGTGTTTGCTTTATTTGAAATTTGTTGAAGCCGTTGCAATAAAAAAGACAAAATCACCGGGAACCTGATGTGGCATCATCATTTAATTTGAAGTTGCATTTTGCACAAATCAATATGGTACCTATGCACTGTGCTTATGTAACCTATTCCAGCAGTAGGTTGAGGAAGTCCTCTTCCACTGTGTGTGAAACCAAGTATCTGTAGTTCTTTGTAGCAGTCATGTGTGTCTTTGTTCTGTGTTAAACTCAAGTCGTCTTAATTTCATGTCTGTAACATCCCAGATGTTAGTAAGCAATTAAAATTATAATCAAGTTCATTATTAAGAATAATCATTGAGCATCATGACATAAATGCATTCATGTTTTAATAATGTCTTTTATGTGGTGCTTTGTTTTATACATGAAATGATGAGTTGATTGCTACTTAAAAACTATTTTCAAAACCTTGTTTTATCCCTTTTTCTATATTTTAAAATCTATAAGAAATTTTGAGATACTCTCAAAATATAGTTTGTAGATCTTGAAAGGAGCTACAATATTGGTATTTAAAGTTTTTCAAGTTTTCAAAAATAATTTTGAATAAAAGTGAAAATACAGTTTTCCAACACTTATTCCCTTTTCAATTTAAATTCATATTTCAAAAATTATTCAAAATTTGGGAAAACTTTCTCTATGAAAAGTGTTTGGTTTGATAATCTGAACATTTCATAGATTGGAAGATTTTCAAGTTGTTTAGAAAAATAAAAAGTAATTTCAAATGTTTGCTTCTAGAGAATTGGCCCTTTTCGCATTCTTTTTAAATTTGAATTCATATTTCAAAATCTGTGCAGAATTTGAAAATGTTTCTTAAATTAAAAGTGTAGCTCTTGAAAAGTTATGCAAATGATATTTTTGGAGATTTTCAAGTTCTTATATAAATTTGGGAGTAATTTGTATTTTAAACCGAGTGGCGATTCTGTAAATAACTTAAACAGCACCTAACCCTATCGGCGAACGCCATGGCCGGCTTCGCATCGCGCGCCGCCGTCCACCGCCGCGCCTTCCTGGCCGCCCGAGCGTTTTCGGATGCGAGAAACTTCACCGTCGCCGTGTCACTTGCTCCTTCATCGCCCCGAGCTATAAATACCGACCGGACGTAGCCGTTCTTTTCCTTTCTTCCTCCCACCACCGTCGCCGACGATCTCCCTCCGCCGCCGAAATTCACCGCCGACGCTCAACCTCTGTCCAATTACTCTAGCCCAAAGCTCCGCAACTTCTTTACGTTCCTTTTGGGCCAGTTCGAGTTTTCTTTCATCGCCCGAGCTGCCTGTACGCAGACCTCTTTCCCGTGGCCGGTCAGTCGAGCCGCCGCGCCATCTCCGCTGTTTGCCGTCGCCGGAGGTAAAAATATTTTACCTTCGACCCTTTTATCGTGCTCTCCGTGTTATCCTGCGTCTGATGCGTACCTTGGTTTGAGCAGCGCATTTCCGGAGGTCGACGTAACACCGTCGTGCCATCGGAGCGCCGCCGCCGCCATCACCGCCGTCGACCGCAGCTCAACCCAGCCCCTCCGGACCTCTATTAACGTGCGCATCAGCGCCGTGGTGAGCTCCTGCGTCTATTCGTGTTATCAATTTCATACATCTCGCATCGGGAGTTGTTGAAGTGTATTTCGGAGTTGTCGGAGTCCTGCTCGAGGGCTCGACCGACGAAATCGAGGGGGTGACGGTCAAGTCGAGGTACCGAGTCGAGGGCTCGACCGATGAATCGAGGGGGTGACGGTCAAGTCGAGGTACCGAGTCGAGGGCTCGGCCGACGAATCGAGGGGGTAACGGTCGAATCGATGGATCGAGTCGAGGGTTCGAGTCGAAGGTGTCGATTCGAGGGGTGCACTGTTTTCGAAGGGGTCGAGTCGAGGGGTGCACTGCTCTCGAGGGGAGCTCGTTCGTCGGGCAAAGTTCCGTACTCGAGGAGAGGCTCGTTCGT
>CM041634.1:32454548-32491335 GCA_023333625.1 Bothriochloa decipiens
TTCGTCGGGCAAAGTTCCGTACTCGAGGAGAGGCTCGTTCGTCGGGCGGAGTTCCGTCCTCGAGGGGAGGTTCGTTCGCTGGGGGAAGTTTCGTCTTCGAGGCTGGTCCATTCGCTTGAGCGGAGTTCCGTCTTCGAGAGGACGCCCGAATTGTAACCTCGAATGTACAGTACCTAACCGCTCGATCGCTCCTCGAGCAGGACTTGGTTTCGAGCCGCCATAGCCCGTCCGTGAGTTAGCCGGGCATGTCTTAGCCTGCGGGACCTCGAGCGTCGATAGCCAGCTCGAGGCATCGCCGGTCAACCCCGGCGGGGTCGGCTGTTGACCCGGAGACACTGTGCCGATTTTCTTTTCTTCTATTTTCAGAAAATGATTTAAATGCTATATTCTTTGAAAATTTATAGTAATTCATATATAGCTCCAAAAATTCTGAAAATTTTTATGAATGTTCTTTATGATATTATCTACCTAGGAAAAATATGAAATGCCAAATTTGATAACTTTAATTTTTATGTCTTTATTTAATGTTTTTAAATAATCAAGTAAACCCTTTAGTTAACCTAATCATTATAGGATTTGATTGACCTTGAGATTGATTGATGATCTTAGGTCATTAACCCTAATGACCTTTGGCACTTTAATTAATTGTTTGCACTTACCTTAATCATGTCATTAGGGCTTAATTAACGTTATTTTATGTGTTTAATTAATTATAAAAAAATAACGTAGTTAACCCTAACAAATTATATAAGCGAGGTTTTGTTGGCTTGCAACTTTATCATTAAGAAGAGTTGTACTCAAGCCCTTAATCTGATCATACACTCATCAAGCATCATGTTTACTATTCCATCATGTAAAGCATATTAATTATCGAATAGTTCCCGTTAACGGAGAGTTAACGTATCACTCAGATCCGAAGGACGAGCAGATTCAAGAATCGGGAGTTGATTCAGAGTTCGAGAACTTCTACCCCGAACATCAAGGCAAGCCCCGGATGCATCTAAACCCTATTCTATTTATAAATGTTTTACTGCTTCAGCTCTGGTATGTTGCATTCAGTAATAGGAGTTGAGTGAAAACCCACAAAATTGCATTACCTGTCTTATTCCTTATCCCTTGTTACCTAATGAAAGATAAGTAGTAATGCTTAGCCCTGCTCATTTATTTATTTATTCAAAGGCAGAAGAATGAAAAAGATGAGATTGGTTTTATTGTTGGAATCTTGATGATAGTAAGAAATCGAGTCCGGACGGCGAACTTGCACTGGGAATGGAGTCCCTCTGTAGTGTTCTCGTCTGTTGATGCCCTAGGTCCCGTGCGTTGGTGAACTGTATGATATCGAGAATGTAGAAATCCACATGCATGAAGTGGTATACGGATGGTTGGAGCCGTGTATGCCATGGAGTGACCTAGCGTGGGGTCAGAGAATCCCATCTGCTGTCATAGTGTGTTTTACTGTGGGGTTAAGTTCCCATGTATCTCGGTACGCTGGGCCGCAGAGCTCACGTGTATCATGTGGTGATATATGGCTGAGGTTGTTATCCCGGTATATCGGTGTACCTGGGGTGCTTCGGAGTTAAAGTCTCCGGTATGCCCAGTCGCCTAGGTCCCAGCTGGGTATGAAAATGGATTCGAATCGCCGTTGCTTCTCGGAGAAGAAGACTCGATCGTTGTTCATCATCGTAGTAACAACTTGAACAAAAGTTAAGATTCAATAATGAAGTTGAGTGATAATGGGAGTTAGCCCAAGCAAACTTCTCTTTCTATAAAGCTTTTACGCAAAATTTCTTATCTCCTACAGACCTTACCTTGTCCCTCTAGCCTGCATTTCTGTTTTCTCTACCCTTCTCTTTCGTCGGGTCAGTCTTGTTGAGTACTTTTGTACTCAGGGTTTGTTGAACCCCTGTTGCAGGTACTAATTGGTGTTTAAATCAAGTTCATGTCGGTGGGCTCGACGTGATCTGGTTGTCCCCTCCCGACTTAGGCGCTCTACCTAAGTTGACTTCTGAAGTTCTTCTCTGCTTCCGCCGCTTCCGCCATTAAAGTCAAGTTTGTAAAAGTTAACTTTTTTATATATTTTGTAAACTTAATGTTATTACTCTTTCGCACTCTGATATATGTTTTATCATAAATGTTGTAATGTTGTAGCTACTCCTTTGTTGATCCTGGTATGAGTTGACAAATGTGGTTTAATCGGGGTCCTTTGAGGGCACCCGACAGGGCTTTCTAAATTATCTGGAACACATGCATGGCTAACAGAAGTCTTTGAGACAATGATAGGTGCGTGTGGGCCATATAATTTAGGAGGTTCTGCCACAATGTCTTTGGTAAGATTTCATGAACTTGCAAGAACCTTCCATCAATGACCTTCTTGAATCATAATTTGGATTTTCTAATCTGAACTATTGACTAGGTAGCACAATCGGTTATCACGGACAAGCATTACTTGTTATGTATGAAATAGTCTGTTGGTTTTTTAGTTGAAGTCATCTTTAACTACCTGTAGCCTAATGTTTACTGCTTGAATTTCGCAGGAAGCTATGGAGACAATGCGAGCAGAACCTATTGCTCATGGGCAGAAATCGATAACTAGTGCTGATGCTACTTCCAAGGTCCTTTGCATAATGTCTTGTCTTTTCAATCGAAGCCTCTTCTACTATCTCTGGCCTAATGTTTACTGCTTGCATTTCAAAGGAAGCTACTGAGACACTACGAGCAGAACCTATTGCTGATGGGCAGCAACCAATGAGTTGTGCTAGTGTTGTTTCCAAGGTCCTCTGCACAATCTCTTGTCTTTTCAATCAAAGTCCTCTTCCATTAACTGTAACCTAATGTTTAGTGCTTGGATCTCGTAGGAAGCTACAGAGACGTAGCGTGCAGAACCTGTTGCAGATGGGCAGGAACCAATGACTAGTGCTGATGTTGTTTCAAGGTTCTGTGCGTAATCTCATGGGTTTTGGATTGAACTCCTCTTCCACTGTCTGTAGCCTAATGTTTACTGATTTGATTTCATAAGAGCCTACGGAGACACGGCCAAAAGAACCTTTTGCTTGCATTTCACAGGAAGCTACGAAGACACTGCGAGCAGAACCTGTTGCCGATGGGCACCAACCAATAATAAGTGTTGATATTGTTTCCAAGGTCCTCTCCCTAATCACTAGATTTTTCCATTGAATTCCGCTTCCACTGTCTGTAAAACTATAACCTAATGTTTATTGCTCGAATTCCCTAGGAAGCTACAGAGACTATGCCAGCAAAAGTTGTTGCTGATGGGCACCAACCAATGACAAGTGCCAAAGTTGTTTCCTTAGTCCACCGCCTCTCCAAGTTCAACAGCCCTTTTTGAAAGAAAGTTGGAGATCGGACAAGATCCACTCCAATTCCAACAGAGACATCAAAGGAGAGACTACTTCGGGAACAGATTGTCACTGAACATGAATATTTTGCTTTCATCGCCAGACAACTGGATGAAGTAAAGAGGACCGCAGAAGAGACTCGTATGGAGTTTGAGGAGTTCAAGAGAGCGCGACGGGAGTATCTCGATAATCTTCAACTCCTGTGGGCTCGGTTGAGTGAACATTTGTGTCTTGATGTGGATTTGTGCTTGTTTGATATGGCAAAATTGTTAGTGGCCTGTTGCTGACGTTTGAACTAAAAAATGTTGTAATTTGATAGCCATGTTGAATAATTATGTTGTCAGCCATTAATATCTATGGTGAATATACCATTGTGTTGAATTACTTTTGTGACAAAATATTAGTTGAGTGCGTGGACGAAACCTGACAGGTAACGTGGGAAAATATATCTATGATACGTTGACGAACCATCATTCGAAACGTGGGCGACTGCCATCGTGACGCGTCATTTAATAAGAAATGAACACGTGGACAAAGAAACGCTACATGGTTTAATGAACATCAAACGTGTGTGCCAATAAAGCTCTAAAAGGTGGCAGAAGTTTGGCGTGATACGTGGTGTGTTTAGAATGTAAAACATGGTCCATTTGAAACGTAACGCGTTTTGCAATAACACCAACGTGTGGTCCAATAGTAACGTTGAGCGCCGGATCTTCTTCTCCGACCCGAGCAACACCGGCGGCGCCCCAATCCCGTCCACATCGACATCGCCCCCTTCCCCGCACTCCTCCACCGCGTCCACCAGCACCCCTCTGACGACTCTCGACGCCGCTCCCCTCCAAAGCGCTCTCTACCCAGCAGCCCCCTACGGCCACCCCAACCACTCGGACTACCTCGACGCGGGAAGCAGGGCCATGGTGGGGCCCCGCGCCCGTGGCCAGCAGTGACCGGCGCTCGCAGGCAGCAGCGGTCGGCGCACGGCCACGCCGGGGATGGACGCCGGCGCTCCTGCAACCGGTGCAGTCTGCACTCGCCGCTGCTCTCCCGAGTGCGCCCTCCACAAACTTGCAGCGGCGGTGCTTCTCGTGGCCATCAGCGCCGGCGGCACGATACGGGCTACACCGCACCGCACAGACGATGTCCTGCCGGCGGCCTCTCCTCTTGAGAAGGTACCGACATCCAAGCGAACTGAATGTGTACTGAATTCGGCTGCTTCTGTTAGTCCTGGACTCAGTGCCTCATGGTGGCGATGATGGATGCTAGTGCTACTGGTGACTTGCATTTGACATTGATGCGCTGTGTGCAGGGAGGATGAATATGGGGGTATAGGCTTGGCAGGCCACTGCAACGAGTGGAGAGTAGGAAAGTGAGATGGCACCGGTGCCTGTCAAATGTAAGAGATAATGAATACTGAGACATACTTTCAGTCCATCACACTACAATTGCATCTTTCTTTGCAGTGCTAAGGCATCTCTTGTGAAATACTCAATGTACTGTGTTGTCGCCGAGAAGAGGTGCGCTACTCGCTACCCACCTCCACGATGCAGAGATGGAGCTCATCAGAAACACCAGCTGCGGAGCCACGACGTCGCCGCAACCAAGCTCGTGCTCGCAGGAATTGCCGGCGTCCAGTTCAGATTCTCATCAATGGCCGTGCTAACGTATACAGGGAGATACTGAATATTCTTAGATGTTACTGAGAGATACTGAAATACTGAATATTGTTAGTTGTTACTGAGGAATACTGAACACTGAAATATTGAGATGGTGCTCTTCGCTAACCGTCTGACATTGTGTTTCTCTGAGTGCCGTCAAGTGTTATGAAAGATATTGAACGGTGCTCTTTGCTAGTTGACCATGGTACTGACTACCGAGAGTTAATGTTCATGCACATCACTGAATGTTGTTTTGACAGTGGGAGATACAAAGTGCTCTAGCATACGATTGAATGTTGTTTGAATAGATACTAACAAGTATAGTACTGAACAATACTTATGATGTTGAACACAACTGAAACTACCGAGTTGTCATGATGTTGATATTTTTTTAGCCACTTTCTTTATGATGTAATTATATCTGAAATTATGTTGTTTTAATTTTCTCAGCATCCCAGTTGCAACAGCAGTGAAGCTTTTGTTTTTTTTATGCCCGCATTTAACAGATGTAGGGTTTTTACTGGGATGTTTCATTCTAATAATTCATGTGTTAAAGTAGTACATTTATGTTGTTTCACCAAGAGGATTTCATTTCACACGTTAAAGTAGTATATTTATGTTGTTTCACTAAGAGGATTTTAGTTGTAATAGTTGTCAGCCCTAGTTGTTTCATTATACCGTTCCCAGATGTTGGCGTTTCTTAGCGTAAACACTAAAAGACATGTAGGGAACCCATCTCCGGTGGTCACGCCAGAAACGCCTTTTGTAGGCAGGTTTTAATATCGTTACTAGAATTGATTCTCTAGCAACGACATAAGGATTGTCATGTGATAAATCTTAACCTTTTAGAAATATCCGCAAGCGCACGGATCTATCATTGTAGCATTTTACCCGGAAGTATTATCAGGGTATCGTTATTTATATTTTCTCAAAGGAAGGCGGGTACGGATACCTCTAGCATAGAAATATTATGACTTTATATCATTGAAGTGAGGCCAATTGCTATGCAGGGGTAAGCGATAATCGTTTGGATAGATAGTGGACACTCACTTGGATCTATCATAAGGATAAATAGAAAATAAAAAATAAATGAATGAAAGAATAAAAGAACTACATGGAGCAGGCGCATCTTAGACATATGCATTGAACAATTAAGTCACATGATATACAGGTCAGGCAACAAGTCAGGGTCTAAGGCAACAGGGAGATCTCGACAACTGATCTGTCAACCGATGGGGACGTTTACGAACTAATACACGACATACGAACGTGGGGGATTACGAAGAACGGACTAGACTAGGCCACTCCCCGCCGTCTACCCCTCAACCGTGGCATGCCGTCATATCCGAAGGCCCCCTCATATTCGGACACCACGCCCGCATACTAGGGAACTACCTACATCCCCCCAGGACTCCCACCTTACGGATGGACAAGCTAGGACATAGGCAAACCCGAAGGAACATCGAACCGTTACCCTATTTCTATCATCATCACCGTTCTTGCATATCATATGAACGATGAAGAACATGTATGAACATGATGAACAATTCTCATATGGACTATAGTCTAGTTCATAGTCATCGAATATATCATGCTCAAGACTATACTCTAGTTCACATGAGAAAATATATATAAGATTAGAGAACTTGAATAGGGAAGAACTCTCCGTAGAGATATTACCAAGAGTAGCTTTGCTTCCCAAGAGACAAGCCCTCCTTGCTAGCTTCTAACCTTGCTCCAACAACTACTACTAAGCTAAAGAACAAATGTAGAGAGAGGTAGAGTGCTCCAAATGGTGTGTGTGTCTGTAGGGGTGTGCTCTCCTCCTCTTCTTATAGGTAGCTGAAGGCGGTTCAGGGGCAATCTCGTCAAGTGCACAGCCGCCTAAGCCTTAGATGGAAAGCAGGAACCGCCATGCCAAGGCTGGGCCCGGCTGGCCACCTGGCTCGGGCGCGCGCCAGGCCAGGGACGCGCGCCTCTAGTTCGTGCCTCCCCTGACCGACCTTGGATGGTCGGTTGTGGAGTGGGCCTGGACCATGCCCATGTGGTGCACTCGGCCCAGTTTGGCCCCGAAGTGGACTTCTTCTCAATTCCTTGATTTTACGCTTTTCGAAAAGCGTATTTCTGAATATGATTTCTTGTACTTTTATATATATTCCTATAAAATAATATTTATCCAAGTACAAGTGGAATTGGGTTAATAATAAATGTATATGCGTATGTAAATGTATAATTCGCCCCTTTTGGTCTTTAATTGGCGGTGTAAAATAACCGTTAAGGACCACCAACACCAGATGTAATAGGGATAAAACCATACTTTTTCACTAAAACCATACTTTTTCACTAAAACCATGCTTTTTTCACTAACAGGAACTCAGAGCGATAAAGTCATGTTGTTTCATTATACCATTACCATATGTAACAATGATAGAACCATGTTGTTTCATCATATCATTCTCAGATGTAACAGTGATAAAACTATGCTATTCACTAAGATGAATTCAGCAGCTGCCACCCCTGCCTGGTTTATTAAATTATTCTCAGATATAACAGTGGAGGAAAACATGTTGTTTCATGATCGCATTTTCACTCATTTAGGTACTAACAAAACAATTCAATAAATTAAATTATATTGAAACTGTTTTTGCAATTCATCTTCATGTGATTTTTCCACACTATCATCACATGTAGCTGTTTTTTTGCTACATATAAGAGAAACAACCAGTCGTATCGTAGCTATAAATTATTAAATGAACAAGAACTTTCACTGCACTAGAGCTTCAACTGTGTTTGCTTCAATTCCTTCATTATCTTTTCTGCCCTTTTCATGTATTTGTAGTTCTAGACGCCACGGTCTTCTCCTTGGCAATACGAGCATGCTGGAGGCTTTTTAATCTCCTTACTTTGGCTTCCCTTCTTTGGTCCACTCTTCCTTTGTTTTTTTGCTTTGTCGCTCTCTTGCTTCACAATGTTCTTCATCCTATCCATTTTTTTTCTTTGGCCTTCCATGGGGGTGTTTACCGCCCTTTCTTCTTGCTGTATATCTGCACACCACTTCTTTGTTGCAACATGTATTTTTAGGAGGGTGTTTAAACAGATATTTCTTGGTTGTTTGAACAAGTATGTTTGGGTTCTTTCAACATATATTCCTGGGATGTTTCAATAGATGATTTTTGGGTTGATGCAATATGTATTACTGTGTTGTTTCAGCACAAGCTTTAGGTTTATTTCAATATATATTTTTGGGTTGTTTCAAAACTAGATATGTTGTTTGTCGTTGTTGGTCGGGCTTCTAGCCCTATTGTTGTGTGCATATGGGGACCACATTCATGCTAGCCGCTTGTGTATTTGTGTCCGTTTTCCCAGGTTTTCAGGGTTGTTTGAACATATGTTTTTAGGTTGTTGCATCAGGTATTTTTGAAATCATGTTGTTTAATGACCACTTTTGAGAGATGTAATAATATTGTACATTTATGATATTTCACTTTGAAATTTCCAGCTTTAACATTAGCGAGAATTGGTTGTTTTATTGTAGCATTTTTAGTTGTAAGAGTGGGGACATCATACTATTTCATGACCACATTTTGAGATGTAAGAGTTTATTCATGTACTCACAACATAAGATTCATGTACTTGCAACTGATTTAAATTAAATTGTATTGAACCTTGTTGCACTTTCACCAATTCATCATTGTTGATTAGTCTAAAAAATGGTATAAATAGAACATCAGTGTGTTTTTCCACACTTCAGCTCTCGGCAAACTATTATTTGCTGCACGAAGCACCTTCTCCTTGTGTAAGCTTGAAGAATTTCGATGAATCATTCGCAACAATGCGGGTGTGGGCGATGGGCATAGGGATGAATTCTCTAGGGGAAACTTGATTCCAAGCAGCATATGAGGGTGAGACATTTTAGGGGGATAGATTGTTGGCAACGACTGCCGAGCAGGCTGCTGCGGGGAAGAAGATGGGTTGGAGCCGGGCACGCGGCGGCGAGGAAGCTGGGGCCGGAGCGCGGCATGCAGCAGAGAGGAAGCTGGGGCCCGAGCTGGGCGCGTGGTGGCAAACGAGCTAGCTCGAGCTAGTTAACGAGCCAAGCCGAGCTGCTCTTCTAACTCGTTAGTATAACGAGCCGAGCCGAGCCGAGCCAGAACGTTAACGAGCCGAGCCCTAACGAGCCGAGCTGTAACGAGCTGAGCTGGCTCAATATCCAGGCCTATGCATGATATGCTGAGCATTCAGAACCCAAATGGAACGGACGGCCTTGTCTAATACGGTCCTGAGCACATCCACGGTCCACAATGCACACAAGTAGTACCAGTATTCATCTCGGTGAAGCTTCTTAATTAATCCTTAACGCTTGTGTCCTCCCCTACCTTGCGATTTCCTTCGCTGTGCTGTTCAGTAAGACTCTACTTTTGTCACCATATGTGTGGCAAATCACGAAGCGAACTCTTCGCCATGTCGACCCATTGTCGCCATTGTGACCAAGGTCAATAACAATCTGGAACCTTACACCGGTAAACTCTTCTCCACGTTCACTGCTATCGTGAGGGTTATAGTTACAAGCTGGTTCATCCCATTACTATTGATGTGAACCATTTGAGGTAATTGTACGTTTGCGGTCCCCCTCGTCCTTGTAGACATGCTCAAACCAATGTGCGTTTCAGAATTCTCTAGAGGTCCAACGACGGGAAGAACACTCAGACGAATCACAGCAGTGCTATGATTGTGACTGAAAGATATCTCATCTTAATTTAAACAAACATTGATCCCTCTCTTGTATCAAAGTGTACATAAAACACACAATTCTGTTATCTGCGTGTGAGGTTCAAGGACCAGTTGAACAAAAGTTGAATATGCTAGATATGTTAGACTTAATCTGCTGCTCCCCCATGTTTTTCCCTCCCTACATGCGGTCGAGGGGCAGGTAAAAGGACACCACATGCTGCTTATGCCCTGCGAACTGCGTCAGCATGGCATTTAGGCCATGCCCTGTAAAGGTAGAGGTACACCAGCTAGTAGTGGGCTGGTCTAGTCATGTCTAGGAGTAGTTGGGCTGATAAAAGCCTTGTACTATAGAGGTAGGTGGTTGGTGCACCCACTAACTAGTTATGCCTGGTCGAGGCATCGGCGTGTATATATATTCAACCCATGACAATGGAAAAAGTAGTTCACCAGGCAAAGTATTCTGGGAAGTTTGGGTTCCAGGAACTGAAACCGCGAATAGACTGCGTGTGTGTTTGTTGTGCTCATCGAGCTTTTGCCCCTCATATTTCGTCCAGGCAGCTGGCCAACGCTAGTGTTTGAGGGAGAGCGTGTGTGTGGGAAGACAGAGCTCAGCTCTTCTCCACTCGAGGGCCTCGGGAGGAGTCGAGGGTGGGTCGAGCAGGAGCTGCTCGCCCGGAATTTGGTCGGCGGCCAACGCTGCTGGTTAGTGCCACTGGTTGGCACCTTCCTCAGGTGGTCGACAATGGTCAGTGCTAGGTTCTAGTACCAACACGTGGTATCGGAGTCGTACACATCATAAGGCTTAGTAGCCAGCGATGGCGGATGCCACCAGAGCGCTGCAGGGCAGGGCGGAGATGCGAAGAGGCACATCCAACCGGTGGAGGTGCGCGTGGTGAGGGAGTACGACGGGAGCAACACCTGGCCGATGCTCACCCGCACCAGCTACGGTGAGTGGGCTGTCCAGATGAAGTGGAAGTTCCGTGCCCGGAGGGTGGGCGGCCGCGGAGACTGGTGGCGCAGGGGAGGAGGCGGAGGTGGGCGTCATGGAGGCGCTCATGGCTTCCACACCCGGTGAGTTCCATGAGGCGCTCGGCCAAAAGGACATGGCAAAGGAGGCATGGGAGATGCTGGAGTCATTCCGCGTCGGCTCAGATTGAGCCAAGTGGGCCAAGGTCCAACAGCTGCACCGGGAGTTCAATGACATCCGGTTCAAGTCCGGGGAGTCGGTGGAGGACTTCGGGCTTCATCTTTAGGTGCTCGCGAGCCAGCTAGCCACCTACGGCAAGAAACTGGAGGACAAGGACCTCGTCAGCAAGTTGTTGTGCGTGGTGCCTCCAAGTACTCGTAGCTCACCATGTCCATCGAGACGATGTTGGACATCTCCACATTGTCTCTGGAGGATGTGGCGGGGCAGCTGCGGGTTGTGTAGAGTCACGGTGCAGCGTCGCCGAAGCAGGAGGACAGCAGCAAGCTGTTGCTGACCGAGGAGGAGTGGACTATGTGCATGAAGCAGCGGCAGTTGGGGAAGGCTCCTCCGGCCACGGTGGTGACCGCGGGGACAAGAGGCGCGGCAAGAAGTGCAACACCGACCCGAACGCGTGCCGGCGTTGCGGGAAGGTGGGGCACTGGGCGCAGGAGTGCCCGAAGAAATGCCTGGAGAAGGAGGAGGCCCACCTGGCTCAGGATGACAGCGACGATGAGCACGCACTGTTGATGGGGGTGTCCTGTGCGCTGGAGGACGGCGAAGTAGAGGAGGCAGGGGCGGAGCAGGGGACTGCGCTGCAGGCTGTCCATCTCAACGAGCCACGCGCACAGGCCCATCTTGGCACAGTCGATGTGCTGGAGCAGGTGGTGGTGTCCCAGGAAGTCCTCTCCGATGAGGCGGCATGGGACAGGCCAGGGGCGGGGAACAAGCCCGCGGCTGCAGAGGCGGAGGAGCCACCAAGCCCAGCCGCAGAAGGCTCGCCTGCTCACTCCTCTATTCTCAGTGGTGGCGAGGCCATGCAGGAGCTGGTGGCGGGGGACGAGCCCACAGCCGCAGAGGCGAAGGAGCAGCCAAGCCCAACCGCCGAAGGCTCGCCTGCTCTTCGCTTTGTTTCCTGTGCCAGCAAGGCAGGGGGAGCACCGGCGACCGAGGAACCAGAGGTGGTGGAGTCGCGGCGGAGGAAGCAGAGGAACCTGCGGCGGCCGAGGGGAAGGAGCCACTCACTCTCGATAGTACTCCGTCACGCGGAACACCTCCTCGACAGGAAGCCGCGACCTCTGGGGCCTCATCCAAAGGCTAGGATGGCCTCGAGGGTCACAGGGCCTCGTTCACAAGCCAGGGCGGACTCGAGGGTCATGGAGTTGTGACCGAGTCTCGCGGTGCAACGACCGAGGGTTGTGGGGCATCGTCTGACTCCGAAGGCCGAAGGAGCCCCAACCATGGAACAGGAGGCGCGGGAAGCCTCGACCGCGGAGGTGCGAGCGGCCTCAACCGTGGAGGCGCAGGAGGCCTCGACCGTGAGACAGGGGGAGGTCTCGACCGCGGAGGCGCGAGCGGCCTCGACCGCGGAGGCACGGGAGGCCTCGACCGTTCGACAGGGGGAGGCCTCGACCACGGAGGAGCGGGCGGCCCTGACCGCGGGAGGCAGAGCCTCAACCACGCAACAGGTAGGCAGAGTCCCGACCGCGAGTGGGAAGGCCACGACCGCGCGTCAGGCGGCCTCGACCACGAGACAGGGAGCCTCGACCATGACCGCGGCATGGCAGGCTTCGACCACGGGTCAAGCAACTCTGTCCGTAGGACTAGGGGATCAAGTGCGGGTCCGAGGGGCTCGATCGCGCGGGGGGTCTCGACCCCGATCGGGGAAGCCACGACCCCGATCGCAGGGGCCTCGACCCCGGGTCGGGTGGTCCTGGCGGCTAGAACCGTGGGTCATGCGGACGCGCCTGAAGGACGAGACGGCCTCGTGGGTCATTCTACTGTGGGCCAGGGTGACTACGAGAGTCACGGGACAGTAATCGGTCGAGGCTCAACCGCTGGCCAACAGGCCTCGAGTGCAGGGCGAGTGGCCTCGACAGCGAGTCGGGATGGTCTCGACCGTGAGTCAGAACACCTCGGTTGCAGGCCAGCAGGCCTCAAGTACGGGGCGCGAGGGCGTGACCATGGGTGGAGAAGCCTCGATCGTGCGACAGCCGGCCTCGACCAAGGACTGGAGGCCTCAACTAACGGAACTTCCCCGCTGCAAACGACGCAGCCTCGGGGAACTCCAGCGGAGGAGCTGGCCACGATCGTAGTTACAGGATGTGACGCGAAGTGGCGGAAGGCGATGCTGGAGAAGCACGCCTTGTACACCCGACGACGTGGGAAGGAGAAGCTCATTGTCAGGGTGTACGACGACACGGGGGCGCGGGCAGTGGACATCGCTGCGTTCAAGCACGATTTGGCAGCTCGTTTTGAGACGAGAGATCTCAGCGTGTTCTCCTTCTACCTTGGCTTTGAGGTGGAGTAGGGGAGGGACTTCATCGTGCTGGGTTAGCAGAGGCTGCTGGACCAGGCTAGCATGGCGGACTGTAAGTCCATGCCGACGACGATGGAGGAGCAGATCAAGCTGTCCATCGTGCAGCAGGTCATGGAGGATCCGTGGCAGGACCATCGGACGGCGGTGAAGAGGCCGTGGCACTACATCAAGGGGACACGTGATCAGGCAGTCGTCTTCCCCGAGCGCAGCGGGCAGCCACTGACGGCGTTCAGCGAGGCGCCCACAACGTTTGGCGACGCGGACAAGGCGGGCGACGTGTATGGGCGGCGGAGTACCTTGGGCGTACTTGGCGACGCAAACCGCCTGGCAGTCGCTGAAGCAGAAGAAGGTGGCGCTGTTGACCTGTGCGGCGGAGTACATCACAGCGGCCACCGCGGCATGCCAAGTCACATGGGCGCCTCAGGAGCTGAGGCAGAGGATTGGCATGGTTGAGGTTTAGGGTTAGCAGCAGGATTAGGGGAAGAATGTTAGACTTAATCTGCTGCTCCCCCACATTTTTCCCTCCCTGCAGGCGGTCGAGGGGCAGGTAAAAGGACACCACATGCTGCCCATGCCCTGCGCACTGCGTCAGCATGGCATTAGGCCATGCCCTGTAAAGGTAGAGGCACACCAGCTAGTAGTAGGCTGGTCTAGTCATGTCTAGGAGTAGTTGGGGCTGATAAAAGCCTTGTACTGTAGAGGTAGGTGGTTGGTGCACCCACCAACTAGCTGTGCCTGATCGAGGCATCGGCGTGTATATATATTCAACCCATGGCAATGGAAAAAGTAGTTCAGCAGGCAAAGCATTCTGGGAAGTTCGGGTTTCAGGAACTGAAACCGCGAATAGAGTGCGTGTGTGTTTGTTGTGCTCATCGAGCTTTTTCCCCTCACATTTCGTCTAGGCAGTTGGCCAACGTTAGTGCTTGAGGGAGAGCGTGTGTGCTGGAAGACAGAACTCAGCTCTTCTACACTCGAGGGCCTCAGGAGGAGTCGAGGGTGGGTCAAGCAGGAGCTGCTCGCCCGAAATCTGGTCGGCAGCCAACGCTGTTGGTCAGTGCCACTGGTCGGCACCTTCCTCAGGTGGTCGGCAGTGGTTGGTGCTAGGTTCTAGCGCCAACGAGATATAGACTGCATTCAATTGGAGCTGCACAAGCAACGGTATTCCAAACAAGCACTAATCATGTGCAAGACTTGAAAGATTCTGATCAATGTGTGGATAAAATGTGTACTGAGCATGACCATATTCATTTTCACAACTTTTCAACGTGAGCTCTCATTATAGATGATATTATCTGACAGCTGCAACGTACTCCAGAAGATGTTAACACCATATTTCCTTCCTTATTGGTCACTTTTGGCATAGACTCCCAAAAGTTATACAGCTAGAGGATGAATGATTTGGGCCAGATGACTAGGACAGCGTAGAGTGTGATCAACGAGAATAGATCTGTCAACTCGCTAACAATTGAGAAAAATACAGGTACTTAAATACCTGCAGGCTCTTCTTCTTCTAAATTCTGAAATTCTTCGCCATGCTGCATTGACTCAACAATGCTTTTGCCTTACATTGCGTAATCTATCTATCTATATTGTGCCTATCTTCTTCGGCATCCACCTTGTGGGGTTTCTGCGCCAGTGGACTGGACCGAGCTATGGCTCGGCACCTACTCCGTATTCTGTTTCTTTTTTAGTAAAAGAACTTATAAATTATGTAAAAAAATTAGAAATCTATATCTATATTTATACCTATATCTCTAATAATAAAGTGGTAAAATTATGGCTATTTTTTTGTCCATATATTTTTTTGTCCGTATCCGAATAATAGAGAATTTCTTCCGTCTGGACCTATAGATATGTATTCATGCGAAATAGAATGGCTCACATCTAAATCAATTAATATAGTCTTGTTTTAAGATTATTAGGTTATGTTGTAATTATTGTAATTCTCAAAAAAGACATAGAGATGTCCATATATAGATCTTAACTTCTTTATCAAAAAATTTCTGGCTCTGTGTGCCATGTTTCCGTTTTGTTTTTCCGATCGGCTTCGTATCCATGATCTAAAGGTGCGCGACGTCAGGGGAGTTTCAAGTTTAGTACCTGGCCGATTTGGTGCCTTGCTGCTCGGTGTCGTGTCTGCGGCTCCTCATGGGGTGATCTAGATCGACTGTAGATGATAGTGATGTAGCAGGAAAAAGACCAGCGACTTCATGGTGGCGTGGGGAGCCACTCATTGGGCATAGTCGAAGCAGTCTCACTAATCGGTTTAGCGTGGTTCACACACACATCCTATATACACACTTCGACACAATCATATTATATGTTTTGTTAAAAAATAAATTATATCTTCAAAATTTTATATAGAAGAGATAATATAGATAAATATTTAGAATTGCTGTCATGGTGCTTTCATAAACATTTGATAGAGTTTTTCTGGTGCAACGTATAGGTATATTTGCTAATCTAATACTAAAGAGAGAAAATTTTCGGTATTAATTTTTTCGTCCATCCATTAACCAGTGCTACGGAGACCGATTACAAAATGTATTGGACCGTGTATGAATTGGACACGGTAATAACTCATGGGGGGAAAGCACAAAATAAAATAGAAAGCGCTCGAGGGATAAAACTGTCGTCCATATGCTGAGATCCGGCCCTGCTCATACACATCGGAACACAGAGAAGAGAGAAAGTGCTCGGCAAATAAAATTCATGTCGGTAGCATTTCGTGGGCCGGGCTGAATTTTTTCGGGCTTGTCAGTTTGTCAATATCTTGCCCATAAACAGCCCATAAGCCTTCTCAAGCCTTATTTTTTGGGCCAGGCTCGGGCCTGGGCTTGGGCGGGCTATCCGCACGTTTTGTAGTGTAAAATAAATAAAAATAGCATTTCGGGCTGAGTTGAGGCTAAGAAATTTTTTTCGGGTTACGAAATCTGTGTCCAGGCCCTGTTTAGTAAGGCTCATGGACGGGCCAAAACCCGTCAGGCTCAGGCCAAGCCCACGGACCGGGCCAAATTTGATTAGGTGTACATACGGTCATCGATCCGGCTGATAAAGCGGATGTCCCGATAGGAGCACCGTTTTTATATTAATTTATTTCTTTTCTTAATACACATCGGATCCTTTTTTTCTATTTTCTTATAATTTAGATACAATTGGATCTACTAGAGCAGATCAATAACAAATTGGCACAACCATAGACAAAATTAACCCATACAAATCTGCTGCTGCATGCTCTCAAAATGCGGGTGCTGGAGCTGGGCCATTGTGTCACGCGAACCGAGTAGTTGCCGTGTCACGCCGCTTGCCCAACCGAGCAATGCAAACAACCCTACACCATGTATAAGACGAGGGTGGGGGCTATTGCAGTTACATATCCCTTGTGTAGAAGAGCTCTTGCAATGGGCCCAACATTGGGGGCAGCTCTGATCTGCTTCCATAGCGCATGGCTATTTTATACATACTTAATAAGTTGCCAACATGAACTTAAACAATGAATGTCATAATAATTATCATAAAATGAATACGCTTCTTGCAAGAGTATGCACCATTAGAAGTCCCCAACAATAAAACCATGTTAAAAATAGAGAGATGTCTTCTCTCATAATAGCCATCGACATGTTGGAGTTGACGTTTGGGAGCGGGATGCCGTTTGGCAAGAACACGCAGGCATTATAGTGCTTCGACAGTTCCAAAGGTTTTAGAATATATGATTAGCTAGGGAGCTTAAACCTTTGTGCACTTCCTTAGGAACACTTCTCACATGATTAGGAACACTTCCAACACTCTTGTTGACAAGTTTTTCTGATTGGTATTTCTTTATATTATTATATATATGATAATCCAAGGTTCCAAAATTGCATAAGCAAACAAAATGAAAACCCTAGCAAGATATTAGCTAATATCATTAGCTAATAATTGCATACGAACGCGACCATATAAGTAGACTAGCACTAATAGCAGACTTTTGTAGAGCGTGATCACTCGAAAGCCCAGGCGTTCTCCTTGCGGATCTCCTCCTCCTCCTCTGGGGTGAAGTCGTTCTTGATGTTGAATGTCTGGCGGATCTCCTCCGGAGTCTTGCCCTTGATTATGTCAGCCACCGTCTGGCAGGTCAGGTCCAGCAATCCCTTGATGTTGAGATAGTTGGCAGCAAGGATGAGGTCGAAGAGCGTAGCCTGGTCCACCTTGACGAACTCCGCGTCCCAGGTCTTGAGGTCCTCGCCGCCCTCGGAGGTGGCGGCGGAGTCAGCTGGCTTGCCGGCGGCAGATTGGACGTGCTTGTTGCAGTACTCGATGACCTTGGCGAGAATCTTGGAGTTGACGTTGGGGAGCGGGATGCCGTTGTCGGTGCAGTCGTCCTCGATCATGTTGCGGATGGTCTGCGACTCCATCGCCCCCGCCTCCTCCACCACGAACTCCTTGGAGTCGGAGCTCCTCAGCGTAATCATCTTCGTCTTCTCAGCAGCCTCGGAGGAAGACGGCATCTTCATCTTCTCAGCAGCCTCGGAGGAAGACGCCATCGATCGTTCGAGATCGAAAGCAGATGCTGATGCGACGAAATGAAACGAAACCCTAGAAGCTGCGGCGCACGGATGGATGATTGATTGTAGATGAGGAAAACGAGGCCTCTCCTCGCTTGCTTATAAAGCCCAGGAGCCGTGCGATGCTACAACTCCCATATCTAAGCGGATCAGGACTCCTATTCCTTTAACGCACCCTGTATTTTGTTTGATAGGGACTCTCTAGGAATTTCTTTCGATGGAAAGAAAATCAACCCGTAGAAAGAAATCTACACCAATCTACTCGATGGAAAAAAAATTCAACAGAGGGAAAAAAAAAAGCCCACAAGGTCCCTAATAACTCTAGATCAAAACTCTCATTCTGGCAAGGATATCGGAGACGTAGTTATTTTCTAAGTAATACGCTTCTTTTTGTAGACTTTAAAAATAGTTTCTTGTACACGATAGATTCCACGATCAACGCAGAAACATTAAACTCCTCAGCGTCCGTGACATCCCACACCTTAGCCGAAGTTCCCCTAGGCCGAGATTTACTTCAAGAAATTGCCTACTTAGGGTTGGTCGTCAAAATTACATGGGAGCAACAATACTAAGCAATGCAAATGTTCACTGCAAGCAACAATACTAAGCAATGTGAGTGTTCGCTTCAGCTAGATTTCAGCCGAGCTGCTAGAGCTGCAGCGCCGCAAGAGTGGAGGCAAACACATTGAATATCTCAGCAACTGCATCAGCCATGTGTTCCCGGTGCAATGCATGGACATTTATATAGTAACTTGAATAAAACACTAAAGAACTTAATTAGCAATAACATAGCTTGAGATAACAAAATAACATAACTACTTCACAATTTTTCTTTCTAGAAAACCAGCTTCTATACTTGCCTTTTTCTCTTCTGAAGTTCTGATATTTCTCAGCATCTCCAACAGTAGAAGAAAAATCTAACTGCAGAAACTAGTCGTTATTGGTGGGGTACAAAAATTGTTTGCGATTTTGATGGTATCTTCTCTAACAGAATGAGAAAATCAATTCCCCAATGAGAAAAAACAGTGGATGAAAGATTAAGATTTAGGCCAGATGACTAGAACAACAACAAGATTAACACGAAGAGATCAGTCAACTCGTTAACAGTTGTGATACTATTAAATATGTATCTCTTCTTCGTCTAAATTCTGAAATTCTTCACCGTGCTTCATTATTTCAACAACGCTTCTGCCTTATCAGGGGTGGTAGCAACTATACCCTAGAGTGTTCTTGCTTTGATTGAAGCTCTTGCGCATTTATGATATCCACATGTTCAGTGGGAGAGCAAGAGGGGCACTAGAATTTTTTGGGCCATGACTTGTGTAGAATGATTGTAGATTTGTACTAGGGCGTTTGCGTGGTCAAGCAACCTAACCCCAAACATTTGGTCCCATATGCATCACTTTTATATCTACAAATTGTAAATCTGGATTTATTCAACACAATAAATATGAAAAGTCTTATAGAAAACAAACAAAATATAATTTGATTTCATTGATAAAAAATAATTAGGAAAAACAAACATACCACAACTCCCTAATATGTATGACTCCCTAGAACAAAACGAAAACTGAACATTGGCTGACACAACATGAGACTTGTAACATCACATGACACAAGATTTTTTTTGACCGAAACACATGACACAAGATGGATGAGCACACTCATCTGGAACACAAGATAATGTTAAACATGGGGGTGTAAAATCTTAAGAAATGAAAAAAAATGCAAGTGGAGATCAAGATGAACAATTAGGGGCACTACATATCCCACTTCACAAAAAAATTACAGGTACATATAGCTTCATCACATAATGGTGTCTAGACTCTGGATTGTATCTGGTGGATGCATGGAGACATGAAACAGTAATATATACAATCACTAGAGTAATATTACCAAAGGGACTGATGAAGAATCATCTGATATCATTCAAATGGCAAACATCAAATTTTATTTGGATGCCTTATATATGTGAGAATTAGTATTAACATGAAGTGAGATAAGATTCACAAGAACATTTGCTTACATGTCTTTTGATTCAGACATAGTATAGTACATAAACAATTAATTAATCAAAATCTTCACAAAGTTATGTCCTATTTCTATATTTGATAGAGCAGGGAGGAATAAACTCGACTTCTTCACCCACAAACCATAGTTAGTTACATGTAATTGAGAATAATTTAAAATGTGATTTTACCCTATAGCAGTAGCAAATTGTAACTTCTACGTAGCAGTTAAAAAACAATTTTTTAAGCCAAAAAATAGATATACAATTGCTAAACTAATTTTCTTGAACATGCCAGTAGAACTGCACGTCATTGTATTAAAGGTAGAAACGCCAAAGGATGTTTAGTCCAACTGGCTAAGTCACTCAAGCAGCACTCTACAGGTCCTGAGTTTGACTCCCCGTGGGAGCGGAATTTCAGGTTGTGGTTAAAAAAAATCCTCTCGTCTGTCCCACAGCCAAAGCACAGGTCTAAGGCCCGGCCCTGGTCACGGTCATCTCACATGGGCTACGGTGCCGCTGTGTATGGGTGGGGCAGGGGTTCGGAGATTTTCTTGACTTGCGTGAGAAGTCTTCTCTATCACACAATACCCGGAGGCTATCTTACCCCCCGCAGGTTAAGTTTTTTTATTAAAGGTAGAAACACACGGTATGCATGGTTCCACAATGCTAGTTCCAGGCTATGCATGGTTAGTTTTCTAGTCTTGACAAATCACAAATGTATCTTTTCTTGATTATTGACTGGGGCAAGGAGGTTCTCTGTATGTTAACCCTTGACTGACAGTACTATCACGCAGCCAGTACTATCACATCATCCACTCATCATGTTCATTCAAGGTACCTCTCCAACTTTTCCTTAGATTAACATTTCCTATAGTGATGCACAAGTATGAACCTACTGCTGGTGGCACAAGTATATATCACACAAATTCTAATTACAGAGTCTAGTAATGTACCATATATATGGATGACGCCTATATGATTTACACCAAGAGATCACATAATAGACAGTTGAATTTAAAAATGGTGTGTACATGCATGTAAAGCCTCCAGGAATCTTATTTAAATTCTCTCAGTTGGATGAATTCAGATCTAGGTCTTTTATTAATAAATCCATCTAAGGAACTAGGAATCGGTGAAATGATTACATGGCTAGCATATGGGCAAATGTTAATCAGTGGTGTCAACTGTCAACCGTTGCGCGCCCTAGAGATTTGTTTCCTTTGATCAAAGCTCTTCTACATTTTTGGACATCAACATTTCCAGCGGCTAGCAGCAAGCTTAAGCGCGGCACTGAAAACTTTTTGGTCATGACTTGTGTAAAATGTAGAAGGACTGCAGATCTGTTGGGTGTTTGTGTGCTCGGCGTCAAGCAACACAACCCCAAACAGTGAAACAGCCTGAAATATATATCCAAACAGAAATGAAAGCACATATATATGCATCATCTTCAAATAAATTGTAGATCGCTCTGGAATTGATATGCAACATGTAAATATAAAATATAAATATATAGAAGGTGTAGGAGAAAACAAACAAGCAGCTGGATATTCTTGATGAAAATGAATTAGGAAAAACACACATGACATGATGTCACGGTACGAGTGAAGCCGGCCGAGCCCAAGTCCAGGAAGAAGAGGCCCAGGAAGCCAAGCACTCGAGTTTCAGGCCCAAGTGGAGCACGTGATTCTAGGCCCGCTGCGTCGGGAGGCTAGGGCCCATGCCGATGTAACTGTCAAAACAGGGGAGCCGTGTGGCAGAGGCTTCGTCTTGGAAGCTGGCATTGGGCGAGCTGCAGCGTGACGCTGTCGTGCTCGTCGCCGCCGGCGATCCCTGGCCATTGTTGCCGGAACTTTAGGGTTCAGAACCTTTCCAGTGTTAATCGAATACAATAGTTACCATAATCCCTAGTAATCTCACACATGACTCCCTAAGATAGATATGCAGATGCGTAGAAGAATGAAATAAAGCCAAACATTGGCTCACACAACTAGAGCCGCTATGGGACCTAGGAATCCCGGCGTGCGTCTAGTACTTGAAAGTAGGCAGGAACCATCTGCCGGGCTTGTGCCACTCCCAGACGCCGCCAGGGAGCTTCCTCACGACAGTGGCGACGCGCCCGATCATATCCCACTTACACAAGAAGTACCCAAAAGGATTGCCGCCACCATCTCCCACCGCCACCACCTCCTGGCGCTGCCAGCTGAAGAAGTAGATGAAGTTCTTTCTTATCCCAACAAAGTGGTCGCTCTCTGGGAGCACGTAGCAGCTGCTGCCATGGCTCTGGAGATTACCGTGTCATGAAGCTCCGGGGCATCAGCCCAGTCGATCGCCTCCCCGTCGCCGGCAAGCGTGTTGCGCAGCTCAAAAGACAGACGTGGGAGTGGGTCACCTGGCCTTACCGGTCCTTCTGGCACATCACCAACAATTTCCGGCTCTTCCACTCGGACAAGGACGCGCACACGGCCGCCATGCTCGATGACGTACTTGCCCTGAACGCCTGGGAGCCACCCATCATCTCCCATGGCGCGGTGGTCATAACCATCTGCGGCAGCGGCGGCAGCGGCAGCTGCAGCTAATTCTACGCTCTCTACAAGTCGCGGGCCATGCGTGAGCAAACGGCGCCTGAGTTGCGGCATGCGCATCCAGAATGCCTCCGAAGGCATTATTGTGGCCCAACCGGCGGCGTCGTCGCCGAGGCGCCACAGAGCGACCTGGCTGCGTGCCTCCGGGGTCTGCCGGTTGTACAGCACGACGACGACATGGTTCTCGCCCGTCATGTCTGGGTCCGTGCCCGTGGCAAAGCCATAGGTGGGCGTCCCACGGAAATGCTCCGGCAGACGCGGTAGCTCGGTGTTCTGCCCAGTCAGCGGGTTCACAAGCAAGGCCGACAGATCGTCGTCCTTGTCAATCCCGATGAGGAGACCAGCGCCGTACCCAACTACCCTCCTGCCCTTAAATTCCTGGATGTGGATCCGGTAGTAGTACCCAGAGGCCAGCAAGTAGAAGAGGATATTGCCTGAGTCGTCATTCTCGTCGCTCTCCACGATACATGGCTGCAAGCTCTGGTTCATGTCGTGCAGAACATGGTCACGCCAGAACCTGTGAATGAAATCATCATGTGAGTCAGCGAGGCATCAAAATCCTGAGGGTCAGCGACAGCGAGGCCCTGAGATACGCACCTGCGGGGGTCATCCTGGACGAGGAACCCATCCATGGTGCCCTCCATACGCTTGGCCAACTAGTAGATAGTGATTGGAAATGAAGCACGTATTAGCATATAACGGGGAATGTAGGTTGAGGCTTGTGAGCTCAAGGAGACCTAAGGCCATCTTTGGATCCATTATATTAGCTGCTAATAATTAGATAGCTAATAATTTATAGCTAACTATATATAGCTGTTATAAGCTGGTTTGGTGTCCAACTAGTAGTGAGATAAATGTTACTTGGGTCTTAGCTAACAATTAACTGGACCCACTTGGATCCAAAGGAGCTAATTATTAGTGGCTAAATATTAACTGCTTGGATCCAAACAGGCCTAAGAATGCCAGCATATATAGTGGTTGGTTCTGGTTGTGAGTTTTCACAGCTGGAGCAAGCAAATTTTGTAACGTTGCCAGCCAACCCAATAAATTCATGTATGATAATCTCTCAGATTTACAGTAAATGCATGTGTACGTCATCTCCCAGATTTACGCGTATTTACCTTTTTCTGTAGTCCTCCATATGATCTTCCACATTCACACCAACGGTAAAATAAAACCCCACGAGTTAATTGTGCTATGTTAAATTTGCATCTCCGACGTGTTAACTACACCATGTGGCTTTCTCAAAAAAAAATAACCTACACCACGTGGCCTTAGGAGGAAGTTGTAGTAGGAAGCAGGGACAGATCCAGGCCCCGTGCTGCCCGGGTTGCAGCCCGGGGCGTGGCTGAAAAATCTCTTTAGGAGCTCCTTTATCTGGCCTAAATTAGCCATAAAATATACATTAGCCCTCCCCATGCAGCATAAAATTCCCTTTTACTATTTTTAGCCCCCCTTGTATGGTGTTTCTGGATCCGCCACTGGTAGGAAGGATGTGGCTATCTATGGTGATGGGCCTTAGGAGGATGTTGTGAGTTGGAAGGATGGCTTTCTATATGTTGATCAGCACGGTGGAGCAGCCAAGTGGCATGGCATCCACAAACAGAGGAAGATTCTGCTAAAAAAACATACAGAGGAAGATAGCTAGTGCGATGGTTGCTAGGGTAGAAGTGAAGTGGTTCACATAACAGGGGTGGCAATAGATGTCCTCATGTTAGGGATGATACGCAAGTATAGGGAAGAGAAATGAGTACCGATTCAAGCAAGTGAGAGAGGGAACCTACACATGAGGAAGAGGGTAAAAGTTAGATCTTGGATCCAAATCGAAGGCTATGAATCATTGACCAAAGAAATGGATTTTTGATCAATAATTATTTATTGGGTCGCTCGTTGGTGATAGTATTATCCAATAACTCATTGGTCATTCACATTATGGTCTTGTTGTGCTAGTTTTGCATTGGCTGTTAGTAATTAGTTTCCTATTGGGTTCATTTCCATTGATTTGAAATTAATTAAATGGAGAATTAGCTAGAAATCCTTGGCTAGCAACTCATAACTTTTTCATGAAGTTTGATCTCCATATCCAACTCCAAAACGAAATTATATACCCCTCATCTTCCAAAACCATACAAAATAACAAGTCCTCTCCCTCCTTTTTTAATTTAAACCTAGTTTAATGGCATGACACTATTAGCGCAACACATGTTAGCAATCTCTCTCCCCACTCCCTCTCCCTCTGCCTCTCCCTCTCCCTCGACTGGCCTCGGCCTCGTGTTTTTATGGCCATCGTTGTAATAGATCATTATGTTCTCCATTTCTCTTCTATGTGTCTTGTCGTTGTATTGACTTCTATGGCTGAGTTACATCATAGTCATTCAAACAAGCAACTTTTTTCACAAGTATCAATTATGGGGTTTATATATGGTCATAAGGAAGCAATACAAGAAACCATGAAAAATAGACAAATATTGGTGTCATATACGCCAAAGCCAAAGTAAATCACAAGCCATCTTCCTCCTGCTTACTATTCCAAAATAGGCAATTACTCCCAGGTATGAATCCTACATCACTGCCAGTACTTGGCTTGGTAGAAAACAATTGACAGTTTGTCTGTCGCTGTCAGTTTGGACCCGGAAGTGATTTATTATTGTCCGTTCATGAGTACACCCGATAATTAATAAAATATGAGTAGAGAACATTGTCTATTCAAGGATTGACCCGATAGTAATAATATATGGATCACTTTTGGGTCTACTTTCTATTGACATCTATAGTGTGTAGGTCATTGTCGGTTAGTGGTTTCATCTCAGGGATTTTTTTTCCTATTTTTATGCATAATTATTACATTTATATAGAGGTTGTTTTTTGTTTAATATTTTACATTTGATATACTAGTATTTCTCACAAGATTTGATATATGAATAAATCATAATTATAAAACCATATATACATATTTAATAGGTATAGATGAAGTCATTACAAACCATAGTCTCATTACTACAAAAAAGTAGTGGAGCACACCCACCATTACTAGCTATCACATGGCATGACATAGTTTGTGTAGGGAGCATCCTCGAGTGTGTAATTGAGCACATCACATGTAAGTGTATTAATTAGCACATGAATTAGTGCACTCTTGCTTGGCTCACAAGAATGAGCATACGGTCTACTAAAAGGATCTAGACTACTAGAGGGAGATTGAATATCCTATAAAAAATTTATATACAAACCCACAAACACTAAATCAAGGTGATTAGCAAAATAAGTCCTAGCAACCACTATTACACTAGCTATAATATCACCCAGTCAAGCCCTACATAATTCTAGTAGCAATTGATTTCTACACTAAAGCACTTCACCACACAAGAGCTACTAGCTCAACTAGTTACATTAAAGACCTAAACAAGCTAAGCAACTAAAACACCGCTACAAACAACTACCTCACAAGCAATATATGAACGTAAATGGACAAAGTGCAGAGCACAATACCAAACCATGCAAGAGATGAACACAAAGATTTATCTCTGAAATTTGATTGATTGCTGAAAACTATGTCCTTGTTATGGAAATTTGATTGATTGCTGAAACCTATGTCGCATGCTAATAACAAGTTGCTCAAGTGAGACCCGCAACTTGGGTGCCACGAGAATACACAAGAAGCAACTATAGCTACTCCAGTGAGCTACGACTACAACCATCTCATGAGCAATATATGAATGTAAATGGACAGGTGTGGAGCATAATATCAAACCATTCAAGAGATGAACACAAAGATTATCCCTGAGGTTCATTCGGTTGGTTGCTAGAAACCTATATGTGTCCTTGTTATGGGCGAGTCTTAGTGTAATGATTCACGCACTAACTAGCTGCTCAAAGAGACCCGCAACTTTTGGTGCCACGAGAATCAAACACAAGAAGCACTCCACATTCCACTACAATTGATCTCCCATGGGGATGAGCACAAGAGCCACTTACAGTCAACTCAATCAGAGGTGACAAACAATCACCACAAGCCCCTCATTGATTCTCCAACCTCTAAGCCCGCTGGGTGATGAAAAATACCCAAGAAAAGCAATAAAGCCATCACACTCAACTAGTCCCACAATCAATGATGCAAACGCAATAGAGCCTCTCCAATCTCAACTAAATGTAATCTCAAGTGATGCAAGTGAGTGGAGTGAGTTTCTCAGCTTCACAAGGATGTGCACAAGTGGGGAGTGCCAAGAGAGTGGGCAAGGCCTACCACTTGATTTTTTTTATATTGTATATTTGCAACAGAAATTTTTTGTACATAGAATACCTTGTTGTAAAATCCTAAGCTCTGCCACTTATGAGCGAGTTCTAACATTCATTAACTAAAGTGTTTCTATGTTCATGTGGTATTTTTTGCCTCGAGAATTAACATGGTCTTTTCTTGTTGGTCAAATAGTAAGATAGTGGATATATGACATGCAGCTCGTCGTTTGTTCATGTAAAAAGATGCTTGATATAAACTAAAAAAATTACTATATTTCCCAACTTTTATTTAACCCAATGATCCAAAGGTGTTCTCAACAAGCTAAACTTACTTAAATATACTATTCCCAACAAATCTTAACATGTAAAAAACATGTAAGTATACATACATGGACCAGTAAAATTGAAGGATTCCTATCGTAAGGTCTCAAATGCGATGTCTCTAGTTGCAGCTTCCTTCATATTAGGTTTTTCTGAGATTCCAGTTGGCTTTTCGTGTCAATGCAAATATAAGAGATGTGCCAAAAAAAAATTGAACCATTAATACGCTCCCTAACACATGAATGTGGTCATTGAAAAAATTGAAACCCTAACATAAACAACATGGAGAATTATTCTGGCTAATAGTTTAGGCCTTGTTAAGTTTCTCCCAAACTCCTAAAAAATATACTACGTAAAAAGAAGATTTTCCGTCACATCAAACTTACGGTACATGCATTGACAGTTTGCTTTAACTTTGCGAGACAAATCTTTTGAGCCTAATTTGTCAATATTTGAACAATTATTACTAAATACAAACGAAATGCTACAGTGCGCTATAGAAAATTCAGCGGCACCAAATTTGGGCAACTAAACAAGGCCTTACGCAACTGATAAGCCCGTTGATGTTGCTTTGTTGTGAGATAAAAATAATATATCATGGCTGATAAACTAGGTTGATAAGTTCAAGCGCACAACTAATTGGCTCATCCGTCATCCTGCCCTAGCTCCTCTATCAGAGATCATCAGGGCTTGTGGCGCCAGCCTTTAGGTCTGAACAACTAATCTCACTTTTGCATGCAAAGTGGATTCGACCTACTGAATAGGCGGGCTTAAAAAATAATTCATTCCGACTCATACCACATTATATATATATATACACCTAATTTGCAAAATATTGAAGTAAACTCGAACAAAAAAAACCTTGCACATGGATTCATTAACGAGTTTTTGTATTGTATAAGATGTCTACATATTATTGCCAAACTACCTAGCTTAGCTGGTTGGGGTTACTTATGTGAAACCTACCCACACGATTTAAGTCCCTGACTTGTCAAGAGTGTTTGCATTTTATTTATTTATTTATTGTAGAATTTAATGGTGATGTTTGTTGCAGTGGTAGGCGAGGTACTACTTGACATGGAGACACTTACGACGACTTCATTAATCTCAAGATTTACTGATCCAACTCAGTTTTTCAAAGTTTTTCATAGGAGTGAGGACGTGTATTAAGTGTCTACATTTGTAAGATGTCTACATTATTAGGCATATAGTGCAATGATGGACACCAGTATAAAACATCAAGCTTTGATTGCCTGCCATGATAAAAATGGAGATTCTTGTTTCGTTTTACAACTTTTGTTTGTAACTGTTCATGAAACGATGGAGGACACCAATGAAATGGTGTTCACATATGCTTGTGGATACCTTCCAAATGAACCAGGAATGATGAAACTCGGCAACCTCTATCTAGATAGAAAACTGTCAATTCCTTCATCCAGAATAAATCCATACATTTTCCCCTTCGTGATGGATGTCAGTCCCTGATGGCCATGGTCTTGATTTCCCCTCAAATCTCAATTGTGCAGAATACATGTCTACTTTATCTGTCCATCTATATACTTGCAGAATACATTGTGCTAAAAATATACTGCATAAAAATGTTAACAACAGCAGCTTACTGAGTTGTACATAATGTTGTTCTGGTCTACCCAGAAGCAACTTGTTTTGCACTCTAATGTATCGGCATTGGGCCGTTCTAGTCTCTAGCAGAGAGAAATTTTTGAACACAAATGAGCAATGTACTTGCACAATATTACTTTTCCTCACAGCATGTTTTGTTAGATTTCCACACGACAGGTCCAGTGTACAACTAAATAAATCTTTAAGTAACATGAATAGTGAAAGTTCATGAGACCTACAAAAGATGCGTGAGAACCCCTGAGACCCTGACAGCAAGAATGATAGGCGAGAGAAGACTCTGCATACGGCATCCACCTATATATGAACCTAAACGTAAGCCTAATAAATTTCTCTCTCTAATCTTGAGGGCTTTCATGAACAAACTGGGGTGGGGTCGGCTGCGCGGGGGGGGGGGTGGGGAAGGGATTACTTCGATTTAAGGAGAATTAGAAAATTGACATAAAAACCTATTGTGTCAGCTTCAGCTCCTTAGAGAAACAGATATTACAAAGCTAGTGATACAGAGAGCTGTTTCAACATTGAGCCTATATAACCAATCTATTGTACAATTGCATTTACAGTTTAAGCAAACACTGTGTCTCAGACGGTCACTCTGCCATCAGCTACCGTGATCTGCGTGCGATGCCCGCTGTTTGCAGTCCCAAGACCATGACAAAACTGCATCATTTCCAGTGTTTTCCAGTGTGTTAAGATGCACTGGCATTTTGCAACGTTCCAGGGAAAATATAAGGCACATACTATTATGTTAACGAGAGCAACTGGAAATGCAAGAGGTGGTTCAGTACCATCCAGGTAAGCAAGGACATTGACACGAATGGGTTAAGCTTTCCAATCATGTGAGAGATCTGCCTGCCCATTCGCGCTCTCTCCGTTTAAGCTTTGCTTGCATCTTGTTGAATTTTTCTTTTCCTTTCTCTAGAAGTGGGTCTACCACTACATAGTCATCTGGATCGTCTTTCCTTGCCATTCCATCCTGTGAAGAACAAGTTTAATGTCATTCCAAACCTTTACAAGATGCATCTATTTCCCTCATGTGATAAAGGGCAAGAAAGGCTAGCAATCAACCTTGGAAGAACTGGGCAAGAAAGACAGTTGGTTTGTATGCCACCCTTTGTAGTCATCCTCTTCTTCATCTTCCTTTTCCGCCTTATTAGTAGAAGGATTCTTTTCTTTGACATGATTGGTAGCAAGATTCTTACTGAGGAAAGAAGACTTGAACTTCTGTAATTTCGCTAGAGTCTAACACCAAAAAAAAAGGCGTGTAAGAAGCACTGGACACCCAATTTGAGCAACACAGAAGCTAAGAGATCAATTCAATGCCATGACATATAAATCTGCATGACCTATATTGGCATGAGAAATGTGGAAATTATCATATTATTTTAAAAAATCATATACCTCGTCTTCGCGGCCTTGGAGTCGACGTTTTTTCTGTTTGTGCAAATGTCTCTCTTGTTCAGCTGGATTTAATAGCTGCAAATTAGCATCTGCTCTGGACAGCCTCTCGGCACTCGCTTCTGAGCCAGCACCTTTTTTCTTCAAGGATAGTTTTTTAGCCTTTTGTAGCTCATGCTCCTGATCATCGTCCTCATCATTGTCCCTCCTATAAGCCAACAACCAGGAATCACTTTAGGAAAAAACTGTTACACAAATATCCATAGAATACATGTCTAAAGTTTATATTTCGAACATGCAAAGATGCAGGAACTCGTCGTCCATTCTCACCATGATAAGATATATTAAACATTTTCTGTTCAATACTTTCTCTGTTCCAAATTATAAGTTGCTTTAACTTTTTCGGTTCATCCATTTTACTATGTATCGGACATATTATTATATCTAGAAGCATATTAAAATAGATGTACCAAAAAAAGTAAAAGCGACTTATAATTTGGAAGAGAGGTAGTAGATGGTAACCATGCTTTTGACAAGCAATATGTTTATATAGTGCAAAGAAACAGAATCATTTTTCATCATGATAAGATAATGCAGAATAAACAAACTGTTTCTTCTTTTTAAAATAAGAATAAGAAATAATTAGAAGGGCGGCCCTGGTGTAAGCGGTAGAGCTTTACCGCCTGTGACCAAGAGGTCCAGGGTTCAAGCCCCAGCCTCTGCACATTTGTGCAGGGATGGCTGCTGGCTATTTTTCCTTCCCCAGATCCCGCAGTGCGGGAGCCTACGGCACTGGGTACGCCCTTTTTTTAATAAGAAATAATTGCAAGGTGAAAAAGAAAGTAATATTTTTGCATAATAATTGTATATATAGCTATATACTGGTAACAGTCTTAACAGACAGGTTTTTAGAAATCAATCACTTAACCTTGGATTGTAAATAAATCAAGACTTTCAGTTAAGGGTCATATAGGAAAAAAAATGCTGCAGGGTGTTCACCAGATCCAGGTAACTGATCAGTACTATATAATGGCTGCTTATAAGTTTGGAATGAATGTGTTTCTATCATTACCTATTTTGTGTGTGTGTTGGGGGTGGGAGAGGGGGAGCATGATAATATGGAGAGAATGTATGTTCCAAAGAGGACAAGCATACCTTTGTTGGATATTGGATCTGTGGTCTGATAGTTCGTTATCCTTGTGATGTGGTTTATCTGTTCCAAAGAGGGCAGTAGCTTTTCAATCAAGATCCATAAGTACAAAAGGATTGCATCTGATTTTCTAATTTCAGGACAACCACAATTGTAATATAAACTTGAAATTTGAACAAAAAAAAATATGCTACCTGCTTTAGAGGTTTCACGAGGGGCATCACCAAGCTCTCTACGTTTTTTAAGGATTTGTGAGCGCATCCTGTTGTCAAAGTCCTCTTCATTCTCGTCTTCAGGATAATCATCAGACAATTGAGCATGCTCTTGCTCTCTTGATTCAACTTTCTTTAAGATCAAAGCATCCCTGACAGTTTGGACAGTATACTTTTTCTTCTCCTCTTGCTCCTTGGACTGCAAGATGGGAACAAGCACAATTCTATTTAGATTTGGCAGAGCATAACAAGTTAAAAGCCTGACCAGAGAAAAAGATGCAGATTGCAGCCTAAATTAACTAAAAGGATGCCTGCCCACCAGAAAGAAATTCAGCAAACAGGATTTAAGTACCAAAACAGCGTCATATAGTAACCACACTGATGTAGCAGACTGCACGGTTCTAGATAGCCTAGCTGCCACCTGGATAAGGTTGTCCTGTTATTTTCAACATTGTATATTTACTAACTAAATATTTGTTCATATGTTGAAACAATTTTTTAATAAAAGTGACAAAAAATACCAGCTGACTAGAGTAAAAGATACATATAAAATCCGAAACCAACCCAATACTAGAGGCCTTAAAATTAATGAGCAGAGCAAAGATGACTTATCAAAACAAACAGAAAAAAAAAAGGCAAGATGGTATGTGTACTGATGTGGCAGAGACAGCACCATTCTAGATAGCATAGTTGCCAACTGGATATGGTATTGTCTTCTTGTTTTCAACAAGGCATGTTCACCCACAAAAGTTTGCTTAATAGTTAATAGGATGCTGACCATTTTTTCCATCACAAGTGATAAAACTCACCAGCTGTACATCCTCTGGTTCCCCTTTAAGAAAGCGGGGATCATCCAACACATCGTGAATACTTTTTATTTTAGCCTGAACAGAGGTAGCTGCCTCATTCTCCTCCTCTTCTACTTCATCACCAAAAGAGAGGACGTTAAGTTGCCTGAAAGATTAACAATTTGGATCAAAACTAATCCAACAGGAATTGCATGGTCACCCTAAGAACAGTGTGGAGGAAATACTTACTTAACTGCTTTCTTCTTAGGTTTCACCTCAGCATCAGCCTTGGCAACAGACTCGACCTTCTTAAGTTTCCTTGGAACAATATCCTCAAATGGGTCCCAGAGAACCTACAGAAACATTAAAAGGGACCAGAAGAGTAAATTAGTTGGGATTGACTAGTGACGGATAAACTACAAGGTAGGCTATACATCAACCAAACTAAATACAGGTATCTACCATAATTTGAAATAAATACAGAACATGACAGTTGAGAATAGGCACCTCGACTGAAAGAATTTTCTGTGGGTACACAGGTCGATCATCCTTATCAGTCTCAACGTCAGCCAAGGAAAGAAGGTTGTAAATAGAATCACCAGTAACCTGCAGAAAACATGTAGCCAACCATGATAACTCCATAGGAACAACACGCTGTACTGAGACATGCACTGCAAGATGCTCTCGCTAAGACACATTACCTTCCCAAAGATTGTGTTCTTCTTATCAAGCCAATCGCAACGGTCAAGGGTGATAAAGAACTGGCTTCCGTTGGAATGCGGTGTGCCAGCATTGGCACAGGCCACTAAACCCCTGTGGTTAAACCTCAGCCGCGAGTGGAACTCATCCGCAAATGGCGCCCCATAGATGCTCTCACCCCCTGCAGGAGTGAAACCAGAAGGATGATGTCATCAGCTCCAAATCGAAGCACCTCAGCCCCCTCCGCCCACACCCACAACAAAACAGCCACAACCTTGTTTACCGAAACAATCAAGTAATGCTACCCAGGCACGAATGCATAAAATTCGAGATATTAGCAATCCGATCTAAATCTATGAATCGATTCAGTAGACATCAACAACATCACGATGTGGAATCAGAAACCCTAGCTAGGTACAGCACAGGTAGGTATGCCCAAGGGCGAGGGGGGGCGGTCGACTGGGTTCGTACCAGTGCCGGAGCCAGTGGGGTCGCCGCCCTGGACGAGGAAGTCCTTGATGACGCGGTGGAAGAGGGTGCCGTCGTAGTAGCCCTCGAGGCAGAGCTGCACGAAGTTGCGCGCCGCCTTGGGGGCCTCCTTGGGCCACAGCTCGATGTCGAGCGGGCCGGCCGTCGTCTGCACCACCACCTTCCCCTTCGTCGGGGGTTCGAGCACGTACACCGACGACATCCTGCCTCCCTCCTGCCGCCGCCGCCGCCGCCGCCGCCGCCGCCGTGACGCTCTACCTCGCGTGCGTGCTCTGCTCCCTCTCCCTTTGGTACGGCCTCGGAGGCGTCAGTCGGGTCGGACCTCGGCGGGTGCGGCGGGGGCGGTTCGTCCGCAAATATTCCGGTCCGGTTTCGGACCGGATTCACTCGCAAGAGGAACTTTTTTTATTTTTAATTTTTTTAAAAAAAAAATTTACAAAAATAATCGGCCGTTTCAAAAAATGACAGAACTAGTCGCCTACAGTGGACGTTTTTTAAAAAACGCCCACTGTCTGGGCGTTTTTTGTGACGTGGCAAACGGCCGGCCGGCGCCGGTGCCGGCGTTTGCGGGCGGCCCCCTGGCGGCCAAAAAACGCCCACTGTGTGGGTGTTTTTTGGCGACCAGGGGCCGCCTGCAAAAGAGCGCGGCCGGCCGCGCCTGTTTTGCGGGCGGGCCCCGTAGCAGTAAAAAAACGCCGACACAGTGGGCGTTTTTTCCTGTCCAGGGGGGCGTTTTTTCCTGTCCAGGGGGCCGCCTGCAAAACAGGCGAGGCCGGCCGCGCTCTTTTGCAGGCGGCCCCCTGGGCGCCAAAAAACGCCCACACAGTGGGCGTTTTTGGCCACCTGGGGGCCGCCTGCAAAGCCGGCCGTGCACTTTTGCAGGCGGCCCCCTGGCAGCCAAAAAACGTCCACACAGTGGGCGTTTTTTGGCCGCCAGCTATATATACCCAGCCCCCCCTTCAGATTTTCATTATATTCACTAAAATTTTCAGAAAAAAAAGGGAGAAGAGAGGAGGGAGGAGAAGGAAGTAACGGCGAAGCCCTGCCAGTTTGAGACCTCGGCTTTTAGGTAAGTTTCTTATACATTACAGGTCTGTTGCTATGCATTAGTAAAATATAATGTGCACTAGAGTTGTTTAGTTTTTAGTTGACTCTGGGTAGATCTGTGAGTAGTATGTATATTAGATCTATAAATAATGATGTTTCTTCTATGATTTAAACAATGGATTGCATGATTTAAAATGTGACGAATATCGTATTTTCTCTGAATAGATATGTCAATCAAAGTGATGTTTCGGTTGTTCAATGGTAGTGGCACTGTCAGATATGGGCCGTATGGTATAGATCTGTCTGAATTTGGGTCAACACTAAAGGGGATAGATAGGCCAGCGGAAAGAAATTTTCGGTCAGTGTGTAACTGGTTAATGAGGGTATTTCATATCAACCCAGAGGTGAACACAATAAAAGTAAATGTAGTAGTCAACCGTGGCAATGAAGAATGCTTCTGGGAATTGATGTCGGTAGATTGCACCGAAACATGGAAATGGTACGTAGAAAATGCATTGCAGCGGGGCTGGGAACCCAGCATTTTTATGGAGGTGCACGATAAAGACATGCAACCCTGCAAGATGTGGAGGGTATAAGCATGGTTAGGACTGATGCTGAAATAGAAGAGGGAAATGACCGTGCTGAACAAGGAGAAGAACAGGGACATGATGTGCAGCAACCAGAAAGAGAAGAAGAAACCAGTGAGCCGAGAGGCTTGGCAGATGAGGGCGAGAGGATCAACTCCATTGTTTAGGAAATGGAAAACAAAGATGCGGCGAATGAGGAAGTGGAGGGTTATGAATCTTCTGATGAGGAAGGATGCAATGTGAATCCGTGGCAGTGGTCTAATGAAGACTTCTCTGGACTTGCTATTTCAGAGGGATACCATGTTCCATGGGAGTATAAGGAGAATGAGGTAATCGAGGGAGCGATGTACGCAGAGAAGGAAGAATTGATGGAGGCAGTCAAGCTTTGGGCTGTATCACTGCAGAGGGAGTTCTGGGTAGCAAAGTCCACAAAGTGTGTATACGAAGTTAAGTGCATGAGATCCAGCGATGGTTGTCCGTGGAGGGTGCATGCATTCAAGGGAAAGTGGAAGGATTATTGGAAAGTGTCAATAGTCACCCAGCACAACTGTCACTTGGAAGGTGTACAGAAGTACCACAGAAACATGACATCTGCATTTATTGCTGCAGAGATGTATTCAGATGTTGTGCATAATCTGAGATACGAGCCAAGGTCAATAATAAGGCATATCGAAGATAAATTCAAATACACCATTTCATATGCTAAGGCGTGGAGGGCAAAACAGAAGATTATCGAGATGAGATTTGGCACATTCAAAGCCTCATATGATAATTTACCATCTCTTCTTCAATGCATAGCCGCCAGAAATCCAGGGACATGTACAGATCTTATAACATACCCAACCATGGAGAATGACCGTGCAGTATTGGTCTTGCAACGAGCTTTCTTTGCACTAGGTGCTTGCATCAGGGCTTTTGTGCATTGTCGTCCAGTACTCTGTATTGACGGGACATTTCTGACAGGTAAATATAGAGGTCAGATACTAACAGCAATTGCCGTTGATGGGAACAATCAAGTTCTACCACTGGCATTCGCTTTTGTGGAGAGCGAGAATACCAATAGTTGGTACTGGTTTCTCAAGCAGGTGAAGGTTAGCATTGTTGGTATGAGGCCTGGTGTATGCCTAATTCATGACCGTCACGCTGGCCTTCTTCGGGCAATTGAATATCTGAAGCACGGTGATGCAGAGATGGGATATGGTAAAGATTGGCCAGATGTTCAAAGTCGGTGGTGTATGCGTCACATGGGTGCTAATTTTTACAAGCAGTTTAAGCGCAAGAGCTTGATGGATCTATTCAAGAGGTTGTGCGGACAGAATCAATAGAAAAAATTCAACGAGCTTTGGAGGAGGTTGGACGAGCTCACAACGAAGCATATGGAAGAACACTCGCCGATCAGCACCTGTTGGTGAGGATGGTCCAGAGTCCTTAGGACCGCTGCCCACAGATGGTCCAAACATCAGAAGGAGATCGGCATCTGCTGTGAGAAATTTTTCGCACTGGATAGAGAATGAGCCTAAGGAGAAGTGGTCTTTGCTGCATGATGTCGGCGGAGCGCGGTTTGGTATTATGACAACTAATTTGGCTGAAGTTTACAACTGGGTGATGCGTGGTGTTAGAGACCTTCCCTTGGTTGCCATTGTTGAGTTCATCCTGCATGAAACATGCAGATATTTCAGAGACCGGTACCAAGTCGCTGCCCTATCAATGCAAGTGCGAGGTGTTTTCTTCGGACAAATGCTGACAAATTATCTGGAGGAAAAACGTAAGAAGGCAAAGGAGCATAGAGTTATAACTCAAGGTACTAGAGAGCACCGATTTGAAATCTTGTGTGCTGATA
>CM041634.1:32496335-32528816 GCA_023333625.1 Bothriochloa decipiens
GAAACATAACCGGGAAGCAAGTCTTCATCTTCAGAACCACTATCCTCTCCCACAAACTCATTGGTACGGCTACGCTCAGCTGCGTTGGCCTCTTCTTCCTTTTTTTTGTAGTAAGCGGCCTCCAAGTCATCAACGGCTTGGGTGAACGCTTCATCATACTCCTCTTCTTCCTTTTTTTTATAGTAAGCGGCCTCCAAGTCATCGAGGGCTTGGGTGAACGCTTCATCATACTCCTCATCCTCGTCGTTCATCGGCATCTCCGCCTCCGCCATCTTCTCCTTCATCTTCGCATCAGCACTCCTCTTTTAGGCCTCCTTCATCTTCTCCCTCGCATGCAAGGATGCTTCCTCTTCTCTCTTCTTTTTCCATGCATCACAGTCTTTCTTCCACCGAGCAGCACTTGGGGTTTGGACACGCAATCGTCGGGCATAGTCAACTTGCGCTCGCTTCCGCATCTTAATGTAGTTGTCCACAAGCTGAGTACCAGACCTGAACTTCAGGTCCATTACTTGCTTTTGCTTCAGTGTATCCATGTATTCCCTGCGGTCTTCAACATGGGCAAAAACCTCCCACTTGCATTTTCTAAGGCTCTGTGATCAAACGGAACAATTTAAAGTCAGCAAATACAAAAATCTTGGATATCAAGTGAGCAACAAGTGGAACAAAAGGACCTCATCGTAATCAACCATATGGCCGCACCAATAGCCTATTCCAAGCTCCGATGGTAGTAGGCCATACTGCGCTTCGACACCACATTTGTACAACACAGGAGGCTTAGGGGTAACCACTTTTCTCTTCTTGTCCACCTTCGGATCCGGCCATTTGTTCTTTGGACCCCACAGCCACTCCCTAAAGTTACACTTCCGCAACAAGGTATACCCACCCTACAATGTAAAATGTTAGTACATGCACAAATACTAAGAAAGCCATGACCGCATACAATTTGCACTTACTCCGGCGGGGTTAGGACATTCAAACTCGTTAGGCCTATCTGAACTTATTACAGAATAATCTCCGTATTTGCAACGAGGCGGAGATTCAAGCCGTCTCAATTGGGCTATTTTCTTCTCCTCGTCTGTCATTGGGGGGGTCAGGGGGAGGTGCCACCCACCGCTCGAATTAATCGGGTGGATTATGCTTCCCTTTCCACCATTCGTCAAACTGGAGATACCTTGGGTCGAATTTGTCTGGACCGTCAATCCACTGAAAGAAAAAGCACCGCTCATGGGCCTACAAAACATGATTGCTAACGACATTGTTAGAGATGCAAGAGCCGTAATTACTAGCAATGAATAAAGGCGCAATGACAGAGGTGCAATTACTTATATTGAATCCACCGCATGTGTAGTAGCAACGGACAGCTGTGTCCTCATGGCGAGATTGGCCAATATCAGCCGGTTCTCCACAGTCATAATTTGGGACAGGGATTGCAGGAGGAACAAGAGCATCCTTGCTAGACACGTCGGGATACAATTCTCTAGGGCGATCTCGTTTTTTCCAAAACTCCGTCCGCCACAAGTTTTGCATATCTATTCAGAGAAAATACGATATTCGTCACATTTCAAATCATGCAATCCATTGTTTAAATCATAAAAGAAACATCATTATTTATAGATCTAATATACATACTACTCACAGATCTACCCAGAGTCAACTAAAAACTAAACAACTCTAGTGCACATTATATTTTACTAATGCATAGCAACAGACCTGTAATGTATAAGAAACTTACCTAAAAGCCGAGGTCTTAAACTGGCAGGGCTTCGCCGTTACTTCCTTCTCCTCCCTCCTCTCTTCTTCCTTTTTTTCTGAAAATTTTAGTGAATATAATGAAAATCTGAGGGGGGGCTGGGTATATATAGCTGGCGGCCAAAAAACGCCCACTGTGTGGCCGTTTTTTGCTGCCAGGGGGCCGCCTGCAAAAGTGCACGGCCGGCCTCGCCTGTTTTGCAGGCGGCCCCCAGGTGGCCAAAAAACGCCCACACAGTGGGCGTTTTTTGGCCGCCAGGGGGCCGCCCGCAAACGCCGGCACCAGCGCCGGCCGGCCGTTTGCCACGTCACAAAAAATGCCCAGATAGTGGGCGTTTTTTAAAAAACGCCCACTGTAGGCGACTAGTTCTGTCATTTTTTGAAACGGCCGATTATTTTTGTAAAATTTTTTTAAAAAAAATTAAAAATAAAAAAAATTCCTCGCAAGAGCACCCCTGTTCGTCTGGTTCGTGGTTGGGCCACAACCTCATCGGGTCAGGCGGCACGATTGAGGGAAGGTGAAAACGTATCAACTGTTACAAGCTTTTTTCCGACGACGGATTATGTCGATTCTTTTATCTCGATGACTAATTAAAGAATATATATATAGTGTGGAGTATTGTGTCGTTGATTTGTCATTATCTAAAACTCTTGTCAGTTGTTCATTCATATCAAATTCCATACCAAGCGAACAGGGCTCTTTGTTGCATGGTTAGTCATATCTATGATTTTCTAAAACATAAATTGGTAGTAGGTGGTTTCAAAACAAATGGATATGTTTTTAGCTAATAGTATAAGCTAAAACAAAATATTTAAAACCATGTTCTCTTTGACTTCCGACGTAGCGGATTCGCATAATCTACTAAGTGTTGAGATGGATTTTATTGTAACTTAAACTAAGTTCGTCCACGATACACTTCAACACGTATGGATTGAGATGAATTTGACCGCATCAAAATAGGACCTAAGTGTAAAAAGGTCACATAGTTTCTAAATTGTGTATTTAATTGCATAGTCTTGTGTTCAGAGTGTCCACGGTGTAAGAGTTCAGGGTTGTCCCTTTGAATGAGTCCACATTGATATGATGTCTTCTACTCCCCCTATTCTAAATTATAAACCGGATTACATTGATTTTTTTATACATTTATTTTACTTTGCATCTAGATAAATAATAATTATAGATACATAGAAAAAAAGATGAAACAAAAAGTCAAATCGACTTGTAATTTAGAACTAGAGAGTAATATTTAGTTTCCAATGTGTAGAACCGGGTCTGGTTCGATATTGAGTCCACCCTTTATTTGCTCACAGGCCGTAAAGAATTGGTGCGGGTTCCATACATAAAATTTGGTTCTACAAAGATTCTAGTATACAATGTATAGAACTAGGTTCTTTACTTGCATTTGGTGTTTGGAATCGGGCTAGACTCGCAAAATACGGACGCTCCAATCTCTATCTCTACCTAATATCTAATTGTAAAAATTTCTATGTGTCTCTTGTGCAAAAACTATTTTTCTTCCTGCCGGTCATTTTTACCAAATATAGTAAGACTCCGTATGCTATACGTCTTCCTAACACCCGCCGGTCATAAATCTCCCAAATATAGTAAGACTTCCATATATATACGTCTTCCTGGATATGCAGGCAACGAGGGAACATGGGAGCAAGTTGGATAGGTAAATAAAATTTAGGTGGACACATTGACGACACGTTGAGGGATAAAATCCAAAACAAAAGGTGAAGCTCCAGAACTTGATGTGTGCAATGTTAACTTGCCCTCCTACTTGCACAAACATTTTAAGGTTAGTTTTTTTATGATTCTTTAATACGATGCTCAATATATAGATATTGAGAATGATATCATAACATCTACTATATTTTATATTCATAAGCGCTGCTAAACAATTGAATATTATTGCTTTTATTTTAATTAATATATAATGCCCCATAAATTGTTAAAAATACAATTTTATAGGGTTTGACCAGTTTTATTGATTGCTTTTTTATATGATTATATTTGAACCCACTCGAATATTTCCTATATATGCATAATAATCGAAGAGGAATTTCCATAATAATCTTCGCATCCTCTTAACCAACCTTGATTCATGATTCATGATTTCTGCTTACACAAGTTCGACAACTCACGTCCAGGGATGATACAAAGTTTGATTTGTATTGGGTTTCATGCATATCTAGTACAACTTGTAGTTGAGAAAAGTTTTAAGAAAGATAATTGATGGTATAAAGAAAGAAACGGGAAAAGAAAGAAAAACGTCCGGCGTCCGCACGCCGTGGAAGGATCCGACGACCCGTGTGCACCGAACGTTCGCTGGATTCAGAATGGTAGCAAAAACGAAAATTAAAAAAAAAAACATTGAAACATCCGCATCCGCAGGCCGTTTAGAACGAGCCGCACGCACCGTTGGCTTGGTCGAAACGAGTCCACGCGCGTCAAACTGGTATCGGGATCACCAAGCCCATTGTCCTACTTGAGCTCCCTAGGTCCAACTCACTACCGGGCTCCCTACGAGAATACAATGGGCTGCTGTTCACACTTCCCTTGCCGACTGCACTGCACGCTGACCTCTACTTACTCAAAACAGTCACATCGCAATTTTGTCAAAAAAAAGTTCACATGGCAACTCTTGGCCACTGTGGAAACCAAAAAAATTATTATTTTTCGAAAGATCAAAAAAATTATTATTTATATTCACACCGTTGGCTTCTGCTTGTACTTATTTTTTGTTCAATGTTGATGACTCTGCCAAGAATATTGGATATGTTCATCAGCGTTAGTGTTAAACCTCATGTCGTCATCTAAAGGCAATCTTAGTTTAATGTGCTTCTTATGGTTAACAGTAGCATTAGTGCATTAATTTTCTAAGTGGCATACAGACTGCAAGACGTGATCATACTACGTATAATGCTTTCACTCTTGATGTACTGGGGCAACTTCATATATTGTCCACTAACAAGAAGATAGAGAATGGGAGGTAGTTCAGGTGTGCTCTAAACTTTTTTGTGCTATAATTGATATGTGCCTTGTGAATATATTGACAAAAAATATTAATATGGAATAATGTACATTCCTATATTGTTTAGTGGACTGAATATTGGAGTCTCACATTTTTCAGTCGTTTTCATGAGGTGCTGGTCTGCTGGAGCCCTGGGCACTTCAACACCATGCAGCTTTCAGTCTTAAGCACAAAATTGTTTTCCTTTCATTATGAATTCAAATGTAGCTATGCTCCTTTAGATATGAAACTATTGAAAATTTTATTGTTCATATTTATTTCATACATGGATATGATCATAGAATCAAATATTTGTTTTTGAAACGAACCAGGCAGAAGAGCTGTCGATTATATTAAAAAGAAGAATCCTAGACTGGGTAGTACAACAAAACGACACAACTAAAACAACAAAAACAACTAAGACAACACTATTGTACGCCAAGATCCGTCCTCCACAAACTCCTCCGTAATAGCCAGAGGCACGCATCACTCAGATAACAATCACGCTAACGACACAGAGTCACACTTGCGGCGTCGATCATGACCCCTAACCGAGTAGCAAAGAGGCCTCCACCACAAAATTCCCAAAAGCACGACCTTTTAAACTCACAAGTGGCTTCAGAAGGTCTGGTGGCAACAATTCCTTTAGGCAAACTACAATATCTTGCATTGCATCCTCATTGATCTTCCCATCCTTTCCAATAACACCCAAATCCTTTAATACGTTCCATTTTGCTATGCAGCCACTTCGACGAAGAGAAGATCTATCATAGGACCCACGTCGGCGTCTTGCAGTTGTAACTGGTGGCGAACGTGGGCGTATAGGGGGACATGTCAGATCATTCTCCACCATAGGTGTGGTTATTGGAGAAGATGTTGCAGTAATTGATGGATCCTCAAGCGACCTAGGCACTTCTTCGTTGACCTCAGTTGTAGAAATAGGTTCCTCGTCATCGGACACATCCTCCACCACCACAATATCCTTAATAGATGTCAAGGTCTGTAGCAATGAGGTCCTCGAGGGTGTAAGATCCAAATGGACTAGAGGGGGTAAATAGTCTTTTCTGAAACTTGTCGCACCGGCTAACCAAAATAATTGTGGAATAACTAAATGGTCTAGCCAAGACTTCACCCCTCTAACTATAACTCTAGATGCGCCTTGATAAAAGATCATAAGCAAGAATTCAAGGTGCCAACCTAGCTAGTGCACAGCAAAACAATACTAGCTTGCAAAGTCACACAAACCTAAGCAACTAGTACTTTGGCAAGCCGGTGTGCACCTACATAATTCTAATGAGCAAAAGCACAACGCCAACCTAAGCTCACTAAATGCTCAAGAACAAGGCTACATAAACCGAACCCAAGAGCTCAATTACTTAGCTACACAAACTAAACAAAACGAGAGATAAACTTCTAGCTACACAAGCAAGAAGAAGATTATCAAGCTACACAAGCTATCTAATCGACAACACAAGCAAGATACATATATATATGATTGTAAATACAAAGCTTGTGAAAGGAATGCAAACCACCGCGAAGTGTGGAACAAGATGACACGGCAATTTTTCACCTGGTTCACTTGGTTGCCACCAAGCTACGTCCAGTTGTGTCGACCACCACCCTTGTGATTCCTCCGATGTGACTCGCAAGCCACTTGCCTCGCAAGGCACTCCCTCACAAGGGAACCACAAGCGAACCCACACACAATTGGTTCTTCGGTATGACTCACAAGTCAATTGCCTCGCAAGGCAAGCTCTCTCAAGAGCACCGCAAGATCCCGCTGTGTTGAGTGAGGTAATTCAATGACACGAGCAATCCACTAGCGTTACTCTTCGCGATCCCCGTGAGGTGAGCACCAACCTCTCACAAATCAACCTTCAGAACACCGCACAATCTCCGTTGCATGCCTCACGAAGTCTCCAACCACCAAGCCGTCTAGGAGGTGGCAACCTCCAAGAGTAACAAGCCCGCAAGCTTGCAACACGAACACCTAGTGCACACGATGCAATCTATCAATGCAATCGCACTAGAATCGCTCTCTCACACTATCGAATATTCTCCTATCAAGCATATGTGAGTTAGAGGGCTTTCAAGCACCACAACACAACCCACCAAGGGTGTAGTGTGCTCAGCTCTCGGCCATGCCCGGCCACACCATGTATTTATAGCCCCAAGGGCTAGACTAGTCGTTACTCTTCTCAAAGAGCCGTTACACAGCTTTTCGGGAGCGTCCTACAATCTTCGCCAGACGCGTCCGACACTATACAAATTTGTGCACAAAGCCTCCAGCTACTTCGCACTAAATCGGACATATCTCTTAGCTCCGAACTCCGTTTTTGATGATCTTGGAATCATTGAAAAGCTTACTCAGAGTGCTACACAATCCACATAGCCACTTGATCCAATTCACAATAGATCAAAACAGTTTTCCAACCCAACATCCATCATCTATCTTTTCTCACAAGAGTTCATCGAACCTTCTCCAACTTCTTCTCCTTTGCAAATGTGCCAACACCGCCAAGTGTACATCACCATGTGAATGTGTGTTAGCATTTTCAAAATATTTTCAAAGGATTTTCTCATGATCTCATCACACCACTCGATCCTAGCAACATCGCAATGTTAGATCGCTCAAGTGGCACTAGATGACCGATATGCAAACTCGTTTGCCCCTCTTGATAGTACGGCCTATCAATCCTAAATCCGGTCATCAACTTATCTAAACACCTCATGACCGGTGAAATAAAATGCCCTAGTATATACCTTTGCCTTGCATCTTTATTTCCACCGTCACCTCCAATGTGCCAATGCACTGCGTGCACGACACAATTAACAAATGATATGATTCAATTCACATCATCACATGACCGTCTTGATCCAACGATCTTGAATTCACTTGCTCTTCTCCATTGTGTCGGTCCATCTGCGTCAAGTCTTGCCCAAGCTTCACCATCGCACAGTCCTTCGCTTCGAAGCCTTAACTTGCCCTTCACACTTGCAACCGGTCCTTCGAGCCAAGCCTCATCTTGATCTTCACCACGCTTAGGTCACATGACTCCATGTCATGTCTCATATGAAATAAGCTCCTTCAACATGCAACCCTCTAGGTCCATCGATCCTTGACTTTACTTGCTCTTCACCGTCGGGTCGGTCCATCGGCGCCAAGTCTTGCTCAAGCTTCACCGTCGCACGGTCCTTTGCTTTAAAGCCTTGACCTGCCCTTCACACATCCAACCGGTCTGTCAAGCCAAGCCTTTTCTTGATCTTCACCTCTTGGTCACATACAAGTACCTCTGGACTAATCCTGTGTATCTCAACCATAGACATATTAGTCCACCTAAAGTTGTCACTCAATTACCAAAATCAAACAAAATCAAACATGGGACTTTCAATCTTCCCCTTTTTGGTAATTGATGACAACTCTACAAAGATATAGAATTTAAGAATATTGGACTCTATGCCACTTATCTAACATTTAAGCTCAATGTTATGATTTGGATAAGTACGACAAAGTCAACTTGGTAGTGATAGCTCCCCCTACATATGTGCTCAAATGATTTGAATTCAAGCTTGCACACATGCATAAATATGAAAATTTTGGGAGAGTTAGCACTACTAAGCGATGCTAAGGTGTATAGGATAAACCTTTGAAGCGTGATATAGCAATCGGAGTTGCACCTTGAGATCATCCTTAGCATCATGGTTAGCTAGATACAACATAAAACAAACCAGATACCTCATGTGATCGCCATTAGAAGCAAGGTTCTAGTACCACATGAATGAACACATATCTAGCTATACCATCCTATGCATGCTAGTTATCATATCATCAATCAAGCTCTATGACTAACATACACCACACAAGCATTGCATATTGAATTTAAAAACTTATGCAAATGCAAGCAAGCACATGAATATGCACATATCAAATGCAATCAACCAAGTTCATGAGCTTGCTCCCCCAACTTGTGTGCTTCTCTCTTGTCCAAGAATTTTTGATCCTCCTCTATTCTTCAATGTTGCTCCCTCTTGGTCCATGTCCAGCTCTTGGTCCATGTCCATTGTCTTCTCTCCATCTTGATCCAATGTACATTTTTCTCTCCATTTCTATAATATGCCTCTTGCATATCTTTGTATATTTCTCTCCCTCTTTGTCATCAATCACCATAAAGGTATTCCAAAACCTCTTGAGAATGAACTCCTTGATGCAAAGGGTTGGAACTAGGGGTTGATGGTTGATTCTTGAATCTTAAATTTTGATGGACACACCATATATTGGAATGACACCAATTGTAAATACCACATGTAGTTGCATGAAACCACTTAGAATTACCACATGTAGCTAGGTTACTTTAAGGATCTTTGACCTTGATACCGATGAGTTGGGGAAACTCCCCCTATGTCAAAGCATGGGTCAACCAATCTTGTAGATGAGGGTACCTTTTTTGATTGATCACTTAAAGTTGAGGAACATTTGTGGAACCATCTTCTTGATGTACTAGATACCACTTATATGAAGCCTTATATTACATGGGTAGGAAAGTGATATTCTAGACATATATTGCAAGAATTAGCATTATGGTAACCACTTCTTGAATTTGTCAATTATAACCAATTCTTGAATATTTGACATCTTCATGAGATTCTTTCTTATTGACTTGAACTAAAATATTTTGCCCATAAGCTTTCAAGTCCGGTTTGAACCAATGACAAGCTTTTTCACACCTCACTAGAAGGGTTATCTTGCCAATGTTGTACTTGTCACTTATATGCAATTCAAAATAGAACAATTACTAGGTTCACTAGCTCATGAACAAATCCATCTTCATACCACTAGATCATTCAATCAAGCAAGCAATAGTGGTAGATTATGAATTATAAACATTTATTTGTTATGCATGATCCTAATAAGCATGTACTATATGCACTAACCGCATACTAGTAAGGAATGAAATGATCATGCATATTATAATGATACCTTTGCTATGTTGGAGTAGATGATAGTCATTTAGATTCCAACTTCATTACTCCAATAGCAATGTGAAGTCCAATTATAAGCTTGATGAAGCCAATAGATACCAATTAGAATTCCATGCTACATCCATATGAAGTGAGAACCGACAATGATCAAGTGCACTCTTTTTGTTGTGGTTGGCTTGCTTCTTCTTTTGATCTTGATGCTTGCATGAGAGAATACCACTTGTATTATCACTTGATTTGTCTTGTATTCCTCTCTATTGGGTGTTGCTTGCTCTCTTGATCAATCCTTTTGATTTCTTCAACTAAGCATCTCCAACAATCCTTAGATCACCACTTCCATGTTAGCCTTCCAAGTAATCCACTTGGTTTACCCACTCATGGGCGGCAAGCCCCTATCTAGGGAGAAGTGACCTTTCTCCAAGAATTATCCTTGACACTCACTTGAGTTGCCTTTCTTTGATTGAACCATGGACTTAACATGATGAGTATTCTTTAATTCTTCTTTAAGTACTTTTCTTTCTTCCAAGAGATCTTAGAACTTAAACTTTCATCTTGCTCTTGATCTTGATCTTGATCTTCAATTTGAGTACCAAATGGTGTAACAAATACACTCTACAATCAAATGATCTTGTACTCATTACTTGTCATGCTTCTAGATTGGATCAAAATCAAACATAGGTTCCTCAACCACTGATAATCATGATTTCAACTTGAGGACCTTTCAATTTGAGTGATTCTTGATATATCCAATAGATGTCACTTTTCTGGCAGATTCTGTACCCTTCAAAGAATAATCCATATCTCCCAGAGTACAGACCCAAATGCCATAAATTTTGGTGGAGATGTGCAACACTAAGTCTTATAGTAGCTGTAAAAATTTGAGCTTCATTGGCCTTCTATATTGCTACCAGATTTCACATCTTCCCATACTGCTACATGCTGAAAACTGCTGCACTAAGCTGACAAGATCTTCTTCAAAACCGAAGTGATACTCATCCAATTCCTATGCAATTCATACAGAAACTTGTACCATAAGTGAGGAGAATGCAGACAAAATCTTAAGCCAATCCAAATAGATTTGTTTCATTGAACATGGCTATCTCACAGCTAGCTCAGATTTTGAATAATGGACAGATTTAAGCAATTGAGCTATGCTTTCTCAAAAGTGAATCAAACTTGATTTTAACTAGATTGAATACCAACACAAGACATATATCCAATCCTACCACTTACTCAAAATAATCTTGTGAACATATCCATCTAAATCAATCCAAATTTGACTACTAGGCATTTAATCCATTCAAACATCTCATAGCAAGCAACATGTGCATATATATCTAATTAAATCAACTCATATGCACCCAAAAGAACTAGATCAACTATGGATATACCTTGATAACTCATGATCATCCAAAGCAAGCTTCTACTCAAATATTTGCAAGCCATCAAATCACCACAACTTGAATTATAGCACTTGTATATTGTAGCACATTTAGACTTCACTTTGTCATGACTTAGCATTGGGTTGAGATAAGCACTAAGCTTGAATACTTGACTCAAACAAATGATGAATAATATGAAACCAATTGAATCAAGCCTCCAATGCCATGGTACCTACAAACAATCATCCACTTTTTGATGGTACCCAAACACGTTTGGGTCCTCTCAAGTTAGAAGCAACATACTTAGGCAAAGCCTTAGTATGAGTAGCGGGATGTTTTGCAATAGCAACCGTAGAGGTACCATCACCATCCTTCCTAAGCATATTATCTGCATGAGTTGAATTAAGCTTATGAGTGTTACCTAGGGGACATGAATGAGCCATGTGTCCCCTTTCCTGGTATGAGTAGCATCTTCTTTTTGGTTGAGCCTTTCCTTCCTTGCTCATGTGATGCTTCTCATTGCCTTTCCTCTCATGAGTTGCTTGAGCCTTTTTCTCAAGCTTAGTAGGACACCCCGAAGCGAAGTGTCCCATATTTTCACATTCAAAGCACTTGATGTGAGCCAAATCCCTCTTTTCTCGAGTCTTGCTCATCATCATCTTGATGGAATTATGGATATGAGTTTGATGCCTTGCATAAGCTCTTCCACCCCTTCTTGTTTTCTTCTTCATCTTCAAGTCATCAACTTTATCTTTATGGTTGATCTTGACTTGATCTTGGGGCTTCTTTTCTTGAGTTGGACATGCATACGCAAGACGTCCCTTGTCATGGCATTGATAGCACATGAGATGAGATAACTTCTCTTCTTCTTTCTTCTTTATCTTCAATGCCAACTTTCTTGCTCCTTTGGTCAACCTCTTCTTGTAACCAAGTCCACTCTTGTCATTGAGGCTTCTTGAATTCTTCAATAATTGTTCGAAGAGGACCTTGGAGTTGTAGCACCTCTCAAGTTTGTTGCTCATTTTCATCACTTTCTTTTTGAGCTTATTGTTCTCCTTCAAAAGGTTAGTCTCACAAGACATAGAGGAAGAACAAGCATCTAATTGTGAAGAACATGGCATAGATAATAAATTAACACAAGAGGTGGATACATGCTTCTTGCCTACATCACAAGGGTTAGCAACAATATGTGATTGACCATTCGACCCATGTGATGAGCTCTCACTAGTTTTAATATTTTCATTGGAAAACTTTTTAGTGAGAAAAGCATGTTCTTGCAACAAATTATCATGAGTAACACTAAGTTCCTCATAAGTCAATTTTAGCACATCATGTGAACAAGTATTAACATAAAGTAGATGCTTTTGTTGTTCACATGTTGTCATTAGAAATGAGTTTTCTTTTTCCAATTTCATTAATTTAGCTTTCTCATTTTCTAAAGACATGGTCATGCTAGCTAGTCTACTAACAAGCTCATCATATGAAGCATGATTAATCACATTGCAACTTGATATCTTTGTGTCACCTTGTGACATGAAGCAATATGATGATGTAGGAGAGCTTGTTGTAGCATCATCATTGGAGCATGAACCATCATCATTACCATCAAGTGTGCTTGGGGTAGAATCATCACTTGCATCACTTGAGGCATCATCCTCCAACTTGTCAAGTGATCTTGGGGTAGATAGATCATCATCATCACTTGACCATGAGGTGGAGCAATCCTCCGCAACTACCTTGTTGCGGTCATGCTCAACAACCTCATGTGCTATCACCTTGGCCTCAACCTCTTTGTACTTGCCATCATCCCATGTAGAGGCATTGCCATAGGTGTGCTTGATGTTCTCCCACAACATATGTGCGGACACCCTAGTGTAAACCTTATCAAACACATCAAAGCTCAAAGATTTGATTAGATATAAGAAAGCATTTGAATCAAGTGCATAAAGATCCTTTTGAGCTTCGGTAAGGTTCTCTTTGTCCAACACATGGGTGAGACCCTTTGTGACAACCCACCAAGCCTTAGGTCCCATGGCACGAAAATGATTAAGCATATGGTGTTTTCACCGTACAAAGTGTGTGCCATCAAAAATATGTGTGTCAAATAGACAAGCATCATCAAACCCTCTAGTTGCCATCCTCTTGGGCCGGTTAAGACCACTAAAATAAGAGACCTAGCTCCAATACCACGTGTAAGGTCGAGATGGACTAGAGGAGGGTGAATAGTCTTTTCTAAAACTTATTGCATCGGCTAACTAAAACAATTGCGGAATTAAACTAAATGGTCTAGCCAAGACTTCACCCCTCTAACTATGACTTTAGATGCACCTTGATAAAAGATCCTAAGCAAGAATTGAAGGTGCCAACCTAGCTAGTGCACAACTAAACAATACTAGCTTGCAAGGTCACACAAACCTAAGCAACTAGTACTTTGGCAAGAGGGTGTGCACCTACATAATTCTAATGAGCAAAAGCACAACGCCAACCTAAGCTCACTAGATGCTCAAGGACATGGTTACACAAACCGAACCCAAGAGCACAATTACTAGCTACACAAAAAAAGCAAAGCGAGAGATAAACTTCTAGCTACACAAGCAAGAAGAAGATTATCAAGCTACACAAGCTATCTAATCGACAACACAAGCAAGATATATATATATGATTGTAAATACAAAGCTTGTGAAAGGAATGCAAACCACTGGGAAGTGTGGAACAAGATGACATGGTGATTTTTCACCTAGTTGTGGCAGTACCTCCAAAATCCTATGGCCCACACACATGATTATTGTCTAAACAGACTCCAAATAACCATGAATGTGTTCCATAAAACTTAAAAGGTCTGTCGGGTAAATCCTGAATCATCCACGATTCTTCGAGCAGGATCAATTATTACAAAGAGATATTACAGTATTACAATAGTTTTATACAAATAATATACATCAGAGTAAAATAGCGAAAGGATTACAAGAACGTAAGTTTACAAACCATTTACAAACCATAAGTTGGATTATTACAAAGCATATAGCAGTGGAATAACAATATAACTTAGTACATCAACCCTGAATATATGCTCTGCCCAAGAGCAAGATCTCTTATTCGTCGTCACTTTCCTCGACGACTGTCATGCAAAAGGATGCGAAGCATTCCTACCCATGAGGCTCACCTGCAACAAGGGTTCCACAAACCCTGAGTACAAAAGTACTCAACAAGACTGACCCGACGAAAAAGAGGGGTGAAGACTCAGAAAATGCAGACTAGAGGGACAAGGTAAGGCTTGCAGGAGATAAAAAATTTTGCAGAAAAGCTTGAAAGAAAGAAAAGCTGTCTTGCTCAAGATCAAAATTACCAACCAACTTTCTTCTTAAACCTTACTCATTATTGAAGTTGTTACTACGATGATGAACACCGATCAAGTCTTCTTCTCCGAGAAGCAACGGCGATTCGAATCGTTTTATATACCCAACTGGGACCTAGGTCATTGATATACAGGAGACTCTAACTCCTAAGCATATCAGATGAACCGATATACCGGGATAACAACCACAGCCATATATCACCACATGATACACGTGAGTACTTTGACCCAGTGTACCGATATACATGGGAACTTAAACCCACAGTATAACACACTATGACATATGTGGGGACTCTGGCCCACTATAAGTCACTCCATGACATACGTGGGGACTCTGGCCCACTGTATACCACTTCATGCATGTGGATTTTCTAGTTTCTCGATATCACCAGTTCACCATCGACACGGGACCTAGGGCATCAACAGACGGAAACACTACAGAGGGACTCCATTCCCAATGCAAGTTAGCCGTCCGGACTCGATTTATTAACTATCATCATGATTTCAACAGATAAAGCCAAACTTATCTTTTTCATTCTTTTACCTTTGAACACTTAATTAATTAAGCAGGGCTAAGCATTGCTACGCATCTTCTAGAACAGGTAATAAGGAATTATGGGAGTAAGACAGGTAATGCAGTTGGTGGATTTTCACTCAACTCCTATTACTTAATGCAACATATCATAACTGAAGCGGTAAAACTTTTATAAAATAGAATAGGGTTTGAATGCATCCGGGGCTTGCCTTGATATTCGGGGTAGATGGTCCCGAGTTCTGGATCAACTCCCAACTCCTGAGTCTGCTCTTCCTTCGGATCTGAGGCGACAACGTTAAACTCTCCGTTATCGAAAACTATACGATACAATGATATGCTTCAACATGATTGAATAGTAAACATGATGCTCGATGGATGCACAACCAGATTAAAGGCTTGAGTACAACTTTTCTTCACGATAAAGTTGCAAGCCACCCAAAACATACTTACGAAGTTCATTAGGGTTAACTACATTATTTACGAAAATTATTAAACACATGAAATAACGTTAATTAAGCCCTAATGACATGATCCAGGTAAGCGCAAACAATTAATTAAAGTGCCAAAGGTCATTAGGGTTACTGACCCAAGGTCATCAATCAATCCCAAAGTCAAACAATTCCTATAACGATTAAACTTAATTAAAGAGGATAATTAATTATTTAAAAGCATAAAATAAAGGCATAAAAAATTAAAGTTGTCTAATTAAGCTAAACATTTTATTTTGAAAAGCTCTTGGTCTAATTAGATGGCAAAACAAATTTCAGAATTAAAAGCCAATTATTTTATTTATTAAAAATCATTGAAGGTCCATTTTTTAATTAAAAGAGCTAATTTTAACTTAAGCAAAAAGTACTCAAATTTGACATTTCATATTTTTCCTAGGTAGATGACATCATAAAGAACATACACAAAAATGTTTAGAATTTTTGGAGCTATATATGAATTACTATGATTTTCTAAAGAAAATAGCATTTAAATAATTTTCTAAAAATAGAAAAAGAAAATCCTTTTTCTCTCCCGCGTTGACCCGACAGCGACAGCGCTTGACCGGCGGCTATCTCGCCGGCGGCGAGGTCTCCGGCGTCGAGCTTGGGTTCTACAGACTCAGCACAACAAGACAAAGCTCCTGGACTAGCTAACGCGACGGCGGAGCGACGGCGACACCCACACCGGCGGCCATGGCGGCGCGGCGGAGCTCGGGCGCGGCGGCGGGGCTCACCGGAGCGATTCCCGGCGACGGCGAGTGCACGGACCTGAGCTATACACTCTTGCGATCACACTCATCAACAAGATGGAACCCAATTTGAACCCCAGCCGCAACGGCTACGCGCAAGGCGGAGCGGCAAGGTCACGCCGGCGGTGAGCCACGGCGGCCGGACCCTACAACGCAAGAGAGGTGAAATCGAGGGCACCAACAGATGCAAGAGCTCACCACGGGCACGGTGCGCGCGTTGATGAAGGCTCGGAGTGGCTGAGTCGAGCTGTGGACGGCGGCGCTGATGGCGGCGGCGGCGCTCCGATGGCAAGGACGGCGTTCCGGTGCTTCCTGTGCACCATCAGGCCGACCAAGATGCGCATAAGGGGCAGCGAAGCATGGAGAACATGATGAGAGGGTTAAAGGTAATATGTTTTCCACCTTGGCGGCGGTGGACGGTAAGGAAGCTCACGGTGGCTCGGCGACCGGTCGCGAGGAAGACGACGTCGTGCGGACGGCTCGGGCGGGGAGAGCGAGCACGAGCTAGCTCAATCAAAGCGCAAGGACTTGGCGGAGCTTCTGGCAAGACTAAGAGGGAAGAGGTGGATCGGCGGTGGTGAATTTTGCCGGTGGGGACGAGCTCGACGGCGGTGCGGGAAGGAAGAAAAGAGGATGACGACGGTCGGCCACGCCTATTTATAGGGCAGAGGCGAAGCATGGACGGGCGACACGACGATGGCGAAGCTTCGTGCGTCCAGGAGCACACTGGCGGCCGACGATAGGTCTCGGTGCTGTTCCAGCAAATTACAGAAATGCCACTCATTTAAAATTATAAATTACTCCAAAATTTATATAAGAACTTAAAAATCTCCAAAAATAGAATTTGCATAACTTTTCAAAAGCTACACTTTTCATTTAACTAGTATCCTCAAATTATGTCTGGATTTTGAAATATAAATTCAAATTCAAAAGGGGACTAAAATCCTAGAAATAAACATTTAAAATTACTTTTGATTTTTCAATAAAACTTGAAAATCTTCAAAACTATGAAATGTTTAACTTTTCAAACCAAACCTTTTTTATATACAAAGTTTTCCCAAATTATACATAATTTTTAATTATGGTTTTAAAATCAAAAGGAGACAAATGCTGGAAAACTGTATTTTCAAATTTATTTGAAATTATTTGTAGAAACTTGAAAAACTTTATATACCAACTTTGTAGCTCTTGTCAAGATCTACAAATTATATTTTTAGAGTATCCCCAAATTCCTTATAGATTTTGAATTACAAAAAAGGGATAAAACTAGGTTTTGAAATAAAGGGTTTTTGAAACCGAATTCAAACTCGATTTGGTTTCTAATTTAATTGGTTGGTTATTAGTGATCACATACATCATCCAAGGACATTTTTAGGTCAATGACCCAATGACGCCCTTGGTTGACCAAGTTGACTTTTGAAAAACATTTTATAGCTTTCCAATTTGAATTTAAATTTGAATTGCAAGACTTGGGAATAAGCTTTGAAATCCAAATTCAACTTCAAATATGGAAATCATTTTTTTAGGGTTGGACTTAAATTTATACACTATGCTTGATACTAGTGTAAACACGGTTTACACCTCAAGTACATAGAATATAAATCAAGCATTTGAGATGACATTCGAAAGTATGGTTTTATTATTTCATGTGACATCACATTCCAGAAACACAATCAACCTATAAAATGTAAACTTGTTTTAGTTAATGCATATCAAGGTTGACCTAATAATGAATGCTTTGTAGTGTATATGATGACATGGCAGGTTTTAGTTAATATAACACCAGAGGTGTTACACTGGTTCACTTGGTTGCCACCAAGCTACATCCAGTTGTGTCGACCACCACCCTTGTGATTCCTTCGGTGTGACTCGCAAGCCACTTGCCTCACAAGGCACTCCCTCGCATGGGAACCACGAGCGAACCCACACACAATTGGTTCTTCGGTATGACCCGCAAGTCAATTGCCTCACAAGGCAGGCTCTCTCAAGAGCACCGCAAGACCTCGCTGTGTTCAATGAGGTAACTCAATGACACGAGCAATCCACTAGCGTTACTCTTCGCAATCCCCGTGAGGTGAGCACCAACCTCTCACAAATCAACCTTCAGAGCACCGCACAATCTTCGTTGTGTGCCTCACGAAGTCTCCAGCCACCAAGCCGTCTAGGAGGTGGCAACGTCCAAGAGTAACAAGCCCGCAAGCTTGCAACACGAACACCTAGTGCCAAACGATGCAATCTCTCAATGCAATCATACTAGAATCGCTCTCTCACACTATCGAATGATCTCCTATCAAGCATATGTGAGTTAGAGGGCTTCCAAGCACCACAACACAACCCACCAAGGGTGTAGTGTGCTTAGCTCTCGGCCATGCCCGGCCACACCATGTATTTATAGCCCCAAGGGCTAAACTAGTCGTTGCTCTTCTCAAAGAGCCGTTACACAACTTTTCGGGAGCGTCCTAAGATCTTCGCCAGACGCGTCCGACACTATACAAATTCGTGCGCAAAGCCTCCATGCCGATCCGCCCGAAATACATTGCGTAGCACGCGTCCTACACCCATCGCGGGACGCGTCCGACGCTATACAAAAATTACGCGGGAAGCATATTCATTTTAAACTCAGCGTAGGACGAGCAGCATCCTATGCGTTCAACAGACATTTCGGCCGAACTAGCCGTTGCCCGAGCCCCAGACGCGTCCGATGCTAGGCGTAGGACGCTGCTCCCACGTGTCCTATGCTCCGCCTCGCCCACAGGCTCTCTGTTGTGCGCCCGGCGCTCCGCCCCACGTCCTACGCACAGCTCAGGACGCGTCCTACGCTTATAGGATAGCCACTCCGCACTAAATCGGGCATATCTCTTAGCTCCGAACTCTATTTTTGATGATCTTGGACTCGTTGGAAAGCTTACTCAGAGTGCTACACAACCCACATAGCCACTTGATCCAATTCACAATAGATCAAAGCAGTTTACCAACCCAAGATCCATCATCTATCTTTTCTCACAAGAGTTCATCGAATCTTCTCCAACTTCTTCTCCTTTGCAAATGTGCCAACACCACCAAGTGTACATCACCATGTGCATGTGTGTTAGCATTTTCAAAATATTTTCAAAGGATTTTCTCATGATCTCACCACGCCACTCGATCCTAGCAACATCGCAATGTTAGATCGCTCAAGTGGCACTAGATGACCGATATGCAAACTCGTTTGCCCCTCTTGATAGTACGGCCTATCAATCCTAAATCCGGTCATCAACTTCTCTAAACACCTCATGACTGGTTAAATAAAATGCCCTAGGATATACCTTTGCCTTGCATCTTCATTTCCACCGTCACCTCCAATGTGCCAATGCACCGCGTGCACGACACGATTAACAAATGATATGATTCAATTCACATCATCACATGACCGTCTTGATCCATCGATCTTAACTTCACTTGCTCTTCTCCGTTGTGTCAGTCCATCTGTGCCAAGTCTTGCCCAAGCTTCACCGTCGCATAGTCCTTCGCTTCGAAGCCTTAACTTGCCCTTCATATTTGCAACCGGTCCTTCGAGTCAAGCATCATCTTGATCTTCATTATGCTTAGGTCACATGACTCCATGTCATGTCTCATATGCAATAAGATCCTTCAACATGCAACCCTCTAGGTCCATCGATCCTTGACTTTACTTGCTCTTCACCGTCGGGTCGATCCATCGGCGCCAAGTCTTGCTCAAGCTTCACCGTCGCACGGTCCTTCGCTTCAAAGCCTTGACCTGCCCTTCACACATTCAACTGGTCCATCAAGCCAAGTCTTGTCTTGATCTTCACCTCTTGGTCACATACAAGTACCTGTGGACTAATCCTGTGTATCTCAACCATAGACATATTATTCCACCTAAAGTTGTCACTCAATTACCAAAACCAAACATGGGACTTTCAGAGGGCACCGCAACAACCGGACACACCATGGAGTCAGTAGGTGCGCCTGCCTCCAGAAGAGTAGCAGGGGTCGACAACGTCACTAAAGGCCCCTCGGCAGCTTGCTCCATGGGCACCTTTTGGTGAAGCTCTGTATCACTCATTCTTGTGGCCACCTCATCGGTGACAACTGTTGTGTTCACTGTCTCCTCAGGTCCCAGGGTGTCGGAAGGCATACATGCCAACACAAGAGAAGTTAGGACTGACGGTGTTGGCGAGCGACTAAGTGGAGAACATGGGCCAAAGAGCTCTAGCATGTTGGAAAAGGATGTATGCTCTCCGTGTGACTCTGCAGACTAAATGGTTCACCAAACGTGCCAGCCACAACTTGATACTAGAAGCCTCCTCTCTCAGAGGACGCAACACTTCCTCCAATCGATCTACAAGCAAATGTTGGAGCTTCGATCTGAAACAATCTGCAATCAACTGTTGGATCTTCGATCGCAAAGATTCTGTCAGAGGTGTGACCGTGGACTGATCCACGGTGCTTGGCGAAGGCAGAGGTGTGGCTATGAACTGATCCACAGTGCTCGGCGAAGGCATGGCCACGACGTCAGCCTAACTCTTCGTCTGTTGGGGATGTTGAGGATGCACCAAAGAGGACTTGACCCACGGAGAAGAAGTGGTGGAGCGAAGATGGCAGTGCCGCTCCCTGTGTCCTGTGTGGCGGCATCGAATGCATCGAAAAGAATCTGTGCATGAATTGACTTAGTGATCTCATGCGAGGCAGCGATAACATCTACCTCGAGCCCATCTCTTGAAAGCGATGCTTCGCTCTGACTCTGAAGCACGTGGTGGTGGTGATGATCGAAGGTCGTCACGACTCATGCAACTTTTGTGATCCACAGCCTTCTCCACGGCGGGGCTTGCTGACAACGGTAGAGGAGTCATGGTCTGTCTTGATTCAGTAACTGTAGTTGAGGGGATGACAACACGACCGTGTCGGCACGAGGCTGAGCTCGCAGCGACGAATGGCGAGACAAATCCACGCTAAGGACCTGTGGGCACCAAGCAGTCTGACGAGGTGTTGGGATGAGGACGCCGTGACGAGTGGGCGCGGTCGTGCAGTCCGGTCGGCGGCAGCTCCCATGGAATCATTGAAGATGGTGGCCCTCACATCCTGGTCGATGTGGGTTGGCTGAAGTGCTTCTTGATCTCCCGGATCGCGTGGCGTGAGGAGCTGTTAGTGGCTTGACCGAAGTTGAGGAACTGGTAAGAATGGCGACGGCGCAGAGGCAGCCAGGCGGCGGGGTCACGTGGCGGTGGAGAAGATGGAGTCGGCCGGTCGGCGGGCGGCGCCGCTGGATGCCGGTTGGCCGGGCGTCGAGGGGCAGCGGCAGCCCGAGCTCTGCGGAGGTGCTGGTGCCGCGACTGTAGGAGAGGAGGATTGATGCCGGTTGCTGACTTGCTGGATACGAAGATGCCGCAGGACACGCACGAGGCCGCAGCGCTGTCCGTCAGCGAGCTGGGAAAGGTTGAAGCACCGCCGGCCCCGCCTGCCAGCAGCACGGCCGGGGAGCTAAGCCCCCGAACGGCGCCGCCGGCCGGGGAGAGGCGCCCGCGAGCGGACGGCCGGCCTGGAAGCGGCCCCCGCGTGCGGCGCGACGAGGGAGTGCTTCGCTTGTTCACATGGCGATTGGCCGTAGCTTCCTGATCTCCCTGTGTGCATAGCAAGAGGTGCTAAAATGGGATGGATGTAAAGAGCTTGAAGAGGATAGCTCAGATCCGAGAGATTTTGGGCTGGGGATGCTGGATTTGTGAGATGCCTTGGCGGCGACGGCGGTGGCGGCGGCGCTCCATGGAGCGGTCGCGTGCGTGCTGGCTGAGAGATTAATCAGATATTTGTTACTCTCTCTTGTTCTTTGACCATTGAAAAAAAATCTTATAGTTACACAACATATGAATTATATATTATGAGAGTATTTCTCATAGTGAGTCATGAAACCTTATGTCATGAAATTATATAATTATGGTTAGAAAAAAACCAATTGTTAAAGATATAATATTTGAATTAAGGCCAACCTAATAAAATGGTGTATATTTCTAGGTTGAAGAAGGGTGATAATGCATCGTAGAATATTTCATTAAATTCACAATTGATTGTGTAGATTAGCAGCGCATGTGTGCAGCCACACCAGCTGTAGCTGCCAAATAAGTGCAGCCAATCAATCTGTGTAGCACCGGAATTATAGAAATTATGATCAGTGATTTACAGCTCACGGGCTCTATATAGGCATACCTGAAACTGAAAACCGTCATGGTCGAAAAAAAAAAACTGAAACCGTCATCAGGAAGTGGGGACGTTGCACAGGTCAGAGATTAGATTTGCCCTTCCATTTGGAGACGCCAGTTTAAGATTAATAACGTTGATGAGATGGTCTCCTAAAATCAACAAGCGACAGCGAGGTCGCATTTTGCGTCTAATCTAATGTCTCTGTCAGCACCTACGTATATATACCGTGCAAAATTGAGGATTCGGGGGTTCATGAATTCCTGCCGGAGTTGCTTGCCGCCTTCCTATGCGGTCGTGTGCGGACCGGACCCGACCAACCGGCCAATAGTGGATCGACCTCCCCCGCGTCAGCCTCGTGTCATGCTGACCATGCCGCGCCCAGGCGTCGTGCCGGTTTCATGCCCTCTTCCGGTCCTCCATGTCAACCTGTGCGCGAGCGCGACGCTGACAGCTCGTGGACGTGGATTTGCCCGGGACCATAGACGACCCGACGATATGACGCGGACGAATTAAGCACCTCTCTAACAATTGAATAAAGTACTACTGCTGTAGTTAACTAGCTTATATACTTAGCCACGCGCCACTTCATCTAAAAGATATAGGGTCCGATTGGATAGCCTATACGTATTACTCCCTCCATTACTAAAAAAAAAATTACGTTTAGAACAACATTTAACATACCAAAAGTAATTAATTAGAGTAATGTTTTCCCTATCTACCTCTATTAATACCGTTGTGGTGGCACTTTATACAATAAAGTAAGAGATTCTTACTGGCTAGCACAAAGGCGCTAAAGCCTTAGAAGTGCCGTGGACGTGGGTTTGAAACTCCCACACGTGAATTTTTTTTAGTTTTAATGTAGGGGTATTTTTATTCAAAATACTTGCTATAGTGCAGAACGACGTGACGATGTTTTTTAAGTAACGGAGGGATTTTTTCCACAACTGAGTGCATGAGCCCAGGACGACGTTTTTTAAGTAACGGAGGGAGTATTAGTCTTAAGTTGTTAACCTGCATTTAAATATTATGTATGTTGCACAACTAAAGACCGTGTAAACATATACAATGTCATGGTGTTTAATTGTCCTCCATAGTTATATTGTGTTTGATAAAAATAGGTTTGTTTGTTTACTTTTTTTGTTCAAAAAATGTGGTACTTCTATGTTTTGGTTGAGACTCATGTTTCTAGTAGATGTATGTCAGGCCCTAATTGTTGACACCGTTTTTCGGCACGTGTCAATAAGAATCGGGAGACTAAACTAAATCGGCAAAAGGTTGGTTTTTCTTCAGCATTGCTTCTGACCTGCCGATAGGTGGTCGCCGATGAAGGGCATGTTGATCTGGATTATTGCCGACTGGGTTGAAAAGCTGTTAAGGATCATTGCCGATGAGACGGGAGAGCTGTTGCCGATAAGATAGGCAGAAAGACTAGAAGGTTGTTGCCGATGCCAGGAATGTGCCGATGAGGAGATAACTTCATCATGACGGAAACGGACAGAGGATCGGTGACACAGAGCTTATGATTTTTTCGTATTATAGTTTAAGTCCAACTCCTATACAAGTTTTATTTCTTTTTCAAGAGATAGAGTTCGTATAAGGAATTAGTTTATTTCTTCTATATTTGAGCTTTGCGTATTAAATTAGGACTCTTTGATTAGCAGAGTATAAATATATGCCAAAGGGCATTGTAATGGATATCCAAGCATCAATAAACAAATCTATTTTTTATTTACCTTTACCAGTACTTTACTTTTCGGCGACTTCGCCAAGTACCTTTTCTTTTTCAACGAGTTCTTTCAAGAATCGACGGGCTGCATCAACTTGATCTTCTGCGACCTTGCAGGTTCCGCGTCTACCGAGCACGATTCAGGCTTTGACTTCCAAGCGTATCGCTGTCGTCTCGTCTGATCTGTTCAACAGTTATCGAATACCTTCTGAGCTTTGACGTCCGGGCGTATCGCTGTCGTCTTGTTCGGATTTTATTCAATTTTATCATCCTTGTCGATTAACAGGTCAAATCGACTGGCACGCTTCGGATATCGATTTTGGGTATTAGCCCGGTGTGTTTGCAGATAGAATTTTGCATCAACACTGATATTCTATTTTTGTGTGTCTATTGGCTTCTGCAAATTTTCTAACATGACCAAATCTAGGGAGTACTAGCTAATGATGCATTGAGCTTCCTTTGAGCACTATGTAAGAAATGAAATATCAATAAACCACACTACATAAGCCTAGTACAAAAGCTAACGAAAACAACCAATCGAACTCATAGCACGTAGATAACTAATGATATCACTCTTTTATCATCTTATTATAGGTTTCAAATTGCATCATCTCCTTCCCCAGCAACATTCATCCCCATCCTTTTTGGTTCTCTGTTCTCCTTTCACGTCGTTGATGCATCCTCTTGCTCGCCCGTCACTGCTCCTCATGCTAGGCTTGTTTTCATGCCATGCTCCCTCACACCAGTTCACCTCTACAACATCTGCTTGTGCTAGGCCATGCCGCCAATGTATCCACCTATTTGTGTTGTGTCACCGCCGATCCACCTGTCGCTTGCGCCACGCTGACGCCTGCCACCATAGTCTCCCTCTTGTACACTCGAGATTGAGATGGCACCACAACCAGTTAGCTACACCCACTCGACGCTATCACCTCTTCTCGCTTGCTCAAATCCATCGCGAACATTCTTGTCCGCTCAAAGATGTTTGTCGGTATCCCTCCTTGAATTATCGATGATTCGAGCCACCGGAAGCCTCGCTCGATGTTAAGAGAACAAGGAAGATGGAGAAATGATGGTCACATGTGTGGTGCCCTAGAGCATCCTTGTTGTTTGTTTGAGCTAGCGTGGGAACAAGAGATAGTTTTTCTTTCATTTGTATAGAAAAAATGTTGAGTGAATATTTATGAGCTACCTATTATGGAACTATTGGAGGCGATCTTAGCTTAAGCAAGCATTGATTCATAGAAAAACTAGAAAGAGAAAACACAAGATTGATAGTCCTATTAGGGATTACACTATTGTTTATGCATTTGGTTCATGCACATGGAGCAATGGACTAGTATAGCAAATTTTTCTTTGCCTATTCAAACGATCATCATCATTCCTTCAATATTCCAACGTTTCCTAATCCTCTGTTTTACAACAATATTTTCGTAGAATTTTTATGTTCTTTTCTATTTCCATGCTTTATATTGCAAAGATGGTCTTAAGCAGATGACATGTGTTCGCTTTACGACGTCGACGAGGTCGTTTTCACATCAGTAAGCCAAGGAAAAGCATATGTTATGTTGGTCGGGCCGTGCACCTACTAAAGATTTGTCAATTTCGCAAACAACAATTCAGATTTGGTTGCACTGACCAAGCATTATATCAGTAAAAATCTAGTTTTTCTTTTCGAATTTTAGCAGACTTCTGTAACTTGCGTCGCCAAGAACAGTTTATTGGTTTGATTGAATTTGAAGGGAGTTATCCGGACCCGTTTCTCTTTGTTGTCTTTTGCCTTTTGTCCGTTGCATTGACTTGTCAAGGGTTTCTGTCACACGGACCAATCTGAACATGTGCTCTTGGATTGACTTGTCCTGGAAGTCACCACATCTTCTCTCGCTGTTCATACTACCTCCGTCTCTGAAATGATGAAAATCTCGGTTTTCAAGCTAGAATTAGCAGACACGTAAAATTACACATATGCCCCTATCTTTTTCCTTTGCTAGTAGTAAAATTCTCAGCAAGTCCATCCTAACATGGCCCAACTACAACCACATAATCCATGCATGTAGGCCAGTCTATACAGCGGTGCTTTTTAATGTTTTTTTATTCGGTAGATCCGACTGCTAAAGGCTGATCACATCTAGCTTTACATATCTTTGAGACATATTTTGAATGCTACATTTACATGTTTCTAGGGACGGAGGGAGTACTACTTTGATTGATTTGATCTTTTTGTCTTTTTGTCCGGTTCAAACTGTGCCACTAGTTGTAAAAAAAAAAACCTAGTGCCACTAGCTCTAATTCTTCTTTTATAATAACACCTACTACCACCGCTAACACTACTGTATGTCAGTGCCCCACTTTTGCACATTTGACCCAAAAAGTGAAAAAGAAAACGTATATGCTCCGATCCAAGGTGTCTGGTTCAAGTCTTCGGTTGTTACATTACGTACACTGTGGCACATGACACTACCGTTAAATGCCACTGTTATGCTTAAGATCACTGGTCATCACGAAGAAAACAATAAAGATTGGAATATTTTTTTAGATAAAGGAGAACACAGAGAAACCAGGGGCATGGATATTGGCCAGCCCCGATTAGAGCAATTTGGAAGTATCCCCGGTTTCTTTACCGAGCTCACCGTTCTAGACTATGCCGAAGCAGATCGAGCAAATGCCGCAAATGTCTCACAGTCGCAGGCCCGTGCCGGTGCGTGCGTCGGGGCCTCGGAACGTCAACCGCCCGCATATGCACATCCCGGTCGTGTCAGGAGGGCGTGTCGGCGAGGTGCGGGAAAGAAGTGACGCGAGACCCCCGCGGCGTTCCCTCGGTTCCCGTCACCCCGCGCCGCGCCGGCCGCTTGCAGCTTTTCCCACCGTTGGCTACCGTGACGGCGCTGTCGAGTCCCTTCGGGATCCGGCCACGCCAGCTCTCTCGGCATGCGGAACATGCCCCATGCCATGCCTGCCCATTGACCGCGCACCGCCGAGCCACATCCGGTCCACGCAGTGTCGTGCCGCGCCAGCCTACCGACCCCAGCCGAGCCGAGCCACCTTCCCCCACCTGCGCGAAACCGCGTAATCCCAGCGGGCCGCGGCACGCAGCCCCACGCCACGCATGGCATGGTGTCAGCACCTCAGATGGACGCCAGCCAGAGCCAGCCAGCCGCAATGCAATCTCCCCTTTCCTTTCCTTTCCTTGTCCTGAAAGCAACTCGCCAGCCGCGTTCACACCTAGCCCTGCCTCATCACGTCAGACATCAGAGGGCTAGGAGAGTATTTATATCGCCCCCTTTCACACCGGTCTCCCGTATCCGCCCTCGCCGCGCCAATCACACACGGCTCCGCGGCTCCTCCCATTCCGATTCCATTCCGCTCGCCTGCCTTTGACGCGCACCTACCACCGCACCAGCACGGGAGACCGATCGGCCCGACCGCAGCTCTGCCTCTGCTTGCGTGTGTTATCAACGCCCGCGAGTGAAGGAGAGACGTGTATGTTGTACATATGAGATCCCCATCCAAAGGACGGCCTCCAGCTCCAAGCGGTGGGGGTGGAGGAGCTGGAGACGACGACTTCGCCTTCTACTGCTCTTTCCTCCAGGACACCACCGCTGCCTCAGTCACGTCGCCGCTCGCCCTCGCGCCCAGCGACCCCAACCCCATCGCCACCAACGCAGCAGGGATGACCAACGGCCGGCGCCGGAAGCAGCAGCGCGGAGGAGCAGCAGGCGACGGCGGAGCCGCCGCTGGCGCTGGGGAAGAGGAGCAGGTGGAGGTCAAGAAGGAGGGCAAGAAGCGGTCCATCGCCAAGCTGCTCACCTCGCTGGCGGCGCTGGAGGCGGAGGAGCACGCGGACCGCGCGGACGCGTCCAGGCGGGAGCTGGCGCTGCTCGAGTCCAACGCCGACACCCGGTCGCAGGCCATGATGGACTACTACGCCAAGATGGAGAGCAGCTTCGACGCCACCGCCGAGTCCGAGGCCGCCGCCAGGTCCAAGCGCTCCAGGCTCGCCGCGTCGGCCGCCGCCGCGGCGGTTGTGGCAGGGGAGGAGTCGGCGGCTGCTGCTGCAGCGGCGTCCTCCGCGTCGGCGTCGCCGACGCGCGCGGCGGGCCAGGGAAGCCACCACCAGCGCCGGCTGTGGGTCAAGGACCGGTCCCGCGCGTGGTGGGACCGGTGCAACAGCGCCGACTACCCGGAGGAGGAGTTCCGGCGCGCGTTCCGGATGGGGCAGGAGACGTTCGACATGATCTGCGACGCGCTGGGCGCGTCGGTGGCCAAGGAGGACACCATGCTCCGCGCGGCGATCCCCGTCCGGCAGCGCGTCGCCGTCTGCATCTGGCGCCTCGCCACGGGGGAGCCGCTGCGGCTGGTGTCCAAGCGCTTCGGCCTCGGCATCTCCACCTGCCACAAGCTGGTCCTGGAGGTGTGCGCCGCCATCAAGTCCGTGCTCATGCCGCGCTTCCTGCAGTGGCCCGACGAGCAAGCGGCGGCGCGGTTCAAGGACACCTTCGAGCGCACCTCGGGCGTCCCCGGCGTGATCGGCGCCATGTACACCACCCACATCCCCATCATCGCGCCCAAGATCTCGGTGGCCGCCTACTTCAACCGCCGCCACACGGAGCGGAACCAGAAGACGTCCTATTCCATCACGCTGCAGGGCGTGGTGGGACCCGACGGCGCCTTCACGGACGTGTGCATCGGCTGGCCGGGCTCCATGCCCGACGACCAGGTCCTGGAGAAGTCGATGCTCCACCAGCGCGCCGCGGCCGGGATGATGCACGAGTCGTGGCTGGTGGGCGGCGCCAGCTACCCGCTCATGGACTGGGTGCTGGTGCCGTACACGCACCCCAACCTGACGTGGACGCAGCACGCCTTCAACGAGAAGGTCGGGGAGCTCCGGCGCGTCGCCGTGGAGGCGTTCGCCAGGCTCAAGTCCCGGTGGGCGTGCCTGCAGAAGCGCACCGAGGTGAAGCTGCAGGACCTCCCCGTGGTGCTCGGCGCCTGCTGCGTGCTCCACAACATCTGCGAGATGCGCGGCGAGGAGGTGGACCCGGCCATCCGCTGCGACCTGGTGGACGACGAGACCACGCCGGAGAACCCCGTGCGCTCGGAGACGGCCAAGCGCGCCAGGGACAACATCGCGCACAACCTGCTCCACCGCGGCTTCGGCGGCACCACATTCTTCTGATCGCATTCATGATCATCATCGGCTGGCTTCCTTATTTGCTTTGCTTTGCCAGTAGGTACCAAATTGATCCGGAACAAGAAAGAAATAGTGAGGGATTCTTTCTTTTCTTTTAGCCGGTAGCTTAATTACAGTAGAAGAAGATCGATTTTGGTAGGATTATTATACTGCTGCTGTTGCTGTTAGCAGCTGGTGAACGAATCACTTGATTGATCTACAGTAGTTGGCGAATGACCGACACAGGACCATGTAATTAGTTTATGTAACCACCATCTCATATGGCTACAGATTTTCCTATGTTGCAGTATGTATGCAGTTGTTCTTTTATCTAATTTGAAGAAGCCAAGAGAAGTTGAGAAAGGTGATGAATTTCAATTTCGTATGCTGTGTCCTGAGACTAGATTTCAGCACGATCGCGACGGGCCAACTGTTGATGCGTTGATATCGGGCAACTTCTCAGCAGTGCAGTACGGAGTATTGCAGTGCCTTCTTTGGATAAGGACTCGAAGGACAGGGTGCAGTGCAGATGCGGTTGATTCTACACCTCATCTTGTTTGTTTCAAGAAAAAAAAAAACACCTCATCTTGCAACAAAAGATGTAAATTTGGATTGCAGTACTCCTATCTACCACGCACTTGGACATTGCTGATAAATGCAATAGACTAGCGGTGCAGAATCTCTTGTCCTGACGACCTGACCTAGCTGAATCTTGGGACCGAAATCACAGTCATAGCCTGTCCAAACCTTCTAATCGGAGTCCTTCACTCCCTTAATTGCGCATTAATTTGACACCGTAGACAGGCATGGAACACGATGATGATGCTGAACGTGGTGAAAAGGAAACGGAAAAGTGGAAAGCGATATGACGAACTGGATAACTCTCGGACAAGCCACTTGCAGCTGCAGCGCATTCATCAAAGGCCCCCGGACTGCTCCCCTGGTTGTATGGGTCGCTATGGTTAGTACCAGGAACAAGCGCTAATTCGACCTTTGCCTGATCGATGACCATAATTAAAATTGAGCTTGCAGTTTCACACGATGTGCGTTCTTCCCCGTTCCCAGCATACAGTTGGGAGGCAGCTGCACCCTGCGCCTTGTTGATCTAGTACTAGCTGGAGAAATGTCCTCTGCTTGTGCATGACCTTTTGTGCTATCGTCTGTTCGTGCACGACATGACCTTTGTGCTATCTTGTTCAATCCTCTGCGGGAGCCTCGTCTCGTCTCCAAGGCCCCTCTGCAGATAAACCTGCCCTCAAAAGCAGGAGTACATTAGGTGCCCTCAAAAGCTCATCTCCAGAGATTGGGTGGTACGGAGAGATCGCAAGTCGCCTGCCGGTGTCAGGATCATGGACATGGAACCGGTGGTCAATTTTGCACATCTGAACAGCCATCCATCACGTCCCATAGATGCGGGCCGATGCTGACCGATGGGCGCAGGGCCTTGGATGTTTGTGCCGCCCTTCATGGGACGGCCAGCCAGACTGCTCTACTGCGCAGCGCAGCCGCAGCCGCAGCCGCAGCTGCCTGCCATTTGTGCATAGATTGGCAGGCGCCTGCTGTCAAGGGACGGTGGAGGACGACCATTTGTTGGCGCCGCCCCGGACGCGCCGATCGCGAGTCGGTGGTCTCGCAGGGCCGGACCAGCTCATGCTGTATTTCTTCTGCATATGGAAGGATACAGCAGCTTTGCCACGAACGAGTGTGTGCCAACACTCCGTGCTTTCAGTCTTTCAGACTCTGATTGCGGCGTTTTCCTGCTGATATAATACTCGTTTCTTGTCCAAAAAAAAAAAAGATCCAAGGGCTCCAATTCTCTCCATCTCTTCGGCCCTGGTCACCTGGCAAGGCAAAGCTCAATTTGTCAATCCTATAATAAGTAATGATAATTACGGAGTACATTGCATTGCACAGAGAGTGCACGGCAAGAGGATACAGACCAGCAGGAGTACTTGCAACCTCTTCTCCAGCTGGTGAAGCGCTGTCGCCCATATAGCTTTATCCAAACCGTGACCTTTTTTCTAATGTACTGTGCTGCTCAAAGCCAGCCGTGTGCTACAGTACTCTGTGATCCTCTCTGCAGGACAGCAGGAGTAGTACATATTAGAGCTAATTCAAATTGACAATTAAAACTGCTCGTCTTCTTCAGAATTATACAGCCCCTTCCTGCGCTGTAGTACAAGTCATTCGCATCATTTTGAACATGCCAGAACGGTAGTACCGAGGAGTTATCTCTTCTTTGTAGTACTGGGCATGTCCGGCAATCAGCAGGATCTCCTTTATTTTCCTTTTCAGTTGGAATGGCTTTTGGAGGAGAGAAAGAAAGAGATAGAATGAGTCATGCAGGTGAATTGACTGATCCTGCGCGCGCGCGCACTTTGCAGTTGGTGGTGGTCTGTGGAGGTGGAGCTGCAAAGGAGGCAGCAGCCGGCCAGGAGATTTGTCCACGATGCTTCCTGAAAAGGAGGTTCCTGCAGCCTAATGGTGGCCACGAAATAATCAGACTACAAATCTAAGAATGACCCAACGCAGGCAATGCCAATTGCTACTGTCCTGTGGTAATTAGAATGCCAACCTCTCCTCTGGTCCAGAAGGATCCCATCCTCGGCGGGTCCTTACCAGAGTTCCACACATCAGTGGGGCCAACTGGCCGGTGGGGATCTGCACTGGCGCCGGTTCGGCTAGCGGGTCATGGCGGATCGGCGGTTGCAGGCGGCCGAAACGGGTTGCGGTTGCGGCGGCTTAGGCCAAGCGGTATCCTCTGGGGACGCTGTTCGCAGAGGTCGTGGCGACCGGCGGACTCTGCGCGAATCGCCAAGCTCTCGTACGGACACGAGCGTGCGTGGTGAGAGAACGACCCTCTAGGAACAAGATAAGGTAGGAGCAAGAGGGACAAGATAAGAGCAATGTTGGATTGGTTTGGGCGGAGGGAGCAGGTGAGGAGCCATTGTAGTTGTGGAGCTAGGTCTCTTGCCAATGATGGCGTCAGGTAATGGTGTGTGTCCTTTGAGTGGCCGGTGGTGGGAAAGGAAGGGGGCGTGGTGATTTGAGGCGTGATGCGCGACGATGGCGGATTGGTTAGACGAAGGGGAGGGCCGCACCTCGCCGGAGTAGCAGCTCGCTGCGTCGCCAGCC
>CM041634.1:32528826-32545959 GCA_023333625.1 Bothriochloa decipiens
CCCTGCGGAGTGCGGACAGTGGGAGGTGGCTGACGGGTAGGGACAGAACGTCAGTGAGATAGATTTTTTTATTTTTTAAAAATTGTCTTTGAGGATAGATGGGCTTCGGTGGGAGGCAGGCAGGCTGACAACGTCCTGCCTGGCTCAGCCGTGGGCCGCGGCTCAGGTAGTGGAGGTAAGCACGAGTGGGCTCGCCAGCACATCAGCGAGAGGTGGGCTCAGACGCTCAGCCAGTTTTAGCCCGAAGCTGAGCAGGCCGGAAAGAGAAACCAGAGGAGTGAGCCTGGTGGACAAAAAGAAAGGAGGGACAATGAAAGAAAAGGTTTTTTTTTTGAATTTTGAAATGTTCTAAACTTTGGCAAATTCATTTGAAATCATTTGTAACCCATTCTATTTGTTGCTTGAATCTATGAATCATTTTGGAAGGAATCCAGATTTTCATAGAAACATTTCAAATCCAGATTCTTCTCAATAAAAAAGTTTCAGGTGACGAATCACAGTCACTTTAAGAGATCGATTAAATAACATGTTGAATTCTGATTTATTAAAAATACATAAATAAATATATGGTTTGAAAATGATTTAAAAGTTTTTGTGGGTGAAGAGAAACTTAATTGTAACACATTTTGATTTGTTCCACTTAATACTTTGAAAAAAAAATGTAAGATGCATGTAGATCGAGAATCGGAACCGTGTGAAACAAAGTTCTAGCTGTTTCTATTGCTAACATATAGGACACCTGAAACGTTCCAGTTTTGATTCTTGATCTCCAAAACTCGTATGGCAACGCTTCACTAGTTTCCAACTAGAACCGGAAATAATCCTCTAGCCGATCGGGGCCTAGTATAGAGTTTTCAAAATAAGATCATTCGGAACAACATTTTTGCAAATGTTCTATTTAAATACTTTTTAAACTTCATTTCGGAAACTAATAAAACTATGCTTTGAGAAAACAACTAATTTGAACCCAAATTTTAAAATGTGATTTCAAAACTAATTTGATATTATTTGAAAATGTGTTTTAAATTAAATTAGAATTTAAAACCTTTACAAATTTTCATTTGAAACTATTATTAAACAAAAAAAATTAAAACTTGCAATCTAAACTTGAACTCATTTTCGAAACTAGGGTTTGAATCATAACTTCTAGACCACTATTATTTAGAAAATATAAGGAAAACTCCAATTGGATGAGATACTTTATATCATCATTATATATTTAGAGAATACAGTTTTATAAGGCCTTGTTTAGTACGTTGGCGAAATGTTTTTAGGTCTGAGATGTCATAGGGGATGTCGTGCACGGTTACCAATAAAAATCAATTACATATTCTTCAGTAAATCATGAGACAAATCGATTTAGACTAACGCCATTTGCACAAGTACAACTGTAGCACTTTAGTGTAAAATCATAGATTAATTAGATTTAAAAGATTTATCTTATAAAATTATTATAAATTATATAGTTAGTATTTCGTTTATATTTCATACTTTATGTATGTATTGCAATATTTATAGGATATGAAAAAAGGCTTTTAGGGTGAAAACTAAACAAGGAGCTCAAAAACACGAGCGGAGACCTGTCCAGCCAAATGCGACGCGTAGCGTTTTGTTCTTTCGCCACCGTCCTACGGTGACGTGCTCGTTCTCCCCTCCACGTGTTGTGCGCGCACGCCTTGGTCCAACTCGGACTGAGGACGAAGCTGGGCCCAACTGACGCGTAGGTCCCATCTCACAACAGCCAATGACAGTGCTCCAGACCGGACCTCCAGTCGGACCCACTGACCCAGAGACGGAAGGGGCATTTCCGTAATTTGTCCGCTCCATTTCTTTTCACGCAGCGAGAGGGAGGAGCGCACGCGGCGCACATGGGCGTGCGAGCCCGATGCGGTGTTTGCTGTTCGGCCGTCGCGGTTACTATTACTTACTACTCCTGGCCTGCCAGAGTGCCGGCCGGGGCACGTGGCTCGTGTCGCTCTGTTGCCTGCTCGTCACGTTGCCATGGTTTGGCCAGAAAACACGCGGCAGCGCCGATAGCTGGTGTGTCATTTTCTGCGTTTCTTTCTCGCTCACTATCAGGCCCCTTTTTGTGGAAAGAAGAAGATGTTTGAGCCGCTCACGCAAAACAGCTGGTAGCTCATCAGCCTTGGCCACAAGATTTCAGGTGTAAATTGTGTACCGTACCGCTCTGTACAACTGTATTACTCGTTATTAAACCTTTATTTTAAGTTTTTATAGTTACTTCGAAGTCCTAAATAAAAATTATATAGTAGATGATCTCAACAAACCTTGAGTTTAACTAAATTATAAAACAATGCACTAATATTTATGACACAAATATGCATAATTAAATTGATTACATCTGATATTTTCATTATTAACCTACTATAAGTAAAACATTGACACTAAAATTAATTAAACTTGATTGTCGATATGAACATGGGACGCCATATGGCCATCGCACCGTGGGCAGCAGATGGCAGTGCGGCAGTGGCAGGCCAAACCTGACAAGCAGGGCAATGATAGACCAGCCGTACGCCTTCCATCACTCCCATCCCTCCACCTCACAGGCCTAGCACTGTAGCTTGTTCCTCAGTTCGCTGTCCTGCCCCGCGGGCCCCGCGCCCCGCCTCCACGCGCCCCTCCCCAATCATCGACACGCGCCCCCGCAGCCCGCCGCTGCCGGGTGCTCGCGGCGGCGCACCCGATCCCCGCGGCGCGGCCGCCGCGCGTCCCGTCCCCACACTGGCGCCGGCCTCGACACCTGTCCCTCACACGCGCGCGGGCACACGGCGAGTGCACGTAGCTCCCCTCCCCTCCCCTCCCTCGCCCATCGCCTCTCTCCCTCCTTTCTGAGTATTTCCCAGCTCAACGTTACCCAAACAACGGCTGCCAAATCTCCCTCCGCTTCCGCGCTCCCCACAGGTCGAGGAGGGCGCTGCTCGCCGTCCGCCTTGCTCGCTACTGCACGACGCACTTTGGTGGTGGTGGTGGTGCCGCTACTCTCGTTCCTCGCGACTCACGAGGGGGGCGTTGCCTGCCTGCCTGCCTGTGTGCTTTTGGCGATTCGGGGGCTTGGAATCGGATCCGCGTGTGCCTGCCTCCGAGGTTCGGGCGCCGGATTTGGGGACGGATCAGCGCAGATCTGGAGGCACATGAGGAGGCGGCGCCGGAGAGGTAGCGGGAGCGGGAGCGATGCGGTGCTTGTGCGAAGGACTTGAGCCGCTCTGGGAAGGTGATCCTGGAGGAGGTGGCGGCGGCGGAGGCGGAGGGGGAGGCTGGAGAAGGGATGGAGGACGTCGTAGCGGTCGTGGCGCCGCCTCTCGCCGCGCCGGCGCCGGCGCCGGCGCCGGCGTTTAGCCCCGCCGCGGCGGGGCTCACGCTGATCGCTGCCGCGGCGGCCGCGGACCCGATCGCCGCCGCGGCGGTCGTTGGAGCCATGGAGGGGGTCTCCGTGCCCCCGGTCAGGACGGCCTCGGCGGTGGACGACGACGACACGCTGGCGCCGGAAGCAGGGGAAGGGGGGGATGCCGACGCGTCGGTGGCCGGGAGCCCGTGCTCGGTGGCAAGCGACTGCAGCAGCGTGGCCAGCGCCGACTTCGAGGGGCTTGGGCTGGGTTTCTTCGGCGCGGAGGGTGGGGGCCCCATGGTGTTCGAGGACTCGGCCGCGTCCGCGGCCACGGTCGAGGCGGAGGCCAGGGTCGCGGCTGGTGGCAGGAGTGTCTTCGCCGTCGACTGCGTGCCGCTCTGGGGCTACACCTCCATATGCGGCCGCCGCCCGGAGATGGAGGATGCCGTTGCTATAGAGCCGCGATTGTTTGACGTGCCTCTCTGGATGCTCACCGGCAATGCGGTGGTCGATGGGCTCGATCCGATGACGTTCCGCTTACCTGCACATTTCTTCGGTGTCTATGACGGGCACGGTGGTGCGCAGGTATTCTTACCGTTCATTAATGACTTCCTATTAGCAGGCTCATTTTTGGTACTCTACTCAAGTCTGTATGTACCTAAAATCGAGCAGACAGTTGTTGGTACAGCTACATTGAGTGACATTTGCTCAATTCGTTGTAGGTAGCAAATTACTGTCGGGAACGCCTCCATATGGCCCTATTGGAGCAGCTGAGAAGGATAGAGGAGACCGTGTGTGCTGCTAACTTGGGAGACATGGACTTCAAGAAACAGTGGGAAAAGGCCTTTGTGGATGCTTTCGCTAGAGTGGATGACGAGGTTGCGGGCAAGGCGATCAGGGGAGGTGGTGGCGAAGCAGGCACAAGCAATGCTGCTGTGGCACTTGCACCAGAACCTGTAGCACCTGAGACTGTTGGTTCAACGGCAGTCGTCGCTGCCATCTGCTCCTCGCATATCATTGTCTCTAATTGTGGAGATTCACGGGCAGTGCTCTGCCGTGGCAAGCAGCCCGTGCCTCTGTCGGTGGATCATAAAGTAAGCTCTCCTGCAACGCTGTTTATTTGCATCACCATTCACTTCACATGTTAATCAGATGTTGACTGCTTTGCTCTTTTCGTTCTTCAGCCTAACAGGGAGGATGAATATGCAAGGATTGAGGCAGAAGGTGGCAAGGTCATACAATGGAATGGCTATCGAGTTTTCGGTGTTCTTGCAATGTCGCGATCAATTGGTATGCCTTTTATTACTCTCCAACACACTAGTTTATTACTATATACTAAGTCACCTTGGTTTACTGTTCATGCAGTGATTTGGATAAGGAAATTTGAATAAAGATCTGTTATTGTATTACTATTTGGTTTATTAGTTCATCAACATCTCTGCAGCCTCTAGTTTTGGTGACATGGAATGTATTAGTTATTATCAATTTTTTTTACCTGGTGATTCTACAATTCTTAATAGTTTCTGGTCCATAACAGCACAATAATATGCATTGAAGGACCATTACCTAAATATCATTTGTGTTGATTGATTATTGAGGCTACTCTGCTGTAATTTTTTACAAAAAAAGGAGTTACGACAAATTAACAGTCTAGCATGATAAATGATAAGTTATCTGGCAAAAAAGGAATGTTATATAAGAGCTGTTTTTTTTTGTTACTTGCCAAAATATTTCTGGCTTTAAAGTGAGCAACAATCTGTGTTTATTAAGTGGCAAGGAACCATTTTGTTCACGTTAGCATTACTCCAAATTGTATATTACACGACTTTCATACTTAACAGGCTTTTTTCTGTGCTGTAATATTTTTGTAACTTACAATTTCCAAGCACTTCACGTCTTTCCTAGAACTGTTAAATTCAAGGAAGCCATGAAAATGGATTTAGAACATGGCACTGAATTCAGATCCTGTTCAAATAGAGCATCCAAAGATCCTGTCTGCAATGTTCCTTATACCCTGAACATTCTGATTCCGGCTCCACTCAATTCTGTCTCAAGTTTCTAATTTTCTATTGGCCACGGAAGGTCTGGGTCCTACAATGTTTAAAAGCAATCTTTCTTGTGGAATTATAGGAGCACTATCATAGAGGGAAGAAAAAAAAATATGCATCCCGAATCACCATAAGACCAATAGCTTGTGATACTTTCTTGGTTCCATACATGGTTGAAAGTCACAGAGGCCTGGTAGCTGTATGGTTTGGTCATGCTCTTTGTATGCTCGCTTGGCGTAGATAGGTGATAGATCTTCCCTATACTCTTGTTCTGATGTCTATGCTCTGCCGTCTACCGTATTTGCTTTCTGAGCCTGGGGAAACTAGGCAGCCTAGAAAAAAAAATGCCCTCCCCCTTCTTTCCCTAACCAAGTCTATTTTGTAATGGTTGTGCACTAGGGAGCAGTTGAGGAGAAATTTGTACACCATGGGAGTAATGGAATCCTAGGATGTTTTCATTTCTGGGCATTCTACACCTTTGATATTCTGCTGCATGCTGCCTTTTGAGTTCTTGACTTCTGAAGTACGATGTTTTCTATTGTCATTCTACAATGTTTTGATGTTTGTCTGTATACAGTGTAGAACATATATCTTTACACTAATTTCAGAATGTGTCTCCTCTGCTATGAACTTTGACCTATTGTGAAAGTGAGCATGTGTGTTGTTAGGTCTCTTCTGTGATCACAGAGGATGTTTTCTCTTGCTATTGATTATGTTACCCTAAGTGGACCATACTCAGGACATGCCATGTTCTTTTACTTGGAACAAAAGATTCCAAGATACAAAAGGTATTATATGATTAGAACTTTAATGGATTCTATCTGTCGCAGGTGACAGATATTTGAAGCCATGGATAATTCCAGTCCCAGAGGTAACAATAGTTCCACGGGCTAAGGATGATGAGTGCCTTATTCTTGCCAGTGACGGCCTCTGGGACGTTATGTCAAATGAAGAGGTATGTGAAGTTGCTCGCAAGCGGATACTTCTGTGGCACAAAAAGAATGGCACAAGCTCATCATCAGCCCCACGGGTTGGTGATTCTGCAGACCCAGCTGCTCAAGCAGCTGCTGAATGCTTGTCAAAGCTTGCTGGTCAGAAGGGGAGCAAAGACAACATCACTGTTGTTGTAGTTGACCTGAAAGCACACCGTAAGTTCAAGAGCAAAACGTAACCATGATGGCTTGATGGACAATTATTATAGCGATAAGTTGCTAGGAACCTAGATTTGGAGAATCCAAATTTGGTCAGTTTAGCACACTGCCTTAGTACATTACTTGCCCAGTTCTTTATTTTCTCAGTTCTTTTTAAGCCATTTGGGCTGCCAAGGGCTTTATTCCCCGTATATGTTACAGATTGCGAAATCCGTGTCAGGGTTTATGTTTCCTGACCGTAGTGGCGGTCCTATTTTCATTTTTCTTTCTTCGTTGCCCTGTATTCTTTTTGTCAAGCTGGGCGTCCAACTATCTGGCAATGTACATTTGAGCTTGTAGGGTACAAAAGAAACGAAGTGTTATAAAGGGTCTGTATCCTGCCTGCCCTGAATTTGGGAAATCTATCAATTGCATCAGCTGGTAATACAAGTATGTTTTTTGGACTCGAAATTTGGATACTGGTTGAAATAACCGAATGGTCTAAAAAGAGTTCAGTTGGGCTAAAAAAGTTTATAAAGCAGCGACCTTAGTCTACATAAATTTGTGCAGCATATGCGTGGTAAGGTTTTAGGACCTTAAAATGTATATATACATAAACTTGCAATCTTGACTTGCATGCCATCAAGCCCTTTTGAATGCCCCTATAATATATGTGTAATACTAGGAGCTACTGTAAATACCAAATCAATTGTGCATCTCTGAAAATAGCAAGCCAGCTCGTCAAATCTTAAATTAATAATACCGACGATATCTGAACAAAATACGTACAGAGATAGCAAGTCAGGCCCAATTGCAATAATTTACTGATCGATTTGGGGATGCATAGTTTATATATTATGATCCATGATAATATAATTGGGTACTCTATTTATTTATTTCTTTTAAGCATATACTTTTACGCGCATGAGGACCCGTTTGGCAGAGCTATGCTCCCTGATTCTACGAGGAAGTGATTTTGTGCCCTGATTCTTGGGTGAAATAATTTTGTCGCTGAAATAGATTCCTTTTAATTCTTTGGTGTAAACTCTCAAAATTAGAATAGAGAATCACTTCACAGAAAGAATCAACTTTTTCCATCTTTCAGTCTCTTAGTTTATTCTAGAGAATCACTTCATAGAATTAGAGAGAATCACTTTTTACTAAAAAAAAAAATGTTTGACAGCCTAGGAGTGACTCTCCTTGAGAATCCGTTCCGTGGAGTGCTCCCAAACAGACCATGAACTCGCTGCTTTTAAGCACAACATCAATCAAGATTGTGCCGCAGCTCGTTTGCTAGCTCTATAATACATACACACACCACTAAGACTGTTTTCTCAGATGAGCACACGAGCATACGGTACGTCGCCTCGGAAGAGGGAGAGGGAGAGGGCGATGACGATGGCAGCGGCCGAACCAGCAGCACAGATAAACCACGCTCCAACTTCGGTGACCTGCGGGGATATGGCTATTATTGTCGTCGCAGACTCGCAGGGCTCGCGGTGCTGGCCTTTCTTCGCTGCGATGGTCTGCGTCACCGCCGCCGAGCAGCAAGGTGGAATACCAGCCTGGAGTCATTAGACGGCGCCAGCAGCCTCGACGAGGCGGATCCGTTGCAAGATATCTGCTCCTCTCTCGTTCGTTGAGGGAAGAGGCCGGCGGTGATCGAGGATGATGATGTACGAGTGGACTCATGGTGTCAACATGGACAGTCTTAGAATAAGTATCCTAAGAGAGGGGGCACGACCCCCCTATTTACGCCACATGCTCCGATACAACAAAGTCGTTCTCGTCGAATGTACGTTTGACGATCTTGTCAGCTATGTCTTATCAGATCGGGATAATGTCTTGGCTATTTTCCCTCTATCATCATCATCATTATTAATCTTCGTCCAGGATATCACATAGACGAAACTAGAGCATCGTGATCCGATGCTCTTCGTCTCTAGGGATAAATTTAACTAATCTAACAACATTGTTCTTTTGTTCAAACTCCTTCTCTAATTTCTGTTGATTATTGAACACATTATTATTCTTCACACGTCTTCATTGTAAGATCCGCATGTGAATATGAGCTAGTTGTGTCGCGGTGTTATAACTATATATTTATATATATTTTTATAAAGTTAAACCATAAAAAGATTCCTCTCAACATGCAACCTATCCATATAATAATTCACTAGAACTTATAATTATAGCCAACTAGCATATGTAATTGCGATAGTTTCAATAACATAACTATCTCACTAGAGATTTCTCTCAACATGCAAGTTATCCATATAATAATCCACTAGAACATATAATTATAACCACTAGCACATGTAATTACAAATAGTTTCAAATATAAATAATTTAATTTCTTTTTAAATTATTTGGTATTCCCATGCATGCGATACGGAGCGCTGAGCGCCGTGATGTGCCTGCCGGACAGGCCTTCTATAGTTATATCTATGTCCTACGTGGACACTGTTTTTTTTTTTTAGTATAGAGAGCAAATTGTCTCTGTTATTGCGGGTGCCCTAAAAATTGAATCCCAGGGAAATGAGGAATGATCGGCCATATGGGCCTCCAAGTGAATCATGGGCTGGCACCGTTCCTCCACTCTCGAGAGGGCCGCCGAAAAAACCCGAATACGAGCGCCCCTGGCTTCTCGCCTCCTTCAGCCAAAACCCTAGCTTGCATCCGCGCCCGAACGACGCCTCGCAGACGAGGGTCGCCCTCCTGCCGCCAGAAGCTTCCAGGAGCATCAGCGATGGTGTGGTTCCAATGCGAGGACTGTGGCGAGAACCTCAAGAAGCCCAAGCTCGCCGGCCACTTCCGCTGCTGCTCCGCGTACAAGGTCAGAGCGCCACCCGACTCTCTTCCCCTGTTCCGGTTCCTTTCTGGACCCATCTTTGGCGCCGTGGTGGCTAATTGATGTTTCTGTTGCGCGGCTGCAGCTGTCATGCATCGATTGCGGCGAGTTCTTCAGCCAGGAAACCGTGCAGGCGCACACCCAGTGCATCTCCGAGGCCGTGAGTTCCTCCGCACCTCTCTCTAAGTGCCTTGCTCAATCCTCACTGTAGTGTGAAATTTACTGCTCCGCTCTGCAATTTCAATGAAACGATATGTGTCTGACCATGCAATTGGTGCCTGTGAACTGCTGTTGCATTGGATTGTGGGTGTTTTTATTTTTTCGCTCCCCTGTTGCTACTTTAATGTGGCTAGGCAATGTTGGTTGGCTACTGTTTGGAGTGCATAAGCATGTTCATTTTTGTTGATATTCCCTCTGTTCTGAAATATATGGGATCCAAGTTTGTCCTAAGTTGATCAACTTTATAGAGAATTAACATATACCACACATAGGTAAATTATGAGAATATATTTCATAATATATCCAATGATACACCGTTCTTCTTTTCTATAAGTCTGTTTAAACTTATCATTGTTTGACTTAGGACAAACTTAGCACTGTTACTGTCATTTCTTGCAATTGTTGGTAAGCTATACTATAAGTTACAGTCTGCATGTTATAACCATGAAGGCTTATGTTACAGTATGTGGAGGCTCTGATTTCTAACTGAGCAGTTCCTTCTTATGTACAGATTACTATATATATAGGAGTATAGGACTCTTCGGAGTGTGTTCACCAGAGTTAGTGCATTCAGTAGCTAAATAGGGCCTTGTAAAGTTTTAAGTGTACGCTGAAAAATGACATGTGGGTACTGTGGCTATTGTTATACGTGCAAATTATAGTATTCAATCCAGTGCTGATTTCTACTGTATTTGTTTTCATTCAGGAGAAGTATGGTCCTAAGGGACAGAACAAGCCATCCAATGGTTTACAGGGTAAGGCAGATAAGCCAAAGCCAAATGCAGATGTTGATATCAATGTTGGGCTGTCGACACGGCCTCCTTGGTTCTGTAGGTGTGCCAATTTGATCCCTTAGTACATATACACAATAATTATTACAGATGGTTATGTAGTAACAGTGCTGATGCCATAGTTTTAAACCATCTTTACTCCTAACCAAGTAACCATAGAGGTGTTGGTTGTGATCAATGTTTATAGCTTATTTCTATGCTTCTGAATTCTTCCGTTGATAAAAATCATGCTTGGTACTGTTTTGGTTTTTTAGATTAATACTCACATGGAGGGCAAATACATCTATTTAGATGACTAGACATGGCAATGCGATTAATCAAGAGGTTTCAGTTATCTTTGTAGTTGCAAACGTCTGTGATTGTAAGTTCAATTTTTAGCTTTCCTTTTCCATTTAGAAAAGCTTGCTTGGAACTATTAAAGTTTTTGGTAGTACATCTTTCTTATGAATGAGGGGCCTGGGCACCTGGTATGTTGGTAGAGTCTTTCCATTTGTGGCCTGGAGGTCCTAGGTTGAACCCAGTCTCATAGCAAAATCAAGCAAGGGTAATGCTGTCTAGAAATTCCATTCCCAGATGTCACCCTGTGTGGGAGCTTTCAGTACTGTGTATGCCCCTTTTTATGTTATGGCAGAGTGTGTATATGTAGACAACCAAACATACATTCTACAGTAAACAGGGTAATGTAAAGGCCAAATTTTTCTATTTTTCTTTTAAGTTGCATCTCTCTTACATACAAAGGTTAGGTCTTCTTCTGTTTCATTGGAGTGTTATATTTTCCAAGTGCCTTTATCATGTATATTGGCTGCTAGGTTGATTTTTGATGATGCTTTTTTGTAGACAATTTGTCATTGTTGTTTATATAAGCAATATCGGGTTTATCCCTGTTGTCAGCAGATTGCACATGCATTCAAGTTCTTCACTTGAAGTGTTTTGATCTTTGTTTCAAAGAACTCAGTAGCTGCTTAGATATCTTGGAACTGTGTACTTATTGTGAATTTGCATGACAGCCTATGCAAGACCACTACCACAAGCAAGCAAACTCTCTTACTGCATGCTGATGGGAAGAAGCATAGGGCAAAGGCGAAGGCCTTCCATGCTTCTCAGAAACAAAAGGATGGTGCAGAACAAACTCCAGATGTGAAAAAAGCTGGAGCTGTACCCACAAAAGAATCTGCTCAAGTAAATGGTGGTGTGAGTGGTGATCATGAAAGAAATGAAGATAAAGATGCTGTGAAAAGAAAACGAACGGATGGCATGACCATAGAGGAGCCAGATGGCACAAAAAGACAGTGTTTAACAAGTTCAAGCGTTGGAGAGGTGACGCAGTCTGGAGGTGAGAAGTCAGAAAACAAAGCGAAGAGTAAGGCTGATGAACTAGCAAATGGTGCCGACTGCAAAAGTGTTCAAAAACAAAAGATAAAATGGAAGAAACTTATTACCAAAACACTGAAGACGGTGAGCCTAAAAACGTTTGATCTTGTCCTATATTGTTGCATCCTTTAAACTATATGTTGTTCATAATTGTGCTGGTTTATTTCAGAATGCAGATGGAGTTATGAAGCTAAAGAAGCTACAAAAGCTAATCTCCAAGGAGCTCAAGGAATGTGGTGTCTCTGAAGACAAGGAGGTGCTCCGTGCTACCTTGATGGATAAAGTAATCAATCATCATGAAACGAATCTAGCTACTTTACCTTCTGTTTCTCTCCCCTCGATTCCAATTTTAGAGCATTTTGTTTATTAATGCATCTTCCATTTACTGCTGCTTGTTGCAGATAGCTTCAAGCTCCAGATTTTCTGTTGATGGCAAGCTTGTTAGACTGGTTGCCAAGAATGAAGAAGAATCTTAGGAAGAGGTTTTCAGTCATTTGTTGGCATTGTTTCTGGTCTCATTCTTTGGTGTCAACTTTCAGATGGCTTATAGCCAAGTTTTGGTTAAATCGAGTGCATGAACCATCAATTTTTTATCCATGAGCTGTAGACTGTATTTTCTTGGCAACCGTTCAAAAGTGAACTTGTAATTCTTTATACTGTCAAGCAATGCCATGATGGAGGCAGTATCTGGTTGTCTGATTGACGGAAGATTTGCTATCACGGAAGTAGCTAAGTTTGGAAAAGGTAAACTCTGCATAAGAACTGATCTACTGAATTTCTGTAATATACTGCGGAGACATTATCGTAGCGTCGTCACAAATTAGTTGGGATCAAAAACTGCGGCGCAACACGAATCTGGTGGATGTTGAGACTCGCAAGCAGGCGGCGCACGAGTTTTGGGTTGGTTTGGTTTCCAACTATAACCAGCGCGGGCTCATCGGCAAGTCTTGTTGTTCCACTTGCAGTGGGCATGTAGCAATCATTAGTGGCTTCAGGCAGTCAAATGGTTAGCTTCAATTCTCCGGATTCCACACGCTGGTTATACGGCATATATATGCTTTTGCTTGACTTTGAAGGAAACCGCCGAAAACTGCAGTTGTATATGTGTGTACACTGCCTGTTGCGAGTCTCAACATCCACCAGGCATAGTACAGTAGTATAGTATTATGTCATGTTGGCAACGACACGTCAAATACGTATATGTGTCGCATTATATGTCTGCAGATTAGTTTTTTTTTTTTATGTAGCTGGTGGACTCGAGCGGTCGTCGTGCTACAAGTAGTCATCGTAGGACGTAGCATTTGGTTACTCCTGCACTACACGAGCTGGATCCCTCGATTCGTGGACTGGCCAATCATTTGTTCTGAAAGCCTCCTGGAAAGTGCGCACCGACCATTCCAACTACCGGTCCCAGCGTCCACACACCACAGTTTGTGCGGTTGCCGCGGCGCCATCCGCCGGTCTCGCTCTCGCCGTCGCCGCGCGCATGGACCATCATCATCCCTGCTGCTGAGTGCTGCATCCCTATTGTGAATAGTATGATTAAATAACAAGAGACAGCACCCGGCCATCCATGCCTGCTTCGAGGGCCAGGGCAGGCTCCCAGATCACACCACACCCCTGCTCCTCCGTCACTCTCATGGCGTGCCCATCAACACGAAACCTGCCTGTCAGTGTGTGATGAAATACACGCGCGCGCACAGAACCAACCAGGCATGCATTACGAGAGAAAGTTAATCACGGACAGCAGAGAGGATTAGTAGAAATGAAGCAGCAGCAAAAATATCAATGTGATGATGGACATTGGCGTACGGAATGGTCAAATGGTAGATTGGTGGAGCGGAATTAATGGAGGCTGGATTGACTGCATTCCTTAATTTGTTTACAAGCAACACAGCAGCACCTGATTTCTCTCTAAGTCTCTGTATTCCTTCTTTTCTGGCCAGCTGACTAGCCTGTGATCACTATAGCTGGTTCGTGTTATGAGTACTTTGGATGGGACATAACACAACACTAGGGTAGGCCTAATGACTCAATAATCGACTGATCGTAGTTACCGCACCAAATTAACGCGCTGCGTGCGATCATCACAGCCAAAACCAATGCTTACTCCTGTTGCTGCTGGAGTCGTAGCAGTTACCTTGTATACCCCGCAAATGAGCAACGTGTAGCATTTTCTGGAGGAACAATCAATCCCGCGATTTTAATTTATTATGCTTGGAATCTTGGCATACTCCTACCTAGCAAGCATTCCTTTTTTTTTTTTTCTGAGTAAGTACGTACCAGGGCCGGGCATCAGGAAAGGCAAAGAAAGAAAGGGCACCGCGGAGTACGTGTTACGAGTTTGAGTGAAGTAGTGTGCACTCCTGTTGGTCTGGCCATTTCATATTTGAGATGAGATGGTCGTCGCGTGAATGATGAGCCATCGCTCTGCTGGGCTCCGCGGATGATGGATGGCAGCGCGCGGCCGGTAGCGCCCGGCAACAAAAAAGGGCGATCGAGGTCAGGGCATGATGATGGCATGATCGCGTTGGAATTGATCTCTTCACCAGTTGGTCCAATGGCCAACTAGACCCTTGATCTGCACCCTGATCGGAGGTGCCTAGCCCAACGCTTGGCTGGTGGACCCCCGTCGCACAGTGCCTATAAGAAGATGTGGGGGCCACTGACTCGAGAGACGAGGTTCACTATAGCCGCTACACCCTACCGAGAAACCCTGCCTATCAGGATGGCGCTGCCAGCGACGGAAAGCGCCACCGGCGTCGCCACTGCTCCACCTCTTCACCGCTCGTCGCTGTCCTAGCGCAGAACTTCACCAGCGAACCTATGACGGCCAGATCGGTCTCCGTGAAGACCCACGGTGTGTCTCTACCTCTCTTCTCTTATCTCCCTCTCCCTCTGGATCCGGTTCATGATCTACATTATTTATCACAAAATAGAGAAGAACCACCCACTGATCTAGAATACCTATCAGATCGATCGGTCGATTCTATGCCGGTTGCCAGTTCAGACAGCCCAATGACGCAGCGGAGCCAACCCAAACCAAACCTGAACCATTCTGGCCTGGGCACCGTACCGTCAGGGTGGACGCTTACCCCGTGCGTGTTTTAGGCAGGACAGGCCATGCTCATGATGCATTTGCAGACGGAGTTGACGCCGTGGTTTTGGGATCTGCAGCTGCATCCAGCTGAACAATCAGTCATGCCAGCTCCAAATGGCTTGCGTTGCGTTGCGTTGCGGCGACGCCGCAGGTCTCTTATGTCACGAACATCGTATGTATGGAATGGAAGTATGGAAATGTGCGTGCGTAACGTCTCCCTCTGCTCCTCTTGTGGTGGGAGGGAAAGGGAATCATATCATGGGCATGCAAAATGGCAGCCGAATCGGTTACCTTTGCCGTTCATGGCGGCCCGCCTGCCAGACGGACACCAGGTCGACGCGTGAGCGTCACCTGCCGAATGCTGGTTCGCCGCCCGGTTTTCTGCCGGAGCTCCTCCTCCGGTCCGCAGCGAATCGCTCGCCGATCGGAAAGACGTTACGCCAACTTGTCAGCTCACATCACACGGCATTGCTTGCTCGTCTCCCGCACACCGCCAGCGTGAGGCGCAGGCGCTCCAATGCGCAATATAATGCTCGATCGATGCCACTCACTGCTCAGACCACGACGAATTGTTCGTTGCGGCCTCGTACTGGCAGGCAGAGGACGCAGTACGTACTCGTACCATCTCTACCTGTCAGCTTGGCCAAAAAATCAACACGGTGCCGCGCATCCCACATTGCTGATGCTGATGCTGATGCTGATGCAGCGAAGCTTCGGTGCACAAGCGCGTGGCTCTTGTAGCAGTGGCTCTCCTAATCATTCCCAATCGTACGCGGCTGGCGGCTTCCTTCGTCCCAAATTAATCAAAATCGTCGCGGCATTTCGTTTCGTGCGAACCAAGACCAGCAATCAAGCAGAGCAGGGCACCGTTTTTTTTTTTTTAACCCAAAACACGACCTGTCATCTCGTACGAGTATATATATATATATATGTTGGTGTCTGTGAGCTCAGGGAGACAGAAGAAAGCAGGTAGCTAGGACAGCCAGAGAAACTTCAGCCGAAAAGCCAACAGCAACGTCACAGAGCAGACCAGAGAGAGGCGGCGCTTTGCCCTTTTGCCGTTGGATTCGCCGCGCCGGGGAGCCAACGACGCCAGCGGCAACGACGGAGCGGCTGCGGAGCAGGAGGAACTGGGACTGGGATGGACGGCCAGGTGAGGGATCCTTCTGTGGCCTCGGCTGACGGCGCCGCGCCGAGCACGAGCGGTAGCGCGCCAGCGCACTACGCCGACGCCTACGACGACAATGCGGCCGGCGGCGGCGGGCCCAAGGTGTGGGTCCTGGTGCTCCTCTTCGCGCTGCTCCTGCTGCCGTTCCTGCCCTCCGCGATGCGCCGCGGCGGGGGGACGCCCTGGGCAGGAGGAGGTGGCGGTACTGGAGGAGGGGGAGGAGGGGGCTACCGCCGCGGCGGGATCAACTTCAAGAGCGGCTGGGACGTCGTCAACCTCTGCCTCGTGCTCTTCGCCATCCTCTGCGGCCTCCTCGGCCGCAGCAGCAGCGGCGACGGGGACGGGGACTCCTCTTCCGCCGCCGCAGCGGCTTCCGGAGCGCCGGCGGCCAAGGACGATCATCGCCAGGCGTCCTCGGCGCACTCCGCGGAGCACGTCACGGCGGCGACGACTACGACGAGCTCGGGGGAGTGGGAGGAGGCAGCCTACGACGACTCCATGTCCGCCATCTACGCCAGCCTGTCCCGCACCAACCACGCCCATGACGCCGCGGGGGCGATCCGCCGGATGAAGAGCAGCAGCTCCTACCCGGAGCTGCGCCAGGGAAGCGACGGCGTCTGGTCCCTCGCGTCCCCGGAGGCCGCCTGGCGCTTCTACGACGACGCCGAGCTGTACCGGGCCCGCCGCCCGGAGCGCCAGGAGCGGACCTGGGACGTCCACCCGCACGGCAGGACGACGGAGGTCAAGACCATCCCCGTCGACACCTTCGTCGAGCGCGGTCGGGCCGAGCAACAGCCTCGGGAGCCGCGGAGGCGGAGGCGGAGCGTCGAGAGGCTCCCCAGGATGGCCGAGGTGGACGAGGAGAGGCCGCATCAACAACAGGCGCCGCCGAGGCTCAGGAGGTGGAACTCCGAGGTGGTTGACGTGGTGCCGGAACAGGAGGCGAGAGTGGTGGCGCCGGCGAGGAGCACGAGGTGGGATTCGGAGGTGGCGGACGTCATCATGCCGGAGTGGGAGGCGCAACCGGCGCCGGCGAGGCTCAGGAGGTGGAACTCGGAGTCGTTGGATAGCATACTGGAGCAGGAGGCGAGAGTGGCGCCGACGAG
>CM041634.1:32545969-32645963 GCA_023333625.1 Bothriochloa decipiens
GAAGATGGAATTCAGAATCGTTGGATAGCATACTGGAGCAGGAGGCGCCGGTGGCTCCGGCGAGGAGCAGGAGGTGGACCTCGGAGGCGGTGAACGTGATAACGGAGCGGGAGGCGGCGGCGGCGCCGGCAAGGAGCAGAAGGTGGAACTCAGACGCGGTGGATGTAATACCGGAGCAGGAAGCGCTGGTGGCCCCGGCAAGGAGCAGAAGGTGGAGCTCGGAGGCGGTGAACGTGGTCCCGGAGCAGGAACATCCTGTGGTGATGATGGCGCCTGCTGCTCCACCACCACCGCCTCCGCCGCCGGCGCCTGTTCGACGGCGACGGCACAGCGTCGAGAAACTGCCGAGCCCAGAGGAACTGGAGCAAGAGATAGTAGTGGAAGAGGTGAGGAACCCGATGCCGCCGCCATCGCCGGCCATGTTCCCCCCTGGAACGCCACCACCGCCGCCCCCTCTTCCGCCTCCCTCGACGGTGTCGCGCAGCAAGAAGAAGAAGCGCAGCGGCAGCGTGGGCGGCGCCAAGGAGCTGGCGTCCGCCATTGCTACGTTCTACCAGAAGAAGCGCAAGAGCATCACCATGAAGGCCAAGCGGAGGCCCCACCACCACCACCATTCCGATGGCCACTACTCGTCGCCGTCGTCAGATGCGTCGGCGAGCCCGGACTCCACTGCTCGGACCACCAACTCCGCCCCGCCGCGGCCGCCGCCTCCACCACCGCCCCCTCCCCCGCCACCGCCGTCCTCCATCTTCTCCAATCTCTTCAAGAAGGGCAGCAAGAGCCGCCGCATCCACTCCGTCGCGCCACCGCAGCCGCCACCCCCGCCTCCACCCACTCGCCTGTCCAATAAGAAACCGCCACCACCCCCGTCTCGCCCCGCGCCTCCAGCGCCACCGCCGCCACCAGTCAGGACACGGCCGCCACGCGCCCACGTGTACGCGCCCACGCACACCCAGACGCAGCAGCCGGCATTGTACCCGAGGCGCGTCTACTACACCTACTACCCGCCGTCTCCGCCGCTCCCTCCGCCTCCGCCTCCGCCGCCGCCACCGCCGGTGTCCGAGGGCGAGGACGACAACTCCCCTTCGGTCACGGCGTCGCCGGCGCCGGCGTACTGCGCGAGCCCCGACGTGAACACCAAGGCGGACAGGTTCATCGAGAGCTTCCGCGAGGGCCTGAAGCTGGAGAAGCTCAACTCGTACCGGGAGAAGTGGCAGCGGCAGATCCAAGAGAACGCCGCCGCCGAGATCGGGGAGGAGGGGGAGTTCATGGTGATCGGGTCCCTCTTCGGCGACGACGACGAGGACGACTATGACGGCATCTCGCTGCCGCAGACGCCGGCCACCGCCGCTGTCGCCGTCGGATTCTAACGACACTGACGTCGAAGCAACAATTTGAATTGGAAAATAAAAAAAAAATGGTCCCGAGAAAATGGAGAGAAAAAAGATACGTACCACAAAAGGAGTATTTCTTGGGGCTGCTGATCCTGCTGGTATGTCTGCAGTACAGTACCGCTTCTGAATGATTTACTAATTTTGCGTTTGGGTGGTTAGGAATTGACAGTGAGGTTTGGGCGTGAAAGCTGGGAGAGGCTTTTTGTGCTTTATTTTAAAATGGCAAAAAAGCGCGCTCTCTTTGGGTGTTGCATTAGGTGAGCTGATGTGAATTTCATATCTATCTATATCTGTTGCACTTTGGAGCTTTTGGAGTTGTAAAATATATGCCATGATGAGTAAAAGAACACATCTTTACCTTTTTCCCCCTCTTTGTAGATACAGTTTTTTTTTTTTTTTGAAACGATCCTGCATGTATAGTACATGCCTGATCCCTGTACATGTACTTGTACGTACGGTACGTGTTGTGGATAACGTGCAGCTGTTGGGTTCCGTTGCACGAGACAGTCGATTGGTGTGTAGCAAATAGCAACAAGCTGTCTTTTTTCTTTTTTTCGCGACGAAATAGCAACAAGCTGTCAAGCAAGCAAGCGGATGATTGATTCCGTGTGTTTGTTGTGGTATTGGTAGATGATTTGCATGCGTTGTTCTTGCTCCCTTGGAATGAATGTGGCCGGCCGGCCGGGTGTATGATTAGCTTGATGGATGGATGGATTGGGCCTCGTGTGGTTAGCCGCGTTGGGGTTGGGGCACCAGCCATCGCGACAACGAAGTGCCACAATGCACATCACCAACCTGACAGCAGAAACATCTTCCGTGACACTCCTTTTTTTTAGGAGCATGCATCTACTCCTACTACAGTACTAGTGGTACGGATTGCAATTAACAAACATTAGCCATGCCACTTGAGAGGGAGCATTGTGGAAAAACATACAGGATATGAAGTAGCTATCAGAGCTCTATCTATCATCTGCATTATATTAGTTTAATAATTAATTCCAGTGTGCCGGTGGATGTGGTTTCATGGAGTCTATAATAAGTAGTGTATCATGGAAATCATGACAGTTTATATATTAGTTAGTTAGCGCTAATGGGTTCCTAGACGAACCCCTCAATCCGGCCAGCCATACTTACTTCTACTAAACTACGTGCATGGGGCCTCCCAGCGGCTCCATGATTGATTTGAGTCATAATCTCACCGCACTTGGACGGACTATTCTGCCCGATAATGCACTTGATTTGAACTCCTGGTTGCATTGGTTTGTTCCGGGATGTTTTTCAAACACGAGCAGATACTTTGATTATGTCATTATGATATGTGTACGTGTCCATCAGACACGGATATGCTTGATTGTTTCTAATATTGTATACACTCTGTGAGTGAGAACGGCTTGTCCTTGAATATCAACCTTGGAATAGCATATAAGTATAAATGAATGCTTGATTGATGATGTGGATCATTGTTTAAGGAGAAAGCTATGTTGAGTTGTCGAGCTCAAGGTTGACGTGTGTTTTTCTTTATGCAAATTATTTTCCTGACAAGTTTGTAACAACATCTTTTTTTCTTCACTTCTATATCATCATTAGGATCTTGTGAAATTATTTTCCTGATGACAAGTTTGTAATAAAATCATTTTTTCTCCACTTCTACATCATTAGGATATTATCTCGTTATAGATCTCGATATCATTTAATAACGAAGTTGTTTACCTCTGTGTTTTTTTTTTTCAATTACAAGTTGAACGCACATATACCACGCACAGGTTGTATGGTATGCACCAATACAACCCATGAGTAACATGTACATCCAAGTTTTATCTAAAACAATCAGTAGTGGTAGGCGTTTTAAAACAAAACTGAATGTTATCTTAGACATGCACATGGTGATTAATCCATTGGAGTGCCGAGTTGACACTAGCAAGAACCCAGGAACAAACCGACAAATTTAATAACCCAGTGGTCAATGCTGAAAACCACAAAAGCTTGCGAGATATAAACCACAAAACCACAAAAGTCCCGGGTCGGTCATTTGGACATTGATTTGGTAAGCATCATAAATCAAGTGAGATAGAGAGATATAGATGAAAACGACCGACCACTGGTCTTGATCGGAACACAAATTAAGCTCAGGTACCAGGTGGCCGTTTGCCCGCCTATAAACCCTGACCCTACAATGATAGGCCTTGAACCACACAACAAATTAAATCACCAACGTCAAACATCAATCAGGCAAGCTCAAGAACAAAAAAAAAAATTGATCGATAAACATTCACAATATGCACCACAAAACAGAATGTTATCATATACACAGTGTCATCGCTCTAATCGACAAAATCAATCATGTGTCATCAATTCATCATTTAAGCTGAACACTATAATTAGTGGAGAACATGACACACTGTGCAGATTAGAAGTGATCCTTTGCGAGCAGACCCGAACTCCAAAGAGTAACATGATCCGCTGGAGCTGTTAGTCTAGAAAATTCTAGCAGGTTCCTCAGTGATTACGCATCGCTATTCAAGGTTGGCATTGATCTGCTGCTGCCGCTGATTATTGTTATTATCAGTAACATGAGTTTCCTGCCCCCAAATTGTGCGGTCCATCGCAGTGACGTAGGACTTTATAGTTCACCAAATTTAGCCACCAAATTCACTATACAGAATTCATATTTCCGTCACATTAAAACACCGACACATGCATAGAGTATTAAATATAGATGAAATCACAAACTAATTGCACAGTTTTGTTGTACTTTACGAGACGAATATTTTAAACCTAATTAGTCAAAGTTTAAATAATTTTTATCAAATACAAACGAAATATTACAGGAATTTCGTTACAGAAATTCCAACGCCAATTTAACGAACTAAACAAGGCCCCAGATGCTCAGATCATTGGGTTTCAGCTAGAGCTGTATAGCTTAGCTAGTGGCTGGCAGCTGTTTGCCACGCCAACTGCAATACTGCATCTGCATGCGTGGCTTTGCATTGGTGCACGGAGACGGAGCGGCCAAGGAACGATATGATATGATGGCACCTTCTTCAGAGTGCACAACTTCAGTGTTAGAACTCTACTCCATTAGCATTGCTGATTTCAAACATGAAAGAATAATTTAACGATATGTCGTACTACAGACAGATAGGTTTATGGGGTCCTTGGATTTGAACCGTGCATTAATTTAACGTTAAAAGGTTAGCAGTGTCCGTGTGTCATCTTTTTTTTTTTGTTTCTTAGAAAAAGATTTGGCCGCACAGGTTTTGTTTTGAAACATTTATCTTTTCTCCACTACTACTCACTTAAACATTTGAGAAGATATAAACAACATATGCTCGCCATGATTATGCAAAGAGCTCCCGCTCTTTCCTTTTTAATTTTCTTTTCACTTGGTCGTACTTAATTCTCTTATATACTTATTTTCTCTTGCTTGCTTCACCTGTTTGCATTGAAGGTTTTTTTTTTCTTTTGAAAGCGTGACATCCATTAGCATCATCGGCGAGGTGCCGTTAGCCAGCGGAAGGGTAGACATTAAACACAAATCACTGGCTTTAAGAGTGGCTTGTTGCTGTTGTACTAAGTCAGTGACGGAAATGTTTACTCATTTTTAATTAAAAACGGTGATTTTGGTTACAAATAGTGAATTTTTAAAGAAAAATGTGTTAAAACATATCATTATGAATATTTTATGACACTAAAAAATGCCGTCACACTTGTCCAGCCCCTCCTATTCAGGATCGCTGGTTCCGTCACCATACTAAGGGAACGCTAATTCTGCGACTTTGGCTGCTAGGAAGGTGATGATCACCCTACTGCTGCGAAAAGAAATAATAAAAAAATAAGGTAGCTTCTTCAGTTCAACTGGCCGGTCAATGCTGAAACCAGAAATGCTTGGAAGTGAAGGAGGAGGAGAGTTGGAACTCCTGGGTCATGCGGTGACCATCAACACCAGAATAGAGGGAGTGGAAATGACCGGTCACTGGCTTTGGTTGAAGCACAGGAAGTAAAACGCTCTGATCCTACAAAGAGAAGCCACCTCAAATGAAGAATCGATGTGTAGACATTCGCATGTCCTTCAAGGTTAAGGGCAAATCCATCACTCTGACAAATCAACCAAAACGTGTAGTAGTTCCAACTCCACGGACATGGAGGAATCCTTCTAGACTAGCATGAGGATTTCAGCAGAAATTCACTCAAGAAGGACGGTAGCCAGAGCCCAGAGCTGGGCTCTGCACACTTGCTGCGTGACAAATCCACTGGTCACGAACTGAATCGCGTTGGACACTACATGCTGCAGCAGGATCAATCAGTGCATCCTGCATCGCATGCTTCTTTTTTTCTCCTTTTTTGTGTCGCGTGAACAACGTGCTGCTACATTGATTAGTGAAAGCTCTTCTGTGAGAGCTAGACAAAGATGTTGTTGGTCTGTGCTCGTCCTACTGAGACAGAGAAATGAACAAACGGTCATTGTTCGCAGCCTGTATATATAAATAGATACTGTTACATCTGTGTCAGTAACCTTTGTTCTAACCCTAAGAGGAGGATTTTTTTTAATATAAATAGATGTTGTTACACCTGGCCCGGCCGCCGTTCCCCGCCGCCAGAGCACCCTAAGCCGCCCGCCGGCATCCCCATCGTCTGTCTTTCCTGCCTCCCCACGACTTGTCGGCCATTCTATACCCAAGGAGATGAAGATGGAGGGGGCAATGAGCTCGCCGAAACCCTAGATCACCGGTGCGGGTGAGGGCGCGGTGGAGGCGGTGGGCAGCTCGGTGGAGGCGTCGGCGATCTCAATGCAGGTGCATGCGGGGCGCTCGGTGATGGGCTATTTTGGGCCGCTGGGCCGATTTGCGGGAGGGAAGAAGCCAAGGAGGAAGAGAAACAGTTTAGACGCCAGGGTGGTCGGCGCAGAAGATTTACCCATTGTTCACAACCTATATATATAGATATTGTTACACCTGTGTCACTAACCTTGTTCTAACCCAAAGAGGGTGATTTTTTTAGAAAAAATAAGAAGCCCAAAGAAGAGTGGTTGTGGTTTAACATATTTGTCATGACCACTTTACACTGCCCATGCGCTGGCCATGGCCAGATCCAAATCCCCACTGCTATGGTACAATCAGAGGCAATAAAGATGGACATCAATTCCAGATCCCCTACAGTCTTTTCTTTAAATCATTATTGAGATAGTGACAGATGCTCAACAGTTAAATGGCAATGGGGAAAGAGGTTATCCACCACAGAGGTCTTTCATTCAAAGATGACAGGTGTCACAGTTAGAATCTGAGAGCACATATGGCCAAGGAAAGCTTTGGCTTGCAAGCATCACACTCTTATGGAAAATTCCAAACACAGAGGCTTTCTTTGCTTACATAGTTACTTTATATGCCAACTCATTCTGTACAAACCTTTACACACGCAAACCCAATCAGGCACTCACTCACTCAGGGGAGAAATGAAGATCAGTCAAGGAAGAAAAACCAAAATCGTATATATATGCAATCAAAAGTTGGAAACCCAGATCTCAAAACTGTGGTATATATCATAATATATTTCACTCACTATGTACAACATCGCAACACAAAAAGGGCGTGCATATTGTCAATGCCAAGTTTGACGATCAGTTCAATGTCCCAGTTTGGAGCCGTTGCTGTTGCTCTCCTGAATCAGTGGTGGCAGGTCCATGTTCGCTACGTCGACGTGCACTATCAGCTTTGTGAAGTCATCGACGGAGAACGGTATGCTGCAATCAGAAATGCAATCTTGATGAGGATCAATGTATCATCATGCAGGTCAATCAAGATTCAAAAAACAAAAAAGACGAGACAGTACCTGAAGTCATCGTCTAGCAGGAACGAGTTGATGTCGTCGTGTGCCGATGGACTGCTCGAGCCCTCGATCATCTTGTTCCGCATGCTCGAGATGACCTGCGGTTTACAGAGAGAGAATTCAGTTCAACAAAGTGAATGAACAAGTCGAATCCTGAAAGTTCTTGGCAGGAATATGTTGGGGCCACTCACTTCTGATGGAATGCCCAGGGTTCCATACTTGTCTTCGCAGTACATCGTACTGATCCAGTACAGTTGCTGCATACTCAGTGCCTATCGGTACCATAAACGACCAATTTTGTCACTAACTTGAGAATGTATAGAAACTTCAAATGCATGTGGTAGTTTGCAAGGTTCAGAAACTTACTGGGCAGAAGTCGTCTGTGATCTCCGTGAGACTCCTGCTGTGCTTCTCTTCAAGTATCAAGAGGGTAACTGCTTGCCTGATGTGCTTCAGCTCATCCCATGCAGATCCCGCATACTGTTTACAGTTATGGGTTAAAAAGGTTAGAAAACTTTGTGCAAAGAAGGGGAAAGTTAGTAACTGCTTTGTCAAGGTTTGTTGAAGCAGTCTGAGGATGCCATCACCTCTTCAGTCAACCAAAAGCACCAATGCTCTAACTCATCCAGCCCAGCCTTGACATACTCTCCATTACTAAATGAGCAGCACTCACGCCGTAGCAAAAGACTGCAATTCAAGAAATGTTATATGGGTTCATAATGCTAGTTCTGTATATTATGAGTTAATGATGAATAAGCAGGTACCTGTTAAAAAGTTGAACATTAATAAATGAAAAGACTTGTGTGAACAGCTTGCAAATCAGGAATGGAGGCACCTGCAATGTAACCAGTCTTGAATCAAGTGTGTTCCAATAAACAAAAACGTATCTACTTATGTAGTATTGAGCTTTTGGCACATACATAATTTGATTTCAGAACATTGAGAGAATTTGTGAGGATTTTGATGATGCTCTGCCATTGTGCCATGGAAGCTTGTTGTGCCAAATCTGTTCCTTGAGAACACGATCCTCTGGGACTGACAACAAATGTACGTGGTGCCTGAGAAAGATTTAAACCCTGGGTTATATGTAATTTTTAGCAAAGACGCTTAAGAACTACATCATGCCACAGGATACTACCTGAATACACAGGCCGAGAAGTGGCGACAGTTCCTTCTTCAGATTGTGCCGGATCATCCCATAAACCTTCTCCAACAATGCAATGAGCTGCTGTTTGAATGCAATAGCTGGATACTTGGCCTCAACCTGGTAAACTTCAGCTAGTCCTTTGATCAACCCTCCGTCAGAAACTGGATGGTCAGGATGGCTCGGATCTTTGTTTTCCTGGAGTGAGATCAGATTTAAGAATTCCCAAGTCCATTGACAGCATCAGCTTCGAAAGTAGTTAAGTTTCTGCACATTACCTGTGGCACCTTAAGAGGTGATTCTCTTCGCCTCTGACGAGCCAAAGCAGCTATCCCGTTGATTTTTAGCGTCCTTTGAAGAAGAACCAGCAGCGTGCATGAATTGGACAGCCAATATGCTAGTGTCTCATTGTTGTCTCGTGCCTAGCAACGGAATAATACTAAATAATGTTTTCATTTCTTACATAAAATCCATTAATTATCCAATATTCTTGCCACACTGCCAGATACCTCAAGGGCAGCAGTAATCTTCTGAATAATCCGGTCAAAGACAACGGTCCTTTCTTCTTCAAATGATTTCCAGTGAACTAGACACCTGTAGATGAGGTATGCAGCAATAGGCCTACCGATCGAGAAACCCAGATCTTCAGACAGACATTTGATCAGAAGCTCCTGAACGCTTTGGGATATTAAAATGATGCTCAAACGCATGGCATGATAGTAAAGCTGAAAAATTCAGAGCTAATTTCATACTTGCTGTTGCTTCTCAGCGTCATGACCATTTGAAGTAGGTTGTTCAGCACTCTTCTCCTAGTTAGAAATCCATAATGCCATGTCAGCAATACATATGCGACCCACAAAAAGTAATTGTCCTAAATGGTTATTGGATCGTACATACATGGATATTAGCTTCGCTATCCACTATTATGGGCTTCACTGTACCGTTTGCTGATTTTTCATTATCTGGAGTTGCCTGACAACATAAATGTACACAACTATGATCAGTTATTAAAAGAAACTACGATTTTCTAGTACTGGGCATGGGCGCATGGCATCACAAATGAGTTAATGATACGATGATTGGATGTACCTGAATACCAGGTGCTTCATGGTTTTCGCTCGATGGAAACTTGACAATACCAGGGTTTGACGCCACAGCCTGTCGAAGCATTCTGTTTTCCTCATCTAGATTAGAAGCCTTCTCCTCCATCCTATGAAACAAAACAATCATTCAAAACACTAGAATTTCCATCATGAACTCACTAGAAGCGTGCATTGTGCAAAGAGGAATGTCAAATGCTATCTGATTTGAACCCGAATAACTACCTTTTCAGGGAATCTTGAAGCCGTTTGTTCTTGACTTCCTCGACTCCAAGAAGCCTGGCCAGCTTCTCATTCCTTAATTCAGCTTCAGCAAGCGACTTTTTCACGGTAAAAGTTTCACTCATTTCAGCTCCCAGCAAATCCTGCACCCCATCAAGCCTTGATCTTGAGTGTTCGGATATCATGTTTTTCAGATGAAACCATTCCACATTGCACAATCTCTGAATGAAATTGCTGTGAAGGAGAGACCTTGAGGCGGTCAACTTCGGCATTCAACACCTTGACCTTCTCAGTATCCTCAACCATCACCACCAAGGCTGCTTCCAGTTGCTCTATCGCATCCTTCGCCGCCTCTCTCTCGTTAGTGGCCCTCGTCTCGGCGTCATTGACAGCCTGCTGGAGGACGTCCACCATCTCATGCAGCCTGCACATCTCGTCTAGCATTTCCCTCTCAAGATTTTCCTGCACATTGTCCACATATCAAGCTGGGAACACAAGAAAATGAAGGCTGGACCTGTCTGAGCAGTAGAAGACAGTAGAAGATGAGGGCTGGACCTGTCTGAGCTTCCTGAGCTCCTTGCTTGCAATGCTTCGCCTCCAAGCACATTGGCAGATGAGGGCAGCTCTCTTCGTCGTCAGGTAGCTCCACACCGCCCTGTGCGCACGCCATTGCGCCTTTTTTTTGTTGGGTCGGACACGATGAAAAATCAGAAACCATTACTAGCGTCAGTGAAGCTACAGTTGATCACTGTATGCTAGTACCTGGATGCGTGTGGCAGCTCTGGTCTGCTTCCGGACACAGAGCTCACGCCGCGCCGCCATCACCCTGACGGTCGCCTGCACGGTGACGGCGGCAGCCATAAGCCGCAGCCGTGACGACTCCTTCCATGACAGGTACCGGCGGCGCAGACTCCTCTGGAGGAGGAAGACCGCGAGGATGACGAACACGGGGCGCCCCGCCGCGTCCCAGCTCCCGATCCTGCCGTACCTATGGACGAACGCCCCTGCAGAACCCGTGGATTGGATCACGATCGAGTCGGACTGAGTCTTCTTGGATAGAATGATGAATCGACGAGAGAAACGAGACGGCACTCACGGAACAGAAGCCGCAGCCAGGCGATCAGGCGGCGCGCCGAGCTGTCCTGCGCGCGCGCCGCCTGTGTGACGGTGACCGCGGCCACGGCGGCGGCGGTGGTCTGCCGCCTATGATCTCCATCCATGGGCGACCTTGACCTCGATGGGGCTTCTCCTGCTCCCACTGCAGGCAAACGTATATGTGAAATCTTGGGATCGGATTGACGGAGAAACGAGTTAGAATCAGATCACGGAATGACCAGCGAAGAGAAGCACGATCAAGCTTGTTACCGATTTGCTCATGAGCAGAGATGACAGAACATTGCGTTTGGCATCTCTGCCTCCTGCTGCTTGCTACCGAGCTGGCTCAGTACTTTGCCCTCTCCTGTCCTGCCTTTTTCCTTCTCCCCCCTTTTGATTTTCAGACTAACAATGACATGTCACCTTCAAAACATTAGATGGATGGGCCACTGACATTGGAAAGAAAGAAAGAAATTCAGATACCAAATATCTGACGGTCACCTAGGGATTTTCTGACGTTATGCGTTAAGTGGTAAGCGACGTTTCTGTCGACGACGAGACGTCTGTGCTGACTTTAGGAATCTACAGATCTGCTGGGTGCTCAGTCTTTCGAATGTGCTCATAAGGGTAGAAATAGGTTTACGTATGTATATTCATAGGAGCAAGTGTACGTGTGTGAACGTCTGTGTTGTACTACGTAATTTAAAAAAAATACATCAAAGAAAAATAATTTATTTTAATCAATGGTACCGACAGCAAAATCTTCAGGGGCAGAATGAGTATTATGCGTAAAATACACAGAACAAAATAAGGCCTAGTGCACGTAAGTTGTGAATAGACAGGACGTGCTGGAGGACATGTAAAATACATTCGGTTGCCGATGGCTGGCCAAGTCGTGCTGCTCTGCTCATCAATGTGGGAAAATAAATGCATTTCAACTAAACCATTTTAAATTGTTGAAACTGCGGTGGATGTGGATGGAGAGGTAGGCCTCACGTCGTCTGCAATAGCTGGATGGCATCGGAATAAGATTTTTTTCTTCTGTAAACAGGATTACGGATGTGATGATTGATTGCGAGATTGAGCAACATGCAGCCTGCTATACGCACACTCTGTAAAGTGGGCCCCCGGTACCAAATGTGAGGTGGGGTGGAGGCCGGAGAGACACGACAGTGCAGGTGAGGTGTACTCCATCTCCATCTGTCCAATATGTAAGCCGGTAGAGCGATGAAGTGGAGAAGAGAACGGGAGAGAGAAGAAACGGGCTGTAAGCTTATAGCCGGCTCAAGACATAAGAACCATGAGACAAATAAGTGAATCATATACATTTAACGTTAAAAAGTTAACTATTATATATTAGCTTTTGCTCCAATAGAAATCGTTATGGGATGCAAATCAAAATTTATCAAAATACATGCAACATTTATATTGTCAAATAAATTTATTATGAAAATATATTTAATGATCAATCTAATGATACTAATTATATATTAACTTCATAAAGAGCGATATATTTTGGGATAAGAGGGGGAATGAGGGGCAGTGTGCAAGGCCATGCTTCAAGAACTTGCCTAGTCCAGGCATAGCTCCCACCAGTGGCGGAGGGTGGAAATAATTTGAGGTATGGCGAAGTCAATAACAAAGAAAGCAAAATAAAATTAAAAATTGTCTGAAAATGAACAAACCAAATTAATTAATATCCATCTCTCTTGTTTGATGCTCGCCGGCAATTCATGCCTGTGACGAGCTGCCATTGTTCAATTTTGCGAGGTAGAGAATTCGAGCTGCTGGCAGTGGCAGGCGTCAGCAACGACATGGCTCACCGAATGCGTGACCCTGACCCGTCTCTCTCTACTCCAGCAAATCGCCTGCTCTCGCCAAAAACATACGCACCGGAGACCAGAGTTGGATCCTCATCCGGATTATACAAACTACCTTAGGACACCAATTCAAGCGCCCTATTACACGTTCGTGGCCTCAGATATCCTGGTACTGCATTGCCATCATATCACCAAGTTCTCTTGCGTTAGATAATGGATTTCATTAATCCTGAAGTTTATCATGTACTCCTAGAAGCCACATAGAACTAGTCTTCGATTAACCGTCGTTAGCCCAATTACTCTTGTATAAAACCTTTGTCGCCATTATATACATCCTGATATACGGAATTTGGAGTTGCTTCCGAGACTATCCTACCATCTCGATGTAATAATCTTTGATTTTTCTTTTCTTTTTTTGTAAAAGAAACTTTATCGGGGAAACGATCTTCCCGTGACTAAGATGAACAGCAGAATATTCATGGGATGCAAACTCCAGAACACTGCTACCACTGTAATCTCTTTTTTTTCCCAACTATAATCTTCTTTGAAATTTACAATATGGTATGGTGATGATCCATATGGAAAAAGGCGACACAATGGGCAACAACTTGTAGATGTGGAAAACCTTTTCCACACGCTTTAACTGCTTAATGACCACAAGCTTTTTCAAAAGCAGCTCGGGGATCTGACCAGGGGCATCCGACCCCTTCACTACAATATAACATAGATTGCAGACCCTTCGCCCAAAAAAAATTGGGGGAGGATTGAGGAAAGAACCAATCAATCAAACCAAAGACAAAATACAACTAACAATTACCCTGACCAGAGAACAAAAGGCATGAGCCATATGTACATGAGTTATGCACAGGTTGACCGGAGAAAAGAATGTAGAAAGAGACTTGCAGCTGGAAGGACCACCCTGTCAGTCCTTTCTTTGGTGTAGGAAGGTAAAGCCAGAATTCTCCCGGATCAAAGGTGGCATGTCGACATCTGTTACCTCGATTTCTGTCATCGACTTCGAGATGTCATCCACCGAAAATGGAATGCTGTGATTATTAGGAGTACACTGTCAGGCAACGGGCTTCAAGTAACTGTAGTCAGCAATATATCTAAGTAATAACCTGGAATCATCATCCAACAAGAACGAACTGCTCACTGCATTATTAGAATCTTCCGTCATCATTACTCTCATACTTGAGATGACCTAACATCAATTTGTTTTTCCATCAGAAACCAAATAGCGCCATATCTTGACACAATAGCACAGGAAATTTTAGCTGAGTAACAACTAAATCAAGTAGAACAAAGCTTACATCTGATGAAACAGTGTGGGTACCATACTTATCATCCCAGTACATTGTACTGATTCGATATAGCTGCTGTATGCTAAGGACCTGAAATTAACAAAACATGTGACAAGTTGTCAAGTCATAACTTACAAATGCTGATGGGTAGTTGAAGTTAACTGAGTGCAGAGATACTTACAGGGCACAAATCGTTGGTAATTTCTTTCAATGTTTTCTTTGGCTTTTGATGAATTACCTATAATATAAACTGTTAGAATATCTATTTTAAATATGGAAAGTTACAAATAAAATGAAACATCCAATCAGCATAGATACATACAAGGAATCCAACAGCCTGCCTAATATGTTTTAATTCTTCCCAGGAAGAACCTGCATACTGTCCGTGCAACATAACATTAGCATATACATTTTAATATTGTCCAACGGAAAAAAAGGGTTTTTCTTTACCTCTTCAGTTGCATAAATGCACCACTGCTCTAATTCTGCCAATCCAGCTTTCACATATTCTCCATTGCTAAATGAACAGCACTCCCGGCGAAGAAGAAGACTGCAATACAAGGACTTTCTTTTAAAACCAGAAAGAGAACTTAATGTAGCACGAATAGAGCAACTATGAATCATACCTATTAAACAACTGAACATTAATAAATGAAAAGATTTGAGTGAACACTTTGCTGATTAAGAACGAAGGGACCTGTCAATATCAATGAGAGTCATATCAATGCCAATTCTTTTTTTAAAAAAAAAATGGGATGGGAGTCATGTTAAATCATAGTTTTAGGTAGCATACATAATTTGCTTTTAAAACATTCAAATAATTTGTCAATATCTTCACAATGCTCTGCCAATGGGCGATTAGAGTTTGCTGAGCTAAGGCATTTGCTTGGGAACGTGATCCTTTAATTAGACTTGCACGGGATGTTCTTGGTGCCTGAAAAAAAATCAAGTAAAAAAATAAACCATGGTGTCAATTCAGTAAATAACAAATAGTATAGCGACAGTCGCTGATACCTGGATGCAAAGGCCAAGCAAAGGAGATATCTCCTTCTTCAAATTGTCTCTTATCATTCCGTAGATCTTCTCAAGGAAAGCTGTAAGCTGTTGCTTGAAAAGCAGGGCTGGGTACTTGGCTTCAACTTGACGAAGGTCACCTAGCCCTCCAATCAAGCGGCTTCCCAGAAAAGCACGCCCAGCACTTTGTGGTGTGGCTCTCATCCCCTTTATATTTCAGAAAAAGTGAATTAAGCATTTTTGCTGACTAGAAAACTAGAATGCCAAGTAAAAAACCAGGGTGAAGAAAAATGTTTTACCGAAAACACCCTCCCAAAGGATGCAGCAGATGACCTGCGCCTTTGCGGAGTGAGTCCAGCTGCTCCAGTTGTTTTCAGTGTTCGTTGCAGCAGCAGCAGCAATGTGGATGAATTCGAGAGCCAATATGCCAACTTGTCGTTGTTGTCCTGGGACTTTGGAATGAAAGAATTTGAACTTAAGTATATAGCAACAGCACAAAACATCAACTATAAAGAATGAACTTTTACTCCATTGTTCCTGTGGTATTCCAAATTTTTAATATGGTTTTATGGACTATAGCTACTTCCAGTGGTATCACGAAAGCATAATATACTAGTTCAATAGTCAGAGTATAACTAGGCAATGAAATTGTGAAGTGTAGTTCTCCAAGAAAAAGGGAGTAAAGTCAAACAAACAAGCAAAGTTCATTACCTCAATAGCAGAGCCAATTGTTTGAATAATACGGTCAAAAACACCAGTTCTTTCAACTTCAAATGATCTCCAGTGTAGAAGACACCTGTAGATAAGGCAAGCTGCAATAGGTTTGCCACTGGAGAATCCCAGATCTTGTGATACACACTTGATCAGCAGGTCTTGATTTTCCTGAATCAAAAATTTCATAAATGAGAAGAGAAATCACAACTGATATAACTTCAGGATCAAACCAAAGTAAGTGCATGGTTTTAGAGAACCAAAGGTTGAACGAATAAAGGAGTAATCCCAAATAGAAAACCTGCTGCTTCTCATTAAGTGATTTTTGTGGCTTCTCTTCAGCCTCAAGCTCCTTGGGGTTTGGTGAGATAGGGGTGACATCCTATGTAAATATTTCAGGACACAAAAAGGTTATCACTTAATACCAGTTACTTCAGAATTGTATGTCAAATGTTTTTACACCGTTCTTTTCACTTACTAGTGATGACTTCACTTCTCCATTTAGAGCATTCCCGTTCTCCGGAGTTTTCAGCTAACAAAGTAGCATTAGTTTAAAATATTATGTCACTGCACTGAAAGTAAGTATAAATGTACAGAATGCCTGTAGTAAGAAGGAACCTAGCATACCTGGAAAGGAGACTTAGGATATGCAGCTAATGACTTTGCCGTAGGAGAAATTGCAACAGCCTGTTGACGGAGCACTTTGTTCTCAGATTCCATGTTGGTTGCTTTCTCCTCCAGCCTGTGTTTGTTTCAACGCAAAAATATATATATGGTATTTATTCTTAACGAAAACAGTGTGACAAACCATATTAGATAGCTGAGACTAATCAAATACACCCTCTATTCCAAATTATAAGATGTTTTGGCTTTCCTAGCTACATTGCTTATCTAGGTACATAGCAAAAGCTATGTACCTAGAAAAGCCAAAACGTCTTATAATATGGGATGAGAGAGTACATTCTGAAGCTTTATTTATGTTATACCTCTGGACAGTGTCCTGAAGTTGCTCAATCTTTTTCTCTGCACTCTCAAACTTCTTAATTAGTTCTTCATTTCTCCGTTCAGATTCAGCATGTTCTCTTTTAGCAGCTTCTGTTGCTTGCCTTTCAGTTAGCAGCAAAGCCTGCAATAATAATTAAAAAAAAAAGTATAACTTCAACTAGATCATGAAACAAGCATATGTTTTCAAATTCCAAGCACAAAGCATCCTTTAGTTCAAATATTATCTTATTCCGACATTTCACAAATTGTGAAACAGAGATGATTGACATTTTATTCATATGATCGTTATCTTAGATCTATTAAACAGAGATGATTAACAGAGTTTTATTCATATGATAAGCAGCAAGTGATCCAGAGGAATGTACTCGTTCCATTCCAAATTGTAAGTCATTCCAAGAATCTTGGAGAGTCAGAGCATCTCAATTTTGACCAAGATTATAGAGAAAATTACAAATATTTGTGACATCAAATAGATACATTATGAAAATATAGTTAACGAAGAATCCAATGATACTTAGTTGACATCCTAAATATTATTATCTTATCGTATAAATTTGGTCAAAGTTGAGATGCTTGGACTCTCCAAGATTTTTGAAATGACTTACAATTTGGGATGGAGGGAGTAGATGTTACTGTAAGTTGTCAATGAAAAATGTCACAAAGAAAGATCAGCTGCCACCATACCCTTAGTTGTTCAACTTCGGCCGTCAGTGAGTTAATCTTTTCCGTGTCTTCGACTAGCACAGGAGTCTCTTTGATTACTGGAGGTGCTTCTTCAATTGCCTTTCTAGCAGCTTCCCTCTCCTTAACCACCATGGCCTTTGATTCTTCAACTTGAAGCTGCATATCATGCAATGTCTCTTGCAGCTTAGCAATTTCCTGGGCTTTTGCTTCCTCAAGATCAGTCTGCAAATTAAGAACATAAGAATAGGCCCACAATTACCAAATTTAAACCAGTGTCAAGATTAAAAGAGAAATAAAGAAAGTGCAGGTACACTACCCTTAATCGCTTCTCCAATCCTAAGCGCCAGGTTAGTTCTTCAACACGCTTCTCAAGTTTATCCTTGGCCTCTTTAAGGGCCCCTGTTTCTCTTGCGGCCTGCACATGGTTCATCAAATCAAATAAAGTATTGAAGTCTGGGCCATAGTATGGATGGAGAACCACATAAGGTAAGAGTTAACAATATACCATCTTGAGATTCCTGAGCTCTCTTCTCGCAAGCCTTTGCCTCCAGGCACACTGGTAAGTAAGAGCTGCTCCTTGCAGATTCTTGTAATGTGAGTAATCTCTGTGGCGGCGCCATTGAGCCTGTGTTTGAAATAGCATGTTGGTCAAATAATCATTAAAGGAAATGAAATATTGCAAAAGGAAACAACACTGTAAAAATTCTAAAATTTGAATAGCAGATCATACTTGGATGTGGACAGCTGCTTTCGTTTCCTTTCTGAACCTGAATTCTTTGCGAGCAGACATTGCCCTTAAGCCTGTCTGCAGTGTGATTGCAGCTGCTTGCAGTTGTAAATAAGATTCTCGTGCTTTGTGGCGCCGCATATTCTTTTGTATTTTCACTGCTGCTGCTTCCTTCCTCATGCACTCATACAACTTACGGGCCAAGGTTCCTGGATTTCAAGAGGAAAAATGATAGGTATATACTTGAGAAGATTGCCTCCAAAGCCACATGCATTCAACAGTGTATATACTTGAGAAGAGAAAATCAACATCAGCAATATGTCTGCCTAACACTTCAACATAGAGAGAGGAAACAGTACCTCTGACAAAAGATTGTAGCAGCATTGCTGATCTTTTAAGCTCAGCAAACTGTTTCCTTGCAATATATGTACATATTTGCCTCTGTATAATTCTTGCTGCTCTTCCTAATACTTCAGCTCTACGAGCATCCAAATCAGCCATCTGTCCAGCTCTCAGAAACAACTTTGTTTTTCCAATCTGCAAAAAACTCAGGTAAGAAAAATTGCAGTTCAGATCACTGAAATACTATGTTGTGATTAGATGTCTTGTATTAGATTCCAATGCTATATGAAAGAAGAACATGAAAAAATCAGCAGCTATGGGATCACAGTAGCAGTTCCATGTGTTACCTGGTAATTCTCGAGACCCACTTTTTCCAAAATCTTTTGGCACGCAATCTTATCATCATTGCTAGGCACAAAAATACAAAGAAAAAAAAACAAAATGCAAATGAATAGATTGAAATGCCAAAAATAAATGCGGAAAATGGGCAGAAAGGTCCTTTTGCATTCTCTGTGGATTTCCTACCTCCCTTCTAAAACTTCAGGAGCAAGGACACCAAAACGATTGACAAATTCATAAAATGTTTTTCTTGTAGGGTATCCAGCACAGCTGATCCTGATAGCTTCAAGGACACCCTGCGGTACATCTTAGTTAGTTCAACTGACACTAATAACAACAATTACGCTGATAGAGTTTAAGAATCTTACTCCACATCTTAGTTGTTGTATAACATTTGTATTCTCAAAAATGGCTGGCTTAAGGAGATTATTTGGCTTCACACATCTAATATAGTGGGGTTCGGTAGAGCTCAAAGTTTCCATGAGAGATTGAAGTTGCAGCTGAAAATTGTACAAGAATATCAGTTATCAACAATAAATAGGTAGAGAGAACATTAAGGAGAATGAACAAGCTTGCTTTCCTATTTTGATGTACCAGACCATAAAAAAAATATTTGTATTGAGTACATGCTTACAAAAGGTAAGAACAACAAAATTCAAAAAGGGTAAAGCACTCATTATAGTCATGATGGCATGGTAGATTTTATCTCCACACTATTATATGTAAGGCTGTGCATGGGTGGGTTTACACGGATTTGGATGGATTTTTGACCCACCCATTTAATGATCAAATTCGATGGATAAAACTGGATGGGTTTGGGTGGGTTAGCTGGTTTCAGTACACCGCCATCATGGCATGGCAGCAGCGTGTGCGTGCCTACTACTGGACCTGTGAATGGGTGCATGGGCGTGCCTACTACGACTACGAGCAGCTTGGTTTCGCTCCTGCAGAGGGCCGCGAGCAGCGTCCATATCTGGAAGGTCCCACCGGCCGCTGCCAGGCAATTGAGGATGACTTGGCCGGCGACAAGCATGCTCGCGTCAGGGTCGTGATGGTTCGGTTCCTCAGGTCAGACGCCGTCAATAGGCACGTTGCCAGCATGGACGCCGAGCTGAGATCCGGCACCACCTCGACACGCCTGTTGGGGGGAGGACCACAGCATGCCGGCCACCGCGTGCGTGGAGGTTCTGGACCCATGGGTCTGATGGGTCCTAACCGTATCCACCTAATCCATGTATCAATACTTCTCATGGGTTAGATTGGGCTCTGGGTGGGTGGATTTGGTGGATGACGAGATCCATGCACAGGGCTAACTATATGTCGCTAGCAGAACAGAGAGAAACCATGTACATACACTGTATACACCATCTGGGAGGAAGCACAACTTTGCAAAAACATCATTTTCGTGACACAGATGTACGCATACTACAGGAAGCATACAGGCACATCCACACATGCCTTAGGTTGGACTATGGTGCATTTTAAAAAGGCTTCATCAACTTATATCTTTTATCCACATATCAGGCATGATGTCACAAGGTAAAACTGCATGCATTTCAAACATCCTTTCATATAGACCACCTCATGCAAATACAATGGCACACATTGCATAATCATATTCAACAGCATCAGACAAGATTATAGGAAAAAAAATTGAGTTGGTGATCTAAAGACAGAGTTAGTGCAGAGTTTATTAGTAAACATAGTCACGTTTGGAAAAAAAATAGTGTGACTAAGGAACAATAAGAAGATTTTGATAGGGATGGTAATGTGAACTTCAGAATGAAGCAAGGAAGAATAAGCCTATTATCTAATTCCAATCTACATTATAAATTCCCAATCCATGCCCAGATTCCCTTCAAACTAAACTTTCAGCTAAGGCAGGAATTCAGGAGGCCATCTGGCCTATATATCCCAGACCTGTATATGATCTTTTGTGCATTTTCAGTCTTCAAAAAAAATGTGGGATCAGCATCCAGCCGAAGTAGTTTAACAAGCTGACCAGGTGCGATGTGCTATTGTACACTACTACATTGTGGATAAACACCATCAAAAGCAGGCTGAAACCACAACGAAAAGAGGAACCCGCATTTAATTTCAGTCTAGATGAAGGAGGCCCCCAAATAAAAGCAGGCCTGGGATTTGGTCCACTCTAGCTAACATTAGCATATCGAATTGTCTGCAATAAAATGCTATCAGGTGCCAAGCTAAGCATGTCAAAAGCTGACTCAAGCCCTCAACTGTTATGTATTAGGGAACGTTGAATAGGGAAATATGACACTGACACAGATAAAAGCCTAATATGTGGAATCAGGTTCTAGGCATGGATTGAACTGACAGAGCAACATGGATAGCATGTTTCAAAATTGGCACCAAATGTTCTTTTAAGGACAAAAATATGCAATGGGGAATATATATTTTTCACAACTACCAAGAATACAGATAAGAAGGAAATGATAGCTACTAATGAAACCTATTATTGATATGGTGAAAACGTAAAGTGCAATGTTTTGATGTAATAGCATTAAAACATAGAATAGAATTTCACACCTTAAAACGTGATCCAATGGATGAAAATTTTGAAGACTTTGCTGTCTCCTGTGGGAGAGGAGGGAATAAACCAGCTACGAATGGGCATGAAGAAGCATTCAGCAGATCCTGATGTTCAGCCACTACATAATCTTTGTTCTTGTCTAAGAAATAATCAGCCTGGTATGTCACCTGTGGATGGTGCCAAAAAAAATATCTTGGTAAGATACTTACAATTTTTCACCAAGAATATGCATATCCTTTTATGAAGAAGACTTACATCTCCGGCATAATGGACTACTGTAAAATCAGTGCGTGAAAGCTTTGGCTTGGCAAACCTCTTGTTATTCTTAAATGTTGTATATAGCTTCTGTGCAAATGTCTCATGTGTTGATCTAGGAAACATACTGCATAGAAGTTTTTAGGGAAAGAAGTCATCAAATTACAAGCAGTCAGATAACAGTGAATTGAAATAACTAACTAGTTGCCATAGTAATTGAAGAACTGTGTCACTTGCAAGTGGGAATTCCCAAAACATACCATGCTTCATCCAGAAGTGCAATCAATCCACCTTTCTGAAAACATGGGAATAAATGTTACTAGTGCCATACATAATTCTAAGACAATTTGTAATAACACTGTTTCTCTCAGAAATTCCATTACCAAATACTTAAAATTTTGTTTCACCCAAACCTAGCTCATCCTAGAAATATAAAATCATCAAAAAAAGTTAATTTTTAGCTGTAGACCCCAAATCTTGCATTATTTAGTACAATATCTATACTCTTTCAAAAGGTAATATGTTATGACAATCTTCCTTTTTTTCAAACCAACAACCTTGCATTTAGTGTGACACGTCATAGTATGTAGTGTGTACCTTCTCTATCAAGTCTAGCACATCTTGATTATCAACAAACTCGATGTAACTCCAGTTTATCTCTTCTCTGGTATACTCTTCTTGTTCCATTTTGAACACATGCTGCATGACAAATGCCACGTACTTACTTTAGGTCAGGAATCTCAAGAATAAAGTGATATCATCGTCTCATCGAGAGTAAAATCATGACATACCTGGTTAAAATGTTGTTGCAGCTTTTCATTTGTATAATTGATACATAGCTGTTCAAAACTGTTCAATAATTCAATTCAACAGCTCTGTTTAGTTCATTCTATTATGCAGATGTTTTATCTAGTTCAGAAGAGTTACAAAACACTGACCTGTTTACTTTGAAGCTCTCAAAACCATAGATATCAAGAACTCCAATTAATTGTTTTGAGTTTGGGTCCTGTCCAATTGAGACATTAATTTTTTCCACAATCCTGTGCACAGGATCACAGTAATAACAGATGTCAGGCTATGAACACTGAAATCTATGAACACTGAAATCTATGAACACTGAAATCTAACTGAGACTTTCTAGACAGGTAAGGAAGGTTCATTACCAATCGAACAATCGGGAGTATATAATTTTAGCTAATGCATCCCTGCTAGCAACTGCAGAAGCAGGATCAAGTGTTCTAGTGATAACTTCTTCAGGCGTGACTATAACTCGTGTTATCAGTGCCTTTTCCAAATTCTGGCAATCACATCTGCACGAAATTTTAGAGCTTAGCATTTTTCTGGTCACGCTGAACAGATAAGAAAATCAAGCATTCTATCAAGGAGAAACATGCACTCACTTCAAAAGCTCTGCTGCGGTATTAAGGTGGAACCTGGACTTATCATCCTTGATTACAGAAGAATCAATTTCTGTTCCCTTGGCAAAATTTATATTTCCAAGATGAAGTACAGCAGCTACAACCCTGAATATACCTTCCTGTAAGATAAACGAATTATGATGGTTGATATTAATCCTGAAACTAACACTACTAGTAGCTTCAGAATAACAAGACAGATACCTGCTCTTCCTCATTGATTCCAACTATGTCCATAGCTCTTCTTGTTGCTAAATACTCTTCAGCGTCATTGATTCCATCCACCTCAATACAACTCGACTGGTTGAGGTAATGGAACGATTTAGGATCAGACAGCTTATACCTCTGAGTTTCCTGCAGATTAGAAAGACCCATAGTAAGGTATACACCTTTTTCAACCATGTTGAGTTACATGCCGAAATATCAAGAATCGCATAGCACAAGTGATTCAGTTTGAAATGTACCTCAGGTGGTGCGGCACAAAGGAGATAAAAGCAATGGTAATTTCTTTCTGGGGAATTAATTTGGCACACACGTGATCTTTCCAGCAAGTAAGTTCTAATAGCAGCTCCTGAGATCCGTCCAGTCTTGTCAAATTGGATCTCAACAAACTTGCCAAAGCGACTTTACCGGAAATTGAAAACAAATGGGAACGTCAAACAACCATTTGATGGTACCCAAAGGGGAGAAACAGAGAGAGCAATCAATCAAAGACTTACCTTGAGTTGTTGTTTCGCACAGTTTTAGCATTACCAAAAGCTTCAAGAACTGGGTTAGACTGAAATTATGTGTGGTAGAAATATAAGGCAATCAACCAATACATATGTTTTCCATCTAAATGATGCATATAGCAAGCAGATAAATAAATGAGGTTAAATGGTCTTGCCTCTAAAACTTGTTGTTCCACTGTACGTCCTTCTACTCCAGACCGACCACCTAAGTGTGCTAGATATCTCATAAGCATCTTCGTTGTCTCAGTCTTCCCAGCACCACTTTCGCCACTGACCAATATAGAGTTGCTTTTCCCTTCATTTACCATTGCCCTGGTTCACATTGACAGGTTGCACCAGAGTAATGCACTTATGTAAATTAGTGCATGAATAGCGTGTTACCATATATATAAATAGAGTCTTTATACAACAAGAATGCACCTGTAAGCAACATCCGCGATAGCAAAGACATGGGGACTCAATTCCCCAAAGTCTGCACCCTTGTATTGTTCCATCATGTGGGTATCATATAGATGTGGCAATCTTTGAAATGGATTTACAGCAATCAAAATGCTGCCTGTGTATGTCTGAGAATGCAAATGAATGGTTATCATAAGCAACTTATGCAATTTATTTGGTGTAATATTTTTTAGGCAAAAAAGGGTAACGAGCTTACATATATTTCATTCAGTTCATAGCGGGTAGCAAGATTCTGTAGAACACCAGGTTCATGTAAGTATGAAAGTCTTGTCATATCATCAACTCCTCCTGGTGGAGCTTCCATATCCTTGGGAAAAACTTTTGACCTGTCTGTGGTAACCTGTGCAAAAGTATTACTTTCAGAATCCATTTTCTGTCAGAAAGATACAGCCTATATCCTGACTCCAGTTGATATAAAATACTGGAACAGAACGGTAGAACTTCCTTTCTAGAATAACACCAATATTCCTAAGGCAATACTAAGCAGAAAAAGACCAACATAATTGAATTCATATTAATAGCAAGATGGAGACCTTATGCAGAACACAAGAGAAGAAACAGCAAAGGGTACCTTTTTCCCACTCGATGTCTGCACATGTACTTCATTGTTTTTTATGCTAACAACCTCCCCATCTATCCAAGCTAGATTTGGGTCTTCCACCCAAACATGAGAACCAACGATGATATTAACTGGAGTTCCCTGTGAGAGAAATAGTGCATTAATCAATGAAATGTCAATGAAAACAGAGCTAAGATTATGTTTAAAGCTTTGTCTACCTCTCCCTTCCTTGCTCATATCACTGTTCATGAACTCAACACATTTTGTTCAATTATTATAGATGTGACTTATTGAGTGTGTCATACTGTGTTTGAAATTATTTAAGAAACAGCATTGTAACAACACAATGAGTCAGGCTTTGAACCTGGTGAATGAGCTCACCAGGCCTCCAAGGTACAGAGGATGATATCATTCATAGGAAAAGAGAGGAAGAAGATGGAGAATCCAACTTCTAGCGGAATGAAGTTACAACAAGGTAAGCAAATAAATAACACACAACAACCCCGGAGGCATCTGGCAAATAGTCAGAGCAGACTTACTACCAACAAAACATGTTCTAGGCCTAACAAAATAAACTTTGGGACGCAACAAAATTTCATGGAAATTTTTTTTTTGATTTCTTTATCCCCAAACAGATGAGGAGGCTGGATGTTATCTTTTATAGTGATATATCAGAAATAAATTATGTAGTTCCCCTGTGATGATTGATTTAAACCCTACTTATGCAATAGTTGCCCAGCCATGCATGAAAGTAAGAATGGAAATTTGCACTTTCGATTTATGAATCAATTAAGTATCTCAGCACTTAACCAAATTCTGAAGTACAGTAGCGATATGTTACAACTAGCATAGGTGCACTGCCAAGTATATCCAAAGCATTGCAACTCATGACCTTAGTGCAAAAGAAACTTCTTAATATAATCTCATTCGCACTAAGGTTTCTTTCAGAGGGGAAATTTATAAACTCCCGGTAAATAAACTCCGTTACACACCACACTAAGCCCTCTGAATGATAGTTCCTTTCGCACTAGGTAAATATATATTAAGAAGATTATATTCAGGCTTGCCCTCTGAATGCGTGAGGGCAAGCCTGAACATAATCTTCTTAATATATATGTTATTCTGCACTCATGACATTACTGCTAAATAAACTTCGTTGCAAACAAAAGCTAGGCTTTCTATCATCAACATGACGATTTCATCTATTAAGTGAATTAAGAATACCAGTACTGCTGCGTGAACACACCACACTGTACAAGAAATCTAATCACGCTGTACATTCAAAGTTCCAAATGAGACAAAAAAGAAGGTGTGTGGGGATGGGGGCTTCCTCTTAAATCCGCATGCACAGGAAGTCCGCAGACTCCAAAAATAGCAGCAGCAAGGTTCCTTCTAAAACTGTAAGTATTGTACCAAGAGCAGAGCATGCTGTGCAAGAAATCTTATACGGCTAGGGTTGAAAATTTTATCATTGACTAAGGCTTCCAAATGCGCAAGCAGCAACTCACATATCAATTAAGCTATCTGAATTCTGAACCAATACCAAGTCGCGAATCCCAGCGAAACATGATTCGATCAGCAGCCAGGCGAAGCGACGCACGCCCAGCACACAAGCTAGTAGCAGTAGTTGGGAAAGCAAAAGGGCTAAACAAGCAAAGGATCCGGAACAGTACCATGGGCAGATCAGGTTCGAATCGGAGGGGACAACGGATCCGTCGGCTCCAACAGACGGGACCCCGCCGCCGGCGAGGTCAGTAGCCCGGCGAGGCGGCGAATTGGACTATCTCTGCTCCGTTGGCCCACCAACCCCGCAAGCTGCTGCTTGCTGTTGCTTCTCGACTCGGCTTCCACCAGTCCTATTTTTTACCCTTCTCTTCCGCGCGGTTGCTTCGCGACTGGTCCACCGCACGTGCTGGTTGCCGCCGGCGATGACGGCGCGGCCGGTAGCGACGACGGAGTTGGGGAGGGGGAGGGGGAGGGGGCGGAGGGCAGAAATGGTAATTACGTGCTGCTTAGTTTTCTTGCGGTTTGAAAGAATCTAGGAATTCTGCTCTGGTCCTGAAATGCGCAGTTTCCGGACGGGAAAAGGCGTTTAAATAGCCGCACTTTTGCCTCAAGGACCTATAGTTCCTCTGATATTCGATTACCAGAGCATTTTGAGGAATGCTATTCAACAAGTGTTTTAGCAATCCAACGCTCTATTTTTTTGTCCTTCTCTTTTCTTCTTCTTCCTTTCCTCTTGTTCAACTCCTATGAGCATAGAAGGAGCTCGAGAGAGGCAGGCTAATTAGGCAGTGGGGACAGCGATTAGGGTTTTGGTGGTGTAGGAGGTGGCTAGACTAGATCGGGGCAGAGGCGCCCATGGCCGTGACTTGGTGGGAGAGAGAGAAGGGAAGGAGTTCGCTTGCCAGTGGTAGGGTCTCGTCTGACTTTGTGGTCATGTCCGTGAGCCGCTCTTGCGATGGGACGTAGACAATGGGCTCTAGCGACGTATCTGGAGGAGGAAGACGGTGTGAAGGAAAAAACCTAAACAGACGAGTGTTATATAAACATATTCGACATTTTACAGTCTATCTATACATTCAAGTCCTTCTAAATTAGTTCGTAAAATGAGTATCCTATTAAATATATACTAAATCAATCAGGTGAGATTTGAAACAGTATAATTATCGGTACAAAATGTCTTTATTAGAGTTCAAAAACAAAATGTTGCAGCATGTGCATGCATGGAACATAAAGGGTCCAAAGTGGAGATAGAACGTGTAAGCAGACGAGCAGGATAGTTGTCGGGTGATATAATATATTGACATGAATGGATATAGACTTAGATTGCAAATTTTATGATCAGGGACCAGAACATAGCACACTATTTTTTCCGCTCCTTGCCCAGTTGCCCGTGAGGACGGCGGCCTTTCGGTTCCGGCTGCGTGCTGCGCTGGTGTTTTCTCGCGACGATGACGAAACTGCCCCTCCCGTGTATTGTGTGGCACAGGAAGCATACGCTGTCGCTGGGGAGTCGCACCGTCCTGGACAAGCTGGAGGGCTCGGAGCTGCTTTGAGGCCAGGATGTCGCGGCCGTCTCGCGGTGACTTGCCTCCTAGCTGGCTGTGGGGGCCACGCCACCTAGGGACCACCACCGCCCATCCTCCGTGCGCAAAGATCATGTATCAAAAAGTGCGCTAGATGACGGCAACAAGAAAACCAAACTTGTGGCTTATTTGGTCCGCGTGCGTAAGCTTGGCCTTGCCAAGACAAAAATGCTCCAATAGAACGGTGTTGGGTGTTTACTTCCTCAGTCAGTGAAAAAACAATTTAAGTAATAGTCAAACTATTTTAGATCCAAATTTATAATACCAGATAGACATTATTAAATTCATCATGAGATATTTTGTAGTATATCAATTTATATACTGTAAATATTGATACCCTTTCTTATATCTGTAATCAAATTCGTCATGAGATATTTTGTAGTATATCAATTTATATACTGTAAATATTGATACTCTTTCTTGACTAAGAAATAAAATTACATCGATTTTTTGACTGGAGGTGGATCGTGCTAGAAACAAATTAGATAATGCACATTGTAATACCCCATATGTTAGGGCTTATTAATTAAGTAAATAATGGGTACATCGGATAAATATTTTCAAACTGAATTTAATCATATTACTTTTGTTCAAAAGCCATGTAATTCTCCACATTGGAAAAGTCAGGTAATCCTCCATTGGACTATCTAGGAGTTGACAAACACACTAAGAGTAACAAGTCTTGACATTCACTTGACGAGGCTCCAAACCAAGAGCTCCAAGCCAAGAGGAAGAGGATAGACACTAAGATCACTCATTTTCATTTAGAAAGATACAAAGTTATACATGCAACATTTTTTTGACAAAGGGGACGCTACCCAGCCTTATGAGAAAGCTTAAAGCGCGGGCCGCAGGTTTGAACCCGGGTGGCCGCCCTCACACCTGGAGGACCCAACCAAACGAGCTAGCTCGTTCCCAAATATACATGTAACTTTGACCCATGATATTGTAAAAAGACATAGCATATCAGCACAACTTATAGCGTAACTTAGCCAATATTTTTTAGTAACATTGTGTAAACAACTTATATAATGACAACGTAACTTTTGAAGCCCAACTTTTATTTATAACTATCTATAATGATTTCTCAACATAACTTTTATAAACACAACTTTAAATAAACAGATTATACATAAAACTATACATGTAAGTTATATAATAATTGTCTAATATCTTTTGAAAATGTTCATATAATTTATCCAACACATTTTTATATAGTTTATTTTCATCAAATTTCTCTGTGTATAATACAAAAAAAGAAAATTGTAAAAACAAGAAAAAACAAAATGAGAAAGAAAGGTGAGAAAATAAAATTTGTTAGAGTCTTAGAGAAAAGAAATCAAAAAAATGAAAGCCCATGAACTCATGTACGGATAAATCGCTGCGAGCGCAAGGTGATAGAAATGAAGAAAGAAAAGAGGAAAATACCGAGGCATAGGAGGAACAGTAGATATTGAAAGATAAAATCACCGTCCTGCAGGTTATATACACGTGAGAGTAAAAGAAAAATGAAAAACACATGACAATCCATCAAGTCTATATACTCCTTACGAAGAAGAAATGAGAGAGAGAGAGGTCCACCATATTTGGGTAAAAGAATTTGGTCACTCTGTTGGTTTCGTTCGTTATCTCGGAGTGTCAGACTAGTGAACAACCCTTATTTGAAACGGGGGATTAACCTCAAAAAGGAGGAGAGAAGATAGGTAACGCAGATGGGCCCTAATAATGTTGTGGTGGCAATTATCTTTTTAAATAATTTTTTTGAGTAATATTGGTGGGTTTTTTCCAACATTTATTGGAAAGACATACCAAACCAATTTCTTAGAATAACTTTGTTTGTCACCCAACCGGCAATTGTTTTTTTCGAGAACATGCGATAACATATATTTCATTAAGCAGGAATAGATCAAGCCCTTACACAGTAATCCGTAGATTACCGACACTCAAAACACACACAACCCTGGTGCACGTGATTGTAATTACATAAATGGCGAGGCCTAAGCTAGGAGGCCGTCGCTCTGGCGTCCAGCACCGCGATTCGCCGGAACCCCGCCGCCGTCCACATGTGTGCCTCCTCCATGATGCCCTTTAACAACTCCGATGGCGACCTAGATGGACCTCCGAAAGTCCTCACTTCCTCTCTTTCCAAAGCGTCCACCCCACGAGAAGGAGAAGGGCATCAAATGCCCGACGAATCTCCTTCGGCAGCACACGCCCCAACCGACAATTGTCATGGGTGGACGTCCACTGTGTGCACAATACACAGGTGGCTTCAGCCGTTCAACGCCACCCCGGAGGCCAGAGCAGCACTAGTGAACAGACACACCGTTGGTTCGCTCGTTATCTGAGTGTCAGACTAGTGAACAACCCTCATCTGGAACTGGGGATTAACCTCAAAAAGAAGCACAGAAGAGAGATAACGCAGGATGGGCCCAAATAATGATGTGGTGGCAATTGTCTTTTTAAATAATTTTCTTGAGTAATATTGGTGGTTTTTTTTTCCAACAATTATTGAAAAGAATTACCAAACCAAATTTCTTGGAATAACTTTGTCACCCAACCGGCAATTGTCATGAGTGGACGTCCAGTCGTCCAGTGTGTAGACCGTGCACAGATGGCTTCAGCCGTTCAGCGCCACCCCTGAGGCCAGAGCAGCACTAGTCGTTCGACACAAGCGCGCGCCGCCATTTTGTCGAACACTTGGCTGTTTGGTGGCGTGGATGCTGCCGCGGACGATCGATCAGGTAGGCGGCGGAACGACGCAGAAGCCATTTCCGTGGTCCCCGCGTCACCGAAAGTGGTCCCCGCGTTATATCACAGACACAAACGGCGGCCCGGCGTGCCATTTCCGTGGAACCGCCGTGGACATCCCTAGCATAGCCTATAAATTCTCGAACCAGCAAAGCAAGCCGCCGTCTCTCGTAACCGTCTCTAGGGCCGCCAACCCAACCCAACCACGCGAGGATTTCATCGATCAGACCTTGAAGAACTCCGGAGAGCAGAGCGGAAGCGGATAGGAAGGATGGCGGGACGAGGGCGCGGCGCAGGCGGGATCCCGCTGCCGAGCACCTCCCAGGGCGCCACGGCGACGCCGCCGTCATGGGGGGACGTCCCCGACAACATCCTCGTCCGCATCTCCGCCTTCCTCCCCTGCCGAGCCGACCGCGTCCACATGGCCTGCGTCAACCGGGCGTGGAACGCCGCCGTGCGGGGACTGCGCCGCCCGCCGCCACCGGTGCTGCCCGCGCTGCCTCGGCTGCCGCCCCAGCTCCCGTGGCTCATCTTCCCCAGCACCGCGGCGCCCACCTTCTACAGCGCGATCGCCCGCCGCTTCCACCGCCTCCGCGGGCTCCCCGATTACGTCCGCCGGGCGCGCTTCTGCGGATCGGGCGACGGCGGCTGGTTCGTCCTCGCGCTCGACGCGCGCCACAACTACGCGCTCTACAACCTCAACTCCGGCCACGGCACCCTGCTGCCGCGGAGCTTCACCGACGAGGCGGAGAGAAACTTCCCGCTGGTGGTGCGAGTCGCCACGTTCTCCGCCGCGCCGTCCCCCAACTACCGCTACATGGTCGCCGCCATCGTGCTCGTCGGCACGTATTACACCGCCGCCTTCTGGAGCAAGGGCAGCGAGCACTGGTTCACCACGGGGGCCCGGCTGAGATTTACGCCGCAGGACGTCATCTACCTCGGGGACGCCTTCTTCTTCGTCACCGCCCGCGAGGACGTCATCTCGTTCCGGCCGGGGTACGGATGGCACGGCAACGTCTTCCTGGCACGCGTGGACTACGAGATGGAGCAGCGGGAGGACTACATCACCGACGTCGGCCTCGTCCACGGGCTGGGCGAGATGAGGCGCTACCTCGTCGAGTCCCGGGGGCGCCTGCTCATGGTCGTCCGGTACATCTACTTCGAGGGCGAGGGCACGGGGATGCTCCGGGTCTTCCAGTTCCGCGTCGTGGCTCCCGCGGCAAACGTCCTGCAGCGCCCTCGCGCCACCTGGGAGCACCTCGGCGACCAACTGGAGGGCCGGATGCTGTTCCTGGGGTCTGGCTGCTCCAGGTCCTTCGAGGTCGCTCGCTACAATGGCTTCGAGGAGTCGACCATCTATTTCCTGGACGACAATTTCATCTCCGAGACATCGGCGGACGGCGCCAACTTGTACTCCTTCACCGACATGGGCAGGTACTCCATGGAAGCGATGGACACCGAGGATTGGCCTGAGGACCACCCAACGACGTCCGACATCGCCCCCCCAACCTGGTGGCTCCCTTGACCTGACGGTTCGATCGATCTTGTGTCCTTCTTACTACGATCTCCATTATTCTACGGTTCGTTCTTACTACGATCGGGCCACTCTTGCTGCATGTTTTGTGCCATTCTTATTTCCGCGGCTGTTACATGTACGGGTGTACTTGGTTAATTGGTACGCTGGTTGGTGAGATGCTAATGACAGATGTATGAGAAGGGATACTACTCTTTCTTTGCTGATGCTAACTTTTGGTCATGATATCCTGGAATTAAAGGTCAGATGTAGATAATAGAGATAGCAAGAATCAGCATGTTACATTTTACTCATTTTGTCACCTTGTCATTGCCTCGTGTTCCACTTGTCAGGATTGCTTGCTGCTTTTAGCGTACTACATTGTAATCCTAAGAGTAGTACAGCTAGTAGTTGTTTCTTTCGGTATCACATCGATTTTTGTTCCTTTCGGTATCACATCGATTTGAAAATCACCATTTGGTTTCTGACATGTTGCAAATATCTCAACAAGTTCTTGCTCTTTAATTTTGCAAGCACATTGTCAGACATCACATCACACTGCTTTAGATCTTATTCTTTTGATAATAGTAACCCATTGTAGCCTTGCTTATCTTGGCTCAAAACAGGGTCAGAGGATCTGAAACTCTGAAGCTTCATAAGGCAGCTAAAATGCATCTGTTTCTAGTCAGTATCCAGTGGTTATTTTTCAATTTTCATGGATTGCAAAACTGCAGTAACACTAACACATAGTAGATACATTTGTGGTGTAATTTTCCATCATTTCAAGTGGTATAATCTTTTCAATTTTCGTGAGAAGTGAAAAACCTGCTTTTCACTCGAACGCACTGCTTTTTCTCGCGAGCATGAAAACTCCAAAACCAATGGAAGCCTAGCACGGGGAGAGCCTTTCAGCACAAAGGTTTAGCGAAATTGAGATCGGGTGCAAACACATTGGCTGACACTTCACAAAGACTCGAACGTTCAAAAGTCCTACCATTTCGTCAAGGGAAAGCGGCCGTCGCCTTAGGACGACCTGCCAGGCTGGCACACCCTATGAATTGGAATTGCAGTTGCAGTTGCAGTTGCAGTTGCAGCCGCAACGCAACCGCGCCCGCACTTCATTTCGTGAGCGAACATTGCTTGAGCGACAAGGATGGAGGAGCAAAGGCTCACGCTCACCGCGACGCCGCAGCGGCGGCTGCGCACCTCCCCACGCGCCTTGGAGGCAGCGAGAGCAAGAATGATGGAGGAACGAAGCAGGCTCATAGCGACGGCGTCTCGGCAGCCGCACGTACACCTCCCCGCGCGCGCCGCGGAGGCAGCGGCGGCGACAGCGCGGCGGGCGTGCGGTGACGTCCCCCGCGACCCGCGACATCCTCGTCCGCATCTCCACCATCCTCCGCTGCCTCGCTGACCGCGTTCACATGGCCTGCGCCAACCGGCAGTGGAACGCCGCCGTGCGACGGAGGGAGTCGTCGGAGCAACCGGAGCCACAGCCCACAGCCACCAGCGCCGCCTCCGCTCCCGCCGCTCCCACCCCAGCTCCCGTGGCTCATCTTCGGATCTTCCCCAGTTCCGAGGCGCCCACCTTCTACAACCCGATCGGCGGGCTCCACTAGACATCCGCCGCGCGCGCTGCTGCGGTTCGGGCGACGGCGGCTGGCTCGTCCTCGCGCTCGACTCGCCCCACGGCCCACGCGCACGCGCTCTACAACCTCAACTCCGGCCAGCGCATGCGCATCCCACTCCCACTGGGCTTCGTGGGTCCTGCAATTTGATCGAGAACAGTTGCAGAAATAACAGAAAGTGTAAGTGTTTGGCCTCCGCTAATTTTCTGACGTTCTTTTATTTGCCACTTCTACATTTGCATCCTGCCAGTTCGCCTCAAGTCATTGCATTGCCCCATGTTCTCACGTCGATTCGCGACACCTTTTGTATTTTAGAAGACACTGTGTCCATAAGGTTTGTTCATATTGAAACAAAAATCCTCATCCATTTTTGACATCATTTCATATTTGTTTACTTTACGCAAACTTTATCCCTTGACCTGTCGTGTTCTAGCGCGACGGCACAACCCCGCTCTTGCGCTCTCCTTATCTTCTCCATCGTCGGCGGGCTTAGAAGGGGATCGAGGGAGTCAGGTCGGCCTGGCAGCGGAGACGAGAGAGGCAGCGGCGATGGTGGTGACTCCACGCTATCGGGGTGGGCAGAGGAGGAGGTGGCCGGGCAGGAGCAACCATGGCCATGGAAAGCGGGATGCGAGCACGGTAAGGTTTCACCGTGGACTCGTGGGGGGCTGTGGGCCGCGGCGGTAGGGCCACGCGCCCACCCTTGGTGCGACAAAGGGCCATATTATTCAATGCAATTTTGTTTGTAATGCTGAGTGAAGTTTGTAAAATTTTGAAAAGACCACAGGTTCATGTTTTGATAATAGCATGGTTTCAAAAAATATAAAAAGTTTTTTTTCTTTTCTTTACGTAGCAGTTCTGGATAACGAAACTGTTTCACAAAACCATAGCATCTGATCCAAACATAACGAAAATGTTTCACAAAACCATAGCATCCAAACAGGTCGAAGCTACGGACTCCACACCTGAGCCCTTACCCTCTGCCATTTGTGTGAAAAGAAGCCGAAAACAATTGATCACCTGCTCAGAAGCTCCACGTACACGGGGTTTGAGAGCATCCTAGACCAGTTTAAAAGTGCTATTTGCACCGGTTTAAGCTTTTTTTATAGCTTGCAACCTATTTTAGCTGATTCAAACATGGCCGAAACATATTGCACTTCTGCAATGCATCTTAGAGCACACAATCTTACGATAGCTTGGCCAATCAATTGTAGTTTTCCTTGTTAAATAAAAAAGTACCCGTAGTTTGCTCCCTTTATTCCCCTTTCCAATTGCCTTTTAACCATCATAAGATCAACATTTGTTTTTAACTTTCAAAACTTCTTTGCAGCCTAACCAATCAGTCCATAACTACCCCATTTCTTGGCATGCATGACCTCTCGCAATTTCATCATACAACTTCGGTTCTTTACAGCGTACTTGTCAGATGATACTCAACAATCAACATACCACACAATATATATAAGCCCCAAACCATCATAATACAGGAAATGCAGAGGAAAACTTCCTTAGACATCCAATGATCCAACTGGAATGGTTTGTCATCGCAGCAATGAAAATATATTACCAAATTTATTAATTAGACAAAGCAAAACTATAGCATAACACATCTAAAAAACCGAAACAATTATTTTTATATTACAAAAGAAACCTTCTTAGATCTGTGGAAACCGAAACAATTATTTTATATTACAAAAGAAGGGAGAAACTTCATCCTATGCATGGATCAGATCACCCCATCCATCAATAATAGGCACAGCATTATTACAATTATCATTACTAGCAACTTATCTCACTAAACTGATTGAATACTTTACAAAAAGAACAAAACCTGCACATCTATCCATTCACTCAACTCGCCAATGAAACTGGCACCATCTTCACGTCACAACAAATCTGATGCATGCAAGCTTGCAAACAAAGGCGAACAAATCCCCAGCAAAAATTATGCCATCTCAATTGGCAGGCAAGCTCAATCTTCTGAGCTATCTGTCGCAACTGAAGTGGGCTTTGGTAAAGTTGGTAGTGTAACACACCCAGAGGAACCATCAAGAAAAGACCACTCATCTTTGGCAGTAACAAGATTTGCAGGAACCCCGGTGCTTGATTTAACAGCCAATGAGTGCTTACCGCTGCTCACTTCTTAGTTCTTCACCAAATCTTTGGTTACAGAACTGGAGGATGTACTTGCTGCTTCTGTATTCAGGAAGAGGCAGACAACAGCACAATCATCAGTTTTTGATGTGGGGTACCGTGTCCTCCATGCACGGTGAGCTGATTCAACAAGAAATCGAGCTGCTGAGGCCTGTGAAGGAGCATTGCTGATGATGCTAACAACTTCAGCATTGGAAAGCACATCCCACACCTACAGCCAACAAAGAGACTCAGATGATCATATAGCAAAAATCTCCCTGGCTGTTAACAAGTATTAAGCAACCAAGATGTAGTTACTCTGTGCTCACCCCATCAGTCGCCAACACAATGAATTCATCCTTATCTGTGATGCGGTGGTAAGAAACATCAGGCATAGAAATTATTCCATAATTCTTCAGACAGAAGTCTCCAAATGATCTTGCCATGGCCAACCCTGGCGAGTTGAAAGTTGGAAGCCACACACGAGCAACGTCTGGTTCATCTGGAAGAGAAAATACTCTTCCCCTTCGTTGCCTGATTCGTGCTGCTTCACCTGTAAATGATTCATTTTTCATACAAACAAAGTTACACAACAAAAGAAGGAAACAGACGTTTTTTATAACTGGAAACAGCCAGTTGGCATGCTCTTTCACCATCATTTTTCACAAGCTCTATCTAACATATACCCATCTGTAATTAACACATCAATGAAAGAAGTTTCATGAACACTGCTTTTAGAAATGTCCCTTTGCAGAAGATAAAGTGCAAGCACATTAACAGTCTGAGAGAAAAATCATAAAGCATGGTCCATTTCTATATATGTAAATGAGAGAAAAATTATGTGGGCCTAAGAAATTCAGTCTGGAAGTATAGGAGCAGCTAGAACCAACACTTCATGGAAGCAGTAATTTTGAAGAACTCGCAGCATTCCTTATTCAGAAAACTATGCTGCAATTTTAGGCAATGTAAAATATTGACATTCCAAAAAAGGCATAAAGTATCATAGTGGCAGAAAGTTTACACTATCATGATTTACAAAAGTTAATACAAAGGTAGAAGACATAAGCCATACAAGGATTATTTTTTTTATACTTATCTTGCAAGGTCTTTGGTTAATATGGTCGAAAAGGGCACTTAGACCTCTAACTAAGTTTATATATCCTGACCTTCAAACTCCAAACAGGTGATTTTAAGATTTAATGCACAAGGAGGCCATTAATAATTACAGTGGCCAAAAGGATATGGATCAATTTAACAACAAACATTAACTTGCATTAATTTTCTTTCATAAATCTCCTTTCATATGCGTGTCATTAAACAGTTTCCTAAAAATCCTAGATACATGCACCTATCTCAGTAGTCTCACTGAATTAGCTACTACACTTGTATACAGAACTATAAAAACTCAAATCCACGTTTCAGAATTGAAAATTCTTGTAAAGTGAGAGGGCCAATCCACGGATGGCTTATAATAGCAATAAACAGCAAAGAACAAAGAAGATTATTCTCGTGAAGTTAGAGGGCCACAATCCATGGATGATTATTCTCGAATACTATATAGATGCAGGAACCATTAGTTACGGATCTGCATAGAAATAACCAGCAAAGACAAAGCAGAAATGAATAGAACAATACATGAAGACGAAACATACTTGGGATACTAGGTTTGAGGTCCACTGTCAGCTGAAGAGCAACTAGATGATTATGTTCATCTCTTGTGCCCAAGACAGCTCTTGAATCTCCCAAATTGCCAATTATAAGATTTTGTCCCTGTAGAAAAAGCAAGATAAACGGGCTGAATTAAAAACTAGCTGCAGCTTACATCATACAAGAAAACTATTTTTTGACAAACACAACAGTAGTTCTACCTGCTTGATTACTGTGACTGCTGTTGTACCACTGAATGCACAATCAATATTTCTATGTGCCTTCAGATCCCTGTCCATCACATAAAACGCCTTCAAGAATGAAGCTCTCAGTGCTGTGAAAAATTCTGGGTACTCGCTATTCTCTTCATTTCCAGTGGAAGCATCAGTATCTACAACCATGTGTTCGGTTGCGACTCCTTTAGTAGTAGCAGTCTTGATATTGCTAGTAGAAATCTCTTTGTATTCACCCTTTCCTAAATTTGCACTCAACTTTACAGGTAGAAGATCTCTGACCCTCTTGGCAACCAAATGGCCGTTTGGTCCATGGCCATCAAAAACTCCACAAAAGATGGTATCACCTTTTGAACCAAAATTCTGCAAGTAGAAAGAAAACAATATTCTTGGAACCAACAACATGATACATGTTTCAAAATATATACTGAATGGGGGAAATGGAGATTGAAAAAACATTTCATTTGTAGTTTAAATCAAGTAGTAATTAAGAATCCTACATAGTCCCTCCGCAGCCATCGTGCACACACACCAATAAACTACTAACTGCTATGTTCAAGAAAAGGTTAACTAGAAATCCATGAATATGGCATGCTAAGATCAGCTGACCACATCATAAAAGCAGGGGTAGAGAGTGGAAATGTATTACAATAATAACACTTGTTTCCCTCAATGGAAGAAGATTTCCGGATGGCAATGTGTGCAATTATTGTGTTATTTTACCGGTTGAATCCTTAGGATGCTATGGTTGCGGTTGATTTGGTAAGCTGACAACCACAGCAACAAACAACAAATTTAGTAATTTAAACTTTAGTGATCTGTATGAAACCTAGATCGAAAGAGATAAGAACAACTGCCAAAATCAGTAAACTGTGAAGTAACAAAACCTCAATCTAAAGAGATAAGAATGCCTTATGTTGACAGATAGTACCAAAAGAACTTTATTAAGAAGAACATAAGCAAATGGAAATTGCAGGTATCAACTGTTCAACTCAAGGAGTACATGAAGCAGATAAGATCACCCATATGTGGAAACTTAAAGGATAAGGAAGAGGATCATGTGGAGCCCTTCCCACGTCCAGGTTTCTCCATGAGGAGAACAATTATTAAGCTCTGATTAAACTAGTGCAGGGTAAAACACACTATACCGGCAGCATCCAATGGAAATCCATATCCATCCGAAGCAAGAGGAGACGACTCAAAGTGGTATTCTAGTCCAGAAGGAGGTAGGTCAGGCAGGCATCCTCCGAGGAGATGACACATGTATGCCTAGGTCAAAGTTTTAAATCTTTCGTTGTCGATGCCAGCTCAAGCATACCTATTAAGAACTCCTATTTAAAAATCACAAAAAGGCCAGACGACAGTTCTGCTTTTGCACGTTAACATCACATCTGGCCAAATCAGAGCTCAGCAAACCATGGAAATGTTTCGCTTTCGCCCTTGTATCCGAACATGCTTCTAGAGCATCCGCGAAACGAGCTTCACATCACGGAGATGGGATCGGGAGATCAAGCAAAGCAATCGGAAAGATGGATGGAAAAACTAATAAGCAAGGGGATTATTTATTGGACGGGAGAAATGCTGGTGATGTACCTCCCAGACCACCATGGCGTCCTGATTGACACCCTTCCTGCCCTGCATGGTGTAGAGCGACGCGGCGGCGGAGTCGGACGCGCCGTTGCGCGCGATGCGGCCCGAGGGAGGAGCGTCATCGGCGTGGCCGTCCTCGGCGGACCCCGCGCCGCGGGGGCGGATCGTGCGCAGGGTCCGCTTGTACTGCGCGGGCGCCGGGGTCACGGTGGCCACGCTGACGTTGAGAGCCCCGAGGAGGCAGTCGAGGAGCTCGGCGCAGCAGCCGCCGGCGCCGGCGCCGGCGCCGGAGGCCTCCGCGGACGACGGGGGCGGCCCGGCCTCCGCGAAGCGCGCGGCGACGGCGACCGCCAGCAGCTTCTGCTGCAGGGGAGTGTTCTGCTGCGCCTGCCCCGCGCGCCGGCGGCCACCGACGCCGCCGCCGCCGCCGCCTGCGGACCCGGCCCGCCTTCCCGCCGCAACGGCCACCATCGCCGGGAACTCGCAGGTCGCAGCAGTGGCTCCTTGCAATCTGCCCCTGCGAGGTACTCGTACCTTTTCTAGGAGGCGGATGATCAGGTCATGGCCGCGGCTCGGATCTTGGGGAAGGGGATGGATGATGGGTCAGAGAGAGAGAGAGACTAGAGAGAGGTGGGTGGACGTGGCCGCGACGAGCGAGGCGAGCGCAGGGCGTGAAGGGCGCGCGCGCGCGACGCGGTCGTGGCAGGGGCCAACAAAGGAAAGGTTGAGAGCAACTGTTTATTGGCCACCAATATTTTTTTTGTTTTTATATTATTGCGCTGTATAACAGGGACGAGGACGACGCTAGAGCCAGTACAACCGTGGCAGCAACAGTACAAGCATACTCTCCCTCCCGGTGTGACGGAGGACCGGTGGTTTCAGGCACTTTGGATCTTCTTGAATATCTCCGTCCTAGTCCTAGTAGAAAGCGATGGGAGGAGGCCGGTTGAATATAAGATTAACGGTTCATTTGGATCCGAAGAATTGATACTGATTCGATCCATTAGATTCCGTTATGGATTTTGAAAAGGATTGAAATAGTTAGAAAGTGGTTCAAAACTAATTTTTTTTGGTTGATTAGAGGTAAGGAATTTGTTTTTTTTTTTTACAAATTCAGAGCGTGATACAATGCATAGAGGTTACATGTAGGACATACATAGCGTGATGCGATGGTCACATGCTCTGGTCAGGTTTGATGGTTGTTGGCCTAGCGCTGCATAGGTTTGCCACTTCTTGGTATCATGGTTATCCTAGCGATGGAAATGAAACAGAATCAGAATCGGATCTAGATATCATCTTTTACCATATTTTAATTTATTTAATTTTGAATTCGACTATATCAGTACAAAATGGATGTCTCAGATTTGGATTTCCATTTCGATATTTACTCAATTCAACTCAAGCATATATTGTTAAATTTAGCTTAAATGAATAGAATAGAATTTTACTACAACAGCTTACCGTTAGAATTTTTTTGTACATGTATATGAATACCAGGAATCATAGAAAAATTTCATATAGAAATTTTAAAGAGCTGAAACAACGGTTATGCTAGCTACAGCAGCGGGGCCAAATCAAAACTTAACTGCATCACTGTTTTCCCGACCCAGACTAGGGTTCTCACGAACCAAATATTCAGCACATATCACAATTTTCTACTCCAAAGAAATGTCAGATAAAAAAGGGCAGAATAAAAGTTCATACTAAACAACACTCATTTCACAAAAAAAAAATGCCAGGCATTTTATACATACACCTTTTTTTAGGGGAAACTACTCAAGTTGCGGCCATATATTCCTCAGCTCAGCATTACACCAGTCACACACAGGCTCATTGTATGGCATACAATGTTTTTGTTTTCATTGTTTTCCGTTGTCAGAGAACACAGCCTAAAGCCCTAGATTTCCTTTTTGCGAAAAGAATATGAATGAAATGAATTTCGGTCAGTGTTCGTGTTGTACAATAGAGTTAGCGTATTAAATTGCTGCACACCATTGTTACCAACAACAGAACCAGGGGCTTGTGCCAGTGAAATTTCCATCCGGAGGAGATGTCATGTGAATCGACAGTATATGTTGCGCCTGTATTGTCGTCCTTAATTTTAATGCTCGATGAACCTGAAATTACAAGCAAATGACCAGAGAGTTGAGGAAATAGGGGGCAACGCACTGACTAACATCTATAATTCAGAACAATGAAATCCTTGTGCTGTACCAACCAACCACGCCCACTCTCCCTTTATTTCAGAAGGAAGAAATTGTCTTTAGATGTAGATGAAGTTTTATCCCAAACTAAGTAATGGCGTTTGATAGTTGACAAGAATATAAGCTATATTGTATGCTATGATCATGGCTCCAATTTCAAGCAAAATATTTTGGAATAAGTCAAGATTTCTGGAAAGAAAACAGCAAGCTACAACTGCAATCTATAATGGAATGAACTAAGTACAGGCAGATTTGAGCGTGCTAGGACTTACAGTTGTAGTCAATCCACCCAATGACTTGATTTTCTAAGTCATAGACAACCAACTTGTTTGAAAGTACAAGGTCTGAAAGAAAACAGGGGTGTCAAAAATACGGCATTGGAAACAAAATGGGTTTGCAAGTGGACTGCAATGCTGACCTCCCAAAAGCACAATGTCCTTTCCATCTTTTGATTGTAATGCGCCATTTTGGAATCCCACACAGTATATGTCATTCTGCTCCAATGAACGAAAAACATGGAACATAAGAGTCATGAGTCATGACCATGTATATTATAATACATTCGTAAATGGGACTTGCATGCTCATAGCACTGCTATTTCAAACCATTGTTGTGCTTGAATCAAAATATCAGAAATGAACCAAACAACCTACTGAAATAACTAAAACAACAACAACAACAACAACATAGCCTTTTTATCCCAAGCAAGTTGGGGTAGGTTAGAGATGAAACCCAGTCGAGACAAGACACAGAGAAACACATAAAGGTTATGGTTCAGGCACGTTGATGGCTAGTCTTCAAGCGCTTATATCCAATGTCCATAGCTAAATCCTTGGAGATATTCCACTCCTTAAGGTCTTTCTTAACCGACTCGTCCCAAGTTAGTTTAGGTCGACCTCTACCGCTCTTTACTGAAATAACTAATAGCTATGTATAAATCTTGTCCTGTAGAGTGTGCGGTATAGAGGCTTTAATGCCTTACTGTACAGATGTTTCAATGTCATGTAACCACAAAGGTTAAAAAAAAGTTATTCCAAAAGACCACGAGCTATAAGAGCAACTCCAAGAGAGCTGGTAAAAATGAATGGCTAAACTCATGTTTTAGCCAACCTCTAAAATAGAAAACCATGCAAAAAACAAAAAACTCCAACAACCTTTCTAGTATTGTGAGACAGATGGCTAGCGACACATGCAAGCTATATTTACCATGCAAGAACTCCAGGGTAGATGACTTGCTATTTTAGAAAACCAGATACAAAAGCTGTTGGACTCTCTTTTCTCCCCCCAAAATAGCCAAATAGAGAATACACAACATGGATAGCTCTTCTGTTCGAGTTGCTCTAAACATATGATAAAGAGAATGTATACATATACAAAACTAGTAGGCTATTTTCTCTTCATAAGCAAAATAGTAGTATAATCAGAAAAGAGGATGAGAACTATCAGAAATTTTGAAAGCAGACAAGGCATGTACATGACATCCATTTTGGCAATATAAATGCGTGCTATTTTTTTTAACCTCTCTACTGATTGTATGAACTTTGAGATGTAATCTTCGAGTACACATAAAGCTAGATGGGCTGTAAATGTACTTGGGGTTTGTCAGCAATACCCAAGTTTGAAAATTTTGAAGCAAAGTTAAGTACTGATAGGTGATGACTGTGATTGATCCTGTAATACCAGGAATTGCCACCATACCATTAGTGAAATTGCATTTTTGCCGACACTCCATCGAGTGTGTCTATGACATTCGGAGTTGGCAGCAATCAGTTATGTACTATGATTAGCCCCAATTAGTCCTGATTAGTCGACCTTATCGGTGCCATTGCGACTAGAGTCAATTAGACGAGTAGAAAACATTGTACTAAATTTAGTGATTGTTTTTCATATTGCTTACCAATGGCCAACATGATATTACAAATTACTGAAGTATTTTATTTTAAAAATTATCATGTAGTTTATGCAAAAGGGGTGAAAGCAAAAAAAGGACACTGAAGCCACTTTCAAGTTACCGATAAGCTGGAACCAAGCTGAACCCATGCAATTGGTGAATTAAATATTGCTCCACTAGGAGAGAAATGTCATGTTACCCCATATGGGAAAAAGTACTCATGCGGATACACATGCAGTGCCAGATCATCCTCAAAATGGAAGGTGATAGTCGGGAATCCATCATCTACACTGCAAGAGAAATGAACACAACAGTTAGAATCGTAAGAGAATATAATCTGTTGGCCAGCGATTCATCTTTGTGCCAATTCAAATGAAACACAGCAAGTATGAAGGGACCATGAAAGAAGTATGCGAGGGCATTATCGATATCGGGATTCAATAATAATATATTTCATCATGTATGAAGTGAAGCACAAAAGGAATTGCAGGTAATTTACTGCGGCCATATTGTGTAAGCCATACCTTCCAGGATATTGGAAACACAAAAAATCATTAAGGTTACGGAAGGCTATATCTTGATGCTTGTTAAATACCTACAATTGGTTGAGAAATATATAATATATGTAAAGAAAGGAATATGGGACAAACTAGCATAGGATCTTTGTCATACCGTGGCCATTACTTCTTTGAAAACCAATTCTGGAAGGTATGTCAAGGTAGTACCACTGTCGATTATGGTGCCCTTTCTCTCTCCTGTTTCAAAAACATTAGCTGGGAGCTGCAATGTAGTGCCACCAACATCAATTGACTTAAGGTTCACATTGTAGTGCGGCCTGGAAAGTAAAATCATGACAGGCTATGAGTACAATATAAATGAAGTAAAGCAGCTAGCTGCAATGCATCACATCTCAAGTAGAACTAAAACTATCTGCCAACAAAATATGCGTTCATATAAAGTTTGTAACATTGCCATTATATGAGTTTTTGACCAACTCAAAACTTAAAAGAAAAACAGTGGTATGTTCAAGAGACCATGGATAAAAATGAACGCCAAGTAGCACTAGCACAACAGCATTGGTGAAACATCTGTTATAGCATGTCACAAATGCCAGTGAGAGAACATTATTCCATTGAGCAGAAGTTTTAATGCGTATATATCTTTCTTTCCGTCGCACATGCAATTTTATCAATCTTATTCCACACTTAACAAGTGTCCAGTTCTCGTATCATTTTCTCCTTGTTAGTTCGATACTAAGCAAGTAAGCAACATGCCTAACAAATGGTTATCACTTTTCAGAATTAGCTCAGCAGTTGGCTAGCTTGTGAGGGCTCTGGTGAAATAGTAACACGTCAGTTGCCCACCATCTTTTTTTTATCGAACACGCAGGAAGTTGGCCACCATTGACCATTTCATAAAACAAGTACAGCAACAACAGGTCTTAATTTAGGGTTGAGTGCGATGGTTTCATTTTGTTTTGTTTGAGGTTCATGTTCCAATCCTGGTGAACTGGCAACTTAGTGATTAATCAAAGTTAACAGCTATGAACAATTAGCAAAAACATTATATAACCAGTGAAACTGAAATGTGATTCACCCATGAGTGTAATGCAACCCAAAAGATAATCAGTACGGCAAGGTTAACATACATACATCTCAGCTACCAATGGTGTTGTTTTTACTTGTGGCTGAACCACATTTCCAATAGCAAAAATTCCACCACCTTTTATGGTATCCAAGCAATGAGCAAATATCTTCTTCACTTTACCAGCAGCAGCTAGCTGTGATAACATTGATGTATTTGCCTGACCAAAACCAAGAATTCCATCAAGGGCTTGGTTGGAGCTTCCCAAATCCCCACCTTGCTGAGCACCACACCTACAAAGAAATAAGAATCATGTATCCCCACTTAACACTTCAGCACGCTCTACTAATAAATGCGAATCAGTTGATGCTTGTTTCCTACTCAGTTCTTCTATTGCAGTATGATAAAGAGCATGGGATGCATAGTAGCCCCACAGCAGGTTTGATGCTTTCCATGATGCCTATCTTTTCAAGTAATAGCACAAGGACATAGCCTGAATAAAGGGCCAAGAATACAACTTCATTGTCTCATACTGGGATAAAAAAAATCAAGCTCATCCTAATAAAAGAACATTAACTATCTTTGTGGCGATGGTCAAGGGTCATGATAATCTTTTCAAGCAGTAAAACGGTCCATCATGAATGTTGTCCAACAAAAGAAGATTGCAATGCGATGAACTGACATGACCTGACTCACCCAAACGTGACGGTGGCATTGCCGGGCTGTGTCTGCGCATCCCCAGTCACCTGATCAAACTGCAGCACATCGGTGATGAAGAACCCAGTCGTTGAGCTACCATCACCATACATGACGCTGTACTCACAGGGCACATTGGCAGTGCACCCCGGCAGCTTTCCCCCATAGGTGGCCGCGCAGAATCCCTGATCACAGGACACCGTCCTCCCGCTCGAGGACGCCTTGGGATCATAGAACGTCAAGTCTAACTGCACATAGATTTCACATCAAAATAGAAACAACTGAACTTGAGACACAAACAAGAAATATAAAGTTGGAAACGGTACCCCGAGTCCGCTCTTGCGGGGGCATTTCTCGCAGGAGATGCAGTTAACCCAGAGGATGTCGCTGCCCGTGTCGACCTGGACGTAGTAGCGCTTGGGCGGCGTCCCGAGCTTGATCTCCGTGTAGTAGAGCCTGCGCGCACCCGGACCAGCCTCACAACCAAATCAAGCACCCCACAGGGAAATCCCAAAGTAAAGAAAGCTAGCAAGCAAGGGCCGGCACGTACCCGGTGTCGGTGGGCAGGCCGAGGCCGCCGAGCGGGAGGTCGGCAGCGGCGAGGAGCCGGCCATGGCGGCGACCGTCGTGGGCACGAAGAGCGCTGATGCTGATGCTGGCGCCGGCGTCCCCTCCAACTCCGGCGGGAAACTTGCGGCGCACCTGGAAGACGCCGGTAGCCGCAGCGCCTGGGGCGCAGCCGGCCGCCAGCAGCAGCAGCAGCGCGGCTAGGAGGAGGAGGGCGGCAAGCCGAGGCTGAGGCGGGGCCATGGATTGTTCGTGGAAGCAGTAGCAGACGGCAATTCGAAACCGTCTGCACGCAGCAACAAGAACAGGCAATTGTGGGGGCGGCGGGAGGCCGGCTACTATCCGTGTCCTCCCCCGCTGGCCGCTGCTCCTCCTCGCCGCGGCCTCTGAGCCTCGGCGTCGGAGGCGTTTGAGTGAGGACTGAGCACAAGCAAGGCACCGGAAAAGAGGAAAGCTTCGTCGGCGGACAACTAGTGGGGAGTGGGGACGGCCATCAATACGGTCGGCCGGGTTTCTATTTCGGGTTGGGCCGTGGAGAACCTGGGAAAAAAACTCTCGGCCCACGGGCCTTGAGGCCTGCTGAGCCTGCCCGTGGCCCGACCCAACGACTGGGGGCTGCCGCTGTCGTCGTCGTCGTCCATCCGCCACCGCCTCCCTCAAAACCCTACGCCGCAGCCCGCAAGCAAACTCCGCTGCTCCTCGCTTAAACCCGCAAGGCCCGGACCCGGATGCTGTTCCGCGCTACCGCTTCCGCCCGCCGCCCCCCTCGTAGCCACCGCCTCCGTTAGCGCCGCCACCCTACCTCGCCCGCGGCCATGGCGACCCCGTCGTACGCGGCGGTGAAGTGCCTCAACACGTCCTCGTCCAGCCGCAAGCGCTTCTCGGTACGCCTGTTCTCCGACTGCTGTTTGGCTGAAACCGAATCCAGCGCGGAGGAGTTTTTTTTTTTTGGATGCTAATGGGCACTGTGTTTACCTCCGCAGTTCAAGAGCTTCTCGCAGCGGGTGGAGGAGATCGACATCGATGTGTACCGCAGCCTCCACACGCTCAAGGCGGAGCCGTCCAGCGGATCGTCCTTCTTCCTGGACGCAATTGTGGAGTGGAGGGTATGCGACCTTTTCTTTACTTGCTTCGTTTATTTCAATCTTTGCTATATATACTTAAATCCACTTTGGAAGTAAAAGGGGAGAGGTTCTTGTATCAAGAAGAAAGAGTTTAATTGCCTTAATCATTGTTTGCTCTGCTGTGTTATAGTGTAATCTAGTCAGGATTACATCCAAGAAAATGGAAACAACATCTTCTAAAATTTCACTCAGCATGAGATGGGCCTTATTTCCATCTAATTTGCTTGTTTTTCTGATTGAAGAATTAACAGAGTTCAAGGTTGTTCACAAAACACAAACTGCACAAGTACAAACTTTTGTTGACAAACTGCACAAGTACGCACTTTTGCTTTAGTAACTCTATCTAGTACAAGCATAGAAAACCTAAAAGTTTGAACCGCTCCTGCTGCCTGCCCCCTACCAAACAATTGATTTATTTAACTTTTTCTACCCCAGAATTCTCGGTTGCCATGCTTAAGCTGCATCATGCCTCGATCACCTTTCTGGCCAATGCCTGTGCCATGGTTGGCTAGGTTTTTGCATGCCCGTGTCTTGGTCCAACTCTATGCATGGCTTGAGTGAGTGCAACACTCTCGACTTGAATTCCACCATTGGATTGCTCCCACCGTCGCACTCTCTTTACATCACCTGCTACTGAAAAAATCACACCGTCATATATGTCTTCACTTTATACTTGCATGGTGTCTAAGTGTGTTACAGTTCGATCAAATTCTGTGACTACCATCATGTTTGATGCATGACAGAGAGGTGCCGATATGGAAAAGGGAAACAGACTCAACCATATTGTTAATTTCTAGCCAATTGATTAGTCTCCCTAGATGTCATCTGTACCTCCCTCCCAAAAAGAGTGTACACCCCACTTTTCGAGGAGTCAACCAATCTACTTGACTAAATGTATGCAAAGAAGGTACTAATACTTGCAACATCGAATAAGTATTATTAGATTAACCATGCAATATTTCATGAGAAACCTATTTGGAGATATGAACATTGATAATATTTTCTTTAAATCTAGTCAATCTTGAAATTAATTGACTCCTTGGAAAGCAAGATGTGCATTCTTAGAGGAACATAGGGAGTATGAAGTTGCAGTAGGTTTCTTTCCATGGTCCTTTTAGTTGCTGTATAGAGTTATAAAAATATGCCAAACCCACTCCAGAGTCAATGCTAATATGATCATAAATGGTGCGAGTTATTGGGCCAAGGGTGTATGGTGCTGAAGGTCCAACACATGCACCAGAGCAACTCTCTCGGTCTTGTGATGGAGTTAAGAGCATGATATAGGCTGAGCAGTTTCAGCAGATGCATGAAATGGGCTGCGTGGGGGCATATCTGGGAGGAATTTTGAGTTAAATTGTTGCTAGTTTCTGGTGCTTGAAGTGATGGAAGTTAGGGCTTGAAGTAGACCAAGCACATAGGCAGAAGCATGGCTTGTGCCCAGCATGTGCGCATCTAGAAGGGGTCTTTTGATTATATCTAAGCCATGCAGGAACTTGGTTCTTTCTATTGCAAGGCAATTATTTAACACTTATTTCTTTTGTTCCTAATCTTATGTGAATTCAGGAGCTCAATACTGCAGAGGATTTCATCTCATTTTACGAGGAGCTGGTACCATTGGTACAGACACTGCCTCAAATTGTCTTGCACCGTGAAAAGCTCTTTTCCGCACTTCTACAAAGGGTAAACATGAGTGCACGATTGTCACTGGAGCCAATACTCATGTAAGTATATCACAGATTCATGTACATAGTTGAAATGTGATGACTTCGACTCTTCGTATAGTACTAAATGTGTTATATGCTGTCATTACCTTTCCTTATTTGTCTGACCTACATATGCGAATGATGAGTGATTACTCAAGGTTGGGGTTGGTGTAACAATTTTGAAAGGTATCTGTACAATATAATAAGAATAAAAATTGGAAATGAAGTCAAGTTTGAATCTGATCATCTGACAAAACTTACTGTGCAGGAGATTGTTCTGTTGGGCACAAATGGAACCTGCCTGTGTCTGTACTTAGTTGTAGATGTTTTGTTATATCTTTATTGTTGGAATGGCTACTGGATCAGCATACAACCTTTAAGAAACCTTAATACTTGTCCCATATTTTATTGCTCTCGACATTTTTTTTTGTGTAAGGAGACACCGGGAGTTGAAGCGCCTCAGTTTATGTCTGACCCTTGGTTGCACACATGCCCTATTTTCTGTGTTGTTCTGTTATAACTACTCAGCTCTATTTTCCCTATTGCAATCTTTTGATTTGAATTAAATGTTCTTGGATCGAGTAATGGGCTCCAGTACTTTGTAGCATCAGAATTTCAGTTTCACTAGGCCACTAGTGGAATCCTATTTTATGTTCAATATTCAATATCTCATGTTTGGTTTGTGATGATTTAACAACTACTGGATGTTTAACTGATTTCCTTTTGACATGCAGGTTGATTGCAGCTCTCTCCAGGGATATTCTGGAAGATTTTTTGCCGTGAGTTTCGGAGCTCCAATTCAATAAGTTACTATAAGGATACTCAGCATGGTTGTTAGTCTGTAGCAGTATAGTGTTGTGTAGGCTGGTCATTATGGCTTGCTTGTTTTTGTTTTTTGTTTTTTCTAAGATGATTACCTTGATCTATTTTTCCCCAATGACCTAAATTAAATCAACCTAAAAGGATTATAATCTTTATTATTCTGCTGCAAGAGTTGACTGAGACTTCATTTTCATATGGAATGAGAGGTTTTGGAGGCCCTTATCCTTGTTAGTTATGTTTGACCTTCTTTTCTTTTTTTAATTGATTACAGCTTTTTAGGAAGACATGCTACTGCCCTTTTAGCTCTCCTTAATGATGGAGGTGATCGTGACCCCGAAATCCTGGAGCAGGTTGGTCTGCTTATTGTGATTAATAAGTCTTTGCTTGCAATTAAGTAGCAGAAGTCATATATTCTGTTGTATTTCAGGTTTTCACATCCTGGTCGTATATAATGATGTACTTACAAAAGTATCTAGTGAAAGATACCGTCCAAATTCTTAGGTGAGTTTGCATCTTCAAAAATGAGGCCTATGTATGCTATTGGTTTAAACCTTGTACCCATGTAAACCAGTTGTATTTATTGTTATCCAATATAAAATCAGTTGCATTTGTTAATAATTTGATATCCAAATTTATCTATCTAACTGACTGCCATGTCTTTATCATTGTTGAAGGATCACAGCAGCGTTGAGATATTTCCCAAAGGATTATGTTAGAGAATTTATGGCAGAATCTGTTTCATTTTTGCTGAGGAATGCACCTAATAATCAGCTAACACAAGGTATTTTTCTTTTCTCACTTATGTTCTTCTACTGGTGTATATATCATGTTTCTGAAAGGTATGGGTCTTTTTTGTTTTCCTCAATGGTGCTGGTTTCAATAATGCTATGGAGCTACTAGCCTTTCATATTTAGTTCAAAATTAACCTTTGTGGTATCTGGCTGTGGGCTCAACTTAAACATTATCTTCATTGTGAATTGCTCAAAGATATGACATAGCTTTTGTGGAAGTATTCATTCTAGCCTAGCCGTCTGAAACTGAGGTCTCAGAGGACGCCCCGCGGCCGGATCTCTAGTGCCCTCGCAGCCCTAGCCGTTGAGTGAACATTACCCGTGGGTACTGTAGCATGCAGAAGCGCCGCTGGCTTCCTCAACTCTTTCTCCCTCACAACCACGCAGCCCCAACGACGTCCATAACATGTGGATTAAATAATAGATAAAGATGGAAACTTAAAGGGCATCTTCATTTATTTTTCATTTCAGTTCTATTAAATTGGTACCTTTCTGTGTTTTTTTTTTCTGTCTGGCCTGTTACCTATTCTCGATTGGAAGATGAGTTTGATGAGGCACACTGCTTACACTGTGGTTCAGTTTCAAATCATTTCTATAATCAAGTTTACTAATCTCTGACTTCATATATTGAAAAAAAGGCAGTTTTCCCACTACATTCAAGTGCTTTTGATGATTTGCTCTCAGTTATCTCACTTAGGCCCCAGGACGCACATCCATTCAAGTACTAATGAATGGAGCTTTAACTGCACAGATTGCTGTTTGCCTTTTTTTTTTTCCACTAGCCTTCCTATCTTTCTCAACTATGTTTTCTGTTTGCTGAGGCACAAACCTCTTAACATAGGAAGAACTGGGTTTTCCATATAAAGTTGTGTTATGTACTTATGTAGCTTCATCACTACTTCCTTTGTTCCAAAGTGTAAGTCGTTCTGGCTTTTCTAGGTACATATTGCTATGCACCTAGATATACATTATTAGTTGCATATTAGAAGCTATGTATCTAGAAAAGCCGGAACAACTTACAATTCGGAGTGGAGGGAGTACGGGTACTAAAGACTTTAGGCTGCGCTACCAACATTGGTAGTGGGCAGTAATGCTTGTTTAAATGAGGTAGCTAATTTATTTTAACTTGCATATTTCTTGATTGGTCCTTAGGTCTCTTAAAAGTTCTACTTGAGGCTGCTAAACAACCATCACCTACACGGGTAGATGGGGTGGTGTCTTTGCTGTGGCATGTCATGAAAGGAACTTCCACAAAGCTACACTCAAAAGCTGGGAAGGTCTTGAAGTTCTTGTTGAGCAAGTCAACTGTTTCCACTCTCTGTGATAAATACCCTGATGGTCAGATAACTTTCTGCAAATGACACTTACTATTTGTTATTTTTTCCATTGCCCTTATTTCCGTATGTTCTACCTATTGCTTGTTTTCATTGGGTCACCTCATTATCAGTTATTATGCTTTAACTAGATTGATCAGAGCCTCATTATTATGATTCATAATTAGCCTCCATGTTATCTGTTCCATGATGGTCAGATGACTTTCTGCCAAATTCTCAATGATATTTACTATTGTGATTTTTTTAATGTTTGTTGCACTGTCCTTATGTTTCATTTGTTCCATTATTGCTTGAGTTCATTAGCTCACCTTGTCATGTATCACCATTTAGTTGAATTCATCAATGCCCCATCATAATAACTAGGAGAAAGCCCCGCGCGTTGCTGCGGGAATCACCGGTAAAATTGTACTATCAGAATACATGTTAGTGGATGATTTTTAGCATTCTAGCGTGAACAACTAAATATATGTTAGGAAATGATGTGGTTTGCTAATGTGAATAGCTTGAATGCGGGATAATGACATGTGTTACTTAGATTTGTTAGTGGACGCTGATGTGGACACTTTGCATGGCGAGATAATGTGCTAGTGGGATGCTTTAGTGGATGCTGATGTGGACGCTTTATATGGCAAGAGAATTAGCTAGTGAGGTTTATCTATATAAGAGATGGATATGGATATAGATAATTCATAAGTGAGTTTTTAGGCCTCCCTCTCCATGTTTCAGAACCACAATGCAACTATGCAAGATCTAAGATCAACTTTTTGTGCATAGTCATGTCAGAAAAATATGTTTTGAAATCTGCTCTTTTTTACAGTTCTTTCTGTTCTTCAATAATAATCACTGCATAGTACAAAATGCAGGGTCTTCTATTCATGAGGTCATGACAGGGCTGATTCAAAGATTATGCGATGAAGTGGATCCAAAAGAATTACCATTGATGTATACTTGTTTATTTGAAGAAATCAACTGCTGTCTTAAGGATGGCTGTTTGGAGCATTTGAAGTGCTTGATTGATTTTCTTGCATTTGCTTTACAGAAGAAGCAAAGCAATGTATTTGGTCAGATTTACTAATTCATTGTCGATATTCTTTCACTAGTTGAATTCATTGTTAGTTTGTTACTTCAGATTAGATGATTAGTAGATTCTTCCCTATTTTTCCAGATAAGGTGAAGATGATTCAACTTGTTGAGTCGCTGGTTAGTAGATATGTGTTGCCTGGTAGCAACATAACAGAAGCTTCTTCATCTGAGGTTCTTGGAAGTATTCTTGACTTTCTGCTTTCTGTTCTGGATGTTCCAACCATTTCTGGCAATTTGTCCATCGTATCACCTTTCTATGCTCCAGTGTTCAAACTAAGAAATCCGAGGTAAACTTTCTCTTGCTGATGGTGTTTGCTTACTCTGTTAACTCCTGGACATTTTGCTTCTTACCAAATGGCAGTGATCTAGCACCTAACACCGTTTGCACTCTCTAGTGTGATTGTCTTTATAAAGAAACTTTTGGCGAAAGGTCCCCAAGTTACACAACATTTTGAAAGTCAGATATTAAGGTATGTAATATATTTTCTTCTATTCCTTAAAAGAATTGTTATGTGTATTCACGATTCACACACAAAAGGTTTGACCATGCAATTTTATGCCTTGTAGTGCAATGGATAATTTCATTGCAAGTTCACCCGAGGATGTTGTCTTTATCCTTCTAAATTTCTTTAAAGGATCAAAGAAGCAAATATTTCTTCGTAGCACTGATGGAAATCATCTGGATTCAGTGGAGAAAACTTGCAAGTTCTTTGAGTCAAAATTTTCTTTCTGGATAGAGTTATTAGATGATACAGTTGGCTCTGGTAATCGATCTAGTAATCAGGTCAGTGAAAAGGAAGCTGCTATACTGTGGGGATCTATTTGCTGCTACCCTAACATGAAAGGTGTACATCAAGATAGTTTGTCACTGCCGAGGAAGTTAATCTTCAACTTTGATCGGTTGCTTGAATTGGGAGAAGGTGATTTTACCTAGATTTCTTTATCCTAATATCACCATAGTTGGTCTTTCTAAAAGGCATAAATTCAAACGATTGACATGCAGAGAACGTGAATGGTCTTCCAATGACTACCTGGAGAAGTCTACTTGGTGCAGCATTGTCATCGTACCACGAACTATTGCTGGTCAACACCATCAGAGATTCAGAATTTAGTTTTTTCATATCGCTTGCCAAGAGTCACAGTACAACCCCACAAGTACTGTCTGCTGTAGCTGAGTATTTGGATTCCCTGCAAGGGTAAAGCTACATGTACTTTTTACCCTTCACTTTAACTATTTGTCTCCCTAATTTATTTGATTAAGGAAATTCTTCATTTTTCTCTGCATGTTTCTGTGAGCAGACTGTCATCCCTGGAAGTGACAAAAGAATTTGATCCACAAAATCTCTTGGATCTGTTCTCCACCTTTGCTGTCAATTTGAGCAGTCCAAGCAAGGATGTTCGAATTTTAACCTTGAGGATTCTATCATATTTTGTGAAGATGGATCAACGTCTGTTCACAGATGAGGAGCGACCACAGAAGAGGCAGAGAACTGAAGTTTCTGGAGAGGAAGCTGTTGCTAAATACGCTAATGTATGTCTTGTGAACTAAAACTTTATATTTGTTATTATCCTGGCATTGCTCTAATGTTTCCTTGAATCAGGTTGTGGATACTCTTTTGATTATTGAGTCAACACCAATTTCAGTATCTACTAGCCGAAAAATTGCTACCTTCATTTCTCGGATACAAATGAGTTTATCTTCCAAGATGGTTCATGATGATTACGTACTTCCTCTCTTACATGGCATTATTGGCATATTGTACAATAGATTTAGTGATCTATGGCCACCAACACTGGAGTGCCTTGCTGCCCTCATTAGACAACACAAGGAGCTTGTTTGGGGTCAGTTTGTTCAGTTTATTGCAATTCACCAATCAAAAGGAGTGACTGCGAAAAATCAGGAGAAGTTGGAAGCTGCAACCCAACCACAGTGTATGTATCAATCGTTCATCTAATGTACTTTTTGTAAGATAAGCTGCTGCATTCTACTGATCTTTTGCCGGGGGCCCCCCCCCCCCCCCCCGGGGGGGGTAGGCAATAGGTCAACTCTGCTGCCCTCTGTACTGTGGCAGTATGGCAATAGTGCCAAGTAGTGACTGATCTCAGCCCAATAGTAGATATCTGTAGCAAGTAGTAGGTATAGTAGGTATAGTAGACGTAGTGCTACTAGTGTACCTTCTAGGTGGTAGCTAAGAGTTGTATATATCCAGTTTGCTTGGTAATGAAAGGGTAGTTCAGTTCAGCAGCATTTGCACTTATGCTCGTGTGTGCTCTGTTCTCACTTTTCTCTTCTTCCTCTAGCCCAAAACCCAGTGTGTGCGTGAGAGAGAGAGTGAGCTGCCGCTCATCTGTGCAGGACTGCTGGCTGCCAATACTTTTGTCATTGTTCTTCTAGAAACCCACACATTAGACAATCCAGAGCCTCTAGTAACCGTCTGTATATATCTTCAGTCTTTACATGCACACATCCGTGCTTTGAGTTGCTCTTTTCATGTCCTTTGCTGCTGTGTGGTCATATTCCTAATTCTGCTCAGAAGTTCTGACACTTTATGGGATGTAATATTATTGCCAAACTATTGCCAGATCTAGCAGATAAGCTGTGGTTTTTATGACAAAGTTCTGATGTGATATGCTTTTAGTTACGCCTGATGGTACAATTCAGGATACTGGAGTATGTTACCTTTTGAATTATCTACCGGTGCTGACTTTCTAACTTAGTGTTTTGCATGCTTCTACATTAACAAATGAACAATAGTTCCTTCTGCTCAACTCGGTTTGCATAATGAAAAATTAATTTGTTCGTTTTCACATGTTTGTGATTTACTTGTAATTGGCCTACAGAAATCCTTTTAGTAAATGCTTAGTAGTAATTATGGAAAGCAACCGATCAAAAGCAGTAAGTGTCGATGATGTATCTTTACAAATCTTTCTGATATTATTGAGTATTCTTGTATTCATTCTCCTTTGGCTCTGTTTATTCTTTTTATACTGCTGTTTCTTACTCCATGTTTGGCATTGCAGCTATTTTGGACTGCTTCAACTTGTTTCTTGTTAGGGACTTTGATTGCACACCAGTTGAGACCATGGCTACCTTATTGCTCCAATCACTCCAAAGGATTCCTGATGTTGCTGAATCCCGATCTCGACATCTTATACCACTATTTCTCAACTTTATGGGTTATGGTGATGGCAGCATCTTTAGGTATTTAGATGACAAACTATCTTATTTCTACAATTTTGAATTTTGGAAGTCCGATCCTTATTGATAACTGTTTTGAACTCTGGCTTCTGCAGTGCTGATTCATATATGCCTGAAAAATGTAAAGGCAAACAATGGAAAACGATTCTAAAAGAATGGTTAAACTTATTGAGGTTAATGCACAATGCAAGATCGTTATATCATAGCAAATTTCTCCAGGAAGTGCTAACTAAAAGGTCTGTGAATAAATAGTTATATATGTGCTTCTGTGGCCTGCAGATGAATTAATGTGTTTTGTGTTTTATAAATTGTGTTTTAATTAATAATTTGTTCCCAGGGTTCTTGATGAAAGTGATCCTGACATACAAGCAAAAGCATTGGATTGCCTTTTGAACTGGAAGGATGAATTCTTGACCCCTTACAGTCAAAACCTCAAAAATCTGATTGATGTAAAGACTCTTCGTGAAGAGCTGACCACATGGGCAGTTTCACATGACTCCTCATCAATTCTGAGAGACCATAGAAGTCGTGTGGTTCCTCTGGTTATCCGTGTGTTGGCACCGAAAGTAAGGAAGCTGAAGCTACTTGGTTCTCGAAAGGTTTGTGTTTGCTTACTGCTTATCTATCTACGATAATGGTATTTGTAATTTTTCATTTGCTTTGTGTTTGATCTCGTCATTATTTTTTTTGCATTTCTGCCAGCACACAGGTGTCAGTCATCGAAAGGCAATTCTTCGTTTCCTTTTGCAGTTTGATTCAAATGAACTTGAGCTCTTTTTCTCATTACTTCTGAGGTCCTTGATCCCTGGCAGCCTCGAGCTTAAAATGTTTGGTTCTCAGTCTGACAACCTACATGGAAATTTCACTGACGTTGTTGGAACTTCAACAGAAATCTGTCTAGAGAACTTTACATGGAAAAAGGCAAATGGTTTCATTCATCTGGTTGAAGAAATTTTTGGTACTTTTGATATGGCACATATAAGTCCATTTCTTAATGTTATATTAATCATTGTTGCTCGCTTGATGGAGAGTTGTGTGCGGAATCTTAGAAGTGAGAGTGATGGGAAATATCCTTGCAACCAATCAAATGACCATGGTAATGATTGTTCCATAAATTCTGAAGTGGGCAATTCTGTAAACGTGGATGAATGCTGTAAAGAAATGCATGTAGGAGACCATATGGAGGTGCGCTATGTTATCACCTTTACGGATGCTCTTATCTTTCAGTTTTACTTTAGTACCATATGTGACATCTTTTGCTGAACTCCCCATCAATCTCAGAATGTCAAATTACTGAAATAACTGGGATATGTGAAGATATTATAGGGAATAACTAGTTACATATAGCAAATCAAGTAGATGGTTCTATCATATTTTTACTTCAAGTACTTATTATTTGTAAGCTTGTGTCATTATTTCTTATCATGAACTTAATATGCATTGTATTCGCCAAATGTTTATATCTTCTCTTAACTAATTGCTACAGCAACGTCACTCTTATGCAGACAAGTGTATCCATCAAGCAGTTGAAGGATTTAAGGTCTTCGTGTATTAGAATTGTCTTGTCAGCCCTTAGTCATTATGAAAGCCATGAGTTTGGAGAAAACTTCTGGGGTATTTTTTTCTCTTCTGTGAAACCTCTGATAGACTGCTTTACACAAGAGGCTTCCAGTAGTGAGAAACCAAGTTCACTATTTGCTTGTTTTATGGCTATGAGTCGGAGCCCAAAATTAGCACCATTGCTGGGGTCAAATAATCTTGTACCAGCTGTTTTTTCTATTTTAACTGTGAAGACAGCGTCAGGATCCATCACCACCTATGCACTTGAGTTCATTGAGAATCTGTTGAGGTTGGATATTGATTTGCAGCAGCAAGATGACCATTCAGTGAAGAAAGTTCTTCTTCCACATATGGATGTTCTTATCCATAGTCTCCATGATTTTGTTAATCATCGCAAAGAGCTTAACAGGTTACTCACGCCATTACTATAGCAATACTACTGCACAGAATGCAAAACCTTGACCACTTTGATATACTAAAATACTTGCTCTGTTTCACTGTATTTGTTCATGGCATCGGGGGGGGGGGGGGGTTGGATATGATCCAGTATACTGTCCATTGAAGAAATCAAAAGTATAGTTATTGTGATGTTTTACAGTCTACCCCCAATTAAATGCCTTTAAGGAGGAAGATTAGTTGTAGCATGCTATTTAACTGGGTTATGGATGGTGATTTCACAATTAGTTTTCTTTGAACTATTTTCTTGGTCGGTGCCTTTTTTTTGGTTGCTTTGTTTGTGGCTATGGACAAGCATGGTCTATCAAATGAGAGTGATCGTAAAAACACCAATAAAAGGGCGTACCCAGTGCCATAGGCTCCCGCGCTGCGGGGTCTGGGGAAGGGAAAATAGCCAACAGCCATCCCTGCACAAATGTGCAGAGGCTGGGGCTTGAACCCTGGACCTCTTGGTCACAGTTATTTAATTTATTTCGTCCATGCATAGAAAAGTAATTTTCAGAGTTGTGATTCTAAGGCTGTCAATATCCTATAAATCAACAAATGAATCATAGCTTCCCTAAAAAAAGAATCCTACCGTAGATATCAACTTATGATAATGTTTTGTTCATCTATTATGGTGGTTAACGTCTCTTATGATAGATTCAGAACTTCAATGACATTGTTCTGTTTTGTCAAGCATGTGTATAAATTTTCTTAGACTCTTCGTTGCTTGGTTCGTATCCTCTCTTTGAAATTTCTGTTCCACATTGCGTCGCACTAATGTCTTCAGGCTGCACTAATGTCTTCAGACTTGTTTACGGCACATTTGGGAGCATATGCATGGGACTTAATAAGCTTTGACTTAATTTCCTGCATTTTTAATATATACAGGAGATCTGGTACATGGCTTGGGCAACGTGAACTTAAGCTGTTCAAATTATTGCTAAATTACATCACAGATCCTTCAGCTGCTGCTGATTTCATAGATCTTATTCTTCCATTTTTCAGTAAGAAAGACTTGAACTCCGGTAAGCCTTTTTATGGAGTAAATTTTGTGTGCACATTAGCCTGCATATTGAATGATTGTTTTTTAGTCTGCAAATGCCCATGGTGTGTCGTATTTGTCTCATCTTTATATCGCAGATGATTGTTTGGAAGCACTATGTGTTGTGAGGGGAATAGTTCAAAATCTGAGATGCAATGTATCTGTAAAAGCTCTAAATGCACTGAACCCATTACTTGTGGTTGTCGGATTGGAACTGCGGCTATGTATCTGTGATATTTATGCTGGGTTGTCATTGCATGATCCTTCAATGTTGTTCCTGGTAATTATCGCTATTTGTAAAGTCAATTATGTCCACTTTACCACGTTGCCTGTTCCTGTTTCACAGTTTCTTGTGGTAATTTGCACTTTTGACAGGCTGGGTTGATACGAGATCTGAATGCAGTTTCAGCTTCAGAACTTGGTGAACTAGATTATGACACAAGACTTAACACCTATGACAAGGTTAGGCCACAGTTGTTTCTTGGCTTGACAGAAGAGCATGTGGGAGCCATATTATCTCATTGTGTGTATGATATGTCATCTGAAGAGTTGATTTTGCGGCAAAGTGCATCGAGGGCTCTGCAGTCATTCCTGGATTTTTCTGCCTCAGTTTTGAATAATGATGTGTCCAAATACTCTATTGATGATAAATCTAGAGAGAATAATACCAGAAGCATTTGCACGATTGGCTGTATTCAGAAGGTATTGGAAAAAACTTATCTACACAATATGGGAGTGGCAATGACTAAAGATATATCAATTCAAAAGGTGCGTATACATTTATTGTTTTTTTAGTTTGTAGTCTATCAAATTATTGTTTGAAGGGCTGAAAATAATGTTGTATTCAGGAATGGATTATTTTACTTAGGGAGATGGTCTCCAATTTTAATCATTTAGCATCCTTGAGCTCATTTAAGCCTCTCTGTAAGGAGGATGTGGAAGAGGATTTTTTCCACAACATAACTCATTTACAGGTAAATGTGCTTGATTCAGTTATACCAAAGGACAGATAAAGGACTGTAAAATTCATTTATATTTACTAATGCAGGCTGGTAAAAGATCAAAAGCATTGTCGCTTTTCAGACAGGGAATCAAGGAAAACAACTTTTCAGAGGTAAATGATAAGAGAACGCTCTATGATATGTGCATATTTGGAAATTAAATTGCTGACAGTTTTTTTTAGATAACTAAATTGCTGACAGTTGATCATTTGTTTTGCCTGTTGAATTGAAAAGCTAAGTACTTGCTTTGTTTGGTAGACCCGTAATGCAAGTACCAGTTTTTGTTTTTTATTTTTTAGGTACTTTGTCTCTTTGCTTTGTCAGGCTAGTATGGCTTCACAAACCTTTATATAATATTGCTGAAGAGATATGAGCCTTTTTTTTCCTTTACCTGAAAGGTCCTAGGAGATTGGTGTCACAGGTCAGATTTTCTTTGAAACTGTGTAACAGTGTATGGATCTTGCATCACAAGTAGCAGAAATTTGTCTTCTAAAGCAGTTCAATCCTGCCTTGCAATATTGTGTTAACAATGGAAATCTTAATACTTGACGACTATAGGAATGTTAATGTGTTATGGCCATCTAGTTAGTTAGCACTCAACCTAGAAAATTGAGATGTTCAAAGAGTCTACATTTTCCTATAAAGAAAAACAAACCTGTTTGTTGCTATAGTGTATTTGTTTCCACCATTGGTTCTTGCGTTTGCAGAAAAAATGCTAGCAAAATTGATATCCTTTTCTTTTGTTTAGATACATTTTTTTATCTTACACCACATAAATCGCAACTCGCCAATCTCTGTTTCATGCACCTGCTGCATAACTCCATAGTAACTTGTGCTGGTGGTGTCCAGTGAACTGAACTCATTATCTTCTCCCGCTTATTTTTTTTCATTAACACCACTTTGTGCTTTCATTTAGGATATCACTATGAAAGTCTTTGTTCCACTATTTTTCAATATGTTTTCTGATGTAAAAGCTGGGAAGGGCGAACAAGTCAGAGATATATGCTTGGATACACTATCTGCTGTTGCTGCCAATGTGCAGTGGGAACACTATAGAACAATATTGAAGAGATGCTTACGAGAATTAAACCTTAGACCTGATAAGCAGAAGATCATATTGAGGCTGATTTGCTCCGTGTTAGATGCATTCCATTTCATGAAGCCTGCAAATGACGCCTCAGGAAATTCTGATACTATGAGTGAAGATACTGATTCTTCCCTTACATTCTCTTTGACTAGAGTCTCTTCTGATAAGCAACAGTACCTGCAAAAGGTTGTGTTTCCGCAGGTTCAAAAGTTGCTAGGATCAGATCCAGAGAAAGTCAACGTCAACATAAACCTGGTAGCACTGAAAATACTCAAGTTATTACCAGTGGATTATTTTGAGTCACAACTTTCGAGCATCATTCATCGAATCTGTAACTTCCTCAAGAATCGTCTTGAAAGCATCCGTGATGAAGCTAGGTCTGCTTTAGCTGCTTCTGTGAAGGAACTTGGGATTGGATATTTGCAGTTTGTGGTCAAGATATTAAGAGCTATACTTAAAAGAGGTTTTGAGTTGCATGTTCTGGGCTACACACTTCATTATTTATTGTCAAAAAACATTACCGCTGATATGTATGGTAGGCTTGACTACTGTTTAGAAGATTTGTTGGCAGTGGTTGACAGTGATTTACTTGGAGATGTTGCAGAACAAAAGGAAGTTGAAAAACTTGCCTCCAAAATGAAAGAGACAAAGAAGAGAATGTCATTTGAGACTCTTAAGCTTATTGCTCTAAGTATTACATTCAGGACAGATTTACTGAAGAAGATAATCTCACCTGTTTCTTTACATCTGCAGAAGCAACTTACTCCAAAGTTGAAAACCAGACTTGAAATGATGCTACACAATATAGCCTTAGGGATTGAGTGCAACCCATCTACTGAAACATCAAACTTGTTTATCTTTGTGTATTGTCTTATTGAGGATACTATTACAGGAAGTAGATCTGAAGGCAAAGAGAATACACAATCTAGTCCTCATCCAGACAGTACAGGAAAGACCTTCCTGGGACTAGGTGAGAGTGGATCGCAGAATTCTTATATACTTACCAAGTTTGCACTTGACTTACTTCGTAATCGTCTGAAGAGCATCAAGCTAGACAAGGAAGATGAACAACTTCTGAAGATGTTGGATCCTTTTGTTATCCTTCTGCGAAAGTGTATGAGTTCTAAACATGAAAGTGTTCTCTCAGTCACTTTTAGATGTTTTGCCTTGTTGGTGAAACTTCCTTTGCCATCTCTCAAGGACAATGCAATTATTATAAAAAATGTACTTATGGACATTGTACAGAGAGCTGGAAACTCCAATGGTCATTTGGTCACATCTTGTTTTAAGCTACTTGCTGACCTACTTCGAGGATTCAGGATTTCACTGTCAGATAATCAGCTTCAGATGCTTGTTCATGCCCCTATGTTTGTGGATCTTCAGACAAATCCTTCCCCTGTTGCCTTATCGCTTCTCAAAACAATTGTCAGGCTAAAATTGGTTTCCCACGAAATTTATGATATGGTTGTTAAGATAGGGGAGTTGATGGTAACAACGCTAACTGAATCTATACAGCAGCAATGCATTCAAATTATGCTACAATTTTTTCTGAACTATCCACTTTCTGAGAAACGCTTACAGCAACATATTGACTTTTTTCTGGCAAACTTAAGGTATGATGAATATCCATGGTTACCTTTAGCGTAACATCTGCACTGTATGCTAACACTCTGAAAAATTGCAGTTATGAACATGCGTCAGGAAGAGAAGCAGTGCTCGAAATGATCCATGACATTCTTACTAGATTTCCCCAGAGGATTATTGATGACCAGGGTCAAACTTTTTTTCTTCATCTTGTAGTTGCTCTAGCGAATGAACAGCATCAGAATGTGTCTTCAATGATCCTTAGAGCTATCCAAAAGCTGTTAGGACGCATTGGTGATCAGGGAAAGAGTTACATTTTTGAGTATTCCCTTTCATGGTACACCAGTGAAAAGAAAAATCTATGGAGTGCTTCAGCTCAGGTTACCGTCTAAGTAGCATTGCTATATTTTTCCTTATACTAAAAACAAGATATATTGTACATTTAGCAGTGGACTGGGTGGGTTGTTGCAATTTGCTTCTGTATTTGGGTGTTATTGAAGTACTTAGTCATATATGCTTTATGTTTCAAAGGACTATTGTCTTTTTACATCAATAATTGTAGTGGTTCTTGCACTTTACAGGTTATTGGTTTACTTGTTGGTGATCACACATTACAAATGGGCAAGCACCTTAAAAGTATTCTGGCTGTTGTTAAGAAAATAGTGGAGTCATCTGTCATTGCTTCTGGATCTATACAATCAGGCTTAACTGATGAAAGTGTCCTACCATTATGGAAAGAAGCTTACCACTCTGTTGCCATGATGGAGAGGTTACTTCTTCGCTTTCCGGAGCTGTATTTTGAGCAGAACATGAAGGTATGGTTACCTTCGTGCACTACTACTATATATGAAATTGCAGATGTATGTATTTTGTTTTTTCTTCTGATCTAGATCTTGATATGTCTTTTGTGTCATCTCACCTCATGCCTTAGTCACTTAAACGCAATGTGACAGTCAGTCGCCACGCCTCGCTTTACCGCTTTGCTAACCTTGGTGTTGTCAAACAGTCATATTATTCTTTTCCAGCATTCATTTTTTTTGCAGCCATGTTTTTTACCCATTTAATGAGATTTGTACTACTAGACGTAAGTATAGCACTTATTGACCATTTACTTAGTATTGGGGTCTCAGATTTATTTGTTCTCAACATAGTATTTCTTTGAAGCCGTGAACTGGTCATACCCCTTGCAACCTCAAGTTTATGACACAGTTATAATTTGCAGGACATATGGATACTAGTATGCAAGTTGTTGATCCATCCTCATTCGATGTTGCGTAGTATTTCAAGCTCTCTGGTAGCATCATATTTTGCTACAGCGGAGAAGAGGAAACGTGAACAGAAATTGGATGCCCCATCATGGTTGCTTGTTCAGCCAAGCAGGCTATTCATAATAGCTGTTTCCTTGTTGAAACAATTGAGGACTGAACTGACTGATACTACGGCAGATAATCTGATTGTACAGAATCTTGCATACTCAGTCTGCAACTTGCATATGTTGATTAGGCAATCAACCTCAACACATCAGTTTTGGTCTAACATTAGTTCTGATCGTGGTGCTTTCCTTGAGGGTTTCGAATTGCTTGGTTCAACAAAAGTGAAAAATATGTTTCTCCTTTGTACTTCGACATCTAGTGATGTATCTGGATCTAGCCTTGGCATTAACGAAGAGCCTACATCTTTGTTAGTTTCATCAGTCCTAAAGAAAATGGGAAGAATTGCAATGCAGATGCAGGATACACAGGTAAGCTCCATTATGAGCTAAGTCATTTCCTTGTATGTTTCTCAGGATGCTGGCTTGCAATTCATATGAAATACTTACTTTTCTGTCCATATGCAGATAAAGATCGTGTTCAATTGCTTCAGTATGATTTCATCAGCTCTTGGCTCTGATGAATCACTAACCTATGCTGATCACCTCTTGGCCCCATTGTATAAAGTTTCTGAAGGATTTGCTGGGAAAGTTGTCAGTGGTATGTTAATATTCCTGTTTTGGTATTGTTCATTATTTGTTTTCAGCATATCAGAGGTGCATATGTATTCAGTGTAGGCATGTTCATTATTTGCCATCTATCTGAGCTTATCTGATTACCGTTTTGCTGTTGTGGTTTCAGATGAAGTGAAGCAACTGGCCCAGGGGGTCCAGAACAAGTTACGTGACCTGATTGGTTCCGAGAAATTTGTTGAAGTCTACAAGAGCATTCGGATGGGCCTGAAACAGAAGCGGGACAGTAGAAAGCAGGCACAGAAGATTGTTGCAGCTGTGGACCCAGAACGGCATGCCAAGCGAAAGCAGCGTGTAGCAGCGAAGCACCGGGAACACAAGAGGCGGAAGATAATGGCGATGAAGATTGGCAGGTGGGTGAGGTAGTTCGGTATTAGGCTCTGCAGAATTAGGTGAGGCGGCAACAGAATCATCCAATTGTAGAGGTTTTGTACTGCTAATGTTTCGTGCTAGAAGTGCTGGCATAAAATTTTGTTTTAAGTAGATAGAAAATTTTTATGCGCTGTATCACTAACTTTTAACTGGCCAACCTAATTTTGTTGAGTTGCCGAATCATATAATTTTGTTGAGTTGCTGAATCATATTGTAAGTAAAATATTAAGAGGCATATGCAATGAAGATATACAATTGAATGGATTGATTTCCTTTTGGGAACAATCAAGAATTGGGAACTTTGAAAAGTCAGGTATTTTTTCTATGAGATGTGCATATCGGCTAGCTATGAGGTGTGAACATGGTGGAGGAGAGATTGGCAGTAGTACTACTGCAGCTAATGGGAGGAAAACTTGGAAGGACCTGTGGTCTGTGAAAGTTCCCGAAAAGGTCAAAGTTTTCGCGTGGAAAGTCGCCAGCAACGGAATTCTGACTCAAGCTAACGAGTGTTATGGTCATATTACTCCTCAGGCAACTTGTGAGATGTGTGGTCATTGGAGAGAGGACTGCTTCCATGCCTGCATACAGTGTCCCCATGCTGTTGCCTTGCGCCATGCTATGAGGGATCATTGGGTACTGTCGGCTGAGAAGGATCTAATGTACACTGGTCTGGACTGGCTGCTTGTGCTCATGAGTAAATTTTCAGCAGAGGTGAATGCAAATTTACTTATGCTTCTTTGGCGAATTTAGAGTGAGCGTAATAATGTCTTGCGTGCTGGGAAGAAGATCTCTGTGCAGGGGTCTATAGTTTTTCTGACACGATATATGGACTCTCTCATGCATTATAGACATAACACTTTGCAGTGATAGCAAAGGGAAAAAATATGTGTTGGTGGGGAGCAAACAGCCAGCTTATGTGGCTCAGTAAACACGCTAAAATGGACTCCACCTTAATCGGGCATGTTCAAAATTAACGTTGATGGAGCTTTCATATCGGGTTTAGGTACTGCAGCTGTAGGCGTGGTAATTGGGGATCATAATAAGTAAAATTGGCATCGTGGCGGCTGCTACGTTACTGCAAGGACGCTGAAGAGGCTGAAGCTGTTGCCTGTTGTGAAGGGATCGCCCATGCAGGGATCGCCCATGCTGCTCAGTGGCCGGATGTTCCCATGATCCTAGAAACCGACTCTGCGGTGGTGGCTGCCAAGCTGAAAAGCAGTGTGATGGATCAATCGGTGGGTTGGTCCCTTGTTCGAGAAGCACGGAAGAACATGGAGGAGCTGTTTAGTTTGGAGATTGCTAAAATAAGTAGGAGTCAGAATTATTGCGCATGAGCTTGCTCATTATGCAATTAGGTCAAGTCGTAGTGAAGTCTTTGTTGATTTTTTTCCTAAGTTTATTGTGTCTCGAGTATGTAATGATACTACTTGACTGTTAATAAAGTTTTTGAATTGCAAAAAAGAAAAATAATAATTTTGGATAAGGTTTGCAGCTCGCGCCATCTGATACCCCAACTCGATCAAACGTTGAAAACTGATACAGCCCAGCCCAGCACCAACAGTCTGCTTCATCCTTCCTGGAAATCAGTCCGCTTCATCCTTCCTGGAAATCTCAAAGCGTAGCGTACAAAATTACCAACGAGACATTTTTAAGTTTCCTTTCGACAAGGAAAAGTACCTTCTCGCTCCTCTCCCGTTCCCCAGGAAAAAGGGCGAAAAGGAGGCGACGCCGTGTTCCGGCGGCGATTTTGCCGGCCTTCCTCCTCTCCGGCCACCGTTGAGGTGCTGGAACGGATGGTTGGCCGCGGAATCGCCGCATGGATGTTGTAGATAGGCTAGGTTTCAGGTGTCCTAGGTCTAGGGTTTGCTCGCCGCCCGTTGGCGGCGGAGCTAGGGTTTGCCGGGAGGTTGGTGGTCCTCTGCGGCTTGCTTTTCTGGGCGTTGTCGGCGAGGCGAAGGCGGCGACGGCGTCGTGGAATAAATTTTCTCGAGCTTTTCCTTGCCTTGATGGTGGTTCACTCCGGCGCCGTCAACGAGCTCGTGGAGATGGGGCTCTTGATGTCGAGCCCTGGCAATGGAGTCCGGGGTCGGCGGCTCGTCGTCTGCCAGGTGATTGTGCTGCCACCCTTCTTTTGCTTGGATGGGGGGCTCTGTCTGGGTAATGTGGTGGTTGGCCGGCCGGATCTAGCTCCTTTCTCGCTCAGTGGTGCTTGCTGCCGGCTACGAGCTCAGATTCGGGAGCTGGAATCATTGGGGCGCTGCCCTGGCCGTTGGGGAATCGCCGTTGGCTTCATCCCGTTCTTCGTGACGGGTGTCTATTCTGGCTCCATTCAAAGCCTGTGTGCAACGGGACGTCTCCAGCTCAAGGTGGTGTTCGGCTTCTTCTCCGGCGATGTCAGTCGGCGGCGAGGCAGTCGAAGACGGATGGCTCACGAAGACTCCAGAGGCATCGATGTAATTTTTTCTTCCTTCAGGGTCCTTCGTGTAGCTTCGGTGGCATGTCTGTATTCGTATGCGCGACTGTATGTTTTCTTAATCAGTAATGCAGATACGTATTTAAAAAAAAGTTTCCTTTCGACGATGGGTTTTCATGGAAGTGTGGAGGACCCCGGTCTCCTGGAACATAGAAAAAGGTATGTATTGCTGCATAGCAATTCTACTGGGTTTATCTCCTTTTTTGTAACGAAAAGATTGATTTAATCTATGAATCTGTTTTTTTTTCTAGTTTCAAAATTTAATACAAGTTTGAAGTTTGGTTATCGTAAACGTTGTACCGTGATTTGCGCCTTCAAGGCATTACTCCCTTTGTCTTAGAAGAAAAACATCATTTTCACATCTCGAGAAGTTAAAGAAAATTAACTTTTTGACTAAAATGTATAAAAAATAATACTATGGTAGACAATTAGAGTAATCACTGAATATATTTTATAATAAACTTATTTAAATATATAAATATTATTATTCTTATAAATTAGTTAAATTTGAGAAAGTTTGAATAGCATGAAACTTTATATAGACAGTCGGTATGTAAGTTTTCTTTAACCAAATTTGGCTTAGTCCATGTTTTCATTTTTTTGAAAAAAATGGGCAGCATTATATCAATTTAAAGTGGCAAATTATGGCCTAGATCATTTCTAGAGGCTCATAACACCCAACTTTTTTATCCTCAACACGGCTCCAAGGCCTTGTATAACGGGACTGATGCTCAGCTAAGTTGCGTGTCCGTTGTGAACTAAACGCCTAGCCTTGCTATGCGTGTTGCCTTATTATACAGTCTCTTAAAAGCAAAGCTAATAATATAACTAATTTGTTGGTTATAGGGCTTCTTATAACGTGCTCTCAGCCTATCCAGTGGTTAGCTCTTCATAATTCATATATGGTCCACTTATCTCTCAAACAGTTTCTTGATTCTTGTATCTAAATAGGTTATAAGTTTATAACTTGTTTTTCTTCTCCCTCCCCTCTTCTTCCTTTTATGTCAACATTTAGCCGGCTTATAACCTACTACTGTATACTTCTTAAACACAAGAAGACCTGTCTATGCTCTAGTGAGAATCCAAGGAGGGAATAAGGGTCTAATTTCAATACCATATTATTATTTTGATTATTTTTTTATCTCAAAGGCGGCTCTGAGGGGCCTTATATATTGCTACGGACTCGGCTAAATCGCGAGTCAAGTGACAGATCAGTTGACAGTCCTAGCGCTAGGAGCGTTGGGACGCCGGAGGTGCAGCCAACCAAGCTTTTCCACCAATCGTCAAACGCATGTGTGTGGGACGGGAGCAGACCGTGTGCCGTAGCGGGAAAAAGACTTGCAAATTGACCCCCCTCGGCAGTCGGCGCCGTGGCACACGGAGCACCGGCCGCGGCATCCTTGGCTCCGTGTCGTAATGGCTGCCGGCCTGACGCAGTGACATGCCGTGCCATCATCCATGGGTCAAACGTCAAAGTCTTAGGCCGGTCCACGGCGACGTCAACTGTGCCTCGCGCGCGCCAACCCTGGACGACTGGAAGAAAGCCGGCCAGCAGCATGTCACAACTCACACTGGCTCAGCCGCACAGGTGGTGTCGCGCATCCGGGGGCCGTACGTGTACGTGGCGTGGCGTGTGCAGTGCGCTTTCCTTCGTCTCCGTTGGAGCTCGTGGGCTACAGGGTCCAGCGCGCGTGCAGTGCAGTCTTGCTTGGCGTCTTCACTTGCTGCCGTTGACGGCCCCGGCCCCGCCAGGGTCGTCTGCTCGGACAAGATAATAAGAGGCACTCTTCTGCGCTTGCTGGTTACTGGTTACTTGCCTACCTCTATTATCTTGCTGTCGCCTCTCGGCGGGCAGGCGAGGTGTGGCATGGACACTGGCACGCGCGATTGATCGGTTGCCTTGCCGCTTGTCTGGGGCCCGGGCGATCGAGATCGATCGAATGTCGTCCTACTCACCGAGCCACGCCCACGCGGATGATGATCACCAGGTTCTCGGCGGCGATGCCGGCGACGACGACGGCATGGCGGCCGTGTCCAGCTACCTCCCGCTCGACCATATCGTAGATGATGTCGCCGGCGAGGAGTGGTACCGCCCGCTGGGGGAGGCGGCGGCGGAGGAGGCTGAGTTCCAGTCGTCGGTGCAGCAGGAGCCACTCTTCTTTGCCACGCTGCAAGCAGGGGATGGGGATGGCTACTGCGTCAGTGGCAGTGGCGTTGAGCACGAGCAGAGCCTGCTCAGCTCAGCAGCACTAGGCAACGACAACGACGACAGGATCAACCTGACGCAGTAAGCTTTTGATTGATGAATACGCTGCCCGAGATGATCCTCTCATCTCGTTCAAACCTGGCTTTTATTTTATATATCCTCACAAAGTAGAAGGGACGGAGGCTGGAGGAGGCTCCTGAGGAGCGAGCACGGCAACGGCAAGATCGCGTTCAAGACGCGGTCCGACGTGGACGTGCTGGACGATGGGTACCGGTGGCGTAAGTACGGCAAGAAGCTGGTCAAGAACAGCCCAAACCCGAGGTACATATATATAAAAATGTAGTAATAGTATTTTACATTACTGCAGTATCTTTTATTCTTTTCAAATATATATATCCCTCACTTATGAACATGAACATTTTGCTGCTTGTGCCACGCAATATAGTAATAACAATTAATAAATATAATCAGGAACTACTACCGGTGCTCGAGCGAGGGGTGCCGTGTGAAGAAGCGGGTGGAGCGGGAACGGGACGACACACGCTTCGTCATCACCACCTACGACGGCGTCCACAACCACCCGGCAGCCGCGCCGACACGTTCGCCGGCCTATCGCCTCGGGGAGCCGCGGCATGGGCACCACGTCTAGGGGCAAGGAAACCGGCGGTGGCACCGCGGCCGTCCATCTCTTTGGCGCCATACAAAGTTCTGTTCTAGCACTAGTGGTGCCCGGCGCTGTATGCTCTGGAACACCTACCTTCTACTATATTGATTGTAATACAAATTGTTAGATAGTATATTTGATTGCAAATTTAATAGTATCAAGTTTATACTACAATACTTGAAGTTTCTTATATAAATTATTGATCAAAGATTACAAAATGTCTTGAAACTAGACTAGAGGAGACGAGATGAGGAGTACTACGATAGCCGAGTTTATAATCAAGCGGGCCCAAAGGCAGGCGCTCCTAGATTGCTGGCCTAGTGCAGCGCCTCCGATTTGTAGCCTCGCTGCTGGCCAGACTAACCCAGTTCTCCTAACATGATGACATGAGCGTGACTTAGGGACTAAATTTTATCACTTATTAGGGACTAAAGTGTCAAATAAACTAACTAAAAGGTGACTAAAACACTTTAATTGTACTAGTCACTCAAGAGGTTCTAAAATATGACTAAAACATTTTAGTCACTCTCAAGAGGTTTTAAAAGGTGACTAAAATATTTTAGTCTAAAATATCTTAGTCTACTTTAGTTTAGGAGGTGAAACCAAACAGACTTAACTATTGGATTAACTTATTAGATCAATCGACAAATATAGTTAGAAAAAAATCTACTTAACCCCTGAACTATCAGGTGGAGTCTAACCTACACCCCCATCCAAAGCTTTCTGGGTGACAATTCATTTTGCTCTCTTACACGTGGACAACGACACATCTGCCAGGAAATCTTTCTGTACTCTTATCTGCATCTGCCCTGCCTTCCAAGTGGGGTTGTCCTTTGGAAGGAATGAAGGGCCATTCATTGAGACACCAAGAAACGCAAGAAAAGGAACCATTTTCCCCCAAATTATCTCTGACCCACCCATGTCATCACCAAGAACAAATAGGAGGGGGTGGAGGCAGCACATACCGCGAACAACTAGCTGAAGCCGATCACTGACTGCCGCCGACCATCACCGTGGTGCCCGCGTCGCCGGTGTGGCTGTGGCGCGCGCGTCCAAAGAAAGGAGAAAGGAAGTAGCGGGGGGAGCGATATCGAGACAAGGGAGGGGTATTTGAGAGAGGAACCGTGCTGACAGGTGGGCCCCCCTTCCACCGTTCCGTTCCAACCCGCTGCCGGCTGTCACGCTGTCAAAACCACCCAGCAAAACCAGCGTAGGGTGTAAAGTAGACTGTTTTCGATAGTTTAAGGTGCTGGTTACCCGGTTTCATAGCCTGGGGTGTAGGTTAGACTCCACCTGATAGTTCAGGGGGTTAAGTAGACTTTTTTCAATATAATTATGTTATACTAGTCTCTTGTGGTGTTATTATGATTTTTAGCCAAATTACACCCCATTCAATCAATGTCAAACCTAGATTGATGTTAACAATGTTACTGAATTATGCTTGGATCCAGTGTTAAAGGAGACAACAAAAGCCAGAGCCTTAACGGGCAAAGCATGTTGTTGAGTATGCATGACATTGCTATGAAAATCGCTGATCCAGTAGGAATGTAAGCAGATTTACCCGTAAATTTATAAGTAGACTTAAATTTTGCACATTATTGGCGGTTTCCAAAGTTAACTCTATATATTTATGGACATAATTAATTGAATCTTTATACGCGTGTAGAGGAAAGTTCAAAGTAGAAACCAAACAGAGTGAGATAAAAGAAAAAACATGTAGGCAGAGACCCAAAGTGCCAAGGGAATATTCCAGGCTTTTTGTGCCATCCATGTGGCCGTGCTCCTGCCAAATGGAACGGTCACCATCATGAAAGCTCATCGAGTTAAAGATCAGACAATGTTTGTAGTAGACAAAAAAAGGCTATTCCTTCAATTAAAAATAATAAAAAACTAACAAAATTATATTGGAATGGCTAGTTTCGTAGTTGTGTTAAAAAACAACACGAAAATGGTAGTGTCCGGCATCTTAAGATAATACACTTGGTTACGCGGATCAACTTTCTTGTTGGGGTTGGGGTTTTTTGACTACGATTTCTTGTTGATCCGAGCACGACTGACTCATGATGGATGTTGGGGTTTTTGACTATTTATTTACTGTTCTGGCGATATGTTGATCGAGTTTAATTTTTTTTAATACGCAAAAGACTTACGCATCTTTGTATTTAAAAAAAAGAGTTATTACACCCGCGTTTTCGCGTGTTTTTAGGAGTTAATACATTACATAAAGCGCCGTTCCCAAACCATTTTTCTAAGCGGATTACTCACAAAATAGACAACCTAGAGAGCGTACACCGGCTTCGATCGACGGATCGGTGGTGGCGCTCATGCGCGTCGCCCATGGCGTGCGAGGCCGGGGAAGAGCTCCCGCATCGACTCGGTGTCCGCATCGATGGAGTCGTCGCCAAACGTGGCCTCAAACTTCTACTTGGCCTCCACCATCGTCTTTCCCTCAAGTTGTGTCATCCGTTGTATGATGAGGGCTTCCCCTCGCCTGGCGACCGGGACGTTGGCGAACTGCTGTGCCGCTATCCGCGCGCTCATGAGGGGAAGCCCGGACGAGGGGTCGTAGACCTTCGTCTGCAGCAGTGGTGTTTCGGGCGCCTGCAGCAGCGGCCCGGCGGCCTTCTTCAACACCCGCTGGGCGAACCCCGTGATGCGCCCGCTGAGTGATGGAGTGAGCGCGCTGGCTTCGTCAACGTCGTCGCCGCCCGGCGCGTCCCGGTCCATCGTGGCAGTACGGAGCGGGGTGAGAAATTAGTCCTCGACTGAGCCCCCAAGCCGGACAGGCGGAGGATGCGAATCCGAGCAGGCGACCGACGTCGCCGGCTCCAAGGTAACCGCACCAACGTCCTTGTACGCTGGCACAGGGAAACCTGGAAGCGGCATGCAGCATCCGTCATCATCATCCAGCACGCTGCGCTCCTAGTGGCTGGTGCAGGGGAGCCCAGTGGCACCACATAGCCTCCGTCGTCCTCGTTCGGCGTACCACGCTCCTAGGTGGCGGTCGCGGCCAGCACGCGGATTTCGACCACACCTCGTGGGAAATCCGCGCCGTGTGGCACTGCCACCATCACAAATTCCCTGGCGAGTGTGGAAGGTCCGGAAGATGGCCCCTCCAAAGCGGCAACGAGGGGCGGCAGAGGGCCCTCAAGGATCGTGGCCCAGGAGGCATGCGAAGGCTGCGAGTCGACGCTAGCTACCGGCGTTGTCAGCTCAGGGAGCGGCCCCCCAGGCATGGATGGTGGCTTGTCGTCGAGTGGTGGCAGCGGACCCTCGAGGATGACGGTCCACGCCAAATCCCTCTAGGTGGCCATCGGATCAGCAGAGGACGGTGCTTTCTCGGTTGGGGGCGCGATCGGCGCTCCAGCCCCAGGGCGAGCAGACCGCGGCAGCCATTCCATGGAAGCATGGTCGGCGCTGGTCATCCCCTGCTCGAGTGGTGACCGCGAGCACGACAGTGGGGGAGCGTGGGCTCGCTGGTCGTGCCCCCGGAATCCGTAGCCATGGTACCACCACCTTGTTGATGAGTGGCTCTATCGTCGATGCGCCTCAGCTTCTTGCAATCCCACGCAACGTGGTCAAGGCCGTGGCAGCGGAGGCATTGTAACACCCCTGGTGTTAATCACTTCTTTGCACTGCATATCATGAGCATAATCATATCATTTGCATCATCTCACGCACATGGCATGATATGCCTGATGCTTGTTTGCTTGCCTTTAATTTTTAATTGATTGATTACTTGCCTTAGATGCCAATTTGTGATCCTAGAGTGCAAATGATTGCTATTAGTCTCTAAACACATGTGGGATGTTGTTTGGAGTCATGTTTGTGTTGGTCATATAGTCCAAAAATGATTTGGTTGAGTTCTGACCAAAATGTCCCTGGAATTGAATTCTAGCCCTTTTTAAAATGTGTTAGCTACAGTGCTTATCTCAAGTTGGACTCTTAATATGACTTATAGAGAAAAAATATAAGGAACAAAAGTTATTTAATGTGCAACTCATGAAAATGCTTTTAAGGTCTTTAAAAATACCAAAAACATTTGCACATATATATATATAATTATTTCTAAATGGAATTTGACTTGATTCATATTTTCAAATCTAAGCCGAATTAGCCAACCGGCCCCACCCGTCATCATCCCCTCCCTATCTTTTCCCCTTCTCCCTCCGCTTCACTGCTTCCGGTGCCAGAGCAGCAGCGCCTCGCCCGCCGCTGCCCTGCCTGCCTCGCTGCCCCACTGCCCCTCGCTGTGCCACTGCCTTGCTCGCCTCGCTGGCCGTTCCGCATGCCGCCAAACGCTACGCGACGCCGGCCAACGCACGCGAACCGCCCGCACTCGAGTACCCGCTCGCACGTGCACACCTGATCGCACGCACTCGCTGCCCCGCTGCCCGCCTGCCCTTGCTGCGTCGAGCGCTTTAAGGCAGCAGCAGCGTGCTCACCCACTCTCCCACCCCTCATTTCATCTCCTCCCAGCCTCTCTTCGCGCAGCGCGGAGCAGCAAGCGGCTCGCCATTGCCACGCACCGTGGAGCTCCACCACCGCCGTGTCATTTTATCCCCTGCTCGCGTGCGTAGCCTCGCTACCACTCGCACCACCTCCTGAGCCCGCTCGCTGCCGCTATCGTAAAAGGTGAGAGCCTAATCGGGCCATTTTCTTTCCGCCATGGCCGTGCTCCTCAGCTCGCCGATGACAACTCGGTCCGGCCCTCTTCTTCTCCGTCGTCCTCATACGCCGGGTTCTCCTAGGTCCACAGAACGTGGAACCCTAGCCGGACCGGCCGACGGTGCCCCGACCCGCCGTCCCGATGTGTTGCTCCACCGCGGAGCCTAGAGCTCCCGTGGACGGGCCGCCTCGGACCGCCTCTGCCCACGCGGAGGGCACCAACGGGTGCACGTCGGTACCCAGCTGTGCCACCGCTTCTTCTCCACTACCGGCAAGCCATCGTTGGCCGGGGACGGTGAGTTTCCGAGCCTCCCTTGTTTTTCCTCTTGCCAAGGACCTCGTCCTGGAATTTGGAAAAGATCAGAGGTGCTCCTGCAAAATGGCCAGAGAGAAAGAATATCAGATCTGTCCTCGGTTAATTTCTAGAAAGTACAGGGGCCCCAATGCAAAGTGCTTGTCCTATATGAAATTCGGTTTTATTTAAAAATGGATTTCGGAAAATGTTGTTTAATCTTTAAAAAAATCCATAACTCCCTCATTTTTGGTCCAAATGAGGTGGTTCAAGTTTTAGTATTTTTCTTGTGAAGAGATCTATGCAGGAAAAATATGATGTGCCATGTTTGGGATACTTTTATGTATAGTTTTATTTAAGTTGATTTATTTACATTAAATGCCTATAATCTTTGAAAATGCATAACTAAATCTAGGATGCTCAGAAAAATGTGATTCTTATTGGGTTAGTCTTGTGTTGGCTTGCTCTGTCTATGAAAAATATTTGGTGCATGCTTGCTGTGTAAAAATATGAAGTTGTAGTTTAAGTGTGATTTTAGGGCTATTCTTGGAATAATTCAAAAATGCATTTTGTGGGCCTAGTTTTGAGTTGATAATTTTTGTGGGCCACTTATATGCCATAAGGTATCTCTTGATATAGTAAAACATAAGGTTTGATATACTTCATAGTACAAAGTATTTTTAGGTCCCCTGTTATGTGCTGCCTAGTCTTTTTTGTGTAGAACGATAGACTTGTTCAAATGAGGTGAAAATGGGATAATAGCCTAGGATTGATGTGTATTATCTCTTGTAATTTTTGTATATTTTTATGGGAAGTTAAACTAGGTGTTGCAGTTATACCCTATTCATAAATTTGTTTTAATTCAACCTTGCGTCGCCCTATCACGCCATCAATAGTGTTTCTTTAGGCATACATAGGGTGTTTGATCTGTTAGTGTTATTATGCAGCTTTTAGCTGATGTTTATAATACATTGCCTGGTGTAGATTTGCTAAGTAATGTATTGTGTGTACTGAATGGACTTGTGGTAGTGACTAGCATCTGATGAATGTGTCAAGATGGTCCTGCTTAGTATGGGTCTTTGGCTTTACTGGCTTGTTTGCTAGTGATAGTAAGAGGATTAGTTGCTTTACTGGCTTGTTTACTGGTGATAAGTAGAAAGCAGGTTCCACCTATAGGCTTGCATTGCTGCAGTAGAGAGTGCCATAGATTGCCTGTGACTGGGTTACATGTTCCTGAATGATATGGACCACCATGTGGAAAGAATATGCTAAGCATCCATTCATCATCATACTCTATCATCATACCCTGTGCATTTCTCGTATTCATACACGCATATGCATCATACAAGATCGCTAGAAGAACGGAACGTGACGTGAAGCAAGGATCCAGAAGTGGAGTGATCAAGTGCCTAGAGCTTCAACCTTGCTCATCAGAGGAAGGCAAGCCCCGGAGCATTCCTCCCTATGATTTTATAAATAACTTAATTTGCGTCCTTTATTGTTTATGATGCATTAAGTTTATAGGCGTTGATCAATACTGTTGATGCATTATGAGTACCCTTGTCCACCTGAGTTACCCAAACACCCTGTTAGGTATTGGCATGATACATGCTTAGCCCTGCTTAACTAGATCGGTAGAAGTCGGGTGATTTCCTATCATCCGCGAGTTATAGGTGGTGACTCATAATGGTGAGCTATGTTGTTATCTTGGAATAACCATGAGAAGTAATAAATTGAGACCCGGCGGGATTGATGCTGTGGACAGAATTGGAGGTTCTGTGTTGTTTTTATCCCGTCTGTGTCGTCCTAGGACCCGTCCGATGTCTCGGCCCTCTTGTCATGTTGAACGCAGCCCCACACTTAGTTGGCATTATGGAAACCACGAAGCCTAGTAGCATGTTTGGGTCAGGTTTTGACCTGCTGAATGCATCGTATTGGAGATGGCGCGGGTGATTACAGGGGGCGCAGAGAGTAAGCCTGAGGTCGGTGTCCGACTAGTATGCAGCCGGGCGACCCTTGGGTACGATGGTTTCTGTTGATCCCGCGACTATCTTTTACCCGAATAGTGCGAATGGCGACCTAAGGTGCCTTCGCACAGGCATGTCTGGATTTGTGTGAGGAATATTTCACCAGCTGGTTAGGAATTGATTCGAATCGCCATCACTCCTGGACAGTGAGTATTTGATTTGAGCACCGGGATCGTAGTAACAACTTGAACAAAGAGATGAGATGGTTATGATGTTGATGCTGAAAGATGCTCAACCAGAATTGGTTACTATTCTTGCTTAATAATTACACCATGACTGTTTAGATCAGGTGCTAATCTAGCATGATCAGGTTAATGACTTTAAAATGCAAAGCTAGAAGGTTATAATAATTATTCTTAATAAGCTCAGACTTTTATGCAAAGAAATGAGTTAGCTAGCCTCCTAATGAAGCCTTGCATACTCCTTGGTGTCACTTTATTTTTGGTTTATGATGGGTAAGTCTAGCTGCATTCTCGTACTCAGGGTTTTATTCCCACTTGTTGCAAATCATAAGACTTTTGCTATGGTGACAAGATGGACTTGTATCCCACTACGGGAAGATTAGACCGTGGGCAAGGTCATCTCTTATATCTTGTCTAATTGCTGTTGTTGAATGTCATCCCTGAACTGGCACTGTATTCAAAAATAGTAGGTGTGAGTTTATGCCTAATTTGTATTGACTTCCGCTATCTATTTGCAACTCTGATTTAAAAAGGGTTTATATAACAATCCTATGATGTAATTAAGCTATGTGCAAAAAGTAAAAACAAGTGAATGGTAACTGTTGAACTGTGCGATTCCTGATGTGTCGTTGGTAAATTTTGAAATCCTTCGAGATTTCATGGACTACCGGTTTAATATGAGCACAATGTGCTAACTAAATTGCCTCGACGGTTCACTTAGTACCTTGGGTTTATATTAATTGGGCGGTTCCGTTACAGGCGTCGCCAAGGAAGGTTGCAGGTGGCGACCGATGCCCCACTGCTAGGAATTTGAAGCAGCGGCTATCGGCGTATGCCGGGAACTGCTGCGGCCCGCCATGCCCCCTGCTCATCAACCCATGGCGCTATCGCGGTCGTGGCGGTCGAGCCGGCTGGGGAAGGCGCTGAGGTAGCACGCGCTGCCACCCCTCGACATCTGGGGCAGTCGCATGAAGTGCCGTTCCAAGCCGCCGGTGGACGGGGAGCAGCTCCGGGACGGCCCCAGCTGATGGTCGTCCCTCACGCTCAAGCCGTCCTAGGAGACGTCGTGCAGGGACACGACCCTCTACTGGACGAATAGGGATGCCGCTCACCAGCTGGGGACGTGGCCGATCGTGATGCCTCTGTCATCGTTGGTGACCACTCCGCCCACGAGCCGCCCTGCCACGACCCGGGGTCATGGCCGGGCTAGCCAGCGGCTACTCTTGGGGTGCAACGACAGGACTCGTTGCCCGACGTACAACATCCAGGTAAGACAAGGGTCGCTCATCCCCAAACGTGTCGCCATCGTCGTCCGCCCACCGCCGCTGCTTTGAACGTCCTTGCGTGCAGTTCTCGGGGTGGGAAGGCACCGTACTAGGAGACAGAGCCGAAGATGGACTTGGGACTAGGGCAGACCGGTTAACGAGGAAGGCGTCGAGCCCGTGGCCACAAACGCCCGCGTCCACGTCATCATCATCCTCCTCTGGGACATCCTTCATGATGACTATGGAGTATCAGGTCCGACCCAGTCGCCGATGTGGACGCCGAAAGTCTTCTCAGCCGCCGGAGGGCTACGGAGGACCTCGTCCTCGACGCCATCCTCAACGACATCGCCGGGCTATGATGCTGCGGTTGCGCTCGCCGGTGGCTTGCGGAGGACCCCGTGCTCAACGCCAGCCACCGCAGCAGCACTACCATTGCTGCTGGCCAGCGGCGGTTACGGTGTGCCTTCCCTGTTCCCGAGCCCGGAGCCATATCCAGCCATGGGGCCTGTGTAAGGTCCTAATGGCTAGAGTGGGGTGAATAGCCTATAAAAAATTCTTGCAAAGCACTAAAACCATCGGTTAGTACTTAAGATGGCGTAGCTCCTTCTAGCACTAGCTTAACTATGTTATGCAAGCCACCTACACAATTCTAGTGATAGGCTATAATCTCTAAACACACCAACAAACCTAGGTTGCTAACTTACTCCTAATGAACAAGACAATAAAGCTACTTTACTTCTAGAGAGCAAGCTAATCACAACTAAGAAAACAAGCTACACAATTCTAGCAATAAGAACAACTAGTAAGCAAGACAAGATATATTGTAAGAACGTAAATGAGCAAGTAATTAATCTTTATACCAACATTGTAGAGGAGATGAGCCAATAACCACAATCACACAAGAGAAAGACCTCAGTAATCAAGAATGACACAATGATTTTTTACCAAGGTTCACTTGCTTCCCGGCAAGCTAGTCCTCGTTGTGGCGATACACCCACTTGGAGATGTGCCCGCTAAATGGCGCTCAAGCCAATCCCACAGCTCCGGGGGATGCATTATCAACACAAGATGGGGATCCTCCAAGCCATGATTCTACTAGAGTGGCCTTCGCGAGCTCCCGCGGGGAAGGGCCAAGAACCCCTCACAAATCACCCAGTGTGGCCTAGAACAATCACCAACTCGAGCTCAATCACCGCCACTGCACCGAGCCGTCTAGGGTGATGGGAATCACCCAAGAGTAATAAGAACTCCGCGGCAATCACAAAGAACAAGTGCCTCTAGATGCAAACTCTAAGAAAATGCACTTGAATCTCACTCACTCTCTTTTGGATGAAGCAACAATGTAAGGAGAGGAGTGGAGGGAGTCTCTTCAGCTCAAAGGATTCACACAAGTGTTAGATGGGCAAGAGAGGCATGCGATGGCCGGCCAAGGTCATATTTATAGCCCACCAATTGAAACTAGCCGTTGTGCCTCGGGCTAGCAGAAAACGCACTCGTCGGACGCGTCCTACGCCTGGCGTTGGACGTGTCCAACGCATTGTATCACCACGTGGGAAAGCAGCCAATTCAAATAGGCATCGTCGGACGCGTCCAACGCGTTGAATTTCCATGGCTTCAAAAATCCGACCATTAGGATGGTTGGACGCCTCCGACGCTTCAAGGCCGCGTTCGACACACGACGTCTGGCGCTCGGGTATGAGGAAACCCTCTCCGAGTTGCGTCCGATGCTCATTGGATGTGTCCAACGCTCATTTGACGCGTCCAACGCATTGAAGTGCAGCCAACATGTGTTGGACTCTGCGCCAGCGTCCTACACTTTTGTCCCAGGCGTCCAACGCACTATAATTAGCTCCCGTCGATCCGAATCTCATACGTATTGCCTCATGTGCTAACACCAAAGTGTGTACACCTTACGTGAACGTGTGTTAGCATTTTCCAAACCATTTTTCACAGCAATTAGGTTAGTCCTCTAGATCCTAATGCATATGCTCAATGAATGGACCTAGGAGGCACTTACACAGCGTGAGAACTATGACTTCCCCTCTTGATAGTACGGCATCTATCCTAAACGTGATCACGCTCGCTAAGCATCTTGATCACTAAACCGGAAAGCCCTACAAGATATACCTTCGCCTTGATCTCCATGGACTCATCTCAATTCCTTCGGAGCACGATCATGTCACAATGTTCACCAAGTACATCACCATGATCACATGGTCATCTCCATGCCACCTAGCTCCCATCATCACATGTGTTGCTAATATATTTCTACATTCACTTACTGAAACCATTAGCAGCAAGGTGTGCCATCAATTTGCCAAAACCATAAAGGAGCTTTTAATCTTCCCCTTTTTGGTAATTGATGACAACCTTCACAAAGATATAGAAATTAAATGCAATTGATGAAATTGAATTGTTTGCCCAATGAATTTTGTTCATGAAGCAAAGTTTGGACAAGCATTTCAATTTTGGTTTTGGTAGAATAGCTCCCCCTACATATGTGCTTTCATGTGTTTGGTTCCATTCATCACATATGTATGGATAAGAATTGTGGGATAGTTATTTCTACCAAAATGATGCTAAGGTTTATAGAAAGGACCATTGAAGCGTGATACCAATCGGAGTGCGATAATAAACCATCCTTAGCACCATTGTAGCTAGACATAGATCTAAACTCAAAATACCTTGTGAGATCAACATTACAAGCATAATATCTTAAAAAGCATGATAAACACCATGTCTAGTTACCATCTATGCATACTAGTATATCATTTCATCATTCAAGTTCTATACTAACATACACCATTCAAGCATAAATATTGAATTTAAACTTTGCAATGCAACATCTCATTATGTTCATGCATATACAAATGCAACAAATAGTCCATGAGCTTGCTCCCCCTATTTGTTTGCTCAAATTTTAATTGATCCCCTACCATTGCCACATAGCTCTTGTGATTTACTTCTCCCCCTTTGTCAACAATCACCAAGAAGGATAAATAGTGGAGATAATTAAGTCAATCAAGCCATGGTGAGAATCAACATGTGGTCAAATCTAGATCACTTACCTAGAATATGTAATTCGTTTTGAACCAAGGGCAAGCTTCTTCACACCTCATGAAAATAAGGGTTATCTTGACCATGTTGAATAACACATCTTGAGCTCATTTTCTACATCAACACTAGGATTCCAAGCTCATAAACATGGCATATGCCACCACTAGATCATAACAATCATAGAAGCAATAGTGGAACCATATATCCATCAAATTCATTTGATTTTCATGAATGGTCCTATAGATGCACTTATGTCTAAATGATCTAAACAAGTCCTAGACAAGAATGAATGTCATGGCACATAACTTTTACCTTGCGTTGTCAAAGGAGAGGCATGTCATATATGTGGGGGGTGCATCAACTCATGTTTGAGAAATCAAGTATGTTCAATTCATTTCTCAACTTGCAAAATCTCTTCTCATCAAGTGGCTTGATGAATATATCGGCTAGTTGATCTTCGGTGCCAATGCTCTCAATGCTTATATCACCCTTTTGTTGATGATCTCTTATGAAGTGGTGCCTCACATCAATGTGCTTTGTTATTGAGTGTTGGACCGGGTTGTTGGTCATTTTGATAGCATTCTCATTGTCACAAAACAAAGGCACTTGCTTGAACTTGACTCCAAAGTTATTTAAGATGGCTTTCATCCAAAGCAATTGTGCACAACAATTTCTTGCACTAATATATTCGGCTTCGGCGGTGGAGAGTGCAACACTATTTTGTTTCTTTGAAGACCATGAAACAAGAGACCTTCCTAGCAATTGACATGTCCCACTTGTGCTCTTTCTATCAATTTTTCAACCGGCATAGTCGGAGTTAGAATATCCAACCAATTTAAAGCTAGACCCCTTGGGATACCATAGACCAATATCTTGAGTGCCCTTGAGATATATCAATATTCTCTTGGCCGTCGTCACGTGACTCTCTCTAGGAGATGCTTGATATCTTGCACACATGCACACACTAAACATCACATCCGGCCTAGAAGCGGTGACATAGAGCAAGCTTCTAATCATTGATCTATAGAGCTTTTGCTCAACCATGTTGCCACTATCATCAAGATCCAAACTACCATTGGTGCCCATAGGTGTGCTAATTGACTTAGCATCTTGCAAGCCAAACTTCTTGATCATGTCCTTGATGTACTTGCCTTGACTTATGAATGTGTCATTCTTTATTTGCTTGATTTGAAGTCCAAGGAAGTAACTAAGCTATCCAAGCATTGACATTTCAAACTCACTAGCCATCATCTCACCAAACTCTTTGCAAAAGTCTTCATTGGTAGAACCAAAGATGATATCATTCACATAAATTTGCAGTATGAATAAGTCATTGCCAATCCTCTTGGTGAAAAGAGTAGTGCCAACCTTTCCCATCTTGAACCCTTTAGAGAGGAGATAATCTCTCAACCTCTCATACCAAGCTCTAGGTGCTTGCTTCAAGCCATATAATGCCTTCTTGAGCTTGTACACATGGTTGGGCTTCTTGATATCTTCAAAACCGGGAGGTTGCTCAACATAGACCAACTTATTGATGTAGCCATTGAGAAATGCACTCTTCACATCCATTTGATATAGCTTGATGTTGTGGGCACAAGCATAGGCTAATAAGATTCTAATTGCCTCTAATCTTGCCACCGGTGCATAGGTTTCTCCAAAGTCAAGACCCCCAACTTGAGTGTATCCTTATGCAACCAATCTTGCTTTGTTTCTCACAACTAATCCATCTTGATCTTGCTTGTTCTTGAAAATCCACTTGGTGCCAATCACATTATGGTTCTTTGGCCTCTCAACAAGCTCCCAAACCTTGTTTCTTGTGAAGTTGTTTAGCTCTTCATGCATTGCATTTACCCAATCGGCATCCTTCAAAGCATCTTGTATCTTGGTTGGCTCTTCAAATGATACAAATGAGTAATGCTCATAAATTGTTGCCAATCTTGTTCTAGTTTGTACTCCTCTACTAATGTCACCAATGATTTGATCTAGAGGATGATCTCTTGCAACACTTGTTGGTTGAAGCACTTGGAGTTGATTGCTTGAGCTAGCTTGACCTTGATCTTGAGCTTCACCTTGTGTGCCACAAGTACTTGCTTGATTTGTATCAATTTGAACCTCTTGACTAGTCATTCGAACTTATCCATCATCATCAACTTGCCTTGGCTGAATGTCCCCAATGTCTATGTGTCTCATTGCATTGGTTAATTGATCTCTATCCACATCTTCATGATTTTGAACTTCACTTTGAGATCCTTGGGTTTCATCAAACTCAACATCATGAACTTCTTCTATGGTGCCCTTTGCCAAGTTCCAAACTTTATATGTCTTACTATTGGTGGAATACCCAAGTAGAAACCCTTCATCACACTTCTTGTCAAACTTGCCAAGTTTTGTGCCTTTCTTGAGAATGTAGCATTTGCATCCAAACACTCTAAAGTATGCAATGCTGGGCTTTCTTCCATTCAATAGCTCATATGGAGTCTTCCCATGCTTTCCATGGAAATAATATCAGTTGCTCGAGTAGCAAGCCGTGTTGATAACATCACTCCAAAACCTTTGGCTAACATTGTACTCACAAAGCATTGTTCTTGCCATATCAATCAAGGTTCTATTCTTCCTTTCAACTATGTCATTGGATTTAGGAGTGTAGGTTGGTGAGAATTGATGTCCAATTTCAAGCTCATCACACAAATCCTCAATTCTTATGTTCTTAAACTCACTCCCATTGTCACTTCTAATCTTTTTGATGGTTGTCTCAAACTCATTTTGAACTCTCTTGACAAATGATTTGAATAGATCAAAGACTTCACTCTTGTCATAGAGAAAGAACACCCAAGTATATCTAGTGCAGTCATCAACAATCACAAAACCATACTTGTTGTCACCAATGCTTGTGTATGTAGTTGGCCCAAACAAGTCCATGTGCAATAGCTCAAATGGCTTTGATATGCTCATTTCACTCTTACTAGGATGTGGCCTTCCATGTTGCTTGCCAGTTTGACATGCACTACATGGTCTATCCTTCTCAAATGTGACATCCTTCAAGCCTCTAACCAAGTCATGCCTCAATAGCTTGTTCAACTGTTCCATTCCAATATGACCAAGCCTTCTATGCCATAACCATCCCATGCTAGATTTTCTAAGCAAGCAAGATGTGAGTTGTGTTTTAATAGCATCAAAGTCAACCAAATACAAGCTACCATGCTGAAATCCCTTGAATATCAAACTTGAATCCTCTTCACTTATGACTTTAACATCATTCTTCCCAAAGATACACTTGTAACCAAGATCACATAGTTGTGACACCAACATGAGATTGAAATCTAAACTCTCAACTAACAACACATTGGAGATACTCTTATCATTGGATATAGCAATTTTACCAAGACCCTTGACCTTACCTTTCTTGTTATTGCCTAAAGTGATGGAATCAAATCCACCATTGTCACTTGTATCAATTGACTTAAACATACAAGAATCCCCGGTCATGTGTTGAGTGCACCCATTATCAAGCACCCAATGCCTTCCTCCGGCTTTGTAATTGACCTACAAGACAAGTTTAATCTTTTTTAGGTGCCCAAACTTGCTTGGTTCCTACAAGGTTAGTGACCAAACTCCTTGGCACCCAAATGGCTTTCTTCTTTGAGCCCATCCATGGTGTACCAATGAATCTAGCCTTTACACCATTAGCTTTCTTAACAAGCACATAAGATGAATCAAGCTTAATAGAGGGAAACATGAGATTGCTTGTTCATACATCTTTGCTCATTATGACCAACTTGCTTGCAACTCTTACAATAGCTACCATTGTTCTCCATAAAACTAGTTTTGTGAGGAGCAAAAGCGGCCTTGCCTTTCTTGGGGGTATAGCCCAATCCCTCTTTATAGAGAGAAGCTCTTTGGCTACCCAAGCACATAAGCAAGCGGTCCTCATCACCATAAGCCTTAGCTAAGGTGTGATTGAGCTTCTTTACCTCCTTCTTGAGAATCTCATTCTCAACCATTAGTGTGGAGTCACAAGTGAATCCATCACTACTAGATGAGCTAAGAGCGGAAGAGCTACAAGAAGGGTTAGTAGAAGCAACAACAATAGGCTTGAAGAAAGATTCATCAAAATATCACATGATATGCCTATGTTGCAAGTTTTAGCTTCCTCGACTTGAGGTGGCATGCTATCAAGTTGTTCACTAAGGAAGGAATGAGCCTTTTCAAGTTTAGAGTGAGCCTTTTGAAGCTTCTTATGGTCTTCCATTAGACTCTCATAAGATGCCGCAAGCTCATCAAGTTTGTCCTTAAGGTGTTGCTTATCCTTAAGAGCATCCTTGCATTCCTTTCTAGTTTTCTTATATTCATTTTTACAATCCTCAAGCATGACATATAGTTCCTTTTTAGTTGGACCATCATCATCATCACTATCACTATCACTATCATGGTCACTCTCATCATCGGATTGTACCTTAGTGGCCTTGGCCATGAAGCATGCCGAAGGAGTGTCAAAAAGAGATATCTTCTCTTGGATTGCAATGCTAGCATGCCCCTTCTTCTTGCTTCTCTTGTCATCCTCATCTTCACTTGAGGATGCATCACTCTTCCATGTTGCAACATGAGACTCATTCTTCTTCTTTTGAAAAGCCTCCTTCTTCTTCTTTTGCTTCTTGGCTTCTTTCTCTACGGCATCTTCATCAGCACTATCATAGGGACACTTCCCAATAAGGTGCTCCGTGCTATGGCATCTAAAGAACTTTATGATGTGCTCACTCTTCTTAGATGAAGATGAAGACGATGACTTCTTGCTTCCCTTTTGGTGAGTCTTCTTCTTCAAAAGCTTCCCAACCTTGACAAATAAAGCACTCAACTCATCAACATCTTCATCATCCTCATTGTTAGAGCTAGCTTCATCTTCACTTGATGATTCTTGCTTCTTCTTGCTCTTGCTCTTCCTCTTGGAGGATGAAGCCTTGAATGCCAAGCTCTTCTTGTTGTCATCATCCTTCTTCTCACTTTCCTTCTTCTTCTTCTTCACCAAATCTTCCTTCTCGTGATCTTCTCTAAACTCATCATCGGCCATGATCTCTTGAAGGACTTGGTTTGAAGTTGGCTTCTCCTTCATTGTTGTATTCACCATGACGGTTTTCAACATATCAAATCTCTTGGGAAGACATCTCATGAATTTGGTAGAGAATTGACTATCCTTGACTTCTTCACCAAGTGCCTTGAGCTCATTTACAATTACTTGGAGCCTATGAAACATCTCTGGCACACTCTCATCTTTCTTCATTGTGAAGCTAGCAAATCTCTCTTGAAGCATGTATGCTCTTGCCGTCTTAAAACTTTTGGTGCTCTCATATGCTTTCTCAAGCTTTGCCCAAATGTCATGAGCCACCTCTAAATTCTTGATGAGTTCAAATGTCTTGTCATCAAGAGCCTCATGGAATGAACTCACGGCAATATCATTGGCTTGAAGTTTCTTTTCTTCAACCGGTGTTGGTGCATCTTGCTTTGCAACCTCAAATTTTGTTTCGGTCACATTCCATACCTCTCTATTGATAGACTTGAGATGACTCTTTATTTTTAGCTTCCATTTTGTATAATCATTACAATCAAAGGGTGGTGCTCTCTTGGTGTTGTTGATGTGCAAACTTAATGTAGCCATTCTTCATCGTAGGTTATTAAGCCTCAAATAAACGGTGCCTAGCTCCAATGCCATGTGTAAGGTCCTAATGGCTAGAGGGGGGTGAATAGCCTATAGAAAAAATTCTTGCAAAGCACTAAAACCATCGGTTAGTACTTAAGATGGTACTCAATAATGACAACTAAGAAAATAAGCTAGTTAAGAAAATAAACCACCGGTTAGTACTTAAGAAAGAAAGCTAATCACAACTAAGAAAATAAGCTACACAATTCTAGCAATAAGAACAACTAGTAAGCAAGACAAGATATATTGCAAGAATATAAATGAGCAAGTAATTGATCTTTATACCAACATTGTAGAGGAGATGAGCCAATAACCACAATCACACAAGAGAAAGACCTCGGTAATCAATAATGACACAATGATTTTTTACCGAGGTTCACTTGCTTCCAGGCAAGCTAGTCCTCGTTGTGGTGATATACCCACTTGGAGATGTGCCCGCTAAATGGCACTCAAGCCTATCCCACAGCTCCGGGGACGGCACGATCAACACAAGATGGGGATCCTCCAAGCCACGATTCCACTAGAGTGGCCTTCGCGAGCTCCCGCGGGGAAGGCCCAAGAACCCCTCACAAATCATCTGGTGTGGCCTCGAACAATCACCAACTCGAGCTCAATCACCGCCGCTGCACCAAGCCTTCTAGGGTGACGGGAATCACCCAAGAGTAATAAGAACTTCGCGGCAATCACAAAGAACAAGTGCCTCTAGATGCAAACTCTAAGCAAATGCACTTGAATCTCACTCACTCTCTTTTGGATGAAGCAACAATGCAAGAAGAGGAGTGGAGGGAGTCTCTTCAGCTCAAAGGATTCACACAAGTGTTAGAATGGGCAAGAGAGGCATCCCATGGCCGGCCAAGGTCATATTTATAGCCCACCAATTGAAACTAGCCGTTGTGCCTCGGGCTAGCAGAAAACGCACTCGTGGGACACGTCCTACGCCTGGCGTTGGACGCGTCCAACGCATTGTATCACCGCGTGGGAAAGCAGCTAATTCAAATAGGCATCATCGGACGTGTCCTACGCCAAGCGTTGGACACGTCCAATGCGTTGAATTTCCGTGGCTTCAAAAATCCGACCGTTGGGATGGTTGGACGCGTCCGACGCTTCAAGGCCGCGTTCGACACTCGGCGTCCGACGCTCGGGTGCGAGGAAACCCTCTCTGAGTTGCGTTCAACGCTCGTTGGACACGTCCGACGCTCGTTGGACGCGTCCGGCGCATGACGTTGGATGCGTCCAACGCATTAAGTGCAGCCAGCATGCGTTGGACTCTGCGCTAGCGTCCTACGCTTTTGTCTCGGGCGTCCAACGCACTATAATTAGCTCCCGTCGATACGAATCTCATCCGTATTGCCTCATGTGCTAACACCAAAGTGTGTACACCTTAAGTGAACGTGTGTTAGTATTTTCCAAACCATTTTTCATGGCAATTAGGTTAGTCCTCTAGATCCTAATGCATATGCTCAATGAATGGACCTAGGAGGCACTTGCACAGCGTGAGAACCGTGACTTCCCCTCTTGATAGTACGACATCTATCCTAAATGTGATCACGCTCGCTAAGCCTCTTGATCACTAAACTGGAAAGCCCTTCAAGATATACCTTCGGCTTGATCTCCATGGACTCATCTCAATTCCTTCGGAGCACGATCATGTCACAATGTTCACCAAGTCCATCACCATGATCACGTGGTCATCTCCATGCCACCTAGCTCCTATCATCACATGTGTTGCTAATATATTTCTACATTTACTTAGTGAAACCATTAGCAACAAGGTGTGTCATCAATTAGCCAAAACCACAAAGGAGCTTTCGCCTGATTGCTCGACATGCGGGGGAGGCGTGCACGTCCCGGCAGATAAGGAGGCCATCCTTGCGCAGCCCACCAGCGTCCCTGCGGCGCCCGGCGGCGTGCTCAGCCCGGCGCCCGTTGGCGGCGCTGTGGCTGTCCCGGAGCAAGGTCCAGGGTCGGGCCCCCTGGCCGCGGCGGCGCCCCAGGTTAGGCCGGCAGCAAGGGAGGGGATGGGGGCGCTGCCCCCCAGCGGCAGACGGCGTGGCCGCGGCACAGGGCCGAGGTCCTGATCCGAGACCATGGGCCGCGGCGGCGCTCCATTCCTGGCCAGTAGGAGAAGGGGGGAGAGGTTGGGGTGGTGGCGCTCCAACCCCCAGAGCCGAGCCCGCGGCGGGTGGTGGCGGCAGCGGCGGCCTGCCTGCTCTTGAGCGCCGTCGGGGATGCAGGGGGAGAGAAAACGAGGACAGCAGGAGGTGGAGGGGGATGGATCTAGGCGGGGGGTGTGCGGGGAAGCGAGGGCGGGCGCTGGCGCAGGAGTGGCGGCCAGCACCGCTGCCGCCGGCGGCGGGGAGGGGGCCAGGGGCGGCTAGGTCATACTCTCGCCTCGCACCCTCCGGATCGTGTTTCAGTTTCAGACTCCATGATTAAGCTGATGTATGGTTTAAGTGATAGGGACCTAGAGAGGTGGCTGAATCTTGTTAAAAAAATTGGTCTAAATTAAAAAAAGTAATAGGGATGTACGGTTTAGGTGATACGGACTTACCGACTTGGCGACTTTGGGAGGTGGCTGAATCTTAAAAGAAAAAATGGTCTGAATCTAGAAAACGTATTAGGGAGGTGGGCCCATTTCACTTTTACTAGACGGCATGGGCGAAGAAAAGGTTCTTCTATTTTTTTTTTGTGCGTCACCTATTCTTTTGTTTGTCTCTACCATCATGTAGCAAAGTAATAAAAGTTAGTGCAAAACAAATTTTGTTTTTGTCGAACAATTTGTCTTGAAAAATGTAACAAAACCTGTTTCGCCAGTTGAAAAGCCGGCTAGCTAATTGAATAATGTTTTATAAGAAAAAATAAACTAAAATAATAAACTAAAAATAAGACAAACACAACGCGAAGCTCTAATGCACCGTACTAAAGATGGGAAAAAAGGAAAAGAAAAGAAACACGAAATTGCGTCTCCATCAGCCGGCCTGGGTGCACACAAGACCACAAATCCTTTTCATCACTCATCAATCAAATCAAAAGTAAATAAAATCCGAAGCCATTAAGAAAAACACAAGCCCCCAACGTCGACGGCACACGTGTTATGTTGCGTCTCCACCAATTGTTGACGGGGAGCCAAACCAAAACGCCACGCAGCTCTGACTGCAGAGCTCACGGGAAAAGACAAGAAGAAATTTGGAAGGGATCAGATTTAAAAAGGCAATTAAGCTCGATGGGTGTGTGTGATTTTTTTAATATATAAAAGGATATTATAAATCCAGGGGAGCAAAGCCAAGGAAAGCGAGAAAAATTGGTATAATAAACAAAAAATAATAAAAGGAAAGGTGGCGCGGAGAGCATAGGAGGAGAACAAAGGTCGCGTCTCGAAGGTTCTTTGCCTTGTTGGGGAAGGGATGGCGTCGGAGGTGGAGGACGACGCGGCGGCGGCGGGCGCGCCTCTGCTCGCCAACGGTGCAGCCGACGTCCGCCGGAGGGTGCGTCCCCGCGCCGCTGCCCCGTCGTTTGATTTTCGTTTTTTTCCTTTCCGGATTCGGCTGCTTTTTTATGAGTCCCCCTGATCTTGTCTGGCGGGTTCCGTGGTGCGCAGAGGGATCAGGCGAAGGCGATTCTGTCCAAGCAGGCCGTCAAGATAGCCACCAAGGCCGAGCAGCACGAGCGCTTCATCTTTAAGGTCATTTCTCCGAAGCTGCCTCCGTTTAATCTCTTCATCGCTGCCTTTCTTCTGCAGTTGATGATGTTCGCAAATCTTGCCGCACCCGTGCTCCCTTTCTTTACCGGAATCTTCTAAGTGAAGGGAATTAGTGGCCTCTTTTCCATGACCAATCCAGTCCGCAGCCAATTTTGGTGGGCATACCAATCCAGTCCGCAGCCAATTTTGGTGGGCATTGTGTGATGTTACTGTACGATGAGTACGAGAAAAACCATTGGCATGGATTTTTATCAAGCATTTTAACGGCAAGGAATAATAGTACCTGCACACACTTTGTGCATTTATTGTTCGTACTGTACTGCAGAAGATTGTGGTAATAATTGGATTCGCTGGACTGGGTGTAGGGAATGTTCTCATATGGTGCTAATCATTTTAAATGTGCAGGTCACACACTTGCTGGGTGTTCTTGGATTTGGAGGATTTTGCTATCTCTTGGGTGCTAGTAAGCTACTGCAGCATTTTGTCTATTCGATTGGGTGCTACATACTGTACATCATAAGATTCTTGTTGGTTCCACCTGTAATGCTCTCAATGCTCTGGTGTTGCTTGCAGGACCACAGGATGTGCCATATGTGTACTGCCTGTTCTATGTCATATTCGTTCCGCTCCGCTGGATTTACTATCGTTACAAGAAATGGCATTACTATCTCCTGGTGAGTCCATTACTGTCTCACATTTTGATTTCCTGGAAATGCGTCAAGGCCAGAAATGTGACTCCACAGAATTTTACTTAGTTCATAACTTAGCAGTGTTGGTTTTGGTGTCCTATTTTACTTTAAATTTAGTTGTTATCCACAACACAAATCTTGCAACAGAAAGCTTTGGTGAAAGGATAAATAGTTGTAAATAGCACATAGATGAGTAGAATATATTGTATATATATGGCATTGTTCCAACATCTTGCAGTTGCATAGGATGTGAAACAGTAAACCTATTGTCACATACTCCCTCCGTGCCAGAATAAGTGTCATTCTCACTTCCCGAGAAACAACCGCCAGCAATTATATATTAAAATATATAAATATTTATGCTAAGTAATTAATATTATCAGAAAGATATTTTTGTCTAGTTTTTTAACAAATTTATTTGAAAACATAAATATTGCATATATTTTTACAAATCGAGTCAAACTTGTGGCACGAAAACCCAAAACGACACTTATTTTGGAAGGAGTATCTCATTTCTTTATCCTTTATTAAAAATTAAAAGAGTGGCTCACTTCATTCTAATGAAAGGAGCGTTGATGATATTTTCTAGTGTACCGGGAATAGCCCTTTACCTGATAAATAGTATGCCTACATTGTATCTAGATCAATATTCTAGGTTCTGTTTCATTTTGCATTTTTAATGTTGTCACAAATATATGTTTGCTAGGCAACAGTTTTTTGTTCTTTTGATGAGGTCTTCTCCTTTTTCTAAAGCCATCGTCTTGTGTGTAAACCTTGAGGTTTATTTTTTCTCTCTTTTCTGCAGGATTTTTGCTACTATGCCAACACCTTTCTCGTTGTAATGATTCTCTTCTATCCAAAGGATGAAAAACTTTTCATGGTTTGCTTCTCATTTGCAGAGGTATGAAAAATACCCTTGTTTATTTCCGGAGCTTGTCCAGGATGTGTTTAATCATTTTAAATCTTCACAGGGTCCGCTTGCTTGGGCATTGATTGTGTGGCGTTGCAGCTTGGTTTTTAGTTCGTTTGACAAACTTGTTAGTGTCCTGATACATCTCTTACCTGGTAAGTGATCTCAGACATGAATGTCAAGATTCAGTACATAAAATATTTTGCCTTTTCAGGTAAAACATCATTTTGGTCTAGTGAAACTATGTAACCATTTCAGTTTATTGATATATTTGAGTTTGACCCGTTGTGCGAGTAGTCTGTGCGGACTTTACATTATTTGAATTATTTCCTCACTTATTTAATTAGCACAGTGTGGAGATGCCTAGGTGCCAGAGTGATAGTATGGTTAACTAAGCTTTTTAACCTCATTTTTCGGTCAAACAAGATGCTTGAAGAATGGAGAAGTATATTAGTACCGATCTTCAAGAACAAGGGAGATGTTCAAAGTTGTACTAATTACCGTGGGATTAAGTTGATGAGCCATACGATGAAGCTCTGGGAGAGGGTTATCGAGCATCGCCTAAGAAGAGTGACAAATGTGACCCAAAACCAATTTGGGTTTATGCCTGGTAGGTCGACCATGGAGGCGATTTTCTTATTACGACAGTTGATGGAGAGATATAGGGAGTAGAAGAAGGACTTGCACATGGTCTTTATTGACCTCGAGAAGGCATATGACAAAGTACCGAGAAATGTCATGTGGTGGGTCTTGAAAAAGCACAAAGTCCCAACTAAGTACATCACCCTCATCAATGTGGTGACGTGTGTCCGAACATGTGATGGCGACACCAGTGACTTTCCAATTAAAATAGGGCTACATCAAGGGTCAGCATTGAGCCCTTATTTATTTGCTTTGGTGATGGATGAGGTCACAAGGGACATACAAGGTGATATCCCTTGGTGCATGCTCTTTGCTGATGATGTGGTGCAAGTTGACGAGACAAGGGCAGGGGTTGATAGGAAGTTAGAACTATGGAGGCACATGTTAGAGTCGAAAGGGTTTAGACTTAGTAGGACAAAGACCGAGTACATGAGGTGTGACTTCAGCGCGACTAGGAATGAGGAGGGAGACGGTAGTCTCGATGGGCAAGTGGTGGCCAAGAAGGATACTTTTCGGTATTTAGGATCGATGCTACAAAAGGATGGCGACATCGATGAAGATGTAAGGCATAGAATTTCAGCCGGTTGGTTGAAATGGCGTCAAGCTTCAGGCGTCCTCTGTGACAAAAGGGTGCCTCAGAAGTTAAAAGGTAAGTTTTATAGGACAGCGATTCGTCGGGCGATGCTATACGGTGCTGAATGTTGGCCTACAAAAAGGCGACATATCCAGCCATTGAGTGTAGTAGAGATGCGTATGTTGCGATGGTGTTGTGGGTACACGAGGAGGGATAGAGTCCGGAACGACGATATTCGGGATAGGGTTGGGGTGGCACCAATTGAGGAGAAATTGATTCAACACCGGTTGAGATGGTTTGGCCATGTCCAACGGAGGCCACCTGAGGCGCCGGTGCGTAGTGGGGTTCTAAAGCGGGTCGATAATGTAAAGAACGGTAGAGGTCGACCTAAACTGACTTGGAACGAGTCGGTTAAGAGAGACCTTAAGGAGTGGAATATCCCTAAGGATTTAGCTATGGATAGGAGCGCTTGGAGACTAGCAATTAACGTGCTTGGACCGTAATCCTTTTTTCTTGTACCCTCTATGTGTCCTTTGTTTTCTGGTCTCTTTTGGGTTTCATCTCTAGCCTACCCCAACTTGCTTGGGACAAAAGGCTATGTTGTTGTTGTGTTATTTAATTAGCACGTGATTGTGTGCTCGATCATCTTTGACCCACACGTCCTATTTTTGTCTAGCTGAACTAATCATCAACACTTAATCTGAGGAATTCAACAAAAATGTGCAATTTGCCCCCCTTTAAGATTCAGTTAAACTACAAAAGGGCTCAATCCTGAAGTTTGGTCTGTGATATACTTGATGCCTTCTCATATTTCCTATAGGTCCTTGGCAAACTGAATGAATTAGGTTTATGTAGTTTTGTTCTGCATCAATTGCATTTTATTTCTGAATATCGGTCGGGCTTCATGACTGATTGAGTGCCTCTGCAGGGATTGTTCTATTCACTATCCGGTGGTGGAATCCGCAAACATTTGCTGCCATGCACCCAGAAGGAAGAGATGCCAGAGTCACATGGCCATATAAGGAGAACAAATCATATCTGTGGACATGGCTTTTTTTTGTTCCACTAGCTGCTTACACCCTGTGGCAACTTATGTATTTCCTCATAGTTAATGTCCTGCGTCGACAGAGGTTGTTGAAGGACCCTGAAGTAATGACATCCTACAGGTACATGTTTGTATTTTATTAAGGTCTAGCATGCACTATACGTACTGGATTGCTTTGTTTTGCTTGCTATGCATCTGTATTGTTGCATGCCCTATTGCTTTGTACTGAGAAATGAACTCAATAGCCAAAAGGTAGGGTTATGAAAAATAGCAAGGGAGGGAAGATGGGGTTGTGTTTGCCTTTGACACACTGTATACATCACTTGATCACCTGATATGGCTCTTTATTAATCTGGCTAAGATAGTAACAATGGCTGGGAATGGGGGCCTGTTTGCCTTTGCTAGGAGGTTCTGAACATCTGATCAATTCCTGCTTGATTCATAATCCCAGATGGGTTACAGATACATAGCCTTCGAGGACAACCACTCCCCTATAAATCCTCTCATCTTTTCTATTATTCCTCTCATTCTTCCAAACTAATCTGCTTGCAGAAATTAAGGAAATAACTTAAGAAACTTGCTAACTAGAGTGTGTGTCTGTTCAGCTAATTGGTGCTGTGGACGTCATCTTGGGCTTTTTGTCTCTTGCTGATAAATCGTCCACAACATCTCCAGTGAATAATGATATTTAGTATTAATTAATCTAGTTAACTGGTGAAGCTGTATTTCCATTTTCCCCCTAAAACATGCAATAGCTTTGTGTGTCATCATTTAAAGGAAGAAAAAGGATACAGAGAAAACCATCCAAACACCACGCACATGTACACACACGACAAATCTACATATGCTAAGTAACTATAAGAAACACACAATAGACATTAAACCTGTGAGAGAGACCTAGATTAGCCCCATGACCAAGTTCTTGAGATCCCTGGCCCTGGCAGCACACCAGACAGTTCCTTCCTCAGCCACTATCCTAACCACCATAATCACAGATGGATTGGTATTACTGTATACACAGTCTTAGCAATGCTTGCACAGCTCCCAAGCAACAAGGGTAGTGTTGAGGCCTTTTCTGAATTGCTTGTTGGCTCCCAAGCAATAAGGACGAAACTATAGTTCCTCTCACTGACTGTCTCATTTCCATTAATGTAATTTTGATGCTTGAGTTAGACTTTGGACTTTTGTGTACCTTATGTTTGTACCTATTTTGCATTTTGCCTACTTGCATTTCCCTGGTTCATGACCCCCTGTTTGCTACTGCTTACCAAACCCTGTTTGGATATCCTAAGAAAACTGAGAATGAGACCAAAAACTTGGATTCTGTAATCCATCTACCGAAACCTTTGTATTTGCAGATTCTCACAGCCATTGAGATCATAACACCCCTCATTTTTTTTAATTTGGAATTCAGATTCTACATCACTATATAAAATCACACTGAGAGTGAGATCCAAACAGGGTATAAGTTGGGTACATGGGTTTGAGTAACTGTTGGTATTCTCGAATCTTGAATATCATTGATCCCAATAGAACCTGAAGCAACCCAATAATGTTTATCTTATTCTTATGAACTGTTTGTCAGGGAACTCTCAAAGAAAGCACAGAAAGCAAACAACATCTGGTGGAGGCTGAGCGGCCTGCTGGGTGACCGGAACCGGCAGGTCATGTACATACTGCTCCAGGCACTGTTCACAGTGGCAACAATGGCCCTGACCGTCCCTATATTCCTGTCGTACCGGATGCATGTGGTGTTCCTGATACTGAAGGTGTGCGCGTCGACGTGGAATGGCGGCAGCTTCATCTTGGAGGTGATGCCTCGACAAGTAGTACAGAAGCAGCAGAAGAAGAAACTGGACATGAAGCCCATCGAACAGGTGAGCTCGACACAAGATGCGCCAGGTGATGATGGTGCATTGGGTAACCACCACCAGCACACAGCTGAGGAGCAAATCCAGGAGTGAGGAAATTGAATCTGGATGTAAGATTAGATTTTGCTGTTTACTGATGCAACTTTTGTTATTACTCATTGTTCTTTGTGTTATTACTCAGTGTTCTTTGGGTGACATCTAGGTTTAGGCTGAACGATATGGGGTGTGAGATGTGTGCCCATGTTTTGTCTCGGGCTTGGGGCAAACATTTTCTCTTTCTGTAGGGGTTTGTTTTCGCTGTGGCCGATGTGAATTGCGTGTAGCTTTTGCATTGTTCGCATGAAGATGATGGTTAGATGACACCAGACCTGTGCTTGGTGTAGAATCATGCGAATTTGCTGCGTGCAAGAAAAAATTCCTGGAAGATTCCCTGCAAATGCAAAGGGTGACCACCTGTCTTGACTCGGACCAAGTCAATTCGTAAACCTATTGTATGGTGGTTTTTTTTGGCCGGTAAAAAGTTGATGAGCAGAAGAAGCACGATACTGGATGGTGCAACAAGTTGCATACACGCAGATGTGCAGAAGATGCACGATACTGGATGTCTCCGTTTATGACTGAGCGTGATACGTACGCGGCGGAACGGGTCCAGAATCGACCGGTCATCATTGTTCATCGTCATCGAGCTGTACGTCACCGAGATGAGTTAAGCGTCGCATTAATCGTGACATAGAAAGTCGATGGACCTTGTTCACAAAGAAAGAAAAAGAAAGAAAGAAAGTAGATGAACCTTGCTCAAGTAATTTCCGGTGAATTACAAGCGCCATGGTCAGTCAACATCCACAGCCTCTCATGCAATGCAAGGATCCAGCTCCGGTTCCCCGCTATATAAAGATGGCAGCGTTGCATCCCAAGAAATTTTAGTTTCCTTAATTTTAGCCTCCTACTGCGATCGGAACCGTGTGATTGATCGTGGTCACAATGTGGGTGTGCACAGTGCCACCATCATCCGCGCTGTCTGCCCTAGCGTTGGTGCTGTTCCTGCTCAACTCGGGCATCGCAATGCACCGGGCCCTCGGCTGCGGCGACGCCTGGGTGGCAGCGTTCGTCGTGGCCACCACCGTGCTTGTGGCCGCTCTCCTCGCCACGGTGCGCGCGCATGAGCGAGCGCGCGAGGAGAGGCGCCAGGCCCTGTTGAGGGCCGCGGCGTGGGCTCAGTCCGCGGCGCTCACGGCTATCTTTGCGCACCGTGTCGCTGCCCTGGCGCAGGCCCCGGCCATGGCTTGCCTGGTCTGGACAATGGCCGGCACCACGATCGCCGGAGGGTTCTACTGCCTCTTTCTGCATGGCCTGGATGACACTGACGTCGTCATCGCTGGTGGCCGCGATGCGTGACGAGCGTAGTGCGCGTCTCGTTACTATAATAAGATGTGATTTCACAAAAGCAATAGGGTTGTCATACAGCTGGACTTGTTAAGTAAAATTAGCTACTGTCCTTGAAACGTACTGCATGTTATTATAATATATTTTTTTTGTTTTCCTACCTTACACTCTCCCACAGTTCTATGCTAGTTGAACATATCACATATCTAAAAGCTGTATCCATTACGTTTGAATATCTTCATTACCAGCAACTTGTGCTTTGTTGGATATAAGGATCCACTATCAAGGCACCATCGCTTGTAAGCATAGACATCTATGACCCCCAAATAAAAGCGCATGCAAAGAAGAATAGGAAAGAAAAAGTAAGACATATAGTACTTCATAATAATAATAAAGTTTTTTTAGAGAAATAAGAGACAACTATTGTATAACTTGTTTATTATAACTTGACTTACAGCCAAACACTTGGCTCTATTATTGACCTTGCTCTTACGGTAGCGGCCACTGCACTTATGGATGTGGGTACCTTAATGGTGATACTAGTAAATGCAAATGTGGTGATGCTTAGGAGGAAGCATGTTTTTAGTTGCAAGGTTCAAGCGAAATGGGATAGGTCATCAGCTCCTTTTCCACTTGCATTTGGTTTAGATATGATAGGGGACAAGGCAATCCCTCAAGAAATGTACCTTTAAGATGTGGGTTTACTCATCCCTAGGAAAGGAAGGGACGAGGGCATTCCTCCCATTTTGTTGTCATCATGGGCCATTCGCCTCCATTCTCTTCACGAATGCCTGATGCTAGTGAGGTAGGCAGCCAAGGTTGGTGAGAGGTGGTGTAGATCGGTCGTCCAATAGGAGGGCACAGAAGTTAGACAGCGAGTTGGGACGACGCCGATGCTAGGTGTGCAAGCCGAGCAACAGTGTGGGGGCCATGCTAACTGGTGGGCAAGGGCAATGGAGACGGGCATCACAGGCCAGGGTGATGAGCAGGGGCAATGGGGAATATTGAGCTTTATACCGAGACTCTGTATTGGCTGACCATGTGGAGAGAGCAATGGTCAGGGCAGCTTCGCAATGGCGTGGATTCTATCTTCGCCTTTGGAAGTTCTGGAAGAAAGGAATGTCCCATGCTTCCATGGAGCGAGCACTCGGGTCCATGAATCACTAAAGCACATCAAGCATGAGGCTGAGTGGTGGGGTAATAGAGTAGTCAAATGTGAGTTTGGGTGGGCATATGCTTATTTGAAATTCTATAAGGCCCAACCCCATGTAATCAAACTTGTCACT
>CM041634.1:32645973-32691219 GCA_023333625.1 Bothriochloa decipiens
ATTTGAAATTCTATAAGGCCCAACCCCATGTAATCAAACTTGTCACTTAATACAAAAACATGCAAATCTTTTGCGTGACCGAGAAAAAATTATGAACATGTTTGAATGAGTTATGACCAACTGATTGAGCTAAAAGTTAGTTTGAATTAGTTAGGTTGACTAGTTAGTTGGCCGCCAACCATAAGAAAATTAATCCATCTTTTAACCCAAGTTTGGATGAACTTAAGCTAATTTTGATAGACTTCTTCAAAAAAAATTGCTACTTTTTTAGAAAAATGGTTAATTTTTATGTAACTAAGAATATTAGTCCTTGTATCAAAGAGGCTCTATATAGATATAAAAGATACATCACTAAACAAAGCCATGGATCGCTGGACTTTCTCGGCGCGTTCTTTCCCCGCTTTGCCTACAGAAGTGACTTCCACGGAGGGGGTACATATAGTTAGTATAATTTCCAACCTTGTACCTTGTAAAAAAAAAATTAGCGTTATAGTATTGTTTAACCCCTGGTCAGTTTCCGGATCCGTCGCTGCACCGAGACACACAAGTAATGATTAATCTGCTGTACTGCGTCATCAGTTAAGATAAACAGCTAGCGCGTGCCGTGTGCACCGTGCAAGCCGATATGGATCAATATGACTTGACTAAGAGCCGCCTGTGCAATTTCGCGTCCTCGGACCTTCGTACAAAGCAAGCTTGTATAAATGGCACCGTTCTTCAGGCTTGTTGAAATTCGTTTCCGATCATCCTCATCCAGTGTGAACTGGAGAGACCTATAGCTTCTATATGGTAGCCAAAAAAAAAAAAGCATGGCTGTGACACTGACGAGGCACCACGTTTGCACCGTCCTCAGCATCGCGCTATTTGTGCTCATCTCGTGCGTCGCGACGCGCCGCGCGCTCCGCCGCGGCGACCGCTCGTCCGCGATGTTCGTCGAGGCAGCCAGCTTGGTCCTCGCCGCTCTTCACGTGACGGTCCGCGCACACGAGCGGGCGGACTACGACGCGACAAGGCGCCGCCTCAGGCCCTGGCATGGGCGCTGTCCTCGGTCCTGACCGGCATGTTCGCCCACCGCGTCGCCACGATCGCCCCGGCGGCGCCGCACGCGTTCGCCGTTCTGATCTGGAGCATGGCCGGCGCTGCAGTGACTGGTGGGTCCTGTTCGCTGTTCGTGCACAGCCATGGAGACGCTGCGGTCCTAGGTGCTCATGATGACCACCGACAGGAACCATGGCACATACTACGCTGGCTGGTGTGCCGCTGCCTCCAACATGTGCTTGCACGTGATGCAAATATTATGTTTACACTATTACAAACACAGTGTACATTCTGAACAAGAAGTGGATGCTAAATTTTGACAGGACTTAATCGCTGAACATGGGCTCTGCTTCCAGATTTATACATGACACCAGGCACCGATGCGTGAACTCTTGAATACCAATAGTTTAGCACCGATGCTTGTATATGTGTCGACCCTGAATACAATGCCATCTTCTTCCTTCTCCATGCTTGCATGTGCTAGGGATATAATTTTTAACCTTCCAAGCACCGGTGAGCCTACGTGTCTTGGCGCCAAATTTTTCTTTCAACTCACCGTTGCCCACAATGTTTGACACCGGTGCTGAAACATTCTCTCTCATCTTTTAGCACCGGCAAAAAAAAACACACATTATAGCCGGTCTAAGAGAAAAATGTGATATGCATGTAGGAATCCAGCATATTCTACGTATAGTTGCATATGTACGTTGCCTACAACCAAACTAACAAAAGGCGTTGAGTATCCACCACATTGCTACGGAAATTTAAGGTCAATTAATAAAAATTGCAAACACATAAACGTTAAGAGTCTAAAGGATCGCGTTGCCATGGAAATTGCTGATGAGTTAGAATAAGATTATTTATACAAAGGAATAAACAATTATAAGTTAGTATTAGTGAATGATGTGGCATAATGTAGATGATATGTGTCTTGATGACATGCAAATCATAATTGCAAATGCTAATTGATCATAAATGCATCCATCATTGACTAATGAGATGGATAGTTTATAGTGACTGCAGGGCCCTGCTGATAACGTGAAGCAAGGAGTTTAAGATTTTTAGAAATTATGCTTAATTTAAGATTTAAACTTGAGTAAACATGTTTTACGATAAAGAGCATAACCAAAGCTACTTAGTCCCAAGCTATATGCAAGTATAGTTACTATTTATTTAGATATATGAACTAATCTCGCCGTTTAATAATATAGTGTTTTCTAAAATTTTATAAGATAATTTAAGAGAATGCTCAAATAAAGCATATATCCATAGATTATTCGAATTAAGTTTATCTCAATTCACTGTTTTATTTTTTAAAAACTTTGTTAAATCTAGATATAGTTATTATATAAAATGCATTAAATTTTAGTATAAATTTTAGAAGTCACGTTACACTGTATTTTAGGATGAAAGGAGCACGTGTAGAAAAAAGTAAAACATTTAACAGTTTGGAACGGAGGAGTAAAATCTTAGCATAGCTTTGAAAGTTTGAATTTGCAGCGTTCCTACATGGAAGTGGATTGACATACATATTTGGATTGCATTGGTTGTAGAAGTATGAGTCGATTCGAGTTAACAACAACCATCCATATGGCCGCAATTTTCTTCATAGTGTGATCACGTTTGCACGGCAAATTATGAAAAGGCTACTGTATTATATTATATTGCAGCACAAACTGTAGATTTTTTAAATTTATGATGAATTCTGCTCTGCTAACAAGATCGATCCTACAGTACTACACAAGGCTTACTCGGACGCGGTACTGTTGAAGTAATTCAGCTGGCGTGGTCGGTCAATCCGACTCCTGCAGGCCAGCGAGCACGACGGAGCCGACGAACAGCCCGGCGGCTCCCGCCGCGAGCACCGCCGCGACGACGGCCTGTACGGCGACGAGCGCGACGGAGTCGTCGGGCACGACGACCACGGCGACGACAGCGGCCACAAGCAGCGGCAGAGAGATGGATGCGAGGACGGAGGGGGACGTCCCGGCCGCGGTCTCGACGAGGCTGAGCAGGCCCAGGTCCTCGGCCTTGGAGAGCAGGCCCAGCTTCTCCAGCGAGGAGAGCGTGACGCCGAGCTCCTCGGCCTTGGACAGCAGGCCGGCCTTCTCCACGGTGCTCAGCACCTTGCGCCGCTCCAGCTTCTTGAACACGTCCACGGACACCTCCTCGCTGCCCTCCGCGAAGAGGCCCGCGCCGAACCACTGCTTCGACCAGTTCTCGTCGTACCGGTTCACCTGCACGACGACGAACACGACCATTGATGCTGAGAACAGACAAAGAGTCCAGTTGCATAGTAATTTGCTGAGAGACCAACTAGCTAGCTAGTACCTTCTTCTTGGGAGCCATGGCGGTGACCTTGAAGCGTCTTCTGCTTGTGGAGGGAAGGAGGCCAGCAGGCTGGGACAGGCGAGACGAAGAGCAGCAGCCCGAGATCGCTGCAGGTATTGCAGCCATTTCTCCCTGCTCCTCTTCTTGCCTGATGCAAGAACAATGTAATTTGGTGTTGCCTTGTTTCACCAGCTCTGTTTTCTTGGGATTGTCCTAAGTTTCGCTGTCTGCAGAAATCGAAGAAATCTGAATATGACCACTGGTTGAGGGGCTTATCTTTTGGGCTCGACCCGCGGCCGCATGGAGAGCGAAACTCAGCCACATATATGTCCCGGCGATGTTCCCTACCGTTACCGGTCTACTCGCAGGCCACAGAACTTTACACCAACACAACCACAGCCAACCACATGGCCTTGCGCAAGCATTAAACGTCCAGATAGTCAGTAGTATCAGTGGCTTGCAGAAGCCCTCTTGCGCATTCCCCCTGCCAAACGGTAGTTGCCTTTTTACCGGGAAGAACACAGAGGAGAGAATGTCGTGGCTGCGTCGGAAGACATGATGGTTTCAACCGATGAGTTTGGCAATGTGCTGGCTTGCTACAGCAACAGGATTAACCCCGGATGGATGGAATAAAATAGTCTGGATGTCTGTAATTGACGTGAGGGGCATCAGGGTATTAGCTTCTTTGGTTTGGTTCTTGTGACGGAAAAGGAGGAAACAAAAACATGAAAAACAAATGGAAGAAAAAATAGAGAGAAAAAGATTGGAACACGAGAATATTACGATTGAGTTGAAACCCGGCAAAGAGGTTTAGGAATTGATAATGGATTTATCGAGCTTGGATTTTTAAAGATTTTCAAACTTAGTTTATGTAATTTCGAAAACATTTTGAAGACTTGTTTTGGAATTACTTACACTATAGTTTAAAATACTTTTCAAACTTATTTCAAATTTAAATTTTAATACAATTTTGAGACTCAAGTTAATTTTTTAAAACAAACTTTTGAAAGTATGTTTTTGATAAATAGAATAAAACCTATTCAAGGCTAAAATGTTTTTTCAATTTGTTTTTCCACTCAATAAAATAAATAAATGCAGCAAACATAGCAAATTAAATTCCAAAAATTTGAGAAAATCACATATGCACTGTTTAAATTGTCAACAACCTAAATAAATCATGGAAAGTTTTAGAAAACATACAAAATATATTTACTTATCGTTTTCTATTCACAAATCAAAATATAAATTTTGGGATGTATCCACACCGCATCGACTGGTGCGTCTAGAAAGCATGCACCCTACTCTTTTTCTTCATGGTCTTTGTGTCCATTCTGTTTTTGTCTTGTGTCTCGGATCAACTTCTTCAATGTCTTGTGGATCTTCAACATATCTTTTAGTGTGTTGCTTGAGATGTTGATCATTCGGATGTGTAAGTCCACCTAAGTTCCATTTAAACTAAACCTTGTTACATACTAGTAAACATTATTAGTCCAAATGGTCATATTGTTTCATCAAATACCAAAATCAAACTTAATGGCCAATAGAATCCATTTTCCTTACACACATGATGCCATGTCATGTCTCATTGTGCAATGAGCTCCTTCATCTCGCTAGTTGAGCATTACCATCGTGCAAAAGCCATTTCACCACCATGGCTCCACTTTTTCTCACACTAGTGTACATGTTGACTAAGCACATGTGTATCTCACATAAATCCCATCTGCCCACATAAGGTCGTCGCTCAAATACCAAAACGTACCAAACCGAAACTTTAAGTAGGATGCCCCAGTTGGAAGATTCGACAAGATCCTCAATCCATAGAAACATAGGTGCCAGTGGTTAGTTCTTAGCAAATGATTTTAGGGGCAAAGTTAGTGACTCTAGGAATTCACTTCTCATTATCAATCTATGGGTTAGTTCCTAGCATCACAAATTATGAAAACTTCTTACTAGAACTTCTTACTACACCAACAACAAGTTTATAGGTAAAGTGAATTTACTTCTCACATTTGTTTCACCACAAATATAGTCATTTCTTTCGCTTACAACCCTATACAGGACACAAAAGTACATAATAACATATTGATTTAATAATGAAAAGAGAGGCAGTACCTTCATGGCTAGAGTTATTGCTAGCAACACAATTTATTTACCATATGCACAACCATTTTCTTGCTACTCGCAATGAGTGTAACCTATTTTGCACCAGTGTAAGACACCATTTGAGACCCCCAGCTATCACTATTGTGCATGTGCCCATTCCACTCATCATGTAATCCAATTATTAAAATTATAAAGGTAACATTACTAGAAAGTTTGAAGCTTGACATATGGGACACGACATACAATTCAATAGCATGTGATACTGGTGTCTTCATTACTGTTGCTCTTTTCTTCAACTTACAATCAAGAACACATGAATAAAACTTTACATGAAAAGTGTTAGATGTTTGGCATGTTCTAGTTACTCCCAAGGCACATGCATATTTGATTAAATGGGCTTGTACTTTGTTATAATAGATAACATTTATGTTTTCAATGATTGGATCTTTCAGATAAGGCGTTCATCATACCATGATGTTGTTAGGGTTTCAGAGATTAAGGACATATATTCTTGATATAAGCGATATGCAAAATTTATAATCAATAGTGCAAGGGTTGTATTCTTGAATGAGCGGCCACAACACCATAGTTGTGGTGTCTTCTTTAGTAAAACAACTTCATCATCCTCACACAATTGTGAGATGTGTGGTCATGCTCTGCATGATGCATTTTTCTTTTGCTCTCTTGGATGCAATGTAAGCTATTATGCCAAAGCCATTTCACCACCATGCCTTTATATATTTATCACAATAGTGTACATGTGGACTACCCACATGTGTATCTCACATAAATCAAACAAGTCCTTCATATCCTATCACTAAATTAGCAAAACCAACTGAGATTCTTAGTAGGGTGCCTCTGATCAGAAAATCCAACTAGATCCTCAATCCATAGAAACATATATATAGTGATCCCAACCAGCCCCAGTGCATGGGACATGAGAGCCAAAGATCATCGTCTATATTGGATATAGGGTACACCATATATACTTGAACTAGTATAAATATTCGTGTGTGTCTTGTGTGCTATCCCGATAATCTATTATGTGTGATACATTGACTAATAGATGGATGTAAAAATGAAAACAAATGGTAGGATTGCTAGAGGCATCTATCAAGGCTCCTTAGCTTGCCTTATATAGTATATATGTTGTGTTATAAAGAGATCATATCTCGATTGAATTAAAGATATGTTTTCTAGTTTACTACAACAAGATCTGATTGAATGGGTAACATGCATATCTATCTATGCCTTGCTTATATGAAGTAAATGAGAGACCCTTGAATATACTAGTAGGTGAGAATTATTTTACTTCTCATTATCAATCGACATATCTGTTCCTAGCATCACAAATTATGGAAAACTTTTTACTACGCTAGCGGCAGATTTACACGTAAAGTGAACATACTTCTCACTTTTGTTTCACTATAAAATTAACTATTCTTTCACTTACAAACCTTTGTAGTGACACAAAGTCATCATAGGATATTGGTTAAACAATGAGAAGAGAGGCAAAGCCTTCATAGTTAGAGTTATTGCTTGCAATACAATTCTTTACCATATGTACATCCAATTTTCTTGCTACTCACAAATTAGTTGGGGTATAAATCGACAGCTAGCCTAAATCATGTGTAGTCATAATACATAATTTTTTCTATAGTTAAAAGTAACAGCACCTTGTCCTCATCAATCATAGCCTGAGGTAGGGTACAGTGATAAAAACCTGGCTTTGGAGTACACTTTTTGCATCGACATTTCTATGGGCTTAATTAGAAGTTGTACCAACCATTTTATATGAAAGTAATTCTATAGCCAAAAAGAGTGCGCATAAATTGAAGTCGTTTCACACTTAGAAGCCCATGCAAAAATACGGCTTTGTTTGGCATTTTTCGGGCCTATGTTCATAAATATGGAAAAGGGGACTAAGTTTTTAAGAATTATAGGCAAAATGCCTCATAAGTTTCCTCTCAGGGGTAACTTTGGATATTTTGACATCTTATATTCCTCCTTGATTCTTTTAAAAAAAGACCCATCTTATTGCACGCAGGCTTCAACTTTGTCCCACAAGCTGCTTTTGCAAATAAGTCAAAATTAGAATCTTTTTGGAGAAACCATATTCTTATCATTTTGATGTCGACTGCTTAGCAAGAAAGGTGGTTAATTAATTGAACACATATCATTTCTATCTTCTAGTTTGCAACAAATAGTGGTGGACTGGTGCATCAATTCATCAACATTAGCATTTCCTCCAACAAAATTCCCCAAACCCCTGACCGCTTTGCAATGTCCCTTCTGAAAGTCCCTAGTTTGGTTTTGGACAATTGATGAAACCTAAGGACTAACCTTATTTCTAAGTGGATGATTTAGAGAAAGGTAGTCCATGCCAAGTGGAGCTCAATGATGAGTCATGACATGAAGTTATGTAACCTAAGCATGATGAAGATCAAGATGGGCTTGGCTCGATGAATCGGTTGGAAGTGTGAAGGGCAAGTTGAGGCTTCGAAGCAAAGGACCATGTGACGGTGAAGCTTGGGCAAGACTTGGCGCTGATGGACCGACCAATAGTGAAGAGCAAGTAATATCGAGATAGATGGACCAAGACGGTTGCATGATGACATGGAGTGTCATATGTCATGTAAAGGCTTGGCGGTTGGAGGATCGACAAAATAGGCTCAAGGCAAAGGTAACCTATAGGGTCATTTTGTTTCACACTTAAGACACCATAGAGGGTATGAGTGGTTTAGGATCGATAGCCGAACTATGAAGAGGGGAGATCTTCGGTAATTCAGTTCATGAGTGCCACTAGGTCCATCCTTTTATGTGATTGCATTTAGGATCTAATGCACGATGAAAATCTTTTGAAAATGATTTGAAAAATGCTAACACACATGCACATAGAGATGTCACTTGGTGGTGTTAGCACATTTGCAAAGGAGAAGAAGTTGGAGAAGGTTCGATGAACTTTTATGTTGAAAAGAGAGATGATGGTTCTTGGGTTGGAAAACTATTTTGATCTATTATGTATTGGATCAAGTGGCTATGTTGGTTGCGTATCCCTCTGAATAATCTTTTCATAGAGTCCAAGATCATCGAAAACGGAGTTCGGAGCTAAGAGTTATGCCCATTTTAGTACGAAGTGGTGCTGGACCAGCGAAAGTTCCGGTGGGCCTGGACCGGAAGTTTCGGTCAGCCCAGCCTGAGCAACCGCGCATCTCGAATCACTTCTGGTTCATGACTGAAAGTTCCGGTGGAAGTTTTGATGAATGATCGAAAGTTTCGGTCAAGTGACCAGAAGTTCTGGTTGACTTCGCGGACTGACTCGTGTACAACGGCTAGATCTGGACTGACCGAAAGTTCCGGTGGGGCTCCATCGGAAGTTCCGGTAGGCCAGATCTGAGGTGACTATATATGTGTTTTGGTCGGCCGTTGGGAGCAACTTCACCATTTTTAACACTCTTGAGCATTCTTTGAGCTAAAAGTCCTCCCTCCCACTCATCTCTCTTGCTTGTTTGCTTGATTCAAAGTGAGATTGAGTGAACCTAGTGCATTGCATGATTGGAGATCATCTAGTGGCACTTGTGGGTTGATTTGCTGGTGGATTTTTTGTTATTCTTGGTGGGTGCATGCCACCTAGTCGGCTTGGAGGTTGTTGGAGGAGTTGGGAAGAGTTGGTGATTGTTCTTGCCCACCTCCGGTGATTGATTTGTAAGAGGTTCTTGAGCTTTCCTCGATGGAGCGCCAAAAGCTACTCTTGTGGAATGTGTGTCTCGTTGAGTTACCATGCTTGAGAGTGGTGTCTTGCGATTCCCTTGCGAGGGATTGCCTTACGAGGCAAGTGGCTTGCGAGCACACCGAAGAACCATCTAGGTGTTGGTCGACACAACCGGAGACTAGCTTCTTGGTGCACAAGTGAACTCCGGGTGAACAAAAATCATTGTGTTCACTTGTCTCCCAGTGATTGGTTTTTCATCTTGTGATTGTTGTCATTGTGATTGATAGGATATCATCTAGGTTGGCAACATCTTCACTTCACCTTCGGTATAAGAATCACCTCTCTATCTTGCATTACTTTTTAGTATATATCTTGTGTAGCTTGTTTAGAATAGTTGTTCTTGCTAGCTCTCTAGAATAGAAAATAGTGACATAGCCATTGAGTGACTTAGAGATCATACATATACTAGAATTGTCAATAGGAGGCTTGCTCACCATCTAGGCTAGGCAAAACCGTGGTTATTGCCATTTGTTTTACTAACAAGTTTTGTCTAGTGAATTTATGGAAATTTTAATAGGCTATTCACCCTCCTCTAGCCATCTAGGACCTTACACCTTCCAGGTACAACCATGAAGGATATGCCTCTCTATTTGAAGAGGCAAGGGATGAATGTGCTAATCGACCACACCATGGCTCCATGTCTTTCTCACACTAGTGTACATGTGGAAAAAGCACATGTGTATCTCACGTAAATCTCATCAGTCCACCTAAGCTTTACATGAAACTTTACATGAAAAGTGTTAGACGTTTGGCATGTTCCAGTTACTCTCAAGGCATCCATATTTGATTAAATGGGCTTGTAGTTTGTTTTAGTTAATAACATTTATGTTTTCAATGATTGGATCTTTTAGATAAGATGATCATCATACCATGATGTTGTTAGGGTTTCAGAGACTACAGACATTCTTGATATACGTGATATGCAAAATACATAATCAATAGTGCAAGGGTTGTATTCTTGAATGAGCGGCCACAACACCATAGTTGTGGTGTCTTCTTTAGTAAAGCTAATCCATCATCCTCAAACAATTGTGAGATGTGTGGTCATGCTCTACATGATGCATTTTGCTTTTTGCTCTCTTGGATGCAATGTAAGCTATTATGCCAAAGCCATTTCACCATCATGCCTCCATATATTTAGCACACTAGTGTATATGTGGACTACCCACATGTGTATCTCACATAAATCAAATAGTTCCTCTAGATCCTGTAACTAATTTACCAAAACCAACCGAGTCTTTTAATTAGTAGGGTGCCCCATCAGAAAATCCAACTAGATCATCAATCCATGGACACATAGTTGAGATCCCCTACTCGTAACCAGCTCCCATAGCATTGGACACAAGCAATAAAGATCTCATCCATATTGGACGTAAGGTACCCCATACTTGAACTAGTATAAATATGTGTTTTGTGTGCTACCCCTTTTGATCTACTATGTGTGATACATCGATTAGCAATCGCATGTAAAAAATGATAACAAGTTGTAGGGTTACTAAAGGTACTGTTGATGCAAAATTCTATCAGCAAACACACCGGGCTAATACCCAAACTCGATATCCGAAGCGTGCCAGTCGATTTGACCTGTTAATTGACAAGGATGATAACTTGAATAAAAACTGAACGAGACGACAGGGACACGCCCGGATGTCAAAGCTCAGAATGTATTCGATAACTGTTGAACAGATCAGACGAGACGACAGCGATACGCCCGGAAGTCAAAGCCTGAATCATGCTCGGTAAATGCGGAACTTGCAAGGTCGCTGGAGATCAAGTTGATGCAGCCCGTTGATTCTTGAAAGAACTCATTGAAAAAGAGAAAATACTTGATGAAGTCATCGAAAAGTAAAGTGCTGATAGAAGTAAATTGCGATTGTTTATTGATGATTGGATACATATTACAATGCCCCCGGCATATATTTATACTCCGCTAATCGAAGAGTCCTAATTTAACACGCAAAGCTTAAATATAGAAGAAATAAACTAATTCCTTATACGAACTCTACCTCCTAAGGAAAGAAATAAAACTCGTATAGGAGTTGGACTCAAACTATACTACGAAAATCATAAGCTCTGTGATGCCGATCCTCTGTCCGCTTCCGTCGTGATGAAGTTATCTCCTCATCGGTATATTCCTGGCATCGGCAACAACCTCCCAGTCTTCCTGCCATTCTTATTGGCAACAGCTCTTTCCGCCTCATCGGTAACATCCTCTCATCCTCTGCCAACCTTATCGGCAACAGCTCTTCGGCTTCATCGGCAATGTACGAGATCAACATGCCCTTCATCGGCACCACCCATCGGCAGCTCGGAAGCAATGCTGAAGAAAAACCAACCTCTTGCCGATTTAGTTTAGTGTCCCGATCCTTATTGACACGTGCCGAAAAACGGTGTCAACACATGCCCCCAATTTCGGAGTATAAAATACTTTATGCACCGAAATTTCCTCCAGGTCATGATTACCCAAGCCGCCTGAACTTCTCCTCGAAGGTTGCGCGCGCTGCAGTGAAAATCCTATACCAACAGGCCCATATAATGCTTCCTCCGCCGCGGCCCATTTTTCATCCTTGATTCAACCCTAGCCTTTCTCTTTCTGGCGGCGACATCAGCAGGCGATCCTCCGATGAACTCAATCGGTGCCACTCTTAGCGGCGATTCTCAGCCTCCATTAGCATTCTTCATTCTCTCCATCTTCGTCCGTGGCCATGGCTGTCCCCTTTGATGTCCCCAAGGTTAATCTTCTTCTTTATCCGTCTTTTGACTTTTCCTCTCTTCCGCAGAGTTCATGACTCCTCCTCATTTCAATCTTTAATCTCAGGAACTTCGTAATAAACTTCTCATCCCTACGCATCAAAACCAATTCATCTGCCTAGGCCCAATGGGGAATCTAGACCCAACTAATATTATAAATGCGGAAACCAATTGAATTCCCTTTAGAGCTCAGAACTTCGATTTGGGTCTTTGGACTGACACTTTCCAATCTTGGCCGAAAGCCACTAAGGGATGGAAAGATTGGTATCTAAGGGTTGCCAGGCCGATGGAGTTGTACTGGGCAGAATGAAAACTAGACCAGTGCATCAAATTGTCCATTGCCGATATGGAGAGGAACAAGTCACTGCTAATTGCTGCCTCCTACTTTTGGTCCGATACCATGAATGCCTTCATCTTCAAACATGGACCAGCCTCCCCCACTCTTGCTGATGTAGTCATGCTCATTGGCCTGGATGTCTCAACTGCCGATGACAACACTCTATTTCAGAGGAAGCCTGAGCATTGGCTGACCACTAGGAACATCGGAGGTTGGACTGGATATATCAGCGAGTATCAGAAATCCGGATCGATTAATCAAAGGGAGCACTCAGCTTTCTTGAAACATGTGGCTTGAGAAATTCATCTTCTGTGGTAGAACAGTTGGACTGACCAATATGCACCTTCCTGCAGCAGAGATGTTGGCTAACGGCGTCAGACTCCCACTTGGCCGATATCTCCTTGGCTCAGTTTACCATCTTCTTCACCAAGTGTCACAAAGGCTGCTGCAAGGCGAATCCATCGGCAATCTAGGAGGCCCTTGGTGGTTCATCAATATGTGGCTGAACGCCCATATGCACAAATATTTTCATATTGATCTGTTTGCCCAGCGATTCCCTCGAAATCTTCCTGAAGACTATCAACTCGGGGAAGAAGAATCGGCAACACGCCCCCTCTCAACTTTGGAGATGCACTGGCAGTATTACGAGGGGCAGAAGCAAACAGAGCTCAGATCGATAATCTCTTCCACAGACTCTATATAGGCATCCCTTCTGAGCTTCGGGCCTGGGTCCCTTATGTTGATGAAGAAGCAAGATTTCCTCTTTTCTTCAACTTTACCGATGAGGCCTTGAATAAAGATGCCGATATTCTTAGTGCAATAATCACCCCTCGCACCATCCCGATCAACATATTTGAAAGTGGGAAGAACATCAATCCCACATACGAGTTCTATTATCCATCGGCAGCAGCCAGACAATTAGCTTTTGGAAAACTGCCCATCAACCACTGCTTTGTCGATGTGATTAAATCAAGAGAAATTATCACTAGCAGCATGGATTGGTGCAAGATAGTAACTCTTCCTCCTGACGCTAATACCTCTAATGTTGACCTGACCGATTGGGTACCGGCTTCCTTCGTTACTGAATCTTTCAAATTATGGTGGCAAGAGTGGAAAGAGCAACTATTCTTTGCATCTCCTCACTTCTATTGGAATCTCATCGACCCTGATCATGCCATACCTGTCGATGCAGTAAGTTTGACCATCTGCACTTCTCCCAATTCTCTTTTTCAGTCTATCGGCAAATAACTCCTTTTCAATAGGTTGATGATCTGATTCCAACATTGAGCAAGAGTGGCAAAGTTATAAGGCTACAGCCGATATCTCCAATATCCACAATCGGCTACAGAGCTCCCTCATTAGATGCTCTGATGTGCCGCGGTCATTTCAAGAAGAACTCCTTCAAATCAAAATTGACCAGAAGTATGGCTGCTCCATCAGACATGGCTGCATCCTCAGCACGGACATTCCAGATAACTGTCTTAGTTTCTTCTGTGTGTGCCGATTGCCGTGATATACTGATCTCATATTTCAGGGTGCAAGTTCTACATTTGATGAATCCTCATCGACAACTCGCCCTTCATATCCACCTGCTACACCTTCATCACCACACCTCGTCATCCTTGATGATTCTCCAGAGGTACCCCTCAAGTTAAACTCTGACCATCGTATCGGCACTTTTACTCATCTGCTTCTCTCACAGCACCAAGTAGTCGCATTGGCAACTGCCCCGAGTGCGCAGACACTTCAACCATCCATTGTCGATGCCCCCTAGCCATCCGATGCCGATATTTTATAGCACAAACGTAAGGCTTCATCGGAGGACGAGTCTCAATCAAAATGGTCGAGGCTTTCACTAGCTCCAATCGCATCATTGGCATCCTTGCCTCGCCAGATATCGCCTAATGCTCCTGCGCAGGCTTTCCTATCGGCAACTGTTCTTTAACTGGCAGTTGTTCCTATACAAGAGTCTTCATCGGCACTGGTGTTGCAGCAGCAACCAACCGAGGCACCAACGCAGAAAACGCCATCGGCAATCACATCTCAGGTTGCTTCTTCAAGCCAGAGGCAAGAGATTGCCTTGAAACAAGTAAGTCAACTCTCTTAGCTAATCTTCGATACTTAGATTCTTCAGCTAATGCCCTTTTTCCCTTTCAGGAGCAAGATTCACCCAATAGCCTATTCTCCTTTTCTATTATTGGAGATATTCCTGATGATGATGAGAACGAAGAAAGCTCTGCTCCAGCCCTTGAAGCTTTATCATCTGAAACCAAATCTCGACTGGAGATGTTATTATCCTTGCTGCAACAGGAGACCTCTTTGCTGATCCAGGATTCTGATTCCGCAAGAGCAACCTTCAAAGAAATTCGAGGCCAGATTCCTGCCGATGTCAAGGAAGCACTCTTCCAAGCTGCACATCTGGAGAGTCAGCATCTGCAGTATTAGAGGGCTGCCCAGCGAATTGCCGATAGAGTCACTCAGGCGAGATTCCAGGAGGACATGATGAAGCACAAGCAATTTGCCGATGAGAAACACAAAGATATCGGTAAACTAGAAGCCTCTCGTGCAGATCTGGAAGAAACGATTGCTCAACTATCGGCAAAAAGAGAAGCCCTGCTAGCGGAGCTGAGACAAGTTGAAGAAGCCTTGGACACAGCAAATTAGGAGAAGGCCCAAATGCCCGAAGCTATCAAGATCCTCGAACAAGAAAGGGATAACCAAGCCCTCAAGACTCTGGCCCTCAAGAAGAAGATCAAGCTAGTGGGAGGCGATGTCGATGAAGATGCAAGGACGCTAGAGGAAGCCGATCGGGTTCACCTGCGTACGATATCAGCCATCCGTTTATTGTTGAATTTGTAAACTTTCTTCTTCATCGACAAAGTAATACATCAGCAACTTGTAAAACTTCACATTAACATAGTGCCGATACACTCTTTTTGAACAAGTACTTTATCTGTTTTCTTCACGCATCCATCCAAATGCTAGGATAGTACTTTTTCAAATATTTACTGTTCAACGCTCTTGGAAATACCTCTCCCTCGAGAGTTTCTAGGATATAAGCATTACCAGGAACAGACCGATTTACGCGATAAGGACCCTCCCAATTAGGAGATCATTTGCCAAACTTTGCACTCTTAGTCCCAATCGGTAAAATTAGTTTTCAGACTAGGTCACCATCAACGAATTCCTTCGTCTTCACTTTCTTGTCATACCACCTAGCAACTCTCTTCTTGTTCTCCTCGATGCTGACTAAATCCTTTAGCCGATGACCTGCCAGATCTTCCAACTCATCCTTCATGAGTGTATTATAATCATCGGCTGACAATTGATCTTGATGAAACACCCGCCTTGAACCAGTTTTAACCTCCCAAGGCAAAACTGCGTCATGTCCATATACCAACTGATAAGGTGATACTTTAGTAGCACCATGGCATGTCATCCGATACAACCATAAAGCTTCGCTCAGAACTGTGTGCCACTTTCTAGAATTTTCCTTAATCTTGTGCTTAATGAGCTTAATAATCCATTTGTTAGACGCTTCGGCCTGACCATTAGCTTGAGCATAATAAGGCGAAGAATTCAAGACCTTGATTCCCATCTCATCGGCAAATCTATCAAACTCCCCTGATGTGAACATGGTTCCCTAATCGGTCGTAATAGTCTGAGGAATACCGAACCGATACACAATATGCTCCTTTACAAAATCAATCATGTTTGCCGATGTCACATTCTTCAGAGGAATTGCTTCGACCCACTTTGTAAAGTAATCGGTAGCGACAAGTATGAATTTATTCCCCTTGCTTGATGGTGGATATATCTGACCGATGAGATCAATAGCCCATCCTCGAAATGGCCACGGTTTAATGATATGATTCATTGCCGATGCAGGCGCTCTTTGAACGTTGCCGAATTTCTGACACTCCTGACATCCTCTAAAATACTTGAAACAATCTTCGAGTATCGTCGGCCAGTAATATCCATTTCACCTGATCATCCACTTCATCTTGAAAGCCGATTGATCTGCCCCACATACTCCTTCATGGATTTCGCCCATTAAACTCTTTGATTCTTCCTCGCCAAGACACTTGAGCAAATCTCCATCCATTGTCCGATAATATAATTCATCACCAAGGAGCACATACTTAGTAGCTTGAAATCTTACACGTCTCTCGACCTTCCTAGATGGATCTTTCAAGTAATCGGCAATCTCCTTCCTCCAGTCATCGGCATCAGTTGCCGATGTCAACACTTCGCGGATTGGCTGATACCCCGAAGCATGTTGCGCTAACCGATTAGCTTCTTCATTATGCAATCTGGAGATATGTTCAAGACGAAAATATTTGAACTCCTTCAATAATTGTCGACATCTCTCATAATAAGGGATCAAAACTTCACTTCGACATTCATATGCCCCAGCTAAATGATTAATGACCAGCATCGAATCACCAAAGATTTCAACAGCATCGGCACGGACTTCCCCGAGTAACTCCAAACCCTTCAACATAGCCTAATACTTAGCCTAATTGTTTGTCGATGTGGTAGCAATCGGCAATGAGAATTCATATTTCTTCCCCTGAGGTGATATCAACACAATGTCGATGCCTGCTCCTACTCCACACGTAGAACCATCAAAGAAGAGTGTCCACGGAGCAATCTCCACAAAACTCGCCGCGCCGCAGTGCTGAGTAACAAAATCAGCCATCACTTGCCCCTTGACTGCTTTAGCCAATTCATAACGTCGATCAAATTCTAACAATGCTAAAATCCACTTGCCGATCCTTCCACTTAGAATTGGCATTGACAGCATATATTTGACTACGTCATCTTTGCATATAACCGTGCATTCGGCCGTTAACAGATAATGCCTCAATTTAACACAAGAGAAATATAAACATAAGCATAACTTTTCAATGGCCAAATACCTGGTCTCAGCATCTACCAATCTTCTGCTCAGATAATAAATTACTCGTTCTTTCCCTTCAAACTCCTGGATCAGAGCCGATCCGATGACTTCATCATCACTCGATAAGTATAACTTGAAGGGCTCTCCGTGTTGAGGTGGCATCAGCACTAGAGGATTCACCAAATACTTCTTGATCTCTTCCAAGGCCAACCGCTGTTCTTCTCCCCACACAAACTCCTGATCGTCTTTCAACTTCAACAATGGACTGAAAGCTTTGATCCTTCCTGATAAGTTAGATATGAATCTCCGAATAAAATTAATCTTGCCGATCAGAGATTGTAGTTCAGTCTAATCGGTAGGAGCAATCACTTTGTTGATGGCATCAATGGACTTTCTGCTAATTTCAATACCCCTCTGATGCACCATGAAGCCTAAGAATTGCCCTGCCGATACACCAAATGCACACTTGTTAGGATTCATCTTCAACCCATGTTTCCTTGTGCACTCCAATATTTTCCGCAGATCAGCCAGACGATTCTCGAAGTCTCCAGACTTAACCACCACATCATCTATATAGATTTCAACCAATGTGCCAATATACTCATGAAAAATATAACTCATGGCCCTCTGATAAGTAGCACTGGCGTTCTTCAGGCCAAAAGTCATGACTATCCATTCAAATAAACCCACATGACCTAGACTTCTGAAGGCAGTCTTGGAGAAATCTTCTTCGGCCATAAAGATTTGATTATATTCGGCGTTCCCATCCATGAAGCTAATAATCCGATGTCCAGCAGCAGCATCAATTAATAAATTGGCAACAGGCATCGGGTAGCCATCCATCGGTGTAGCTTTGTTAAGATTCCTAAAATCAATACAGACACGAAGTTTCCCATTCTTCTTGTAGACAGGAACCACATTAGAAATCCATTCAGCATATCGGCATTGTCGGATGAACTTTGCTTCAATTAATCTTGTTATTTCGGCTTTAATATCAGGCAGCACTTTAGGATTGCATCGGCGTGCTGGCTGCTGATGTGGCCGAAATCCTTGTTTGATAGGTAAACGATGTTCAACAATTGATCGATCTAACCCGGGCATCTCTGTGTAATCCCAAGCAAAACAATCCTTATATTCTTTCAATAAAGCAATCAATTATTCTCTGCTTTGGAGATCTAACTTAGCACTAACAAAAGTTGGCCTCGGCCTACCACCATCACCAATGTCTACTTCTACTAAATCATCAGCCGATGTGAATCCATGGCCCAATTTTCCATCATCGGCAAACCTATCCATTATAACTCATCTTTGGATCCGACTGCTTGGATCGGTGGCAGCTCATAATCAGCAATTCTGAGGAACTCTGAATCCCATGCTTCCCCCGATATACACTTGGACCGCTCGTAAGTTTCTGACTCTGCCGATGCAATTATATAAGATGAATCACCAGGGACTACTTCAATCTTATCTTCTACCCACTGTACGAGGCACTGGTGCATTGTAGAAGGAACGCAGAAATTGGCATGAATCCAATCCCTTCCTAATAACAAATTATAAGAGCCTTTACCGCTGACGACAAAGAACGTAGTCGGCAATGTTTTGCTGCCGATGGTTAATTCAGTGCAAAGCGCTCCCTTAACTAGTGATATGTTACCTTCAAAGTCTTTAAGCTTCATATCAGTCTTGACCAAATCTTGATCTCCTTTTCCAAGCCTTCGGAATATGACATATGGCATGATATTAATTGCAGCTCCCCCATCTATGAGTATCTTGGATACTGGCTGCTCATCAACTCTGCCTTTGACAAATAAAGCTTTGAGATGCTGTCTTTCATCATCGGTAGGCTTCTCAAAAATGGCCATCATTGGATCTAAGGTCAACTGAGCTACTTGCTCGAAAGGAACAATTTCTTCTTCATCATCGGTAAGTGCTAGGAATTCCATCGGCAACATGAAAACCATGTTGATATCTGCCGATGGGCCTTCATCTTTGCGCTTTGGTTGCCACACTTGAGACTTCACCCCACGGGAGTTTTCTTCTCTGTGCTCACATTGCATCTTCCTCTTCTGGGTTTTTGTCAGACCTTCAGGGCACCATTGAGGAAGCTTCGTCTTCCAAATGGGCTGATACAGTTTTGTACCTGAACCTGGGCAGTTTATATTGGAGTCTCTGCAAAGAATCGCCTTATCAGGAACTCTTGCATTAGCCATCTCCTCGAGCTCCTCTCGGTTCATCGGCAAGCAGTCGTCATGCCTGCCCAGCCTTTCATGTACACTGGTTCTGCCCCCAAGCCGATCATGTATCGATGCCCTCTCTCTGATCAGCTTATCGATGTATCTGCTCCAATTACCATAGCGCGATCTTCTTTCTGTCCGATTGGTTCGATCATAACCATTGCACTTGGGGCAGCTATCAACCATAGGCAATTTAATGCCTTCTTCCTAGCAGTAAATAAAGAAGGGGCATCTCCAATGATCTTCATGCCGACGCCACTCTTGCCGACATAACTCCTCCTGCCGCTGCCGATAGCGATCACCTGAAACTCTGTATGGAGTGGGCCTAGGAGGTCTTCTTGAACTGCTGCTTTCTTCTACTACTTCTTTCCCCTTTAAGTCATCGGCAGTTACTTGATGTCTAGGATCTACCGATGCTCTCCTTTTAGCGCTTGCCGATGTCAACACTTTGGTCTTGCTTACGGCATCCACCATGTTTGCAGGGAAAGGATGTTGATCAATCTTCATCGGCCTCTGAGCTTTAGAGTTATCGAACTTGATCCTCTCAGATTCAATGGCCGATTGCAACTACTGCCTGAATACTTTGCAATCATTAGTACTGTGCGAAGTTGCATTATGAAATTTACAGTACCTCATCTTCTTTAGCTCTTCTGCCGATGGGATCACATGATTAGGTGATAGCTTGATTTGGCCCTCTTGAAGTAGCAGATCAAATATTCTATCGACCTTCGTGATGTCAAAGGTGAACTTCTCTGGCTCTTTCTGACCAAAAGGACAAGAAATCGGCTTCTTCCCCTTCACCCATTCAGCCAGGCCGACAGTTGGTTCTTCGTCTGAGTCTGATTCCTCTGCTTCTTCTACAAAGGACACCTTCTTGTTTCAGCTCTTCCTAGGTTCTGGAGCTCGAGTGCTTTGATCAGAGATCCTCTGCGCAATATGGCTAAGACTTTCAAACTTCTGAGAATCGTACTTGTCCCTGAGATGCGGCAACAGACCCTGGAAAGCCAAACTAGCTAACTGGCGATCATCAAGCACTAGGCTATAGCACCTGTTCTTCATGTCTCGTACCCTTTGCACAAAACTCTCCATCGATTCGTCGCTTCGCTGTCTCAATTTCATCAAATCGGTAAGCTTCTTTTCATGGACACCAGCAAAGAAGTACTTACAGAATTGTCTTTCTGATTGGCCCAAGTAAGAATAGAGTTTGGTGGCAACAAGATAAACCACATGAATGCCGATCCAGACAAAGAGGACGAGAATAAACGGACCCTCAGCTCATCCCTGTTAGCAGCTTCTCCACACTGGATTATGAATCGATTGATGTGCTACATCATCGACGTATCACCCTGCCCAGAAAACTTAGTGAAATCTGGCACCTTGTACCAATTCGGGAAAGGAATTGAGTCATAAGCTGGAGGGTACGGAGTCCGATAAGAGTAAGTATTAATCTTGGGCTGAATCCCAAATTGCTCTTTCATCACTTTCGTGATCTTATCGGTCCAAAATGCATCTTGATCTTGCCGATGCACTGGCTGATATGCTTCTACGTATCCTTGTGGTACTTGGTTTGGAGGAATTGGCATATTCACAGCACTAGTCTGCGGAACAAAGCTCATCGGCTGTCTTGCCGATGTTTGATCCTGGAAAGCTGCCTGTGGACAATACTGCTGAGTCCCCATCACCTGGTAGCTTGGTTGAATAACTTGTTGCTGAACTGGCGCTTGCCCTGACCAATTGTGATTATAACTCATCGGCGCCTGACTTGCCGATGGCTGATAGCTCGCTGACAATTGATGCTCTTGTATGATTGGATGATAACCAGCATAATTGCCTTGATTTGTAGGTAACTCAGATTGAGATACAAATGGCACTATGGGTTGTTCTGCAGTAGAAACCTTCTGTTGCATTGGCGGGGAACTTGCCAATGGTTTCGCATAAGATGTCTGCTGCGGAGACGCGTGGAATCCCATTGACAATGGTTGTATAGTAGGAGGTGTAGTAGAATAATGTGATACCTGGGTCATCGGTCGGACCAAAGTTGTTGATACCATAGGACTCTTTCCTGCTACATCATGCACCTGAGGCAATCCAGAATTGGTAGTAGATGGTCCTGGAGGCATCCCGTATCCCCACCAATTAGCAGCAACCAGTCTGTGTTGACCTGAAGGACCTGACATTGCCGATGCCGATAGATCTGTACCCAATTGAGTGATCTGTCTTTCCTGAGACATTAAATCTGATCTTATCGGCATGGCTTCAATGTTAGATGATCCTGATAAAGCTGGAGGAGCAGGAGCTTCCATACTCTCAATGGCTGGAATTGCCAATGGAGTACTGACAGATGCCGATCCCGGCTGATGATATGCCGGCCCGACATAACCTAGTGCTTGTCCTTCTCTTAATGTTTGCACAACAGCATTGTAAATAGTATTGGATAGCACAGTGGAGTGGTTGATCAAAGCCTGATTCAAAGCAGAATTAACCATCTCCTGTAATTTACCAGGGTTGGAATCAAAAGTTACCTGCCGAGGCAACGGCAGATCTTGCTTCTGGATTACTTCTCTGCCCCTATTCTTGCTGAAAGACTTCAAGCAGAGCTGCCTGTAATCCTCCATAGCTTTTTCCATGGCTAGCTTCTGATCTTCCTTGAGATCTGACTCCGATATCTCGATGATGTTCTCTGGATTGATATCAGCAGGATTCTTCATGATAAATCTGTTGACTTGGTCCCATCGGGCGTGCCAAAAGATGTGTTGATGCAAAATTCTATCTGCAAACCCACCGGGCTAATACCCAAACTCGATATCTGAAGCGTGCCAGTCGATTTGACCTGTTAATCAACAAGGATGATAACTTGAATAAAAACCGAACAAGACGACAGCGATACGCCCGGATATCAAAGCTTAGAATGTATCCAATAACTGTTGAATAGATCAGACGAGACAACAACGATACACCCAGAAGTCAAAGCCTGAATCATGCTCAGTAAACGCGGAACTTGCAAGGTCACCGAAGATCAAGTTGATGTAGCTCGTCGATTCTTGAAAGAACTCGTTGAAAAAGAGAAAATACTTGACGAAGTCATCGAAAAGTAAAGTGCTGATAGAAGTAAATTGCGATAAAAAGTAGATTTGTTTATTGATGCTTGGATACCTATTACAATGCCCCTGGCATATATTTATACTCCGCTAATCGAAGAGTCCTAATTTAACACGCAAAGCTTAAATATAGAAGAAATAAACTAATTCCTTATACGAACTCTACCTCCTAAGGAAAGAAATAAAACTCGTATAGGAGTTGGACTCAAACTATACTACAAAAATCATAAGCTCTATGATGCCGATCCTCTGTCTGCTTCCATCGTGATGAAGTTATCTCCTCATCGGTATATTCCTGGCATCGGCAACAACCTCCCAGTCTTCCTGCCATTCTTATCAGCAACAGCTCTTTCCGCCTCATCGGTAACAATCCTCTCATCCTCTGTCAACCTTATCGGCAACAGCTCTTCGGCTTCATCGGCAATGTACGAGATCAACATGCCCTTCATCGGCAACCACCCATCGGCAGCTCAGAAGCAATGCTGAAGAAAAACCAACCTCTTGCCGATTTAGTTTAGTCTCCCGATCCTTATTGACACGTACCAAAAAACGGTGTCAACAGGTACCAATTAGAGGCTCCCTAGCTTTCCTTACATAGTATATGGGCAGTGTTATAGAGAGATTCTATATATCTTGATTGGCTTAAAAATATGTTTCCTAGTTTACTACAACAAGATCTGACCAAACAGTTAGGAAATCATATCTATATATGTCTTTCTTATATCAAGTAAATGAGAGACTATTGAATATATATCTCCTTTAGCCAATCAGCTTAGCACAACCCTGTCAAGGGGTGGCTTTGACCTTTGTTATGATACCTCTAGACCATGTAGTTACTAGATTTTGTAGGAAAGTTAATGCCCTTTTTATTCTTTGTTTACCTATAGTTCTAGTTAAATATTTTAGTTCTTAGCATGAGAAATTAGGAGAAGCTTTTGACTATGCGAGCAACTTTCAAGGAAAGGTGCATTTTTACCTATTATTATTGTTTCCAAAAAATTCTAGTTGGCATTTTAGTCCTTGATGCCACAAAGTATGACATACTTCTCACTATATTAGCATCACAAACTAAGTAAAGCACATATCCTTTCCTTTTTTAGTATGCGACAAATAGTTTTGGACTCGTGCGTTAGTTTATCACCATCAACATTGCCACCACTACAACAAAATTCCCCAACCCCTGCATCACTTTTTTGTGTTCCTTCCTTGTACGACCAAGGAGGATAGTAGGCATGCTTCTCTAGATGAAGAGGCAAGGGATGAACGTGCACCTATTGGACCATACCATGGGCATCACCATGAAGAACATCCTGAGCTCCTGGATCCAAACCCACTTGTCTATGCAGGTGCCTTTCTCTCCATCGACTTCTCATCCCCTAATGGTAGGCGTGTCAATGAGGACCGAGTCAGCATGCTCCCTGATAGTATTCTCTGTGACATCATCTCACGTCTTCCTATCAATGACATTGCGCGTGCTGCCTTACTCTTGTAGTGTTGGCTCCCACTGTGGGGTTTCATGACACTCTTGGTCCTCATCAATGGCCTCCATGTCATAGTCGATGTCCATGACAGGAGCCTAGCTTACAATGCCAACTCTAGCGTGGTCACAACGATGGTTTCTCAGGTCCTCAAGGCACACCTGGAGCCCTTTCACTGTGTCGATCTCACCAGTGGCTCCATGGCCACACTGTAAGGTCCAAATGGCTAGAGGGGGGTGAATAGCCTAATAAAATTTCTTGCAAATACACTAGACCACTTGTTAGACTAAGAGATAGCGCAATTGCAATGCTAGAGCTTCAATTACTTCTATGCAAGCCTTTCTAACAAGTCTAGCAAATTTATACAAGATAACTCTAGGAACTTCACTAAACTACCAAGAGCAAAGATATGAACAAGTGAAAACTACACAATCTAGCAAGTTCTACTCGATATCTAGCAAGACACACAATGTATGAACAAAGTTATAAAGCTAGATACAAGAGAGGGGGATTGGATTGTTATACCGACGTGAAGTGTAGACGGCCAATCACCCAATCAAGATAATCACACAAGAGAACCCTCGGTAATCACAATATTGACACAATGATTTTTTACCGATGTTCACTTGCTTCCTGGCAAGCTAGTCCTCGTTGTGGCGATACACTTGCTTGGAGAGGTGCTCGCTCAATTGGCTCTCAATGCCAAATACCGCTGCCGGGAGCCGCACTCTCAACACAAGATAAGGATCCTCCAAGCCACGCGTAATTTACTAGAGTATCCTTTTGCGAACTCCCGTGGGGAAGGACCAAGAACCCCTCACAAGATCACCGGGTGTGGCCTCGAACAATCTCCACCTCGAGCTCAACACCCCGCTGCCTCCAAACCGTCTAGGGTAACGGGAATCACCCAAGAGTAACAAGAACTCCGTGGCGAATTCGAAGAACAAGTGCCTCTAGATGTAACTCTCAATGCTTAGGACTTGATTCTCACTCAATCTCACTCTAGATGAACAATCAAGTCAAGAGTTGAGTGGGGGAGGTTCTCTCTAGCTCAAAGGATGCTCAAAGATGTTAGAATGGGCAAGAGTCCTCTCCCCAACCAGCCAAACCTCTATTTATAGCCTCCCCATAAAATCCAACCGTTACTCAGCTCGGGGGCGTTTTTTCTAAGCGCCGGATGCGTCCGCCCAGAGGTGTCAGATGCTTTCGCACTTCAGGGGCTGGCGTTACACGCGTTGGATGCATCAGCCGGGACCATGGATGCGTCCGGTGCCTTATGCGCCAGTCGACCGTTGGAGCCTCGCGTTTGAACTACAGCTGCCACGTCAGCGTCCGGCGCCACCGAGCCGTGTCCAGTGCTCCGCGTCCGGCGGCTCGGCCCGCTGCTAGTCTGCTCTGGGTGGCGTCCGGCGTCAGCGTCCGACGCCATTGCACCGCGAGACCTAGCACGTCTAGCAGTGCCGGACGCTGAACAGTGCCAGCAGCGTGTCCGGCGTGCCAGGCCACTGCAGCCCACCATCAAGCGTCGGACGCGTCCGGCCCTCTGGTCGAGCGTCCGGCGTAGCGTCTACTGCGCGTGTGCTTCTCTATCAAGTGCCAGATGCGTCCGGCGCTCCTGGCCGCGCGTCCGGCGCGTTACAGAAGCAGCTGATTTCGTCGTTTTGTTGTCGTCGTCGCGCCGTCGCCGATCCAAGTCAAACCACTTGCCTTAGGGTGCCAACTCCAACATGTAAAACACTCTCGATCACATGAGTTAGCATTTCATCACATGAAATATGGCAAGTTTTAGCTCTCTAGTTAGTCTCTCATATGCATCATGCAAAGTCAAACCTAGAGGCACTTGGACCGCGAATTCAACTGTGAATTCCCCTCTTTATAGTCGGTTATCAATCCTAAACGTGATCACACTCTCTATAATGTCTCGATCACCAAAAGGGAAAACACCTATCTCTTGATACCTTAGCCTTGACCCTCGATGCTTGATCATCACCATGTCCAAGTCCATCACCGAGCCCGAGGCCTCACCATCATGTTGTTATGTGTCTAGTCACACTTAGAGTAAAACATTAGCAACATTGGGTGTCATCAATTATCAAAACCAAACACGAGATTTCACACACACCATGCCAAACTCGTGTGTTGGTTCTACCTTCTCTTCATCAAATGCGTTGAGGAGCTCATCATCTTCATGAACCAACCTTGGCCGTTCGGTGTCTTCCTCCCCATCAAGATCTTCAGCTCATCGTTCATCTAGCGCCTACACCACGATGTCTGGAGGTTCCCCATCAGCATGGAAAACCTTGTATACTGGCAAGCATTGCTTGTCCAAATGGTCATGTTGTTTTATCAAGCACCAAAATCAAACTTAATGGCCTATAGGGTCCATTTTCCTTACACGAATGATACTATGTCATTTCTCATTATGCAATGAGCTCCTTCATCTCACTGCATAAGCATTACTGTCATGCAAAAGCTACTTCACCACCATGGCTAGCTCCATGTCTTTCTCACATAGGTGTACATAACACATGTGTATCTCACATAAATCACATTAGTTCACCCAAGCTTGTCACTAAACTACCAAAACCAATTATGACTTTTAGTAGGATGCCCCTAGTCCAAAAATCTAACTAGATACTCAATCCATGGACACATAGTTGAGATCCGCTACTTTCCAACCAACTCCCAGAGCATCAGACATAACAACATCTATATTGGATGTAGGGTACCCCATATTTGAACTGGTGTAAATATGTGTCATGTGTGTTACCCTTTTGACATAATATGTGGATACACTGATTACTAGTCAGATGTATAAATGATGACAAGTGTTAGGGATGCTATTGGTATCTTTATTTATAGGACCTACCTTGCATTATATAGTACAGGGGTAGAGTGTTATAGAGATAATTTATCTTGATTGGCTTATGGATATGTTTCCTAGTTTACTACAAAGCTGATTGAATAGTTTAACATGCATAACTATTTATTACTTGCATATATCAAGTAAATGAGAGACCCTCAAATATACATCACCTCTGGTCTCATAAAGTTCATCTCCTATGACTTCATGAGTATGAGGACTTGGAACATAAATAAACCTATACTAGAATAGGAAATGTTATGACCATACTATTGTAAATGGAATCAGTATGACACAAATAATACTAGATCCATAAGTGGTTAATTACCTCATGATAATGCTTCTAAGGCTCCATGATTCATCTATAAAGTGAGCTATGATAGCCATGTATCCTCTCTTTTGGTTGTCTAAGGTCCACACGTCACTTATAATAGCCGCCCTAGATTTAATCCCAGCCATCTATCCATGGCTTTATTCTTCTCCAACTCATATTGGTCAATGATGTGCTTCCTACAATGACATAACAATTGTTCAGAACATAATTTAAAAACAAACATCAAGGAAAAATAGTACAATACACACCATATACCTTAGAGTGTTTCTGGTGCCAATTAATCTTGAACAATGGCTCAAGTGCGTGTACAAATCTATGAAAACAAGCATGTCCAACCATGTTTAAAGGGTACCCCTGCAGCACCAACATAGCCCCATCTTCCATTCTAGCTATATCTTGATCAAAGATATAGTTTCCACTGATACTTTGTCATCTTCTATTGCATTAAACCTTAAAGAAGCTTGTGACATTGTGTTGTTGCCTACCAACTTGATCTTTCTAAGTCTACAACTCTTCAAGTGATCATGAAGGTGCTTAGTTCTTTGCATTGTTTCTCCTCCAAGCTTGGCAAACCAGCACATGCATTTTGACTTTACTTGCCCATTCCACCTGACTCTCTTAAACTCCTTCCAAAGAACCGAGGTAAGCTTCACCTTTGAGCCTACCTCAATACCATTTTATTCCTCTTCTTGTGCCTCAGTCACCTCTTCATCATCCTCAATTTTAATATCTTCTAATTCATTATTAGCAGACTCAGGGTGTGGTTTAGAATTAGGCTATGAGCCAAGAGAAACTGGAGCTTGGCTACTACTTGCACTAGACATTCGACAGCCTTCGGCCCTGGTCACATAAATCTTGATCACTAATAAAAATATAGAAGTGTCATTTGTACTACTGACATATACTACTGACAAATACAAAATATATTGCTTAAAATATTATGACACTTGCTGCCTTCTACTGGATCTGGAAAACAAAATGCATGCCCAAAATCAAATTTTTTTGCCTTGCTAATACTAAAAGATAAACTTAATACAAGAGACTTATTGAGAATGACACAAACATCTTGAGGAAGGATATATCATTGTGCTCTCTGCATGAAAATATTGATGAAACACTACTACATCTATTCTTTGAATATACATCAAGTGGAAGTAGATGGTTTGCAATTGGGATTAATTGGATTTTGAATCATGGTGATGTTATTCAAATGCTGACTCATTAGAAACAAAATTTTGTTGGTCCATTCTTTATGATTGCATCATGATGTATATGGAAAGAAAGAAATGACTACATCTTTAATCACAAGCCACCATCTCTGAGAAACTGGAAGTAGTCCTCCAAGAGTGAAGTTAAACTCCATTTTTTCCCTCAAAAAAGTTAAACTTCATTTTTATAGAGTATATATCTAGCCAAGAACATGTTTCAATTATGAATTGGGTCATGTTGTAACTTTTTTCTAGATGGCTTCGGCCTCTCTCTTTTTTTAGCTCCTCATGTTATGTGAGTCCTTTACCGCTTCCCTATTGTTAGAATGTGGCTAACACCTTTGTAATTTCTTTGTTGTGTCTTTTAATATATGACTAGGGAACAATGATCCATGGTTTTTCTTCAAAAAAATATACTACTCAAAACACAGTATACAAATATACTAATAAAAGTTCAAATATGTTAATAATTAATAAAGCACCAAGACAACTGCAAATCGGCTTGTCTACTACAAATCTAGAACATGTACCAAAAATAACATATGCATTTAAACCTAACATCCTAACTAATTAGTTTTTACTAGTAAAATCCCTAGAGTAAAGGTTGTTGTATACCAGGCTCGCAACAATGAAACAAACCAACAAATGAGATAAAAATGTAGTTTTCTAAGCACTTACCTGATACATCGAAGAATGTTACATCTAGGTCTATCCTTCTTGGTTAGAGTTGTCTTCAGAAAATGGTGTTTTGGGTCAGATCCTTTGTCGCTGGATGGTTGGGGTAAGGCACTTCAGGTCACCGACTACTATGATGGCTTTGGTGCACGATGTTGGTGGATATTTTCTTCTTCTTAGGTGAAGGAGAAGCAACCACTCATGTGCTAGATCTGATAGCAGCGTTGATTATTGACCTAGCTTGATCTGGCTACGATGACTCTGAAGCGTTGTCTTCGATGTCCCTTAAGGTGGGACAAGCACAGTCAATAGAGACAAAGAACGATGAACCGAAGGATGGTTAAGACCGAAGAAGGAAGAAGATCTTTACCTACCGGTAACCAGGATCATGATGCCATCCCTGGACCCTAAGGGTAGGAGGTGGAGGCAACAAGAGCCATGTGCAGTGTGCCTGCGCATGCGATGCAAGTACGAGTGTGTGACGGGATTACAGGAAAGGCTGAAAGGAGAAGAGCAGCGGACGGTTGGGTGGTGGGGCATAGAATGAGGAGCCTCTAGGGTTACTGAGTATATATATGTAAGTATATTGGGCTGGGCTGAATTGGATTTCATATGGCCTTATAAGCCTATTATTGGAATTGGGGGCCCTAGCGGGAGGTGGGGAATGTTTCCACCCTCGCCTCACGGGACGGGGCCTGTTTCTGGCCATTAAGGTCCCCACGGGGGACAAATTTACCCCATCTTCATTGCCTTGTGGATGAACCCACTGAGAATCTAGTATCGGAGGCACTTTGCCATTTTGACTCCAGCCAGTCGGCTCAACCTTGAACTACTTATCCTTTTCCTTCCATTTTTAGTGGAAAAATCATAACAAAGGCTTTCCACTTTTTGGTCATTTTGTCTCTCTTGGATTTAAGAAAGAGTACCATCCTTGTTTCGAAAAGGAGGCACCGAGAATCTTTACCATTATAAATTGTGGCGAAGAAGATGATTTCTTTTTAGATGTTCCTCCGTAACAATGCGTGGATGTTTGCTAGTAATTTATTCTTGTTTAAAACACAATGAAATACACTCCTAAATTGGATCTTGTGGATTCTGATTACTTGCATAATGAGAAAGACTTCTATCTTCTATTTTGAAAGATTAGTGTGCTAAGAAATTAGCTTGCCACTGCTGCCCATGGCTCCTTCTTTTTTTTTCCAAAATCAGAACTAGCGCCGCTTCTTTTCTTTTAAGAGAAAAAAAGGCAACAATGCTGAGCTGGAGCCTATTCAATGAGAGTCGCTCGCGGTAGTCACATGCCCCATGGTTTCGTGCTCGGAGAAGGATCGCGTTATGGTGCGACCCGTCGCGCTAACGGGAAGTGCGCGACCCCCTCACCCCTGGCCCCCATGTGCACTAATCACTTGAGTCACTTCCGCATGCTACCGGCCCTTGTGCCGACAAGCACACCTTGTCTGACATCAGGCAATGAAAAAAACACAACATTTTCTTGGAATGGCTATAAATTTTGAATGATGGATCCGTTTTCAATTCCATCTGCACCTTCATAATCTAAGTGACGAGTCTAGACTTGCCTATGGTTCGAAGAATTTTATTTTAGAAGCAATTTATGTGTAAAAATGGGCTATGAGATTTATGAAGGAGTTGCTACCATATAATACTAAACTTGCTACTCTAACAATATACTCCCTTTGTCCCCTTTTACATGACATTTTAGAAGCCTATCAAATACAAAAGTTACTATTTTACATGACATTTTAGAAGCCTATCAAATACAACAGTTACTACTTTTACAGGACATTTTAGAAGCCTATCAAATACAACAGTTACTATCTACATCAGGACAAACATGGTGACCAGGTGCATAAAAAGGTGAGTGAACCTGGACATGTCGCAGGAGTGCCAGAACGTCATTTAAATGGGGATAGAGGGAGTAGTAAAGTTTTGACGTGGCATGCACAAGCAAGAGGCAAAAAACTGAAAGGAAGCTGTTGGTTTGGGGGGGGGTGTTGGCAAAAAATATCTTAAAGAGTTGAAGAGGCAAATTATTACAACAATCCTAAATATAGAACTTGTTGCACAACTTCGGAGGGGAGGAGGGAGGGACAAATACTTTTGTGACAAATTATATGTGCAATGGCATCCTTTTGTGATAACTTATATATTATAGGTGAGGCAACTAATATATAGAATTTAGGAAGACATTAGAAGTTTAGAACCTAAAAGTAAGACGGGAAAATAAAGTTAAAAAATAAAAAAAAAATTTGACCGGAAACAAAAACTAAAGTAGACATACCGGATACTAAAACTAAAGATTAACGAATAAGAAAATAACTAATATAAAATGAAGAGTAAATAAAAAACAATGAAAACCAAAAGAAAAAATAATAATAGAAAACTGAAAACTCAACTAAACCAAAAACTATAAATAAATAAATTAAAAAGAATAAAAAAAGGCCACATGTGTACCGTGAGGGGCATGGGTAGCAGGCCAAGTGCGCAGGTGGGATCTATGGCATGCATGCCAAGCCGTGTGCGATCGCTCCCTCCGCCTGGAGGCTGGAGCGCGACCCCGTGCGCCTTAGACTTTGCGCTTGGAGAAGGCGTCTGTCAACCCCTTCCAAAAAAAAAAAAAAGAAAAAAGGTCGATCCACAAAAATACACCCTGCAGCGCTTGGGTTGCCTTGGGCCTTGGCCTGGAAACACTACAGTGACTTGCAAATGTGAGACAGATTACACAGCCAAGCTCATTTCCCATCACTCTTCGGGACATTTTATATGTTGCAAACAAAATTCTTCGATGTGCTTGTGACGGTATTATTATATGTAATTTTAAGTTGAAGATCATAGCAAGGAGTAGTTATTATGTATGAATTGACTTGTTACCAATCTAGTTTTGTCATGTTAGTAGCCAATTTGTTTCTTGCAACCACTAGATGATGTGAAAGCACACACAAGAGCATCTCCTATACAGGACACTTAGATATTTTTCCTTTGGCAATCACGGTATCTAAATTATAAACTCATCACTCTATCTCACTATATATAAACACATAGAAAGACAGCGTATTAGATATCATATTTTTTCTTGTGCCAATCATAGTATCCAAACTCGTCATATTATGAGCCATAATCATATTTTACCTTTATATAAGGTCCTCCAAACAATTAAGCCATTTACGAAAGCTTACATATCATATTTTTTACCAATCATGGTACCATCTTATCCCTGTGAGCAACTTTCAAAGACTAAACCGGTATCCTGATATCCTAAAGTTATTGTAAGTATGTTGTTGCTTATGAACGTGACACTTATTACTATAAGAATAATGTTGTTAAATATTTGGAATTAAAAAAAGTATAAGCATACTAGCTAAGTGGAGGACTTAAAATTGATCACCAATTTATTTGTTGGTGCATATAGCGTTTTATATTCATATATATTCAATCAAACAAACGCATCACAATCGGAGATATGTTCGGCGGACATGTCATTTTGTATTTTTGTGGTTAAAATATGTTGGTGTTCTTTTTTCCCATGGCCATCCCCATTGTACGTGCTCAGATTTTTTTTTTGTTTAAAAATAAAGAAAACGTGCTCAGATCTTAAGGACTACGTTCAATGCATTTGTTTGCATACTCTTGTATGAGTAGCATGGGTCAAAATGATATGGATATTTCCAGCCGTATCCTAGACCAAATTCATTTAAAGATGTTTAGGCCTATTCGTATCCAAATCCAGATATTTAATATTTGATATTGTATCTGTATTAACACTAAAAATCTTATATTTATGATATCTGTTATTGTCTGTATTTAAACTGGTCTAAATAAAAATATGAAATGTTCATATCCCATCCGTTTACGTTCCTACGCGACGTTGCAGCCACAGCCACACCGTGCAGCCGCTGGAAGAAAAATCTTGCCGAACAGCCCAAGACATCGGTCATCCCATCCAACGGTGGTAGTTACAAGAGCCTGGCGACGTGCATCCACAACAGCAGATGGCTGGTTGTGACAAACACCCAGCGTCTCCATATCATCAGCCATCATCTGTTTGGTGGCTCGTGTTTATCTGAAATCTGAAATCCTATCTGTATGTACAACCCAACAGATGCCGTGCCGTGCGTGCTCGGTGCTCCTCCTCGGCGTCCTTCTCGTATCTGTGCTGTTGTTGAGTCAGCCTGCCTCGACCAAAAGAAAAAAAAAAAAGCTGCCTGAACAAACTGGTAGTGGCGCCCTACAGGAAAACCCAAACTTGTCCCTCACCTAATAATTCTAGAAAGCACATTTCCATGGAGGACAATATGGCATCATCGTACTCAAAACCAGAAGATCCTCTGTTTGCATTAACAAATATAGGTTGGTACGCATCTGTGTTTTCTTTCAATTTAATACGGAGTACTGATGCATCATCATTAGACTCAAATCATTCTGAAACCACCATACGCCATAGGCCTCCTCAATTTTCAACGAATACGGCAGCACTAATTACGCTGTTTTTAATCCTTATCCGTGATGGTGGGTGGAGATGGAGTGGAGTGTGGACCTAGAGCAAGGGCAAAACGAAAAAGCGAGGAGGCAGGGCTGCAGGCGGTGTAGTTTCCGGTGCCAGTGGTGGAAAGTGGCAGCTCTGGCCACGCTCCCCCGGCCACCGCCATCACGACGGGTCCACTGTCCACGGCACCACCCCTGCACTGCACTGCAACCCAACTGCCCCTGCGTCGCGCCGCGCATTTTCCTCCCACTACTACTTTATTGCCCAGACCGAATCCCACGCCTTCTCTCTCTTTCCCCTTCCCCTCACGCTTGCCCTGCCTGCTCCTGCCGGCTGGCTGCCGCCCCGCCCGCCGCTGATCCCTCTCCTTCTCCCTCCCTCTTGCCCCAATTGCCTGCTGCTCCTCTTTCTCTCATCCCATTGTTGCCTGCTGGAGGAAGAGGGAAAAGGGAGATGGCTTCTTGGGAGTGAGTAAGAATCACATGATGCAGTTACCTCCGTCTTTCTCGCTTCTTCTCTTTTTGTGGGCGGCGGCATATTCTTCTCCTCCGCCTGTCTAGATCCTTTCTGTAGCTCCCAATCTCACCAGCAGTCCAAGTTGCTGACCGCGCAGCGTTTCTTCAATCGGGGTCATTCTCTGGTAAGGCAACCAGCCACAGCATACTTATATTCAAGAATCTGTTTGTCCTCGTCGTCCTCTTGGTTTTCTTCCCTCTCGTGGCTGATTCATCGTTTCTGGATCATCTTTTTGGTGCAATTGGTTTCAGCGCCGGTTCCATCGGGTTTCGATGCAAGAGTAGACAGCTTGGCAGGCTGTTGTGACTGGTGGTTGGAGAGCAGGACCGATTTCTTGGCGTGTGTCCAGCCTTTTTTAGCCAGATTGAGGACAATTTCAGCCAATTTTAGCGGAGAATTTTTCCTTGCGCCTCCTATGATTACGAGCTGTGGCTGGACAGTGCCAACACTCTGGAGTTTTAGTGCCAATTGTTACCAGTTTCAGTCAATTTTGATCGAGCCCAGGGAAAGTACCAATTTGGGAGTTCCAGCTGGTGCTGCTGTCTGCATTCTAAGGCCATCAGTGGGGAATTTTTGTTCTTTGGTGACAGATGGGTTGCTCCAACTCTAAAGTGGACAATGAGGAGGCCGTGAGGCGCTCCAAGGACAGGAGGCAGCTCATGAAGCAGCTGGTGCGCCGCCGCCCTGAGCTTGCAGCTGCGCACATTGCATACCTGCACGCCCTACGCAACACTGGAGCCACTCTCCGGCAATTCGTGGAGCTGGAGTCTGCATTGTCACAGCAGCCTCCTGAAGACCTTGCTGCGCCGCCCTCGCCTACTCAACACCCGCCACCGCCGCCACCACCACGTCCTGAGCCCTCAGTGACATCCTCATTGCCACCCTCGCCACGCCCCCCACCGCCTCTCCCTTTTAGTCCAATAACCACCATAAGAAAGATGGAGAAGAGAGATGATGAGCGGCCACCACCACCTCTGGTTTTGAGTCCAATAAGATTAAGAAAGAGGGATGATGTGTCCCATGGGGATGATTTTACTGATGATGATGATGACACTGACAGCTGCTCAACTCCTCTACCACCACCCCTGCCACCCGGCATAGATTGGGAGGACTTGGATCCCTACAATGTGCGCCCTTTGAGTTTCCCATCGCCATTTGCTGATAGGGACGATAAAGAAGTGGCCTCGCAGGTTACCATGGACAATGATCCTGAGGTAGACACAGAATTTGATGGAGAGGAGGATGAAAGTATGCTTGGCAATGATGGTGGTGTTGTGGAAAGGGTCCATGTGAATCCAGCCAAGGGTAGGGCTCTGGGTGATGGCAACTCTTCAGTGGTGAGCTGGGTGACAAAGGATTCAAACTCTACGACAGTGCCTTTGAGGAGTAAGAAGTCACTTGTAGAGATTGTTAAGGAGATTGATGAGTACTTCTTGAAAGCAGCAGCAAGTGGGAATGACGTTGTGATTCTTTTGGACTCTGCTGGAGGGCGACCTGATGCCTTAGAGATAGGAGCAAAGAAAGGTAATATGTGCCCATGTACTATCATTATGTGCACATTTTTGATATGTCAGCTCTAGAATCTTCTTTCTTTGGGGTGCCGTGTCCATTCTCTTTTGGAAAAGTCTATGAATCATTAAGCAAAGTAGTTTGATATTTGGTGTATGAAAATGTGTACTGTCGTGGAAATCAAATTGACGACAATATCTATCTAGAATCCATCTACTAATTTTAAAATCGAATTGAGTAATGTGTCTCCATTTCATGGTTTGCTTTTTTTGACAATATTGATTCATACCGCTATTCTGCTGTTCACTAAGAATCCAGACTCAAAAGCATGAAATGTCCTGTTTGAAACCATTGTAGGATCCTCAGAAGAACTGCAAAGAAGATCGTTTATACAGAATCTGTCTTAATTTGTCCTGTTTAGGAGAAGTTACTTCGGCCTTATGAATGTATAATCTTTTATTTGATTTAGTTGTTGTATACAGACCTTGTGGTCTATACACTGTTTGGTTATCCGAGTGTGTTACATCCATGGAAGTGACCAATATTAGAAACCATTTCATGATCTAGTGCATCACTACATTACTCTGTTACAGTGGAGTAAAAATGAAAGAATAGAAGCATTGTCTTTTCGGTATTTAGGATCGATGCTACAAAAGGATGGCGACATCGATGAAGATGTTAGGCATAGAATCTCAGCCGGTTGGTTGAAATGGCGTCAAGCTTCAGGCGTCCTCTGTGACAAAAGGGTGCCTTAGAAGTTAAAAGGTAAGTTTTATAGGACAGCGATTCGTCCGGCGATGCTATACGGTGCTGAATGTTGGCCTAAAAAAGACGACATATCCAGCAATTGAGTGTAGCAGAGATGCGTATGTTGCGATAGTGTTGTGGGCACACAAGGAGGAATAGAGTCCGGAACGACGATATTCGGGATAGGGTTGGGGTGGCATCAATTGAGGAGAAATTGATTCAACACCGGTTGAGATGGTTTGGCCATGTCCAACGGAGGCCACCTGAGGCGTCGGTGCGTAGTTGGGTTCTAAAGCGGGTCGATAATGTAAAGAACGGTAGAGGTCGACCTAAACTGACTTGGAACGAGTTGGTTAAGAGAGACCTTAAGGAGTGGAATATCCCTAAGGATTTAGCTATGGATAGGAGCGCTTGGAGACTAGCAATTAACGTGCCTGAACCGTAATCCTTTTTTTTTGTACCCTCTATGTGTCCTTGTTTCTTGGTCTCTTTTGGGTTTCATCTCTAGCCTACCCCAACTTGTTTGGGACAAAAGGCTATGTTGTTGTTGTTGTTGTTGTAGAAGCATTGTCTTTCTTGGTGTCCAGACACTCCTGAATCGTGTTGCTTGTTTCCAGGTTCAGGAAAAAATTCCAAATCTGCGAAGGTTTTCTCCACGCTTTCTTGGAGCTGGTCTTTTAAATCTCAGCAGGCTAACAGCGAATCCTCAGTTCTGAATTCTAGTGATTCCTCTGGATATGGTTACCATGGCAAGACGCTGGAGAAGCTTTATGATGAGGAGCAAAAACTCTACAAGTTAATCAAGGTGATCTTTTAGGCTTGTAGAATAATTAGCTGTTAGTTACAAATTGACGAGTCACAAATTATCTGTAAATGATTTCTTGGACACTATTTTTTTTTTGTTCTATTAACAAGACAACATGATAGCAAAATCTTTAAATATTTCCACTTTATTGCTTTACCAAAAGTCAACGCATTGCTGATTATTACTATTTTTGTCTTGCAAGGATGAAGAATTTGCAAGGCTCCAGTATAAGAAACATGTCTCAGTGCTACAAAAGCTAGAATCAGGGGAGCATGATAGACTGCATGCAGAAAGAGTTCGGGACACTATTGAAGAACTGCAAACTCGGATACTCTCATTGGAGGAAGCTGTGGGTTTGGCGTGTTTTTCCATATCAAATCTCAGAGACCAGGAATTATATCCTCAGATTATTGAATTATCTGCTGGGTAAGCTCAAAAGTTAGCTAACTATAATACTAAAAAACTGCTATTTAAAAGAAACACCCACTAGTGCTTGTTCTTGGAATAACATTGGCAGGTAATTTCATTCTGAACTCCCAAATATGGTTTATTAAATTGTAAATCATATGCTGAATGTTCTCATACTGGGAGTTTTTTTTTTTTGTAATGAGAATGTTAGATAGTAGTTACCTCATGCATAACGCGACTTTTGTCTTGGAATGTGGCCCTTGGATTAATAATAAATGGATGGATGTATCAACTTATCATTGCAGCGCAGTGTCAATGCCTCAAACATTACATTTTTTATGCATTTTGAGTCCTTGTCAGTTGTCACGGTACTATTTCATTCATGTTACTTTTTCTGGACTTTCTTCTCTTGATCTAGGCTTGTGCATATGTGGAGAAACATGTATGAGTGCCATCAGGTCCAGAACCATATTGCCCAGCAAGTTAGTCTCCTTGACAACATACCTGGGAGTGAATCAACAAGTGACACTCATTGGCAGGCAACATCTCAGCTGGAAATTGAGGTGTCTGGATGGCACAATGCCTTCTGCAATCTCATCACATTGCAGCGTGAATACATTAGCAACCTTAACCAATGGATTAGTCTCACAGACTGCCTTCCAGATGATGGTGGCCTAATGAGAAGTTCATCTGGAATCCTTAGACTCTCTGAGGAACTCCAGCGTGCTCTTGACAGGCTACCTGAGAAGGTATGATAGATCCAACTTGCCCTTTTATTTCCACTGAAACCCAGCTTTCAGCAACTTTTGGTTAAGGATATATAATTTTTTTTCTTTGAATAAGAAACCTGTGGCTTATTCATTATGAAACCTGTATTTTTTTCACAAACTTCGATGTGCTTACCATTTAGCTATTTTCTCCCCTTTTTAAAAGATGTCCCTTATTTATACAAACAGGTAGCAGCTGAAGCAATAAAGACCTTTATGTCAATCATACACTCTATAGTTGTACAGCAGAATGAAGAGCGCCAACTAAAAAAGAAGTCAGATAACATGGATAGCAAGTTCCAGATCCAGTTAGAGAAACACAGTGAAAATGCAATGCAAAACTCAGCCCAGCCTCCAAATAAGAATCACTTTTCAGCGAAACTGGATGCATTTAGAAAGCAGGTTGAGGAGGAGAAGGCCAGATACTTAACCTCTGTGAGGGTAAGCCGAGCCATGACACTGAACAATCTGCAGACAAGCCTTCCAAATGTGTTCCATGGTCTGGTGGGATTCTCAGGATTGTGTGTGAAGGCATTTGAAGGTATCAGCAGATGCAGTGAAGTTGCTGTTATTCACTCGGGAGCGGCTTCACCTGCTATTTGCTCGTGACCTTGGTTCGATGACTCTGATTATTCGTTGTAAGTAGGCAAAGTATAAACTGGTTCCACGTGAATACCCTTCGCTTCTAATTTCCGGAACGAATAGTTTTCGGGGGATTATGTGAAGTCAATATAGGAACAATAGTCTTGAATAGATCACAAAGTATCAATTTGAGAAGAGATGGTTACCTGTGAGAGGATAGTGGTAGAAATATGAAGTATCATAAAACATATGTGGCTTTAAATTCTGGAAAGCATTCATGCAGATTTTAAATTTTCATGGTATGATAATTCAACTCATCTCAATATTTTTCAATGTCTTTCAAAAAAAAAAATCCAATGTCCAGAAACTGTCTTGGATCACAGATTCACAACCGACCAAGAATCTCAATTCTTGATTGTGATTGCATGAGAAGTACTACTTCTGTATATAATCATTTACACTTTGACTGAACCAGTGTTTTTCTCCCTTGATATTGGTTTACATGCTCTGGATCTATGCCTCTGATCCAGTTGCACAATGCCCTTAAATCTGGGCTGTGAACATTTTTAGTTCATATGTAATTTAGTGCATTGTAAAACGCATATACATGTGCAAAGTATTCTTTTTTTACTTGCCATGAAACGGTATTAACATTTTATTGAGTTAATAATAAAACTACCCATCAAAGTCATCTCTTAAATACTACTCCTTCTGTTCCGAATTATTAAAGATGTTTTAGTTTTTCTAAGTACATTCCTTTCACTATGTACCTAACATAGTATATATCTTGGTACATAGTAAAAGCTATGTATTTAGAAAAAAACAAATGTCATAATTTGGAATGGGGTAATTTTTTATCAAATATAGGCATCTGCGTATATATTTGAAGATGATAAACTGCAAACTACATAAAAACGTAAACATGGTATTGCCACCAACAATTGATACTAATCGTGTATAAACAAAAAAACTTACACTATTAACAAGTCACATAAGAAGCACACAACAAAATGATTGAAAAATACGAATAACCTATTAAACATAATGATATACTCTCTCCATTTCAAATTTCAAATTATAAGATTTCATATATTGTGCTTTTACTATATATCTAGACATAGTGTATATTTAACTGCATAGCAAGAGCCATATATATAAGAAATAAGAAAAACCAAAATGTCTAGTATTTTGGGATGAAGAGAGTAGTTTGTAATTGGAGTTTTCAGCTCAAGATTTTCAGTGGGAAATGGGTACATGGGCGAGGATGGGGATGGGTAAGAATTGTAAAAGTTTAAATGGACTGTCATGCAACATTTGTTTGCAATATTTTACCTTTTCCAAATGATTTACTATGCTATCACCATCTTTGCCGAGTATTTGGGAGTTTACTTTCATTCACAGTTCAAAATTACCCACATTTTATGGCGTGCTTTATGGATACAAAATATTCCATTTTAAATGACATGACCATTAATGGTCTTGAGAAAAAAAATGAAATGATGTATGATAGGCAAACTTACCTAGAACATTTATATGCATGATTATTTCCCACGGCCATTTGGTTGTGCAACTCGCACTAAACTTGATTCTCAGCTAAGCTGTTAGTCGATGGCCTCGTTCTGGTTGTTACTAATGTTTTTTTTACTGCATGGTTGTTACTAATGTTGTTGTTTATATAAGGAAAAGGAAGAAAATGTGAAACGATTTATATACATGAAAACATAATTTCGGTTGGAATATGTTTGCTTTTATAATGTGATGACTTCTCTGAGTTTTTAACATTGGGGGTGTTTGTTGCAGCCGCTGCAGTTATGGCAAATACTTAATGGCTGCAGATCACTTAAGCTTCAATTGAAAAAAAAGCAGCAGCCAGAGTGGCTGAAAGCGGCAGCAACTGCATCTCACAGCTAGAGGAAAAGGGTTAGTATCTGTGAGATATGTGCGCGTTCGCTTGTGATAAAGTGTTGGACGCTATGTGCAACCACAATTGTTATCTAGTTGTATCAACAAGAATTATACTGTCTCCGTGTTCTATTGAAACTAAATTATATAGGTTATTATTTTAGATAAGTTTGACATAACAGTAAAGCTAAAAACAACAGACAGATGTAAATTCGAGAGCTTAAACTCTCATGTGGTGCACGAGAAGTATTGATTGTGCTTACACCAGCGTCGTCATCATTTGAAGAAAGTTAACATACTATAATACAAAATTTATTTATTCTATCAAGTAACATAATATGCCTTCAAATACGAAAGCAATGTGTATTTTCTCGAAACCAGTTCGTCTCCACGATAGGAAGAGCAAAACCCACGCCTCATTTAGATGCATAAATTTTTTCAACTATGACACTGTAACACTGTCATTCATATTTGGTAATTATTATTTAATTATAGACTAACTAAATTTAATAATTTATAATTAAACTATATAATTAATTATATTTTTTTATTTATATTTAATATTTTATGTAAATGGTTAAAAATTAATGTAACGAAGAGAGGGTGAAAAAAATCAGAAACAAAGCCCCAGGCAAAGATCGTTCGCCTGTCTGCACCGGCCAGCTTGCCTCGACGAAAGTAACAGCGCCCTCACGGTCGCAGAACAGAACACAACACAGGGTCTCCGTCTGCCAGACGGGCAAAACCAATCCCAATTAACCCCAATCCAGCCCAAATCAAACTTCCCTAAACGGAGGAAGGAAACGGAAGCCACCAAATACAAAAGCGTAGCTCGTTTTTCATCCTCTCGTGCGTGTGCGAGCGTGCGCCTCCCTCCCCCATCTCGCGATCCCAATTCGATCCGCTCGCCTCGCCTGCTCTCCCGATCCGACCCGCCGTCCGCGGCCGGGGGCAATTCGACCGCCGCCGTTCGGATTCACGCGGACGGACCCGCCCTCAGATTCGCGCTCCCCGGCGCCCCCAAACCCTAGATCCGCCGCCGCTCGTCTCACCGCCGCCGCCGCCGCCATGTTCTGGCGCATGACCGGGCTCTCCGCGGCCTCGCCCGTGAGTACCCCCTCCCTCCTCTGCTGCTTCTCTCTGGTCGGGAGCGCTGTGACTGAGAGCTGTGGGTGTGGTTTGTTTGGTTGTTTGCTTGTTTTGGATTGGGTCGGTGGATTGGATTCTGGATTCGGCGGTTGGGTTGTAATGCTCGCTTGTTTTGAGTACTTCCCTTGGAGCTTCGTGCTGGGATTAGTGCACGAGTGCGCTGTGGCTGCGAGATATGTGCTTTTTTTACGTTGATGAGCACGTGCACGCTGTTGCCGTGGATTTGAGGGTGCGGGTGGGATCAGAGCGTGTCCTGCTGAACGGAATGATATGCCTTGGTTCTGATTGGGTTTAGGTTTCGGGGAGGACTGAATCATTTGTGTGTGGCAGCAGATTCATTTTATGACATAGAGGAGACTTTGCTTGTTTTGTTATGCTCAACCCATTATCTTGTGGCATTCTGTTTTATGAGATTTTGCTGTGGACAATGTTTGTTATGCATAGGGAACTGTTGCTGCTGCTGCAGCAGAAAGGATTTGCATTTCATGCTGGGATAGTGTACCATTGCAATATGCCCTTCCCAATGTTGTCCTTTTTAGTTCGGTTCATGAGAATGTCCTGATTGGATTTACTGGGACTGATTCTGTTTTGTTCACTGCATAGACACATAATATGTGTAGGGAATAAAAATGATGTGACAATTTTGTTTCATCAGTGCTAATTTTGTGTACACAAGCTTGCAACTTAATATATATCTGAATTTATTTTTTGAGGAGATTTTCAAACTTGATCACTCTAAATTTGAATCATTCTTATTCTTTCAATAGTCATTGCAAATAGCTTGAACCATGGAGGCCTTGTCTTTTCTTCTTCCTCATTTATTATTATAAAGATAAAGAGAGGTTCTTAACTGTGCTAAGTGTTTCATTTTTTTCAACAGGTGGATACAATTCTGGACAAAGAAAATTTTACATTGGAAGAACTTCTTGATGAGGATGAAATTATTCAGGAGTGCAAAGCACTGAACTCGCGACTCATAAACTTGTAATTTTCTTATTGATTTCTGTGATATGGGCAGCATATTCAATCTACTGATGGAACTTACCTTAGTATTTATTTTTTATGTGAACTATCTTATTATAACTTCACTTGTGATTTCTGAAGACATTCTGTGGAGTGGTTGTGGCGTCAAATGAAATGCTTATTAGAGAATAATAATAATAATAATAATAATAATAATAATAGATAAGTATGCTTATATGATATATTTGTGTTTTTTATGCACTTACCCCTTCTGCAAAGGTTCTCAGTCATATGCATATGAAATTATACTTCAGTTAGCTCTATATTTGGTTGTTGGTACTGTTCTATATATATAGTTTGTATTATCTGCAAAGAGTACGCTTTTATCTTTGGGCCAAAATATGTTACTACATCTACTCACTTGCACATGACATTTCAGACAACAAAAGAATACAGAATACTTCATGCAGATCAGTCATTCTGTCTGAAACGTTATGTGCACACTGGTGGGAGTAGGTCATTATTACTGAACCTAGTGGATCCCAACACATTTTCTTGTTGGAGATTACTGTATGCATTATTATGAACCTTATCTGGGTTTCCTTTTGTGAGCATTGCACAAGATAGCGTTTAGTTTGCCCAATAGTATTGGTTTCCCTGTATGTAACTTGAATTGCTATGTGTAGCTTACGCGACAAGGCCCAGGTGGAACAGTTGCTTCGTTATGTTGTGGAAGAAGTTCCAGAGGATGCTGAAAGGAAGCGCTCTTTCAAGTATTACATTGATCACTAGTGTTGTCATTTTATGTAAAACCCTGAAGCTCCCACTCATTCCATCTCCTTGTAGGTTCCCTTTTATTGCTTGTGAAATATTTACTTGTGAAATCGATGTCATTTTGAGGACCCTAGTAGAGGATGAAGAGGTTGGCATTCTCATCATATATTTGTCCTTTGAAGTTATTCCCTGGAAATTTTCTAGCTGTAGATTATTGCATTATTATAGCTTACTTTATTTTTCTTTTCTCCCTGTCTATGTTGCAGCTAATGGACTTGCTTTTCTCATTTGTCAAACCTGATCATCCGCATAGTACATTGTTGTCTGGTTACTTCAGTAAGGTAACTTAGTCAATCTGAATCATTTGTTTTTCAAATAACAAAGGAGAACTGTGCGACATGATGTTAGGATAGAGGAAATAAACTGTACCAAGTGTACAGAGAATAGGAGAGATGTTATGCCCCCACCCCGCAACACGCACCCTACTCCACGGGTATAGAAAAACCAAGTCCCAGAAACAAAAACACAAGACACAACCCTCTCAACCCACTAGACCCCGTCAAAGGTTAGGGGTGAGTGACCTCATGAGGAGCACAGGATGGTTGAAGCACCAGCTAGACACCACATGCTGCACTTTTCAGCCACTTTGTGAAAGAGAACCTGGTCTATATGAGTCATCAGATAGTGACATAGTGTTAAGTCTTTTGGAGAAGTTTGTCATGTTGATGCTAGACTTCATTCTATAGTTTCTTATGCTGAGGCTGAATTCAGTAAAATTATATATATATTATGTATTGTAGGTGGTAATATGTTTGATGCTGCGGAAAACTGCTCCACTTATGAGTTATGTTCAGGTATTCATCATATCCTTTTGTGAAAATGAATTGGATAATTTTTATATATTTAAATTAAATACAAAGTCTTGCATCATGCTTCTCTTTTCTCATGTTTTTATGTTCACATGGTTTGTTTAACTGCTAGTCTTTTAACACTCGGTTTAGCTTTCACCTATACTCTTACCTGTATGAAATCTGCTTAAGCAAAATTGTGGTACCCTTTCAAGGTGTCTACAAGCTAATAATTTCTGTTGAACAAATGGATTTATGGGACCTTTATTATTGTTTTTATTATAGGGGCATCCAGAGATAGTTGTCCAGCTTGTTGACCTGATTGGCATCACATCGATAATGGAGGTAAGCTCATCATGAATTGCTTTTAATTAATGAATTGTTGGGTACATTTAGTTGATGCTGTGCCCTGAATTCTTTAGGTGCTGATGCGACTGATTGGTGCTGATGAGGCCATATATTCAAACTACGGTGATACATTGCAGTGGTTAGAAAATACAGATGTCCTTGAAATGATTGCAGATAAGTTTAGCTCGTCGGTAAGTTAAAAAAGCTCTAATGCACAGGAATTATTTAGTTCATAAGCTATGATGACATCGTTTGTCAGTAAATTGCAAGCATAAATTATTATTGTAGCTATATACTGCCTC
>CM041634.1:32701219-32818999 GCA_023333625.1 Bothriochloa decipiens
AAATTTCAAAATAAGCGGAAGCAATTTAGTTCAAATCCACACACGCACTTAGTTCAAATACAGTGCCAGTCCCTTGGTCAACATCCAGCAAAAGCATCAAGTAGAGAGGAGTGACCATGCCCAAGGTCTAGTCATCTCCCAAAGCGGGATAGAAGCAGTTCTGACAATAGCCATAAAACATCTCACCATCTGTAAAAACATGGGAAATAAAACCCTGAGTACGAGGATGTACTCAGCTAGACTTACCCGTCATAAACTAAAATAAAGTGACTCCAAGAAGTATGCAAGGTTGTATAAGTAGGATAGCTGACTCATTTAATTGCGGAAAAGCTTGCATTAAGGAACAATTAATAAGAACCTTCTAGCAATGTATTTTAATCTGATTAACCGTATCATGCTACATTAGCACATGTACTAAACAAGCATGGTAATAATTATTCAACAAGAAAGTAACCATTTCCGGTTGAGTATCTTTCCAGTTCGAGAGCTCAACCATCTCATCTCTTGTTCAAGTTCTTACTACGATGCCGCTGCTCAAGTCAAGTGTTCACTGTTCACGAACGATGGCGATTATAATCGATTACTAACCAGCTGGCGGGTATTCCTCACACAAACCACACTCACCCGCTAAGGTGAGCTACAGATCACCGACATTCAATTCAGGAAAAAGCGCGGGATCAACAGGTACCATCGTATCCAGGAACCGCCCGGCTGCCTTATTCAGGGCGACCCTGACCTCGGACTTACTCTCCGCGTAACCTGTGGTCCCCCATCTTCACCAATACGATGCGTACAGCAGGTCGACTCCCGGCCCAAATCAAAATTAGGCTTCGCGGTCAGAACGACTTATCCTTCCAGCTAAATGTGAGGCATAAATTCAATATGACTTGAGGACATACAATGGACGGGGTCCTAGTTCGACACAGACGGGATAACCACACCAAACCTCCAGTTCAGTCTCAACACCAATCCCGCCCGGTCTCGATTTATTATCTCCACATGGTTATCTAAGATAACAATGTATTCAACCATTCCGAGTCACCACCTATAACTTACGGATGACAGGAAATCACCCGACTTCTACCGATCTAGTTAAGCAGGGCTAAGCATATATTCATACCTGAACCTAACAGGGTTGAAGTATAAACAGTGACAAGGAATATAGTAATGCAGCAACGGTATAAAACAACGCCTATAACTTAATGCATCAAACGAGTAAAGGACTCAAGTTAGATATTTTGCAAACCACAGGGAGAATGCTCCGGGGCTTGCCTTTCAGGAAAGAGCTTGGCTGGTGGTCGGGACACTCCGGAAGATCAACTTTGGGATCCTCTTCTGCTGCTATTTCCCGCACCAAAGCTTCCTGCTGGCCTTCCTCTGCTTGTGCTCCAGAAACTACCGTTTCGAGCTCTGACGATCCTGTATGATGCATAGTGCGTATGAATACCATGTATATATATATAGAAATACAATGCTCATGCTGATGGTGAATGAATGCTCAGCTAAGATGAATGATATGATTTTCGAAACATATGAGATAAGCACATGTCATCTGCATTCTCTTCTACCGATAATTTTCCAAACATGCCTCGTATTACAATTTACTCGCACACTATAGGAAATTATAAACAACCATTGTTTCGCACACTACACTCTACTGAACCACAACCAATAGTAGATCACACATGTTACAAATAGCATAAAAAGCATTTTTACACACATGAAATGATAACTCTAAAGCATTATTTATAATTAAAAGAAATCAGGGTATAACTACAACATGACTTTAGACTACTCAGAAAATTCTGTAAAAATTACAGGAGCTTAATCATATCAAATAAAGACTACCATAAAAATTTTAAGTTAAAACAGTAAGTACTTTATCCTACACAAAAATGACAAGGCAGCACAATTTAATGGGCCTAAAATACTTTGTACATAAAAGTATGTCAAACAACAGATCTCAGAACATAATTAGCTCTAGATTGACATAAAACACTCTCCAAAAAGTTTCATACACAAATTTCTTATATATTATTTATTATGAATTATTTATCATCACATGAAAATAGGCACCATAACTAGACAGATCAAACTTTCCACATGACATAACCTCATAATATTTTTCACAGATAGAGCATGACATAAGAAGACTAACAAACTTGGTCTCACATTTTTCTGAGCAACAGAGAATTACTTATGCATTTTCTAAGATAAAAGCAAGTAATAGAGATAAATAAAGCTATACAAAAAAGTATCACAAATTCCATATTTCATATTTTTTATGCATAGATCATCTCATAAGAAAAATACTGCAAGTTGAACCAACTCATTTGGATGAATAATGAGCAAGTTATGAATTTTTAAAGATTTAACAGAAATCTGGAAACAGTTTTGAAAAAGAAAAAGAAAAAACACTTTGCATCGGAGACCCTGAGGTTTTCAGAAAATAACCGAGCCCTAAAAAGAAATACTCTGTGTCTGGCAATCTTGCACCAAGACCCTTAGGGTTTCCTACATTCTAACCCGATGTCCCTGCACAGGGAAGGGAGAGGACGACGGTGTCGGTGCGGGCTCGCCGGCCGTTGCCGGGGTTCTCCGGCCAAATTGAGCAGAGGGAAAACACGAGCGCGTCTAGGCGAGTCGATTGAGGGTGTTAAAGAGGGAGGGGAGCGGCTGCGGCGTGGTCAGGGCACGAGCACAGCGGAGCGGCGGTCTTCCCCGACTCCGGCGAGCTCGATGTCCGGCGAAGGAGGGCTTGACCGGCGGCAAAGGCTAGGGCTTTAACTCGAGTGGACCACGGCGCACCCTATCGGCTACTCAAAGCGGCTAGAGCTCGACTACGGCGGCTCGGACCTAGGCGCGCGGCGGACCGGCGTCAATCCGCACGGCGGTCCGACGAAATCCGTCCCTACGGAACCCTAATCGACCCCATTGACTAGCATCCTACCTCCTACACATCACGGCGCGTCGAAGGTGCACCAAAATGGTGAGAGATGATGGCCAGAGCGGCGGGACCATGGTGCGGTCAAGGTGCGGCAATGGCGGCCGGGGAGAAGATGAGTCGATTCGGGTATACCTTGATGCAACAGGCCGAGGCGAGGGTGGAGGATGGTGGAGCGGACTCAGGCGCGCTCGATTGCGGGGTCAATTGAGAAGATGCGCTGCTGATGGCGGTGGATTTTGAACGGCGGTGAGGTGAGCTCGGTGCTGCGCGGCGGCGACGGCGGCTCACGGAGCTGCGGGAAGGAGGCAGGGAGAGTGAAATTGAGAGGGGGACAGCGAGAGAGGGAGCAGCCGCGGTCGTTTAATGCTATCGGAACGGCCGCTGCCGCCCCAGACCGCCGGTGGACGCGCGCCACGCGGAGCGCGCGGGCTGGGCGACATGGGCGGTGGCCGACCATTTCCCTGACGGCCAGGAAACAGCCGTCACCGAAAAGCTATTTTTATGAATGTAAAACAAACTTTGCTGCTTAATAACTCTTGAACTAGGCCGAATTAGCAAAAACTCCAAATAGATGAAATGTAGCTTTTGAATAGTAGAACATTTCATCTGTACAAAGTTTGGCCAGATTCTACATAAATTTTGAAATACAAAAATCCAAAGAAAATACCCCTTAAATTCCCTAAAATGGAAAAAACAGCGTCCAATTCTGCCCTTTTTAAAAAATTTTGAACATCTTTCAAGCATTTTCATGAAAAGTGGTAATTACAACTTTTGTTCCTTATGAAATTCTATACAAACTTTATTTAGGGTGCACACACATGCAAGCACTCTATCTATCACTTTTAATTCAGTCAAACAAAACTACTTTAATGGTCCACCTTGGTCAACCATGACAACAAAGCTTAATTAGCCAAAACCATGAACATAAACCTAGGTTAATTTGGTATCCTAATCATGTCTAGGTTACCTTAGAGGTCATCAAACACCAAACACTCATATCACTTATTCAATTTATGTGAAAGGCAAGCATAATTTGAATAATCAAGCATGATACTTGAAATGACAATCAACCTTTTCATTAATGCCATGCATAATGATGCTTATGCTTAAGAATGCAAGTGATTATGCATGCTTAACACTAGAGTGTTACAACCCTTCCCCCCTTAAAGAAATCTCGTCCCGAGATTTGAGTAGACTAACCATTCTTTATGAAAATCGGGATATACTTCTTTTAAATAGTCCTCCGTTTCCCAAGTGGCATCGTTATCATCATGATTGCTCCAAGAAACCTTATATTGCCTGACCACACGATTTCTGGTCACTCTGTCTTTGACATCCAGGAGTCTCATAGGTTTCTCTTCATAAGTTAATTCTAAGCTCAGCTTAATGTCTTTCACTTTAACGGCCTCTTCGGTTGGAACACGCAGACAATTCTTGAGTTGGGATACATGGAAAACAGAAAACACTGCACTCATCTCTTCAGGCAGTTTGAGCTTATAGGCCCACAATCCTTTCCTTTCCACTATCGGATATGGACCGACATAACGAGGTGCTAGTTTTCTTTTAACACCAAAACGTTGCACTTTCTTCATAGGAGAGACCTTCAGATACACATAATCACCAACATTAAAAGTTAGGGGTCTTCTTCTCTTGTCGGCATAACTTTTCTGTCGAGATTGTGCAGCTGCTATGTGTTGTTGAATTGTTCGAACCTGCTCTTCAGCTTCTTTAACAAAGTCAATACCATAATATCTTCTTTCTCCAGGTCCTACCCAATTCACAGGCGTTCTACACTTTCGGCCATACAGTGCCTCAAAAGGAGCCATCTGTATACTCTCTTGGTAACTATTGTTATAAGAGAATTCTGCCAAAGGTAACCATTTCTCCCATGAACCCTTGGATGATAAAACACAAGCCCTCAGAAGGTCCTCAAGAACTTGATTCACTCTTTCTGTTTGGCCTGAAGTCTAAGGATGATAAGCTGTACTATGATTCAGCTTTGTCCCCAAATCCTTCTGCAAGTGTTCCCAGAAATGAGCAGTAAACTGAGATCCTTGATCAGATACGATTGTCTTGGGAATCCCATGCAAACGGATAATCTCCCTGAGATAAATATCAGCATATTGAGGCGATCGATAATCTGTACGAACTGGAATAAAGTGCGCACTCTTGGTAAGTCGATCCACGATTACCCAAATAGAGTCATGCCCTTTCTGAGTGGTGGGAAGTCCGGTAATGAAATCCATACTGATATCTTTCCATTTCCATTCAGGAATCGGCAACGGTTGAAGCATGCCGGCTGGCTTCAAATGAACAGCCTTTATGCGACCACAGATGTCACACCGTGCGACATAAGCTGCAATCTTCTTTCTCATTTTGGTCCACCAATAGCGAACCTTCAGATCATGAAACATCTTACTACCGCCAGGATGAATAGATAACTTTGATAAGTGAGCTTCATCCATGATTTGATTTCTGAGTTCTCTATCTTTTGGTACGACCAAACGATCATCAAACCATAAGATTCCCTTCTCATCTACTCGGAAATGCTTGAGCGGCTATTTCAACATCTTCTCCTTGATATGACCTATACCCTTGTCAGTTTTCTGACCTTCGATGATCTTACTGTCAAGCGAGCAACTAATTTGGATGTTACGCAGCACAACAGGATGCATGAGGCTAAAACCATCTGCTAACAAAGGTTGAATAGCATGACAATGTGATTTTCGACTCAACGCATCTGCGACTACGTTTGCCTTGCCTGGATGATACAAGATCTCCATATTAAAGTCTTTAATAAACTCCATCCATCGATGTTGTCTCATGTTCAACTCGAGTTGAGTGAAGATATACTTTAGACTTTTATGATCAGTATAGACTTTACAGAAGTTACCCAACAAGTAATGCCTCCAGATTTTTAGAGCATGCACAACAGCTGCTAGCTCCAAATCATGGGTTGGATAATTCACTTCATGCTTCTTTAACTGACGTGAGGCATAAGCTATGACTCTTCCTTCCTGCATAAGCACACATCCTAAGCCTGTTTTTGATGCATCGCAATATACATCAAAAGGTTTCCCCAAATCTGGTTGCGCAAGAACAGGAGCAGTGGTCAACAATTCCCGCAAGGTACGGAAAGCTGTTTCACACTCCTCTGTCCAGACAAACTTCTTCTCTTTCTGTAACAGATTTGTCATAGGTTTGGCAATCTTCGAGAAATCCGGAATGAAACGACGATAATATCTGGCTAGACCAAGAAAACTCCAAACTTCATGCACAGAAGTTGGTGCTTCCCAGTTCATAACCTCTTGTACTTTGCTTGGATCTACTGAGATTCCCTCATCAGATAGGATATGGCCAAGGAATTGAACATTCTTGAGCCAAAACTCACACTTGCTAAACTTGGCATACAGCTTATGTTCCCTAAGCCTTTCTAAAATAATCCTCAGATGCTCGGCATGATCGTCTTCGTTTTCTGAGTACACCAAGATGTCGTCAATAAACACCACCACGAACTTGTCTAACTCTGGCATGAAGACTGAATTCATCAGATACATGAAGTATGTAGGAGCATTTGTTAAGCCAAAGGACATAACAAGATACTCATATAATCCATATCTGGTAGAAAAAGCGGTCTTAGGCACATCTTCCGGTCTAATCTTGATCTGATGGTAACCAGACCTAAGATCAATCTTGGAAAACACCTTCGCCTTGGACAACTGGTCGAAAAGAATGTCAATACGGGGTAACGGATACTTGTTCTTAACGGTGACAGCATTGAGTGGACGATAATCCACGCACATCCGTAGAGATTTGTCCTTCTTCTTCACAAAGATAGCAGGACAACCCCATTTCGACACACTAGGGCGAATAAGACCCTTGTCCAACAATTCCTTCAACTGATTTTTGAGCTCTGCCAATTCATTTGGCAGCATCCGATATGGTCTCCTAGAAATTGGGACGGTGCCAGGTAATAACTCAATGCGAAATTCAACATCTCTATCGGGTGGAAGACCCGGAAGCTCTTCAGGAAAAACATCCGAAAATTCACACACGACAGGAATTTCGGGAAGAGAGGTCACACGAGTAGAATAGGACACGCCCTCTAGCTTAAACTTTTGGGGTAATGGCACTTGAAAAGTACCCTCCCCAAGAGGATTTCTGATAGATAGCATCCTATTACCTGTATCGATCACAACAACCTAGAATTTCATCCAACTCATTCCCACGATGACATCCACTCCTAAGCCAGGTAGAACTATCAAGTTCAACCGAAACCTCCACTTATCTAGGTCTAGGGTTGCACCCTGAACTATCTGCTTAGTAGTTATATCAGCCCCAGCTGAACTAACCTTGAATTCAATACTCAATTCAAGTATCTTTTGATCATGCTTCTGTGCAAATGCTTGACTCATGAAAGAATGCGATGATCCAGAATCAAACAAAACAGTGACAAGGATTTGATTCACAGAAAACATACCCACAGTCACTGGTTCACCAGCAAGAATCTCCTCAATCGAGGTGTTGTGCACACGAGCTTGATATGGGCCCTGCTGCTTCTTGGGAAAAGGGCAATAACAAGAAAAGTGCCCTGTCTGGTTGCAGTTGAAGCAAGGTCCATTGACAGGTGTCTTGTTAGCACCGGTCAAGCTGCTCTGTACTGGTTTCCCCTGTGGAGCAGGAACTTTGAATGCTCTGTGATGCTTCTGCGGATTCTAAGCTGGATAATTATTATGCCTTTTCTGCTGCGAGGGCCTGAATCTCGCACCAGAAATTGATGGATGAAACGGCGTACGGAAAGCAGTTGGGGCTCTTGACTGAGAAGAACCACCTCCATCGTGAGCTCTCTTGCGATTTTTGATGGCAGTATGAATGTTGTTACTGTTTTCTTGCATAATACAATCATTCAAGAAATCATTAAAAGTAACACGGGCAGAAGTGCTCATGGTCTTCATCAACTTGGAACTCAAGCCTCTCTTGAAACTAGCTATCTTGTTCTCATCAGTGTTGACAAACTTAGGAGCATAGCGACTCAAAGTATTGAAGGCGTGCAGATACTCCTTCACATTGCGAGTTCCCATAGTGAGCGACAGAAACTCAGTCTTCTTCATAGCCATCAGACTGGGAGGAATGAAATTCCCCCGGAAAGCATGTGCAAAGCGGTCCCAAGTAATAGGAACACCCGGCGGGAAGGTGGTGCGATGTTGCTTCCACCACGTCCCTGCTTGTCCCTCAAGCTGATGGGCTGCATACTCCGCTTTCAGTTCTTCTGTCAACCTTAGAAGATGAAATTTATCTTCCATGGTGTTGAGCCATTCATCTGCTTCAAGTGGCTCAGGAGCATCCTTAAACATAGGAGGTTTAGTGTCCTGAAACTCCTTGAAGCTATTGTATTGACTTTGCTGAGGACCCTGACGAACATCGCGGGCCAAGCTCTCATGAAGAAGCTGCTCCACATTGCGCTGGCTGCCCAAGAATTGAGCAAACAGCTGCTCCGCATTGGTCAGAGGTGGGGGTGGCACACCACGTGCAGTGTTATCGGCACCCTCTTCAGATCCTCCACTACCATTAGCACCCGAACCACTACGTGTAACCGGCATCTGCATATTTCAGCAATAAGTATGTATCAGGTGAATGTTGTCATAATGAGAGGTAAATGTAAAAATCATGCCAAACTGAATTTATCGAGGGAAATAAATTCGCACAATAAATAGAGGCACAATAATTCTAATTTTTCACATCACAACATCACTAATAATATTTCTTTGAACCATCGCAAAGCGTCTTACAACATCCACATGTTGCCAGCATACATACACTGGACTTTTAAAAGTTATACGGAATTCACCACCTCAAACACCATGTTCCAACATTACATCAAAGTCTTGATAGCGAGCAAAAGGGTTACATGACCACCTGACAGGAACGCAAAAGAACAACTAGAGACTAACGATCCTCAGCAAGACTACTCTCCATTGTTGCTACTCTCACTAGAAGCACTGTTTATAGCCCTCCTAGCTGCTACTAAGGCTGCTCTCAGCTGACGGATCTCCTCCTACTTCCTGTGCACCTCCTCGTGAAGACTAGCATTGTAAGCACGAACCTCCTCCACGTCCTCTAGCACCTGCTGCTGGCGGATGCTAAGACGATGGAACTCGGACCAGGCTTCATCCCTAGCCTGAGCCATCTTCTGGCTCTCCAGCACCACATTGTCTCGATGCTGAGACACACGGGCGACCTCCTCTCGTGAGCGCTGAAGCTCACGTGTCAACTCACGCTTCTCCTTGCGTGCATCAGCTCGAGCCTCCTTGAACTCCTCATTCAGACGAAGTGCCTTAGTCTCCATGTTGACATAGGCCCTCATCACTGTAAACATAGCACTCATGGCGGGCGTGCTACTACCCTGCGCCTCCTCAGGACCGGCCTCCAATGGGTTTCCCTCAGCATGTGGCCACCTAGAAAGGCGGTGAGCCAAGGGGAACACTCCAGAAAAAACCTCGGCAAGCTGGTGAGCTATCTCCTCTATCAGGTGCTCCACCACGTCAAAAGCTGCAAACGTGGCACCTGTCTTGGCAGTCCGGCCCGCACCAAAACAGCGCCACCCAACCCAGTGGGGGTCACCGTCCAAAGGTGGGACTACTACCTCCACACGAGCCTCTCCATAGTTCACCAAATCATCCTTGTCCCAGTAGTAGTGAGGCTCCATGCCCACCGTGTACCCAGCGTTGGAGAGAATCCTCCAAAGAAGGCTAGGCATGGCGTGCTCCTCAAGAAAAGTGTCCACCTCCCTTGGTGCTGACTCACGGACAGCCAAAGGACCACGGGGCGCTCTTCCTCCAGTGGACTTACGAGCAGTCTGCTTGGTTCTCGCCATCTGTCCAAAAGTTGTATATCCCATAAGTTAAAATTTTAAAGAAATGAGACAAATTATTTATAAGGGAAGGAACCATGAATGTATGAATGAGCAATTTTAACCATGATGCATGCACGTTACATACATCCTCACAAACTAATAATCTAACACTCTATGCGGTGGCATACATCGTTCTCTCATTATACGTAACTATTTCGTTCTACCGTTCACGGTTAGTGTACCTGCAGAAAATTCATTTCAGCCCATATCCCATATGAATGCAGTTCGACGTAAAAATTCATGCACCTTCCGAACAAGGTGAAAACACCGGTTACTTACTACCCCAACAGTCGCGCAGAAGACGACACCGCTAGAAGATGGTCCCAACATGGGATACCTTCATATAAACATGTGTGCAACATGCGAATAATTCAGCATCAATAAGCACTCCCCTAGACTGGCATTGCATCCAATCATGCTCTCACAACTCACACTTACCAGGGCGTAGAGGCAATTTGATCCATACATTATCATTCAAAAGAATGGCACCCATACGAATCCGCCATTGTATGGGCAACGGCAAAATAACAAATATGATGCAATTTCCCCCAAGGCAGTACTTAATTAAGCCACCTGAATCCTATTGGGCCTAAAGGATATGACCACTGGCACACTCTAGTTTTCAAAACCATAGATTTGAACACCTATATACACCTATACTTTTTATAAATACTTTTTGCAAACTAAAAACTCTTTTATTTTAAATACTTGTGAATAGTAACACGTTAAACCTGCTCCGATGCCAGCTGTGACAGAACCGACCAATTTATTAAAGCACAAGCACATAATTCACCATTAGGACGGCAAACTACATGATTGAGACCTAATAAACCCGGTAGTCATACCGAAATCTCGAAGGATTTCAAACTTTTCCGGCACGACCAAGATCGTAATAGTTTAGCGTTCCCATTCACAAGTACATAGTTCACACATAGTTTACATCATCGGAGTACGAATAAAGTTATTACAACCCAAGTTCAAATTTCAAAATAAGCGGAAGCAATTTAGTTCAAATCCACACACGCACTTAGTTCAAATACAGTGCCAGTCCCTTGGTCAACATCCAGCAAAAGCATCAAGTAGAGAGGAGTGACCATGCCCAAGGTCGAGTCATCTCCCAAAGTGGGATAGAAGTAGTTCTGACAATAGCCATAAGACATCTCACCATCTGCAAAAACATGGGAAATAAAACCCTGAGTACGAGGATGTACTCAGCTAGACTTACCCGTCATAAACTAAAATAAAGTGACTCCAAGGAGTATGCAAGGCTGTATAAGTAGGATAGCTGACTCATTTAATTGCGGAAAAGCTTGCATTAAGGAACAATTAATAAGAACCTTCTAGCAATGTATTTTAATCTGATTAACCGTATCATGCTACATTAGCACCTATACTAAACAAGCATGGTAATAATTATTCAACAAGAAAGTAACCATTTCCGGTTGAGTATCTTTCCAGTTCGAGAGCTCAACCATCTCATCTCTTGTTCAAGTTCTTACTACGATGCCGCTGCTCAAGTCAAGTGTTCACTGTCCAGGAACGATGGCGATTATAATCGATTACTAACCATCTGGCGGGTATTCCTCACACAAACCACACTCACCCGCTAAGGTGAGCTACAGATCACCGACATTCAATTCAGGAAAAAACGCGGGATCAACAGGTACCATCGTATCCAGGAACCGCCCGGCTGCCTTATTCAGGGCGACCCTGACCTCGGACTTACTCTCCGCGTAACCTGTGGTCCCCCATCTTCACCAATACGATGCGTACAGCAGGTCGACTCCTGGCCCAAATCAAAATTAGGCTTCGCGGTCAGAACGACTTATCCTTCCAGCTAAATGTGAGGCATAAATTCAATATGACTTGAGGACGTACAACGGACGGGGTCCTAGTTCGACACAGACGGGATAACCACACCAAACCTCCAGTTCAGTCTCAACACCAATCCCGCCCGGTCTCGATTTATTATCTCCACATGGTTATCCAAGATAACAATGTATTCAACCATTCCGAGTCACCACCTATAACTCGCGGATGACAGGAAATCACCCGACTTCTACCGATCTAGTTAAGCAGGGCTAAGCATATATTCATACCTGAACCTAACAGGGTTGAAGTATAAACAGTGGCAAGGAATATAAGTAATGCAGCAATGGTATAAAACAACGCCTATAACTTAATGCATCAAACGAGTAAAGGACTCAAGTTAGATATTTTACAAACCACAGGGAGAATGCTCCGGGGCTTGCCTTTTAAGAAAGAGCTTGGCTGGTGGTCGGGACACTCTGAAAGATCAACTTCGGGATCCTCTTCTGCTGCTATTTCCCACACCAAAGCTTCCTGCTGGCCTTCCTCTGCTTGTGCTCCGGGAACTACCGTTTCGAGCTCTGACGATCCTGTATGATGCATAGTGCGTATGAATACCATGTATATATATATAAATACAATGCTCATGCTGATGGTGAATGAATGCTCAGCTAAGATGAATGATATGATTTTTGAAACATATGAGATAAGCACATATCATCTGCATTCTCTTCTACCGATAATTTTCCAAACAAGCCTCGCATTACAATTTACTCGCACACTATAGGAAATTATAAACAACCATTGTTTTGCACACTACACTCTACTGAACCACAACCAATAGTAGATCACACATGTTACAAATAGCATAAAAAGCATTTTTACACACATGAAATGATAACTCTAAAGCATTATTTATAATTAAAAGAAATTAGGGTATAACTACAACATGACTTTAGACTACTCAGAAAATTCTGTAAAAATTACAGGAGCTTAATCATACCAAATAAAGACTACCATAAAAATTTCAAGTCAAAACAGTAAGTATTTTATCCTACACAAAAATAACAAGACAGCACAATTTAATGGGCCTAAAATACTTTGTACATAAAAGTATGTCAAACAACAGATCTCAGAACATAATTAGCTCTAGATTGACATAAAAACACTCTTCAAAAAGTTTCATGCACAAATTCCAGAAAGTTGCAAGGGAACCGCAAGGCACCACTCTCAAGCGTGGTAACTCAATGACACGCGCATTCCACTAGAGTAGCTTTTAGCGCTCCGCCGAGGAAAGCTCAAGACCTCTCACAAATTAATACCAAAGGTGGACAAGAACAATCATCAACTCTTCCCAACGCCTCCAACAACCTCCAAGCCGGCTAGGAGACGGTACTCTCCAAGAGTAACAAGAAATCCACCGGCCAAATGACTCGCAAGTGCCACTAGATGAATCAACTCATGCAATGCACTTCGAATCACTCAATCTCACTCAAGATTAGCAATCAAGCAAGAGAGATGAGTATGAGGGAGAAGCTTTTGCTCAAAGGATGCTCAAGAATGAAAGAATGAGCGAGGGAACTCCCCAAGGGCCGGCCAACACTTATTTATAATCCATCCATGCAATACTAGCTGTCAGTGTTTCGACCCCCGGGGGGTTAACACCAACGAGTAATATTTGTAATTGCGTGATCCCTTAATCCGGTGGGTGATGCAAGAAGGACACGGCGATTTATCCTGGTTCAGGCAAAGAAGGCCCTACGTCCAGCGGGGGCAGGATAGTTCATGTTATCTTGCACCGAAGTGCTAGTACAGGGGAAAATACAAGCAGATGTGAGGAGCGTGAGCCGGAGCTTGGGCGTTTCGGACGCCTGGCTCTCGACCTTACACTGTCTCACGGTATTGTTCTGTGATCTAAAGACTTAGCGTTTCTATGCTCTAGATCCTCTCGTTCGTCTCTCTCTTTCTAACGTCCTGGTGCCTCCTTTTATAGGTGAAGGAGGGGCACAGGAGTACATATATTTAGCGTTCGCATGGCCGGTGACGCATGGCGTTGAGGCCGATCATGTCGGTGCTGCTGTAGTGATGTACGTCGGTATGGAGGCCCTGCAGCCGTTGCGTCGGGAGTTGTTGAAGTGCAGCCCAGAGTTGTTGGAGTCCCGCTCGAGGGTTCATCCAATGAAGTCGAGGGTCAACGGTCGAGGACTTGGCTCGAGTCAAGGGGGTCGAATCGAAGGGGTCGAGCCTCACCGGATAAGGTCAAATCCCGAGAAATGCGGGAAACGTGCTGATTTATGCGTCTCGAGGGGGTGTTGGATGGGGTACAGTGCTCGGCATGGTGCAACAGCGAAGTACGATCCGCGGGATTCCGGGGCATGGGCGGTAAAAGCAAGATTTGACCGCCACTCCTGCAACTGTTACCGTAACTGTGGTCATACGGTTAGGCGGGGGTAGGTAAAACGCATTAAATGCGCCCGAATCCGTACGGGAGAGTCGGTAGCCGAGGGGTGCACTGTCCTCAAGGGCTGCCCATTCGCCCGAACGAAGTTCCGTCCTAGAGGGCAGGCTCGTTCGTCGGGCGAAGTTCCGTCCTCGAGGGCAGGCTCGTTCACAGGGCGAAGTTCCGTCCTCGAGGGGTCGCCCGAATTATACCCTTGAGTGTATAGTCCCAGTCCGCTCGGTAGCCCCTCGAGCAGGCTTTGGCTTTGGGCCGCCGTAGTCCATTCGTGGGTCAACCTAGTATGCTTTAGCCTACGGGCCTTCGAACGTTATTCGTGGGAGGTCACTGGAGGGTTCATGTTGCTGATTTTGTGGGGTTTAGTCCGGTAAACCAAGGGTTTAGGGTACCCATTCCCTGGGTAACGATAGTAGCCCCCGAGCCCCTGCACGAGTGATGGCACTCAGGCAGGGGGTCAGGAATTGGGAACGGGACGTGATTCGGATCTTTCCATGGGGGGCGCGCGAGCGACCCCCGTGGGGGTAGCCCCCGAGGCCTCGTAGGAGTCGAAAGACTCCTGTGAGGGCTTCATTTGTCTTTGATCGAGGGGTGCTTGTCCAGTCGGGTATAGGCCTGAACTGGAGTCGCAGCGCTTTACCGAGGGGTGCATCAGGACGCCGAGCCCCTGGGGATTTTTGACCCTCTTTCGTCGAGGAGTGCTGGGCACAGTCGAGCTCCCGAGCCTCGTGCGGCTGGGGCGTTGCCGGCCTCGGCATTCATCTCACGAGTCCTTTCGATCGGACGTGAGGCGAGAAGCGTCGGACTACCCTCGATAGGGCGAGCCGCGAAGTTCTCAGTGAGCTGGTAACGGGAAAATCCAAGTGAGAGCCCGTTCCTCGTTCGATAGAGGTCGGCTAGTGGCCCAGAGGCGGTCTCATTAGAGCAAAACGCATGGTCTTACGGATACCGATTCCATTCGATAGGTCTAGGCGGCTTGATGCCTCCCTTCGGGGGGATTCCTTAAAGTCTGTAGCATTTCGCCTTGGATGTGTCCAAAGGGGTCTCGAGAGTTCGTTCTTGAGCAAGGCCTCGTGTTGGCTCCCCCTTGGTCACCCCTTACTCGGGTGCTCGAGGGCGGCTGTCGAACCCTGATCGTGGGGCCAGCCTTCGCTCCCTCGAGGCTTAGGGCCGGAGCCCGATTTTTCTGGTGCTCAAGGGTGGCCGTTGAGCCCTCACTCGAGGACCGTCCTTCGCTCCCTCGAGACTTTGAGGTAGGGCCAGAGCCCCTTTTTTTTGGTGCTCAAGGGCGGCCGTTGAGCCCTCACTCGAGGACCGGCCTTCGCTCCCTCGAGACTTTGAGGTGGGGCCAGAGCCCGTTTACATTCTCCTGGAAGAGTCCGCCGGTAAGTGACACTTATTTTTCTTACCGTTAGACGCGCCTTTTGAGGAGGAAGCTAAAACGATGTGGTAGTGGAGATCGTGGTGGGCCCGAGCAACGGCTCTTTGCTAGAGGTGTGACGCGTTTGTCCGGTCGAGGATCGAGGGGGTGAACGGTCAGGTAAGCGCATTAATTGCGGGAAGTTACCTTTTCCCTGTCACCGGACTCCGCCCGTCGTTCTTCCCGGGTATAAAAACGAAGGGGGACAGGCGCTGTTCGCCCCCACCTTTGCCATCCTCCCGAATTTCTGCTTTCCTGCGCGCGTGAGAGTAAAAACTTAGAGTGAGAAGTCATGATTGGGAACCTTCTCGGTCGTCCGTCCGCTGAGGAGATTCGTGCTGTTGTTGCCGCCGCCGCGTCCACCGAGCAGATTTGTGCTGCTGCTGCTGCCATGGCCCCCATCCTCCAGCCCGCCAAACCCTGGCGCCCGTCGACCGTGACGCGGCAAAGGCTGAACGAGCTGGTGGGAGAAGGACTTCTCCTCCCCGTCACTGATCCGAATCGGCCGGAGTGGATTGCGCCGCCGAGGAGCCACCAAGAGCCGAGCCCGCCGGAGGGCTATGTGGTGAGCTTCCTCAAATATCATCGGCATGGGTTCGGCGTACCCCCGAGCGAGTTCATGCGGGGATTGACGAACTTCTACGGCGTCGAGATCCAGCATTTCTCCCCCAACGCCATCTCCAACGCCGCCATCTTCGCGGTCGTCTGCGAGGGCTACCTCGGGATGGCGCCACATTGGGAGCTGTGGCTCCACCTTTACAAGGGGGAGTGGTTCGCCTCCCCGGTGGCGCCAGGAGTAAGGCGAATCATCAGAGCGGGGTGCCTCAACTTCGTGTTGAAGACTGGGAGGTCAGAGGAGCCACGCGAGTATATCCCCACCGGGTTGATGTCCAACCACTCCCGGTGGGACGAGCAATGGTTCTACCTTCGCAACGACGGAGGCTATCTCCCGCCGTACACCGGGTGGCTTATCACCGAGCGTCCATACAACTGGCCGCATGGTGTCGCGGGAGATCTTCAGCGTCGACTTTGTCCCCTCGTCGCCGCGATGAAGACCCTTCGAGAGACGGGCCTGACGGCGAGTGTGGTGGTCTCGGCCTTCCACAGTCGACGGGTGCTCCCTCTGATGGAGCGCCCGCTGCGGTTGGATGAGATGCTCCCCTCGGCGGCGCCCGAGGTTCTCGAGAGGTGCCGAATGTCCGACAAGAAGCCATCCACCACGGAAGTCATCGCGCGGGTAAAGGGGATGGTCGCGGGCTCGTTCAGGGCGGAAGACGTCAACCGCCTCCCTATGTGGCCGGAGGAGGGTTGCCTCGACCTGGTGAGTGCCCCGACCCATGCCTTTTGCGTTTTTATTCCGCCCCCTTCTCTCGTCCCTGTGACTAAACATTTTTGTGTAGGGGAGAATCGACTACCGGAGATCGAGGCCCCCGCTGAGGGAGGACGCTCCCGACCGTCAGGTAAGACGCTTCACCGCCCAGCAAGAAAAGCGGTGTAAGGACGAAGAGGAGAAGAAGAAGGCTAAGAAGCTCCGGGAGCGCGAAAGTCTTGCAAGGCGCCGCGCTGAGCAGAGGCGCGACGGGCTCCCGGAGGAGGAGTCTCCCTCGTCTGAGGGAGATGAAGATGATGCTGACGATGACAGTGATGATGTCGAGGGGGTGGCGGGGCGTCTCGACCGCATCTTGTCGGGTTCCTCCCATGCTGATCGCCCCTTCATGCAGGAGGAGGCGGTGGAGGAGCGCGCTCCCCAGCCGGTGGCGTCGGCCTCGGAGCGTCGGCGTGGGAAAAGGTGGGTCGACGCCTCGACTAAAGGGGGTTCGCCCCCCTCCCGTCATACTCGAGGCAAGACCCCACCCACTTTGACCCGGGAAACCCGGTCTCGGTCGTCGGCGCGGGCGGAGCAGAGCCATGCTCAGGAGGTCCCGTCGGAGCAGGGAGGCGCGGCGACCCCACCGATGGCCCCGAGCAGCCTCAGCCCTGGGAAGAGCTCGGCTTCGGGAGGGGTCTTGAGATCTGCTGGCGGTTCGAGGGGGGCCCAAAGGGCCTCTATCCCCTTTAGGTAAGTATTCTTGATTCCATTCTTTTTTGTTGCATCCTCATTGTGCAGTTTAATAAGCTTATTGCCGTCCTCTTCTCATCCAGGCCCAAGCGCCGAATCGAGGAGGCGTCTCTTGCGCCGGCTAAGCAGCTCAAGGTGGACGCAGCTGCGAAGATGGAGGCCCCGGTCACAGGTGCGACGTCGAGGCCCTTGGCTTTGTGGGAATCCAAGTGGTTGTCCTCAGCCCTCGGGGCTATGGCGCGCGGTAGGCTGACGGGTTCCGCTCTTGCTGCAGGGTCGAGCGTCTCAAGGACCGCGACGGGCGGCGACTTTGAGCTAGGGAGGACGCAAGAGGGAGGGAGTGCCTCCTTGACATTGTCGTCCGTGGTCCTCGAGCTCGGCCCGGTGCCAAGGGGCGGAGCCCCGACGCCGGGAGCTTTCGCTCCTGGCCGACCGGAGGCCTCGATCCCCGCACCTAAGGTGGGAGCCCCCGAGGGCCACGAGCCAGGAGAGGGGGTAGCCATCGTCGACCTCGAGGGTGAGGAGACCACAGCCCTTCCCCCTCGACGGGAGAGCGGAGACCCTGCTCGGCGGGGCTACGCGAGCTCGAGGCCCAGAGGAAGCAGGAGCAGGGGGCCCTGCAAGAAGCAGAGCTGCCGTGGCCGTAGCAGGAGGGGGAGAAGGAGCCACTGGAGCAGCGGGAAGAGGAGGAGGAAACTGGGGGCCAGCCCCAGCATCAGCAGGCGCAGCAGACGCCGCCGGGGGACACGGCGCCGCTGGACCTGCCGGCGCAGCAGCCGCCCGAGACGTCGGAGGCAGAGGGGACTTTGGGACTGCCCCAGCAATGGGTGTCCGTGATCACCCTGGACGAGTTGTTGGCCAAAGAAGAAACGGCGTCGAAGGCGTCGACGGTCCCGCGGCTGCTGGGGGTGCAGTCGAAGGAGGTCTCGGTACCGAACCCACCGGAAGATGCATCGATGGTGGACCTGCCGGTGCCACAGGATGTGGCGTTGGGGGAAGCGACGGCCTCGACACCTCCACTGCCTCCGAGGGCGCCAGAAGCAACGTTGAGCCAGCCGCTGCAACCGTCAACAGAGCAGCCGGAGAAGACGGCGGCTTCTGGCTCGCCGAGGAGGCCGACTTCCGACCTCAGGCTGAGGGATGTCGGCGCCGCGTCGGAGTTCCGCACCCCGGCGGAGTTGGCCGTGCGTTACGGCATCCCATGCGATGTGGTGAACGAGATCGAGTCCTTGGCGCGAACCAAGGTCAAGACGGTCCTCTCACATTGGGGCAAGGAGGCATCGTACTCTGGGAACTTGGCGACTCCAGCGCTCTGGGGATCGAGATGGACGACCCGGCGGAAGTCAAGTGCTGGGAGGACGCCGAACGGTCCCGGGCGTGGCTGCAGCACTTGCTGAAGCTGGGCGTCGAGCTCGCCGAAGGCCTCGACCGAAACCTCACGGTGAGTCCCCGTGTAGACCATATGCAGTTTTTTGAGTTCTTTCGTGTGAAATGCCTTAACCCTCTATTTCCTGTCCCCAGGAGGTGCGGAGGCGTTCCTACTCCAAGTCAGACTTCCTCTGCGAAACGCACAACAGCCGGGAGGAAGTGCTTTACCAACTCAAAGCCGGTCGCTCTGCGCAGGGCAGGGTGGCTGAGATCGAGGAGGAGCTGAAGCGGACCAGGGAGGAGGCCGCCAAAGCCAAAGAGGAGGCCGCCCGGGCAAAGGAGGACGCCGAAGCTACTCGAGGGGAAGCCGCCCACCTCAAGGAGGAGCTCAAGCGTGCCAGGGAGGAGGCTGACGCAGCAAAGGCCAAAATGGGGAGGGCCAAGGGCGAGAGCATCCGAGCCCAGGAGCACGTCAAGCTACTCGTGGGGGAGGCTCAAAGCTCCGTGGAGCGCATCCACTCGCTCGAGGCCAGTCTCGCTGAAGTCTCCACGGCGCGCAACACCCACTCTGCCTTGGCCCAGGAGGAGAAGAACCAGGCCGCTAGCCTGAAAACCCAGCTTGGGGTGATGAAGGCTACCCTCCAAGAGAAGGAGCAGGCCATCATCTTGGCTGGTGGCGCCCTCGAGACCCTCCGCTGCGAGAAGACGGAGGTGACCCAGGCCTTCAAGGAGGCCCAGCGGGAGCGAGACGAGGCCCGGGGGGAGCGCGACGCCGTGCTGGGGGATCGTCGCGCCCTCGAGACTCGCTGTGCCGGTGAGTTCCTTGAAGAGCCTTTGTTCTTTTTTCTTCCCGTATGGTTTGTCTTAACTCTTGTTTTGTGTTTCAGGCCTTGAGTCCGAGCTGCTTGCTACCCAAACCGCCGCCAAGGCACTGCAGGAGAGCCTCACGGCAGAGGGGGTGCTTCTCGGCCGGCTCCGGGTTGCCCTCGACAGGCTCTGCGCCTCCTGGGAGGTCGGGCCCATCGAGGTTGCTGAAGAAGACATCCCGGGTGCCGGGCTCATTGACCGGATCTACTACCTCGACGCCACCCTTCGTGATCGCGTGCGGGAGGCGCTTCATACCGGCGTGAAGCGGGCGCTAGCAGTGGTCTCCTCCGGCTTCGTCTTCGACATGAACGTGGTCGCCCAAGGCTTCGTTCCTGATATCTAGAAGACCAACGCCGAGAACGAGGAGCGATGCCGAGGGCTCATCAATGACGCCGAGAGGCCAGGGGGAGTGCTGGCGAAGTTGTTCGAGGACGAAGTCCTCCTCCCCGCGGATGAAGGGTACAGTGTCGAGGAGGGCGGCGACGGAGCGGGCCTGTAGGGCAAGGCTGGGTGAAGATGCCCATGTAATAAGTTAGTTTTTTGTAACTTATATTCAATGTGGCTTCGAAAGCCTTTTTGAACATTAATGCATCTATCGTAATGCAATTTGTCATTTTACTTTCGAGCCTTCTCTGCTTTCTTTCACCTAGACTTTGCTTTTTTGACTAAGTTTTCGACGCATGCTCGTATCCTTCGAAGGGGAGCGAGTGAAGGTACCGTAGCCCGGGGGCGTAGGAGAGCTCCCGGCTCGACAGCCCTCGACCCTCTAGGGAGTTTGAGGCATTTTCTACTTAGTCGCGAAGCGTATCGAGGCGTGAGAAAGAAGAGGCGCTTGAGTTCTGATCGCCTGACTTTTGCTTTTCGACTAAGTGTTCGACGCAGGCTCGTATCCCTCGAGGGGGGAGCAAGTGGAGGTACCGTAGCCCGGAGGCGTAGGAGAGCTCCCGGCTCGACAGCCCTCGACCCCTAGGGAGTTCGAGGCATTTTCAACTTAGTTGCGAAGCGAAAGGAGACGCTCGAAAAAATTGTTCGCGTTTTTAGGAACTTAGGGGTTCCCCCCCCCGTTAGCCCCCGAGGGAGTTCGACTCTGGCGAGACAGGGTCGAGGCTACCTCTTGTATGTACAATAACAAGTTTAAACTTATAATCGAAAGTACTCCTTATATTTGCCAAGCGAAAATGTACAAAACATGCGAGAATGTACGAGGACATTGGTGCCCTAAGGGTAGAAACGACGTAGCTGTTCGATGTTCCATGCGTTGGTGAGGATTTCGCCTTTGTTGTTAGCGAGCTTGTACATCCCGGGCTTTAGCACCTCAGCTACGGTGTATGGGCCTTCCCATGGCGGGGTCAGCTTGTGACGTCCCTTGTTGCTCTGTCGTCGACGTAGGACGAGGTCTCCAACTTGGAAGTCCCTCGGGCGCACGTGCTTGTCGTGGTAGCGTTGAAGTTTCTGCTGATACCTCGCGGAGTGAATTAGTGCCATGTCTCGAGCCTCCTCGAGCTGGTCGATGGCATTTGCGAGGGCTTCTTTGTTGCTTTGCTCATTGTACACCTTTAGTCGAGGGGAACCATACTCGAGGTCAGTGGGGAGGATGGCCTCGGACCCATAGACCAAGAAGAATGGGGTGAACCCCGTGGCTCGACTAGGTGTTGTCCTTAAGCTCCATAGGACCGAAGGCAGCTCCGTGGCCCATTTTTTTCCATGCTTGCTAAGGCGGTTGAGGATCCTTGGCTTGAGGCCCTGCAAGATCATGCCATTGGCACGCTCGACCTGGCCGTTAGTTCGAGGGTGTGCAACCGCGGACCAATTCACACGGATGTGATGGCGATCGCAGAAATCCAAGAACTTCTTGTCGGTGAACTGTGTGCCGTTGTCAGTGATGATGACGTCCGGGACCCCGAAGCGATGGATAATGTCGGTGAAGAACTCGACCGCCCGTTCAAAGCAGATGTTGCCGATAGGCCGGGCCTCGATCCACTTGGTAAACTTATCGATAGCAACGAGCAGGTACGTGTACCCTTTGGTTGTCCTCTTGAGAGGCCCCACAAGATCGAGCCCCCAGACCGCGAACGGCCAGGTGATGGGGATCATTTGTAGGGCGTGAGCTGGGAGATGCATCTGCTTGGCGTAAAATTGACACCCTTTGCACGAGCGGACAATGTTTGTGGCGTCAAAAATGGCGGTCGGCCAGTAGAAACCCTGTCGGAAGGCATTGCCTACGAGGGTCCTTGGCGCTGCGTGATGGCCGCAGGCCCCCGAGTGTATGTCCTCGAGGAGCCTCCTGCCTTCTTCGATAGTAATGCAGCGCTGAAGAACGCCTGAGGGGCTTCGCTTGTAGAGTTCCTTGCCATCACCATAGATGACGTAGGACTTGGCCCGTCGCGCGATCTTGCGAGCTTCGGTCCGGTCTTCTGGAAGCTCTCCCCGAGTGAGGCAGTCGAGTAAAGGGGCTCGCCAATCTGGCGGCGGGCTCGACAGAGGAGGAGGAGTCCTACGGATCTCCATATCCTAGGCCCCGGTCGAGGGGGCCCCAGTCGAGGTCATGAGGTGGAGCTTTGAGGACGTAGTGCAAGCCCCCGAGCCCAAATCTACGGAGGGCTCGAAGAGGTCCCTCGAGAATACATCTGAAGGGACGGTACCTCGAGTCGATGCGATTTTTGCAAGCTCATCCGTGGCTTCGTTGTATCGTCGAGCAATATGGCAAAGCTGGAGGCCGTGGAACTTGTCTTCCAACTTGCGCACTTTGTTGCAGTAGGCTTCCATCTTGGCGTCGTGGCAACTCGAGGCCTTCATCACTTGGTTGATAATTAGTTGCGAGTCGCCTCGAACGTCAAGGCGTCGGACCCCGAGTTCAAGGGCGACTCGTAATACAGTGACGAGTGCTTCGTACTCCGCGATGTTATTAGAAGCGACAAAGTGGATGTGAATGACGTAGCGCATGTGGACTCCAAGGGGTGAGATGAAGAGCAAGCCCGCGCCTGCTCCTGTCTTCATGAGCGACCCGTCAAAGTACATTGTCCACAGCTCGGCTTGGATTTGAACTGGCGGCAACTGAGTGTCGGTCCACTCAGCGACAAAATCCGCCAGCGCTTGGGACTTGATGGCCTTCCGTGGTGCGTAGGTGATGGTCTCACCCATGAGCTCGACCGACCACTTAGCAATCCTTCCAGTGGCCTCCCGGTTATGGATGATCTCCCCCAAGGGGAACGAAGATACCACGGTAACCGGGTGGCTGAGGAAGTAGTGCTGGAGCTTGCGACGTGTAAGGACGATGGCGTAGAGCAGCTTCTGTACCTGTGGGTAGCGGATTTTTGTTTCCAAAAGCACTTCACTGACGAAGTAAACCAACCGCTGGACGGGCAAGGCGCGCCCTTCCTCTTGCCTCTCAACCACTATGGCCGCGCTGACCACCTGAGTGGTTGCGGCGACATAGAGGAGGAGGGGCTCGGGCGGTTCAGTCGACGTCGCTGGTCGAGGAGGGACGAGAATCGGGGTGGATGTCAGCATGCCCTTGAGTTCGTCGAGAGCCGCCTCGGCCTCCGCAGTCCATGTGAATCGCTCGAATTTTTTCAAGAGGCAGTACAGAGGCATGGCCTTTTCCCCTAAACGCGAGATGAAACGGCTAAGGGCCGCGAGGCAGCCCGTGACCTTCTGCATGCCCTTGAGGTCCCGAATCGGCCCCATTCGCATGATGGCCGCCACCTTCTCGGGGTTGGCCTCGATCCCGCGCTGGGAGATGATGTATCCGAGGAGCATGCCCCGAGGCACTCCAAAGACACATTTCTCGGGGTTGAGTTTTATATTTTTGGCTCGAAGGCACCCGAACGCGATTTCAAGATCATGGATGAGGTTGTCCACTTTTCTAGACTTGACTACGATGTCATCGACATAGGCCTCGACCGTGTCGCCTATGTGTTCACCGAAGACGTGGAGCATGCACCGCTGATACGTCGCCCCGGCGTTCCGAAGGCCGAAGGGCATGGTGACGTAGCAGTACATGCCAAAAGGCGTGATGAAGGAAGTCGTGAGCTGGTCGGACTCTTTCATCTTGATTTGGTGGTAGCCGGAATAAGCATCGAGGAACGAGAGGGTTTCACATCCCGCGGTAGAGTCAACAATTTGATCAATGCGTGGTAAAGGAAACGGAACTTTGGGACATGCATTGTTTAAACTAGTATAGTCAATACACATCCGCATTTTTTCATTCTTTTCTTAACTAGCACAAGATTAGCTAACCAATCAGGGTGATGGACCTCCTTGATGAATCCAGCCGCCAAAAGCTTGTGCACCTCCTCGCCGATGACCCTGCGCTTCTCCTCGTCGAAGCGACGCAGGCGTTGCTTCACCTGTCTGGACCCGGCCCAGATTTCCAAGGTGTGCTCGGCGACTTCCCTCGGTATGCCCGGCATATCCGAAGGACTTCACGCAAACATATAGGCGTTCACGCAGAGAAAGTCGACAAGCACGGCTTCCTATTTGCCCTCGAGGTCGGCGCTGATCGTTAGCACCTTCTTGCCGGGGCAGCTCGGGTCGAGGGGGACTTTCTTGGTGTCTTGTGCCGGCTCAAAGTTGCCGGCGTGCCGCTTGGGATCTGGCACCTCGTCGGCGAGGCGCTCGAGGGTCACGGCTATCATGGCATTTTGCTCGACGGCCTCTCTATACTCGACGCATTCGACATCGCAGTCGTATGCGTGCTCGTAGGAGGAGGCGACGGTGATGACGCCCTTGGGTCCTGGCATCTTGAGCTTGAGGTAGGTGTAGTTTGGGATCGCCATGAACTGCGTGTAGCCCGGTCGGCCGATGATAGCGTGATACGTTCCGTGAAACCCGACCACTTCGAAGGTGAGGGTCTCCTTCCTGAAGTTGGCGGGGGTGCCAAAGCAGACAGAAAGGTCGATACGGCCGACGGGAAGGGCCTTCTTCCCAGGCATGACGCCATGGAATCCTCTGGCGTTGGGTCAGAGTTGGCACCTCTTGACTCCCAGGAGGTCGAGGGTCTCGAGGTAGATGACGTTCAGGCTGCTACCGTCGTCCATGAGGACCTTCGAGAGGCGGGTGTTTATGATGATTAGGTCGACGACGAGCGGATAGGCCCCGGGGTTGGGGACTCGATCCGGATGGTCATTGCGGTCGAACGTGATGGGCGCGTCAGACCAGTCAAGGTAGTGAGGTGTCGCAACTCGGACGGAGAAGACTTCTCGACGCTCCCTCTTGCGCTGTCGAGGCGTGAACTGGGTCGAGGGCCCCCTAGATCATGTAGCAGTCATAGACTTCGGGGAATTTTTCGTCTTCCCCATTGTCTCCCTCACCGCCGCCTTGGTCTTTCTTGTCGTCACCTTTCTTCACGCCCACTTGCTCGAAGTGCTTTCGAAGCATGTGGCAGTCCATAAGCTTGTGCTTTGCCCCGTCCTTATGATAAGGGCAGGGCTCCTCGAGCATTTTGTCGAAGATGGCGCCCTCGGGGGGACCTCGAGGTCTTTTGCGTTCGATTGCTGCGACGAGATCATCTTCTGCAGCCTCACGCTTGCCTTGCTGATTTTTCTTCTTCTTGTTGTTTCTCTTCGGCCCTTTGCTCGAGCCTCCGGCGTCGTCGGCTGCCGGCGCTTTTCCCTTGTCCTTCCCGTCGCTGAAGAAGGCGCCGACCGCCTCTTCGCCGGCCGCATAGTTGGCGACCACATCCATGAGCTCGTCGACGGTGTCGGGGCGGTTACGCCCCAACTCGCGAACTAGGTCCTTGCAGGTTGTACCCGCAACGAACGCTAGAATGATGTCAAGATCAGAGATGTGGGGTAGTTCGGTGCGGAGCTTGGAGAATCATCGAGCAAAGTCACAGAGAGACTCCCCTGGTTTCTACTTGCAGTTGCGCAGCTCCCAGGAGTTCTCGGGACGCACGTAGGTACCTTTGAAGTTCCCCTCGAAGATCCGAACAAGGTCGACCCAGCCGCGAATCTGGTCAGGAGGAAGTTCCTCGAGCCACCTATGCGCGGTGTCAGACAGGAACAGGGGAAGGTGACGTATGATGACGTGATCGTCACGTGCCCCGCCCGCCTGACAAGCCAGCCGAAAGTCGGCTAGCCAGAGCTCGGGATTGGTATCGCCATTGTATTTGACGATGCTTGTGGGGGGTCGAAACTTATCGGGCAGCTGGGCGCAGCGGATCGCCCGGCTGAAGACTCGGGGACCCGATGGCTACGGGGCCCGTCGGTCTTCGTCAGTGTCATAACGCCCTCCATGATGGGCGCTGTACCCTCAATCCTCGGCATCCCCGTACTTGCGCCTGCGGTTCTTGACAATGTCAAGGCGCGCGTCACGGGAGCGCGGTCGTCGTTGATACGTTCTCGGGCCGGCTTCTTCTTCAGTCGGGGGCCACCCCCTGATCGATTGAGCTCTCCCTTTCGGGCCGGGAGGGCTCGACCTAAGTCGAAGGCTGCCCCTCGACGCCTCGAGGCTGAGCTCTCGGCTTGCTGAACAGCAGCAACTTGGAGGATATCCTCGACCTCACGTTGTATCCGCCGAGCTTGCGAGTTGGATGGCGCGGGCATGTTGCGAAGGAGCATAGCCGCCGTGACAATGTTTTGGCTCGCTCGGGGGTAACGGTTGGCGGGTTGCTCGGGTGCCCCTACCTCGTTAATCTGCCAGTTGACCTCTCGGACCCTAGCTCAGGCTCTACCGCCGGGCGGTCGTCGCTCTTGCTCGAGGGTTAGCTCGAGTAGGCGCAACCGTTCCTGCTCGTCGGTGAGCTTTGTCTGCAACTCCCGAATTTGTGCTAGCTGCGCGTCCTGCTCGCCAGGACAGGGGCACGCCTCTCGGGGTGTGTCTGGTTGTTGGTCCTCTGCTCTGGGGAGAACACCTCCCGCCGCAGCGGTAGTTGCCGCAGCCACTGGATCGACGGTGTCCTAATCAGAGTCGACATCACCGTCGATGTGGAGACACTCGCGGGTAGGATCCCAATGATCAGAGTTAGAGTCGGGGTCGCCGCAGCAGAAAACGGGGAATTGTCCCCTCGCCTCCTCCTGCAGCTGCCGTCGGAGTGTGCCGACGGTGTACCTCCGGGGGCCGGGCGCTCTCGCGAAGGCCAAGCCCTCGGAGGCAGATGTGACAGTCCCCACGTCTGTCGTTGCATGGAGAAGAGCACCTGGGTGGTCCTCTAACGTGCTCATGTTGGAGTGGGTCACTGTCGAGATCGTCGTCGTGGCATTGTTGAAGTCGAACGAAGGCCGCCGATGACGCTCGAACAGCTCGTGCGGGAGTGGGCTCGATCGAGCGGGGACTTCGTCGTGCTTCCTGGATGAGCGTACTGTGAAAGTAGAGTCGGGGTTGTGGTGGGGCCCTGCCGGTTTGCCCTCTACCTCTGAACTCGGGTCAGACAACCCCTCAACAAGGGGTTCCTCATCTCCGGTCAGGGGCGAGGAGAAAGCGGCGGGAACCATCCTCGACTCTAGGTTGATGGCGATGACGGTGTCGATCGTGCCTCCTTCTGGATGTGGAAGCATGGTGGTGAGACCGGCGAGCGGCCCCCCATGAGCGTGGGGGCATACCGCAACCTCCGCTCGGGTCACTGATCGAGAGCAGGGTCATGTCATGGCCCTGGCCGAGGGTCATGAACTCCAGGCTCCCAAACCAGATCACCGTAGCGCGTGAAAGTGGTGGAACAAAGTCGCCCATCTGGAAAAATGGCGGGAAATCGTTAGTGACACGCGGCTCCCCTACCTAGCACGCCAACTGTCGGTGTTTCGACCCCCGGGGGGTTAACACCAACGAGTAATATTTGTAATTGCGTGCTCCCTTAATCCGGTGGGTGATGCAAGAAGGACACGGCGATTTATCCTGGTTCGGGCAAAGAAGGCCCTACGTCCAGCGGGGTGAGGATAGTTCGTGTTATCTTGCACCGAAGTGCTAGTACAGGGGAAAATACAAGTAGATGTGAGGAGCGTGAGCTGGAGCTTGGGCGTTTTGGACGCCTGGCTCTCGACCTTACACTGTCTCACGGTATTGTTCTGTGATCTAAAGACTTAGCGTTTCTATGCTCTAGATCCTCTCGTTCGTCTCTCTCTTTCTAACATCCTGGTGCCTCCTTTTATAGGTGAAGGAGGGACACAGGAGTACATATATTTAGCGTTCGCATGGCCGGTGACGCATGGCGTTGAGGCCGATCACGTCGGTGCTGCTGTAGTGATGTACGTCGGTATGGAGGCCCTGCAGCCGTCGCGTCGGGAGTTGTTGAAGTGCAGCCCGGAGTTGTTGGAGTCCCGCTCGAGGGTTCATCCGATAAAGTCGAGGGTCAGCGGTCGAGGACTTGGCTCGAGTCGAGGGGGTCGAATCGAAGGGGTCGAGCCTCACCGGATAAGGTCGAATCCCAGGAAATGCGGGAAACGTGCTGATTTATGCGTCTCGAGGGGGTGTTGGATGGGGCACAGTGCTCGGCATGGTGCAACAGCGAAGTACGATCCACGGGATTTTGGGGCATGGGCGGTTAAAGCAAGATTTGACCGCCACTCCCGCAACTGTTATCGTAACTGTGGCCATACGGTTAGGCGGGGGTAGGTAAAACGCATTAAATACGCCCAGATCCGTACGGGAGAGTCGGTAGCCGAGGGGTGCACTGTCCTCGAGGGCTGCCCATTCACCCGAATGAAGTTCCGTCCTCGAGGGCAGGCTCGTTCGTCGGGCGAAGTTTCGTTCTCGAGGGCAGGCTCGTTCGCCGGGCGAAGTTCTGTCCTTGAGGGGTCGCCCGAATTGTACCCTCGAGTGTACAGTCCCAGTCCGCTCGGTAGCCCCTCGAGCAGGCTTTGGCTTTGGGCCGCCGTAGTCCGTTCGTGGGTCAACCCAGTATGCTTTAGCCTGCGGGCCTTCGAACGTTATTCATGGGAGGTCACTGGAGGGTTCATGTTGCTAATTTTATGGGGTTTAGTCCGGTAAACCAAGGGTTTGGGGTACCCATTCCCTGGGTAATGACACTAGCCGTTGCCAAAAGATCCCCCCTCAAATCAGCATTTTCGGGACCTCCGGACCTGTCCAGAGCCCATTGCCGGATGCGTCCAGCGCATTCATTTCCTGTGTGGGAAGTTCAAACAATTCAAACATGAGCGCTCACCCCCAGACTCGCCAGGAACACTGTTTAGCGTCCGGCGCCTTACAAGTCAAATTTCAAACAAACTAGTCGTTGCCTAGCCCCAGGCGCGTCCGACGCTACCCCTGGACGTGGCCTCTCGCGCGTCCGGAGGTCAGCCCACGTTGCACCCCTCTCTGGGCCATGTCCTAGGGTCTCCGGACATGTCCGGCACTCCATTCAATGCGCAGGACGCGTCCTACGCTCCTCTATGGACACATCCGACGCTTAGCGTCCGCAGCTCACTGGGCAACAGACCACCCTGCACTAACTCAGGCATATCTCTTAGCTCCGAACTCCGTTTTCGATGATCTTGAACTTGTTGGAAAGCTTACTGAGATGGCTACATAACAAACATAGCCACATGATCCAATTCATAATAGATCAAAGCAGTTTTCCAACCCAAGAGCCATCATCTCTCTTTTCTCACAAGAGTTCGTCGAACCTTCTCCAACTTCTTCTCATTTGAAAATATGCCAACACCACCAATTGTACATCATCATGTGCTTGTGTGTTAGCATTTTCAAAACATTTTCCAAAGGATTTTTCACTGTGCACTAGATCCTAAATGCAATCACATGAAATGATGGACCTAGTGGCACTCATGAACCGAAATACTGAAGATCTTCCCTCTTCATAGTTCGGCTATCGATCCTAAACCACTCACACCCTCTATGGTGTCTTGAGTGCAAAATAAAATGGCCCTATAGGTTATATCTTTGCCTTGAGCCCATTTTATCGTTCCATCAACCGCCAAGTCTTCACATGACATGTGAAACTCCACGTCATCATGCAACTGTCTTGGTCCATCGATCTCGATATTACTTGCTCTTCACCGTTGGTCGGTCCATCAGCGTCAAGTCTTTCCCAAGCTTCACCATCACGAGGTCCTTTGCTTCAAAGCCTCAACATTCCCTTCACACTTCCAACCAGTCCATCGAGCCAAACCCATCTTGATCTTCACCATGCTTAGGTTACATAACTTCATGTCATGACTCATCATCAAGCTCCACTTGGCATGGACTACCTTTCTCTAAATCATGCACTTAGAAACAAGGTAGTCCTTAGGTTTCATCAATTATCCAAAATCAAACTAGGGACTTTCAAGGGTTCTAGGAGATCTAAAAATCCCAGTCACATACTTTAGTCTTAGCCCCTCTTAAGAAACTAGCCTTTGGAAACTTTTGACATCCTTTATGATAGCATCAGAGACTTTTGGTGGGGTCACTAGAGTCAACCACAGGAGCTCCCCCAATGGCCAATTACATGTTATCAAAACTAGACATTACTATGCTCTAAGCTCCATTGCTTAGCTCTGGTGGGTCACCAAACAACTGCAGCGAGTGCTTGAGACAACACACCTAAAACATGCTCTGTTGGGACACACCGATGTAGATCTCCAGTGGCATCATCGAAGGTGCCCCTGTTCAAACTTCTCACACACCCAGACTTGTCAGAATCAACCTTCAACACTTTGGTGGCACCCTAAAGTTAGGGTTGCTTTGCTAAAAGACCATGTTTGTTGGGCGAAAGAGTGTCTAGGCCCCTAAGTGGGTTTTGGTTTGTATTGATGACTATGCAATTCAAGGTCTAATGATATTTATGAGATGTCAATATGTTATAAGTGATTGTGGCCCCTAAATTCAAAGGAGTATGTCCTAAGGACAAATAGAGGCTTAGTTTCATTTTTCTATTTTTGAAATTGAGTATAGGAAAAGCCATATTATTAAGAGGGATGACAATTTGGTAAGCTTAAGGGAATAAAGTGCTCCAACACCCATTCAAAGTATTAGCTAACCCCTGAGGCAAAGCTAAAACATAATTATTCACTCCTATTATGTTCTAGCCCTCTGCAAAAGTTTCACGTCCGAGTGCGCAACTTCCGCATTTATTATGTATGCCTCCATGTTCTCTCTGATCCCAATTTACTATGTAAACTTTCGTGTTCTCTCTCATCCGCTAAGCACTTGGCCCATCCTCTTACTATTGGATTAGTATTTGTTACTCTTAGAGATTAGCTGCTAACCGTCTAGGCGACACTCAAGACCTCCCAAATGTTGTGGTTGAGCATCGCGAGGTTTATTGCCCTTAAGAAGCTAGTGGAACCCTCAAGCTTGAGCTTTGTGATTTGCTTAATACGAACGATAGGGTTGGAAGAGACCTAATGCCTTTATGGCTTCTGTAAGGATCTTGATGTCGCCAAAGAGGCCTAGTGGGGGGTGAATAGGCCTACAACAATTTAGCTCAAACAATACTTAGCACAATCTCCTTTGAGGCCTGCACTCCCTCCCTGTGGTCGTGAGTCCAATGAGCTCAAACTTGGTGATGATGTACTACAGATATCAAGTAGCAATCCTGCAAAAACTCGACTCGATCTGAAGTCAAAGTAGTGCAGCACTGCCGCCCTAAGTGAGGCACTGCCGCCCTTTTCTGAACACAGAAAATTCAGACTGAATCAAAACTGCAGGAGCTGAAACTACAACTTGGTTTACCAACTTTCCACCTTCCTACACACGAGTAGATCACAGATCGAGGTCTGAACATATAGAAGCAAAGCTACATAAGTAGATCGATCACAAAAGCAACTATATCCTCAACAACAATATGAAATGCAAGTATAGAACATCAAGCACACGGTGACACAAGTATTTATCCCGTGGTTCAGCTCATCACCAAGGCTTGCCTAAGTCCATGTTGTTGAGGTATCCACAAAAGGATTGAGCTCTCCATAAATGCTAGCTCTTCCCTCATTCTCAAGTCAAGAGAATGAACTCTTGAGATGAGGGGTAAGTTTCTTTGCTACAGGAGATGGTTACAAACCTCCCTAGGCTGTCACACGAAGTTGGCAAGCTCTAGGGCGACACCTAGCTGGCTAGGAGAAAGCTCCAAGAGTAACAAACCCTAGAACTGCCGACCAAACATGAACCAAATGCTCTTAGACTTTGGGAATCAGTGGATCTACTCTCCAATCGAGTTTTGCTGCCTTTTCTCTCAAGTTTTGATGGTGGGAATCAAGGATTTGCTTGAGGATTGAAGGAGCAACAATGCAGGAGAGAGAGGTAGAGCTTTGGTCGTGTTCAGGACGAACTGAACGTTGGGGAAGAAGAGCTGGCCGTTATGGGCTGGCCCAAGTGGGTATAAATACTCCCTGGGCCCAACGGTCATATTGAAATGTGGCACTGCCTCACCAAGGGAGGCACTGCCTCACTCCCAAAAACAGCACAAGATATGAAATGTGTTGGTGGCTATTTTGGTGATGGTATGAGACTGTGTTTTCATAATATGAGCATTTGGTTCAACAGTTGACCAACTATCCTTGAGTCCCCCTTAATAGTACGGCTTTTCCTAAACTCAATTCAAAACATAAAAGAATATAAATGCCTTTGAGCTGGTGGCCACTTCATTTGGTACCTGGGGACTCTACCATCAAATATGTTTTCTTCATTCTCATTTTACCTTGATTACGTGACTTGAACCATATCTATACATATATATATGAGTTCACCTTCATGGCTTCAAGTCACTTCCACTAATGATTTGATCTTCATCACAATATGACTTCACATAGCTTGATTAGTTCCTCACCTAAATGCAAGTACTCTCTTCTTCACCTTAGCCATGGTACCTCAGTCCCCAAGCCTTGCTATCTTCACCTTATCAAGCCATACTCAAGTCACATCACATTAAGCATACATTGAATAACCATTTCTTTAATATTTTGATCCTTGCTTGAATATCTTCTAGATATGAGTGTTGATATCAATCAAGCTTCAGTTTGACCCACATAGAGACAATATGGATCAGCATCAATATGGTTAAGCCAATTCACGATTCCTTATATCCTCTTTATTTTGGCTTGACACTCAACACTTCTTGATCATGTAAAGCAATCCATTATAGACACCAATCCAAGATCACCAAATCATGTCTCATTTGCCATTTGCCAAATATGCTTGCTTTCACATGATGCTATGATATCCCACAATATATATGCTATTTCATGGATTCCATTTGCATTGTTGTCTTTTGCTTAAGCTAGATTGTTTCCTTGATCTTTCAATATAACAATACACGACTTTGGCCTTTTATCTCAACACAATGTGGAATACCATCAAGTTTGCTTGCTTAGTGAACCTTTGATATACTTGTTAATATACAATCTACAAGTATATGTAATAGAAATATATATAATAAACTCAATTTCCTGTTCAACACTTAACAAACTTATTAGACCTTTAATTATGCTGTCAATCAATTCGCTAAAACCCACTAAGGGCTAGATGCACTTTCAGCTTCCTCAACAATGAGGGCGTAGGCGCTGTCTCTTGTGTCTTTACTTTGTTGTTTTGGTGCTCTTACTCCTGTTTGGATTGAATTTTAGGATACTAGATGACAACCTACGCATTGTTGGGGATGTTTTTAGCATTATAGATAATCATGGAGGGGGAAATATACCTTTGTTTCTCGATGATTTTAGCTTCAAATATTAATGGCAAACAATGATCCATCTATCCAACCTGTACGAACAAATTTTGCAATTTCTTGGATATGTCTTTTTTAGAATGACACAGTATAACGCAGGCGCTCACAACACGCACGCACACTCACCCCTATAAATACACGTACGCAAACCTACTCCTACCCCTATGAGCACCTCCGAAGGACTGAGCAGCTGGCTGATTTGGAGATTCCCGAAGTCACCACTGGCGCCTCGTTGTCGACGGGAACGTCGCTTACCACTTAATGCGTAACGCCGGTAAATCCGGAGGAAATCCCAGAAAAAGTTGCGAGCACCAGGATTTAAACCCTAATGGGTAGCGTTCCATTAGACCGTCCTACCATTGGACTACAGACCAATTCGCTTCTTGGATATGTTTTGGTCTCCGCCAGTATGCAATTTATAGTTTTTACACTTTGCAATTTATAGTTTTTACACTTTGTTAAAAACACACACAGACATATAGATATAGACCAAAATAACAGGCCTATGATATCAAACATGGGACCCACTTGAAGGAAATCAAGTATGGCTCAAAGCAACATCTGTAAATAAACAAAAAGAAACCGCCGCCCTTGGGCCTGGCCGCAACCTTTTCTGCGTTGGTGCTAGTTAATCACATTAGTTGCAAATTTCGTCCTAATAATGTATATGTAAAGTTAGATCATTCAAGTGGCACTGGATAATCATATTATTTGCAAATTTCTCTTTCTAGTACGGGTATTTATCTTATTAACCTAAATATTTGCACTTCTATAATCACCACATGCCTAGTGAAATATAACATACTTCTATAGTACTGGTATCTATCTTAGCAAAGGAAGTCACATAACTTGATACCAGCATACTGATAATATGAAAATTCATTTTTTATAATATATTTTACAAGTAAATATTTTGTTTTTTACATGAGAGAAACAATATATCAATGTTGTATTTTAATTTGATTTGAATTTAATACTATATTATTATCATATTATTGTCAATTAACTTATATACTCCCTCCGTCTCAAATTGTAGTTCATTTTGACATTTTTAGTGCATACATTTTGCTATGTATCTAGACATATTATTTATCTAGGTACATAGCAAAATACATGTACCAAAAAAGTCAAAGTGTACTATAATTTAAGATGCAGAGAGCAGTAGATTCTATGTTCATCAGAAAATAATTTAATTATAGATTTTATAAATTTTATAGAAAGGGAAAACATAAGTACTCCCTCCATAGTGATAAAAAATAACGTTTAGAATAGGATTTAGCATACAAGAAGTGATTAATTAGGGTAAAGTTTTTATGTTTGCCCCTATTAAATAGAACTTCGCGTGCATTCTCTATGAGAAAGTTTCCTAGATCAACCGGTTAGCACATCGAGGCGTGAGGCTTGTGGGCCGAGTTTGACTCCCTGGCGCCCATAGTTTTTTTTGCTGCATGCTTCATTTTGCATGGCGATTGGAGATTTTTTGCATGGCAGGGATGTTGCTTGCTGCTTTTTTTTGGTTGCATGCCGTTTTTTTTTTCGGCTGGGAGCCTTTCGTTTTGGAGCGCGTTTGTGCCTGTTCGACGCCAGAGTCCTGCTCGATAAGCAGCGAGGCGAGCGGCGAGCATGACTGGCGTGCAGAGATCATGGCGGAGACCGACGCACTCACCGCAGCCTCGACGGAGTTCGGGGCCATCTCCTCCGCGCCTCGACGAACTGCTGCGTCATCTCCTCGGAGGTGATCGCCGCATCCATGAGCACGACGAAGCGACGCACGAGACTGTGAATAGCGAGCGGCGAGCGGCGAGCGGCGTTGATGGCGAGCACGGCGAGCGACGTAGTTAGCGAGTGGCGAGAGGCTAAAGAAAGCGACGAGGATACGAACGAGAGGGCGAGCGGTGCGGTGCACATGAAAATCGAGGAGACGGGGATCAGCGCGGAGTAACTACGCGTGCGCGACGCGGAGTAATTACTGCGGTGCTGGAGTCAAACAAGCAAGGGCAAAATAGTCCAGAATAGCGGTGATGGCTCTAGAACGACATTCTTTACGCAACCGACGGGAGGCTCCAGAACGATGTTTTTTTACGATACGGAGGGAGTATATAGTATCCCTATTGCTGAACGTTTGATATACTTTATTTTGTACTCCTATTAAAAAATGCACGGGTATATTCTCGTCAAATCAAAATAAAATGGGCCTTTTAATTTGTTCTCGAGACAGTCGAACGTAAAGCTTGAGAGAACATAAAGAATCAACGACTCTCAGCGTTTAAAATGGAACTTTTCGTGTCGGTGCTTTTTGTACCGGTTCGTGTCGCCGAGACATCTGGTGAATTGATGACCGCCATTTTCTCTATCCTTGACTAGCTATTGTCTCTTCCCCAACTGTGTGAAGAAGCGGCGCTCCTCCATCTCGCCACAAAGCCGATGCAGCCTCTCCATGGGGTCGTCGTCTTCTCGCGGGGCCTGTTCGTAGAAGAGCGGCTCCTTGGTATCCATGCTTCCGCTTCCGCCGGGCGGGTCCTGGAACTGCACGCTTGGAGCTGCCTCGAGATGGGAGAGGTTCTTCATGACCGCGCTCATCGTGCGTCGTAGGTAGGTTTCCGAGTTTTCGTTCTTGCGTTCCTTGTCCACCGGGTAATGGAGCTTGTATCCTTGGCTACTGTAGTAGGTGTCGTAGCAGTGCACCGGTATGTCGTCGTCGATCTCCTTGCCGACGGCCACCGCCGTCTCGTAGCACCAGCAGGCGGCGACGTGGTTGACGGTGTACCCACCGCCGCCGAGGAGGAGCAGCGGCAAGTTGAAGCTCCGCATGTATCTGACGCACTGGGCGTGGCCGGCGATGGACAGGTTAAGCTGGCCGAGCCTGTCGCCGGAGAGCGAGTCGCCGCCGCACTGCATCACGATGGCCTCCGGCTGGAACACGTCGACGACCCTTTTCATGATGGCCCTGAACATGTCGCAGTACCCCTCGTCGCCCATGCCCTTCATGAACGGCACGTTCAGGGCACGGTACTGGCCGTCCCCTTCGCCGACGTGGCTCACGAATCCCCTTCTCTCCGGGAAGAATTCTTTGGTGTGCTGGTGGAACGACACTGTCATCACCCGGTTGGAGTCGAGGAAGGCCGTCTCGACTCCGTCGCCGTGGTGCACGTCGATGTCGACGTACAGCACGCGCCTGAAGTGCTGGAGGAGGTCGTTGATGGCGAGCACGATGTCGTTGACGAAGCAGAAGCCGCTGGCCTCCCCCTTGCACGCGTGGTGCATGCCGCCGGACCAGTTGATGGCGATGTCGGTTTCGCCACTGCCGAGCGCGCGCGCCGCGGCCAGCGACCCGCCGGCGTAGCGCTGGCAGTAGTCCCAGAGGCCGGCTATGGGAGGGTTGTCGTAGAAAGTGTCGCCATTCTTCTTGGGCATGCCTATATTGTGCGCCTTTGCTGCGCTCATGGCCGCGCCGCCGGCGTTGAAGCTCTCCGGGGTGAGGTTCTGCAGCAAACCGACGTAGTCCCGCTCATGGAAGTCCCCAATAATCTGCGCTTCCGTGGCGGGCCTCGTGCGAAGGCGTTTCATGCCGTCGAGCAGGCCGTAGGAGCGGACGAGCGCGTGCGCCATGTCGACTCGGCGGGGCACCATGTTGTGGTCCTCGCCGTAGTCGACGTTGGCGATGCCGGCGTCGTAGTAGTAGCACACCTCCCGCTTCTTGCCGTCGGGGCACGACGGGGACGGCAGCGAGTTGCCGCTCGTGTCCATCGTTAGCAACCAATGCAATGCAGGAGACAGGGGATGCAGCGCAGAGATCATAGAGCACGTACTGCTATGTGCAATGGAAGACAAGATCCACGACAGATTCGGAATCGACTCCAATACGTATGTAATTCTCAATCCGGATTGGAAGAAGCGTCCTGTGAGTTGGAGTTGGAGTTGGAACCTGGAAAGGACTGGAGGACGAAAACATCACTCAGAAGTCAGACCCAAAATATATGTATCTGGTAGAAATTCACTCTGGTTTGAGTGTTGTGTTTATAGTCAGAACAGTGATTTCCATATCAATGTACAGAGGGAGATCATTCATATTGACGTAAATTTATTTGCCGTTCCCTCCTTTTACCCATTTCTAGGGCAGTGAAGAAATAGGCATTTGTGCCTGCAGCATGCCTACCTGTAATGCCCCCTGAACTCATCAGATTAATTTTTCACATGTTACAATAGCACAGGCCTGATGGTGCTAAATTATTTCTAGCTTTCCAAGAGCAGAAGCAGCTGACTCACCCCCTATTCATGATCGTTACTTTCATCTAAAACAACGAGCAATTCGTTTAAAAGATGGAAAGGGCAGATCTTGCTCTGTTTTGTCAAAAGTCAACCGACCCAAGGCAAGAACCAAGAATTCGGTTTGTTTGCATTGGTAACCACCTCAAGATGCCGATCTTGATTACCTGGCAATCTTCCAGGTCCACGTTGATCCAGTTCTGGAGACCATTTCTGTGTCTAGTGCTCCCAAAATCAAAATTGAGGTGGGAGGTTCAGAGCATGTTTCAATCTCGGTTTGCATTTTGGTTCTGTGCTGCAGTACTGGCAGACAAAAGCCCATCCAAACATCGTTTCACTCTTGGGGAGGTTCAGAACTAATAAACCTAAAGATAAATGATATTCTGTCTCCAACAACATATTTATTAGAAAATGTTTGTGACTGGCATTTCTAGTAGGTTACTGACACGGTATCGCTAATGATTTTCAGATTTATATATAAGACAAGAGATCAAAAGTTATATTGTAAGATCACAATTATAGTAAAACAATTTCTACATAATTGACCACCTATGCCTATGAAGAGAAATGTAAAACTATGTGCTTGCAGTGTTTAGACAGGCATATTTACCAAAAGGATTTGAGAACTCGCATTTCAGGCACAAAATTACCTTTTTATATAGCTTCATCAAACTTTAATTTGTTTGACTCATGTACAAGTGAGAATTGCATAAATCTCTCGTGGACGGAGTACCACAAACTTGGCCAGTTGGCCTTTTCCTCATTAATACATTTATTTACAAGAGCACTAACACTCAGAAGCAGAACCAAAGCAGAAGCCCACATTTATTTTCAGGCACAGAGTGTATTAAAATTTTAAGGTATAAGGAAAAAAATATGTACCATATGATTAGTTAATCAAAAGGGTCTCATCCTCAGGAGACCATTTGATTCATTTTTTTAAAATCAAACCTCTTGCAAGGGTCCAAATAAATCTGACGGCAAAGTGATCCACTGAAGTGCAGAAGAACTCAATCAGTTTAGCAAAACTATGCCGCAACACAAAACACACTATCAGCTATACCAGCCTTGCTCTTGGGTGCACCAACATCACAACACTGCCATATCAGGAGTCACCACTACTTTTGATCCCTTCTATCTTTTTTTGCCAGCCATGACAATAGATGTATACTTAAACGATTAAAGCCCATATAGGCCTTTTATCCCTTATAACCTGAAACAATTAAAGCCATATAAGCTGGTAAGCATCTTAACTCATGTGCATTTTTGTTGCATAAGAGTGATGCGACATAAATTATGCACATGTCAGGTTATTAGGATGCCCAAACATGACTTGGCTCAGAGCAGCATGTACAGCTTCAACCTGGAAAACAACCACAAGACCACAACTCATAGCTGAAATTTGTAGTGGCCACTACATTTGCAGCTTGAGTACAAAACAATTGGGTTCTCAAGTGTCAAACAGAATCCAATAACAATGGTTGATGAAAATGTCCTAGAATGCTTTGATTCTGTCATTGGGACTGAGACATAAAACATCAAAGACAGAGAACACTACTGATGGCGATGGATGCAGTTAGCTGATAGGAGTGCATCAAGAGGAAGAAACAATAGCAGAAATAAACAAACACAGCTGAAGGTTGGCCAGAATGCACATTTCTTGCTTGCAAGCTAGTCCTTTTGAGTTTAGTGTACCACTAATTCATTGGAAGTGGAACAGAAAGATAGGCTAACTACAAGCATTCAGAACAGCAAGATAATTCAGTTAGCACAGTTATGCTCTCTAGGTCAAGTAATTTTACGGTAGGTGTTAAAACAAAAAGATTCACAGAAGCAGTAAAGCAGTGGCCATAGTATACACATACTCAAGCTTTCATGATACAAATCCTACAATTAACATTGGTAGCCTTCACAAAGCAGTACAGCTGCAAAGTCAAGGCAATTCTCAATACAGCAACTTAGGTTAATTGAGGCAATTCTGCAAGAGACAGGAGAAGTTACAAATCTACAAGTGAAAAAATAATAAGACAGGCAGACAACAGTAACCATCTTCAGAAAGTACTCTATTGAACTGAGCTAACAGAAAAGGCATCATTTGTCATTCGAGATCCATCATCCGAGAATCCCAGCTACATACCAAATCATTCATTTCCAAACTGCTAGCAGATACAGAGGGACACACTACTTGCAACAGCACCCAACTAATACTACCACCCACCAGACAGACACCCGTACAAACAAGAGGTGGAGACAACCTATCTAAGAGGAGGTGAACTTGGTGACGGCCTTGGTGCCCTCAGAAACGGCGTGCTTGGCGAGCTCCCCGGGGAGGACAAGGCGGACGGACGTCTGGATCTCGCGCGAGGTGATGGTGGGCTTCTTGTTGTAGCGGGCGAGCCTGGCGGCCTCGCCGGCGAGCTTCTCGAAGATGTCGTTGATGAAGGAGTTCATGATGGACATGGCCTTGGAGGAGATGCCGATGTCCGGGTGCACCTGCTTGAGCACCTTGAAGATGTAGATCTTGTACGTCTCCACGCTCTTCTTGGCCTTCTTCTTGCCCTTCTTGCCCTCGCCGTCCTTGCCTGCGCTGGTCTTGCCCGCGGGGAGCCGCTTCTCCGCCTTGGGCTTCTTCCCCGCCGGTGCCTTCTCCGCCTTCTCGGCCGCGGGCTCCTTCTCCGCGGGCTTCTTCGCCGCCGGCTTCTTCTCCGCCTTGGGCGCCATCGATGCTGCGGCTTGATTCGAGGTGGGGGGCTTTTGCGCTTTGCTCGGTCGGCTTTGGGAGCGAGGGATTCGCTGCGTTTGCTTGTGAATGATGAGGAGAAGAAGGGGTGGTGTGATCGATTTATAGACCACAAGGGACGGGCGCTGATTGGTCGAAGGGCAAGTACCCCGGATCGATGACGTGGAGAGGTGGGAGCCATTGGTGCCGCTTCAACTGGACGGCTGTGATGGGTTTCGACGCGGATTGCTGACATGGTCTGCGAGGAAGGAAGAACAACGGCAGGAAACTCGATTTTCGGGTCTGCAGGCCGTAGAGGTGGAGCAGCCCACTTTGTGGCCATTGGTTCTGGGCTTTTGGCGAATTCGGTAGGGCTTGTTTCATTTCAACGCTAGCCTGTGTTTTTTTTTTTTTGTTGGGGTCATCATTCGATCACAAGCGTCTCTTCTCAAAAACAAAAACCAAAAATCTGACGTTTAGGGTGTATTTGGGGCTTCTCGTCTAGCTTCGTAAAGTTGTTTTCAGCTTCTCTTATCAAACAGTTCGAATGAAACAGCTTCTTGCTAAAAGCCGTTTCTTCCAGCTCTAGTCAAATACGATGTTTACACTATCTGGAACAATGTTGGATACTTCCACCGTCTGCCTGCTTCATCTAATATTTTTAATTCCCCAACAACGGAACCCTCTTTGAAGTTCAATTTCGATTCTGACACCATGATTCGCTTGCTGTAGTGTGCATGGTTCGGTTTGAGCTGCTCATGGTTCACTTTTGCTCTACATTTGAGCTGCTCTTAGCCTTCACGTATATCTTTGTAAAAACTGATTGAGGTCCACAGTTAAGAGCATGAAAACTATAAAGAGCTCATCAATTCATATACATTATTGTGACATCACTAAGTGTTGACGCCGATTCACGACCATACCAACACATCAGCGGGCTTTGGACGTCCAAGGAGGTTGCTCGGACAACTTGCAACGCAGCAAACACGCAGCGTAACCGGCCAAACCGATCTAGAGATCGAAAAGGCCGATATAGAGGTCGTGTATAGCGGAATAAGCCTCAGAACCACCTCCGGAAGGATCCGTTAGGAGGGAGCACGTGAGTGATCTCCTAGGTCCAGCAAGGCCGCCTAGGATGCCAATGAATCTTGTGAAGAGAAGCACCGGACAGCAGGTAGAGAGGTTGAGAAGAGAAAAAAGGTAAAAGAGGTGATAGATTGGTTTTTTGTTCGATTGATTGGATGGGATCAATCGGCCATGATCCTCTCGAATATATAGAGGGGGGTGGTCTTATCCTAATAGAAAACAGCTCCAACACGTGATCTCCAAAATTCCCACGCTTAAAACTTACCAAAACACGATTTAGGATCAAATCGGTTCTGCGGGGGCGATCTGGCCTCCGGCCTAGACCCCGGCTAGGCCGGCTTGAGCAACCGGCTTAGCCGCCTCCACTTGACCGGCCTAGCGACCTGGCTTAGCCGGCCTATTTAGACGGCGTGGCCACCTGGCGAAGAAGCCGGCTTAGCCGGTCTAAGACCCGGCTAAGCCGTCTGAGGACAGCCGGCCTAGCCGGCTTGGCCAACCGGCTTAACCGACTAGGCAGGCTTGCTTGTGGCTCGCCGTCTTCTTCGCGTGTTGGCTTGCTCCGTTGACGACGCCACTTGACCTCGACCATGTCCAGGGCCTCCATGACTTTCTATATTGCCAAATATGCCACCGGATATTTTTGAGTGTCAACACTAAATAATACTGTTTCAAATACACGTTAGTCACAATGGTTGTATCATCATTAATCGTCAAAACCGTGCTAGGCCTAGATGCTTTCATCGATAATGTTAGCTATTTGTTTTGATCAGGAAAAAAAACTGTTTTTTTTTTCAAGAACATGACGTTGAGTGTATTTATTAAGCAGAAATAGAGAATCCGTACACCCCAACGGTAAGCCGAAGATTACCGATACACTGAAAGCTTGCACGAGGTTGTAATTTGCGTGGAACAAATGACACGACTACTATGCTATATGCTATCGTCCGCCTCACTACAGGCAATACTCGTAGTTAGGAGCCCTTCTTGGAGTGTACGGTGGATAAGCAGATGTGGCTAGTTCTTTCTACTAATTGGAAAATCTGGATGTTGAGTTAGGAGGGAAGTTTTGATCCTGTTAGTCCGGCTTATATAGCAACAAAAAGTTCTTCATTCACAATAGAATTGATCTTTGCTTTCAGGATGCTAGCTGGACTAAATTGTTCGGATGGAAATTCCGGCTAACAGATAGCAGATTTTGGCAGACTTCAGAAAAAAGATAAATGAAGAAAAAACAAGAATGGCAGGTTCTTAAATCAAGATGATAGGCTCTCCTCCAAGGTATTTGGGCTTCATATCTCTCGATGGGTTCATCAACAGCGAATTGACGTTGGTAACTCAGTTCTTAGAAGTGAAGGCGTGAAGTTCCTTGTGCTGTCGCTTTGACTTTTTTTTTTATTTAAAAAAAATGCTGTAAGGTGTATCCAGTGCCTGCAACCTGGGTATCCTAATGGTTACCACTAATTTTATCAGAAAACTACCACAAACTTCCAAAGAAATGGCATAGTATATATTTAACACAACAGAAGCCTTCTTAATTAATCTAACACAGAACTTGCTGGATTAACATGACATGAATGCACCAGTCCAACTAATTAAGCCTTCCTCACATACTCACGTGTTATTCAACATTCACGCTACAGAAAAGCTCAACATTTCTCCACTGATACGACTCATTTACCCTCAAGCTTCTCAACTGCTGAAGCCAAATAGCTGTCGCAATAACCGGGTGGCTCGTGAATAAAGCATGAGATCACATCACGCAGAGTCACAACACCGACAACCTCAAGGTCATCACCCACTACATATATCCTGTGGGTTATTCTTGATGCAATGCTGTCAATAACACTACCAAGGGAAGCGTCAGGGGTGCAGGTGGGTGGTGGCTGCACCAGGCAATTGTTCCCTGAATCAGGAAGAGTGGAGCCTAGAGTCTTCATGAATTCAATGACTGTTAGTTGCCTGTATGGAAGAAACCATTAAGACATAAGGGATACATTTTATATATATAAAAAAAAAAGAACACAGGGATGCACACAATGAGATAGCTTGATACCTGAAATTTGAAAATAAGTCAGGTCTAAGCAACAGAAAGCGGATGTCCCTTATGCTAACACTGCCAACAAGTTTTCTTTTGGGGTCTTCTACTACGGGTACACCACCAATCTTGTTATCCTTCATGCACTTGAAAGCTTCTAAGATCAGATCATCACTGTTGACGGTGATAACCTGAAAAAAAAACAAAGCTGTCATATCAACATTTACCAATGTCTGTGGAAGATGCAGAACACATAAGGAACTCTAAATGTAGCGGTTTACAGGTTGCGCAAGTAAATTAATCAGAACATCATAGAACATAAGGAACTGGCTCTTCCATTGGAAGGGTGGAATTCAACTGAAGCAGAAATAAAAGGGAGACAAAATAACCTCATCAATGGACATAAATGGAAGTCCTAAGTCTGAAAGAGGAAGTGCAGAAATGTAGTCAAACCAGTCCCTTCCTTTACATTGCTGCAGCCCTTTGACAACACCAGCCTGAGTAATGAAGTTCTTGATGATAGGTTTTTCAGGCTCAATCACAGGGACATTTCTCAATCTGTACTTAGAGAGCAACAGAAGTACAGTCAGCATGGAACTGTCCAGTGTAATGGGGACGAAAGGAGACCAGTGGTATGACTCTACAATCGACCGAACCTGCAGTAGTAAAAGAACAACAGATGATCATTCATACAATATTTAACTAGAATAAAAGGGTCTGAACCAACTTGAATCTTATCAACAAAACACAGTGCAGGTAACAATAAAAAAAATTCAGAAACGTCTAAACTTTAAACCATGGGGCAATGGTTGCAATATATAGTTCAACCATAGGGTAACCAAACTTCAGTTTAACCACACAGAAAAACATTAGGTCAAATGTGTTCCTGTGAGTGGACGGATTCTTAAATCTGATCAATGCTAACAAAATAAAACAGAGTTACTATTTATTCATTCAGGGGTTACACGCATAACTATTCAGGCCAGGCCCAAATGGCTTACTGTTGTTGATCTGAAAGGTTCCTGCTGAAGCAAAACTTTGTAGAAATCCTCCCCTAAATGGTCTGCAGCAGTTAGCCCATCCTTCGCCACACCCTTTTCAGCAGTTAATCCACCAGCAACAGCAGCCCCAATCGCAGCCGCAGTTAAGCCAGCTACAGCAGCTGGGCCAATTGCACCCAAAGCTGCCACCCCAACCGCACCAACAGCACCCATGCCAACTCCAGCAGCAGTTGCTGACGCAGCCGAGAGTGCAGCAGCAGCAATCTCAGCATTTTCTAGTACCCAACGGATGATTGCTGAGTAATCGATGACACCTAGGTACCTCCCCTGCCAATCAGTAGGAGCCCCAGGTTCTGGATTCAGCACTGGTGCTGCCCTTATGTTCTGTTCAGAGAGAGTCCTTACAGCGTCAAGGACAGAAGTATCACCGGGAATTTCAATTACTGCATATAAAACATTGAGGATTACAAAATGTACAACAGAGGAGATGAAACACGTAAAAACAATTTGACTAGTTTTGTTTTGCAAAAGTGTGTACCTCGACCAGTTGGAACCTCAGGGAAGGATGAGACTGGAATCTGAGCGAAGGCAGCAGTTAGCGATTCTTGCAAAGACAGTGGCAACTTCTTCTTGGACTGGATAGCTTCAAAGTAGGCATCACAGCTTGGGTATTCAGGGTTTTCCTCAGGCTTATCCATGTCTACAAGAAATCGTTGAAGAATTAATCAGACATCATCTATCTACACTGTCAGTCTGTCACCACATCACACATGCAGGGCAGGCAACATCAAGATAAGGTACGCTAGCATATATACAAGTAACCCTGATTGCATGAACTACACGCAAGTTCAGTCTCTAATTAGGTATCCTTTCAAAAAGATAACAGGTGACATCCCTATTGGGCATTACAACAAACATCCTATGACTATAGCCATGATTTGAAGTTTTGAACTTGAATTAATCAGTGTAAATCATTCCAAACCACAAACAAAAACTCCATCGAATTTTCCTACACATGGAATCAGATAAATCGGCGTAGTGGTTCAGTGACTCCTACAAGAAGATGGGTCGCCAGAGCACAAGTTTGTATCACCTTGGCTCGGACGCGGGCACTAGGTCGCGCCGCCTCCCTGGCCCCGGAAGAGATTGGGACGGAGGTCGAACCAGGAGGTGTGATTTCGGCGGATCCGCAAGCCCTGTTCCCGTGCCACCGGTTCTTGGACGGCGGATGGGAATTCGGAAACGGTGGGCGGCAGGTTTCTTTCTTGGTTCCCAAATCCAGGGGCGGGGGGCCGGAGCCCGGAGGAGAGGGGAAGGCAGGGGAGGCGCGACTGAAGTCGCCGAACCGCACCACGTGTACGATGGGTGGGGGCCACGTAAGCTGGATAGCCATACTTTCCCTTCGCTATGGGGCCGGATTATCATGTCAAATCAAGGCCTATGATCCCACGATTGGGCTGGCCCAACACACGAAGTTCTAATCTGATTTGCTCAAAAAAAAAAACGAAGCCTAATTTGATTATTCGACCACTGTTTCTTTTTTCTGAAAGAAATGAAAATGACAAAAGAGACTAGAAGCTAGCTGGAGTATTTCCCGGGCTAGTTGGCCAGAAAAAGCTCTTGCCAGTTCAAGAGTTGCCTTTGATTAATCCTGAAGTTTACTTAGCCAGTTGAGTTTGGTTAGTACTATTCTTTAGTTCCATTTGACATTTTCAATTTCACAACAATCGTATCCTTGTTTCTTCCTCCTCTCTTAGTAGGAACACCGATGAGCCACCAACATTTCCTCCCTTCATTTCCTCAATTGAACTCCTTCATGATACTATTGTTCTTTGGTATTGTCTTTGTCTTCCTTCATTGTCTTTTGTAGCTCCTTGTCCCGCCACCAAATTTGTCATTGCCTTCCAAGCTCCATCGATAGGTGAATCTAGCATCCGTGACACCTCTATCCTGCCACAATACCCTTCACCACACCATGCCCTGTCCGGCGGCATCTCATCTCTCGATTGCTAATAGCATAGCATCTCACCAAAGCCAACCAACCTGCCACGCAGGTTTTCTTATAGGCCTACTGCTCCTATTGAAAAATCCACTTCTACAACCCAACCCAAACCAACTTAGTCATCTTAAGAGCTTGTCGTCATCATAACAATTGAGAGGATGCCTTCAACAAAAATTTAAGGAAAATCTAAGTAGAAGAATTGGATGTGCCCATGAATGACAAACAACGCAAATACTCATGTACACTTACTCTCTCTCTGTTCATGAGCACACAACACCTAATATTAGAACAAAAATCAGTCATAATTGCAAGTTTCCATGTTGAGTCATATAGATTTAATTCCACTAAGAACAACCTAACCAATTTCATGAATCATTCACCAAGGTAGATGACCAATTTATTAGTACCACGTAAATTAATGCTAAAAGAGTTAATAGGCTTCTATTGTACTACATGAGAGTATCATATTACATCTCTTTCATATCCTGCAAGAATGAGGCAGATTCCATTTTTTCCAAGATGGAATGGGACAGGGAGTTGTGGAAAGAGAGAACCGCAAGGTGCTTCTGTAGAGCTGCCACCAACTGTAGGAACTGCTCGCATCAATCAAACACCAAGTAGAGGTGTGGATGCAGATCGGCGCAAATAACCTAGGTTATTTGCTTCATCGAGTAATTAGCTAGCAAGATTCCAGCTAGGGAGGGCCAAATCTTTGTTGAATATCACAAGAGCCCACCCTATTGTTCTCAAACTGCTTACACGCAAATCTTTCGAATCATATCAACATGAACCAATCCCCATCAGAAAGAGAATTGTTATTAATTAGTACAAGACAAATTTAGAACTGTGAATGAATGAAAATAATGGTGTTACAACCTGAAGTAGGTTACTGGTAATCAAAGAACAAATTGAATGGAAGGATAAATGTACAAGTCATTTTTTTTCCGTATGCTCACGCAGTAGCCAGTAGTATTTGTGAGCCCATGCATCAGTTAGCAGGGAGGTGCCAATGTCAAGATGTCGTCGGTTTTCTTTCCCCACACTGCTCGCCGACGTAGCTGGCGACGGCGGCCAACACCGCCGCGCGGAAGTTGGGGTCCCCGACCGCCTTCTGCATGATGTTAGCCATCGGGACGACGACGTTGCCGTGACTCGACAACGCAGTCGGCGGCGGAACGGCTACGGTCACGGCGCCGCTGGACGAATAGCGTTGCGGCGCCGGTGGCAGCACAGAGATGGGGAAGGCCAGCCTAGGAGCGTCGTCGCAGCTGGCGCGGCGAGCGGCTGTACCAGCAGACGTTGAAGACGACGATGAGGAGGCGGCGGCGGACGACGACGCGCGCATGGCGGAAACCATGGCGGCGGCGTAGGGCGAGAGCGGGTGGTTGTGGACGCCGTCGTAGGTGGTGATGAGCACGGCCGCGTCGCGCGCGCAGCGCTGCACCTTCTTCCTGACGGGGCAGTCGGGCGCGCCCGTGCAGCGGTAGTAGGCGCGCGGGCACGGGTTGCCCTTGGCCACCTTCTGGCCGTACTTGCGCCAGTGGCACCCGTCGTTCACCGTGGCCGCGCTGCACCGCGCCCTGAACGTGACGCGGTCCGCCGCCGGCCTCTGCTGCTGCAGCTGCGGTGGCGCTGACGGCGCCGGCAGCCGCAGCAGCGCCGGCTTCTTGCTTCCTCTGTTTCCGCTGTCGTCGCTTAGTATTACCACCCTCTGCCGCTTGGCGCCAGCGGAGGCGACGACGGCACGGACCGGCTCGCCGCCGTCGCTGCTGTCGCAGCAGCGCAACCCGAGGGCCAAACCGATCCCGTCATCGTCGGCATTGCTGGCGTGCGGTCGCGCCTGTGATGCGTTGATCGCCTCCCCTCCTCCTCTCGTGTGGAGACCTGCGCCGATCGCGTTTCCCGGCCCGAGGCTAAGTGACAGAAATGGCCCGGCCGGTTCGTCGCCAAAGTTCATCTGGATACATGCATATATGTAGGATATATTTTTCAGTAACATGATGATTACATGAACAAAGCAAAATACTCCTACGTGGAGTTTGTAGACAGAAATGAGAAAACATGATGATATGTGGCAGTTTATGTACCTTGTCAGCGGCGCCTCTCATCAACTCCTTGAAAACAAAAGTCTTGAGCCCCATGAAGATCTAAAGCTAGCTAGCACTTTCTATCTCCTCTTGTGTAGTAGCTTTGCTCTTTTTCTGAATATATGCAGGCTGCAGGCTCTCTTGTCTGTCTATATATAGACAGACAGATGAAGCGTGCCGTGTGGACCATCTATAGTACCCGAAAATGTCAAAGCTGACTTAAACTACCCCTAGCTGTATCCACGCTGCTGCTGCTGCTTGCTGAGTTAAAAAAATGAACAAGTGCAAAAACACGGCAAGGTAACCAACGTCATTAGTATGTAATTATTATTATTATTATTATTAAGAGATTGATTAGTTCGTTAATCTCGGCGCAAAAAGGAGACGTGACTGCTTTGATCATCGGAGTTTGACGCTTTCTCCTTTGTGTGTGTTGGTGGGAATCTGGGATGATATGGTTCGTCCTCGCGCACGCGCCTCTGCATGTGGACATGTGGTCTTCCTCAACACTCGGTCCTGATCCGGCAGCAAGTTGCCAACCAGAAATTCAAATTCTTCGCATGACATTCAAAAACTGAAACGAGCGAGGACATAATAATTCGTCTTGTTTATATATCAATTTGCGGTTGGTCTGCCACGAAGAATGTTCCCAGCCGTGTCGTCAAGAGTAAAAAATGGCTGTTGTATAAATCGTGTTCTGCTCTGGGTTATTAGGGCACCTAGTTGACCAATTCTGGGTATACAATTAGTTTAATTCTCCCTACTGGTCGAGCCGTCACACAAGGTTTAGCTGCTTTTAGAACACCGGTCGGCGGCGCCACACACGTGCATGTATGTGACTATAGCTAGTACCAGCTAGGTAATATATAAGAGGAAAAAAAAGATACAAGCAGTGCCGTCTACGTCACAAATGTTTTACGTCCGATGAACGACTTGTAAACCTGACCGTACAAGGAATCGAGGCCTTTTCACCTCTGAATTTGACTTTGCCCTAACATGAAACGTTCACATCAACTTATACCTTATTTGTCGTCAAATATGTTTTTTTTTTCCATGCCTCACAGTCACAGGTGCAAGTAGTAAGCGCTGACGAACAGGGAAGGATAACGTAGGAGCAAGCCTTACACCATTTGCTATTTTTTATAGATGCGCTGCCGTCTTTACCGGCCTCTTTCCCATGAAAACTTTCAAAACTGCCTGCCGGTCAGGTTGAGTTTCTGGTCGGTCGGTTCCTCACTTCCTCAATTGTGACTTGTCTTTCCTCGTCAAGACTCCGTGGATTTAGGTTTTATTATTATTATTACTATTATTATTATATATATACGGGAATTCTACTAGTGCGTATTCTTTTTTCTGGTAAAAAAAAAAGTTCTGCGCATCTCTCGTCTCAAAAAAAGAAAGTTCTGCGCGTCTTTTACTTTCATTTCACCTGTCACTTTGTTACCGAACGTGTTGAAAAAGGATGGAATAATAAAATCCATCTTCGTAATTAGTATCTCCGAGGATCTTGGGGATACCTTTGAATTGTTGAGCAAGAAACAACAACGTTTTCTTTTTATTTACTATCTACCAGCAAACATGTCTATGCGTTCATGGTGCTAGTACAATGAATGAGCTAACTAATTTTGTTGTATTTAATTGGGTTTGGCCCCAACCTTAAATCAAATAAATTCCAAGCTCCATAATAAAAGATTAATCCTGTATGGGAATCTGACACAAGATTGACTCAAATTACACAATGCAAGCTGCATCACTTCCAAAACCTAGCACTACCAGTCTTTTGGTCATCTACCACACCCAAGCCAAAACGCAAAACCCAATTGTTGTTGTTGGTGTTGATCCAGTACCTGTACACCGATGACCCGCTGGTTAGCTGTGTTGCAATCCATTTGGTACCCATTATCCGAGTGGGCATCGGTCTGGGCACAAAATTGAACCCATGATGGTTCATAGGTTCTTTATCAGGTAGATTTCATATTCATGCGTGGTGTAGGTTGGCAAAGCTCAGTGTGTTTGTGTCGTTGCCATCTTCTATGTGCAACTACAGCAGAAGCACAGCCCAACATGCTCATAATACAGACTACAGAACTAAAACATAAACGCAGATTACAGCCAGAACTGAAACATCTACGGAAAACATATAGAAACCTGCTTCTCACATCCACCGCACAGACAACCAAAGCGTCAATCTATCACCCATTATTAGTTGAGAAATCCGACAAGAACTAGACAATAATGGTACATTAAAAAATACTACTAGGTTTTGCAATACTAAGAATACCATCCGGAGCATATATAGCAAAGCAGAGAGGTAACGACACAAGATTGACAGCATACTGCACATTGACAATGAAGGTCTGTCCCAAAATACACAGGATTTCACTTATTCTAAAGAATAGACAATATTTTATTCTGTGTACCAGACAATCACACCTTTATTTGACTACAAAGCAAATAATACAACGACTCCAGGTCTGGCCTTTTTTTCGCTGGCGTCTAACAAGAGGGAATGGGCATAATAATAAGTCCCAGGTTTATAATAGGCAAGCGATTGTGCATTTTGTACATATATAGTGGTGGGGGTTCTCAGAAGATGAACACGACACTGTCATGGACCCGGGACTTCTGGTTCTGAGCGACACATTCAGAGATCCACATCAGGTTCCTGATCTCCTGTTCGCGGAGCCTGATGTAAGCGAAGAAAACAGCGTAGTGGAACTATACGGAACATACAAGACGTGTCAGAAGATAGCATCATGATTGGAGAATATAGTTTTGAATTTCCAGGAGTACAACTGTGATAGCATGAAGTGATTCCTATAAGGCTATAACATACCAAAGCAAAAAATAATATATACCTGCTGCTCAAAGGACAAGCATAGCCTCTTTACTTCTTCCTCATAAAATGCCTTATCCAACATCTGGCTTTCTCCATATGAAATCCTGGAAAATATAGACTGGTATGGTGGGTACTTCTCCATTGCACCACGAACCTACATGACAAACAAGCAAAATGAAAGATTTAATTACAATACACACAGGCATTCACTGCAAATGCAGTCAATCTTGAAAGACTCGGCCTACACTACAGGCATGACATCAAGAGGAATGCGCAAAGCACTAATTTGTCATAAAGCAATGTATATATGTTACTAACACATGGTGCCATAGAAATCCTCTTATCCAAGGCCATAGAAAGACATATCAACTTTCAAGTGAGGAAGTCTACAATGTAACATCTTAAACGAAACTACAACATGTACTAAAGAAAAATGCATATTATGGCATCAAAAAGGAAAAAGGTGACCCCAACAAGCACAAAAGATCAAAAGGGATGAATTTTAAGATTACTATGAATAATGCAACAAACATAATTAGAGACATACCTGGTCAACATCTTCACAAACGGCCAGTTCTTCGTGACCATATGGGTACCTAAAGGACATCAAATCAAAATGAAACTGACATGAAAAAAGTCGACATCCTAATTCACAAAAAAGATACCAATAGTGTTTCTTTAAAAGAAAACCCACAATAAACCAAAATTGGAGTACAGCTTCCTGCGGTCATCTCTTGTCAACTCAGTACCAATACTGCAAAACATAGTATAGAAATTAGGACAGCATTAAGGCAATTTTGCATGCAAAAAACTGGAAGATGTGATGTGGGAAATGCAAAATCCAAACACTCTTTACCTATTTATAGTAATGTTAACAGCTCTTCTGTCGGCTTCAAATGAAAGGAGATCACACATGATCTCAGCTGTTGCACCACCTAGTTTCTGTACCAAAATAGTCATGTAGAAATTAGAGAATAGACGAATTATCAACAGAACAATTAAGATTATTGAGAAAACATCATCAAAGCCATCATCTCGAGTACTTACCTGGCAAAATTTGTAAAAGTCCTCAAGATATGCTTTGTAGAGAGTGTTCCTCATAATCTCAATGTTCATGTCATCCAAATCCTACAAAATACCAACAGTTCTCATTACCAAGGCAATGTTAGTTGTCAAGAAAAGTAAGAACAAAGATGAGTTGATATTTGATGGAGCACAGATGTAATGCACAAATGATCAGCTGTAGTGTTTACCTCAGATGTAATGCACTCTGAGAAGTAAGGGGCCAATGGTGTATCGACTAGAACCAGTCTATAAAGCTCACGCATATTTTGAGCAACAGCAAGTGATGCAATGCTGTTGATCAGCAAGAAAATGATTAGTATTTGTTGTTTTCACACATCTCAATTGACAAAAAAAAGGGAAAAAAAGACATAACAATAATACCTGTCAAACATGCCCAATGGATGGCATTTCTCCAAAAGTTCATTAACATCTCTCTCATGTAGTGTCCCAGTTACAATAAGGACAACATTGTCAATCATGTGTCCATAACTGTGAAAAACAACATCCTGTTAGAATCAAACTACTGCACTAGAGCTGGAAATGCTAGCATGTGTTGATGTAATGTATGAAGAACGGGTCCAATTTCCAATAAAAAAATAAAGGATCCAAACAACACTCTGTCACTTACGTTATATACTGCAAGAATGTAGATAGTGGTTCATTGGCCTGGCATAGCATGTGCTTGTACTCATCGACCAGTTTAAGAGTGCACTTCTCCACAATCGTCGTTGTGTGCAAGGGCGAAGGTTCTGCGATTCATCCGAAATAAGTTTGCAGTACAGTTGTCTCACAAAAATGCATTGAGCAAGCATACAGTGCAAATATTTCCATGAAACCAATTGCCAACATTAAGTTTACTCAACACAAAACTTTGTGATTATGCAGAACTTATTACATTGTTGTTCGAATAAACTGTGTTACAGTAATGAAAATTTATGCATTTGGCCATAAACAAGAACATACCACACATCCTCTATAGTCTATACACTATACACAGTATAAGAAGTCCAGTAAAATGAATTCCTAGAAACAGATGAAAATGTATTGCAAATTCTGTAAAACAATATGGCCACTAAATGTCAGCAAGTGAGAAGGGATAAAGATTGCTGAACTTTATTGACAGTCAGGACTGAAACATAATGGATGAACAGGTTTTGCTGATGCAATTGACCTACAAATGTGTGTGGATTCATGATATTAACTCCCCTAACTGCTGAATTCCTTTAGGCGGGTCAAATAGTGTTTTACATTCATCACAGAAGGACTAAGGCACTAAGCTGCAGGAATTTATCTGAACTTCAGTATTCGTGAGTACTTTGGATATGGTATACCTAAGACTCCACGAACAATCTGTTGAATGACCGATTGCTGGTCTATAGAGGACCTAGTGTTATGTGAGTATATATAGTTCAAAAATTCAATAACCAGAAAGTGATCTGGATTGCTTCCCTCTCGAGATCAGCTAATTAGTAGAGAAAAAAAAGGACACAACAATGCGAAGCATTCTAGCTCGAGAACGAGCCATGCTAGTAGCACTAGCCCGAAATCCTCAAACCGGGATCAGAATTCGCGCCGGCCAGATCGCGAACCGCGCACCCTCCTAGCACATCAGCGCGGACTAAGAAGCTGCCGCACGGCAGGGTAGGTTCCCCAATCCCCACCCCACCCGAAACGCCAGGGAGGCCTGAGGACGAGGATCTCACCGTTCTGGAGGTAGGGCCCGTACTCGGTGGCGGTGAGGTGCATCTTGATGTCGTCGAGGGTCTCGCACTGGCAGAGATTGTTGTAGTCGGCGGCGGTGAGGAGGCCCGAGCGGTTGCCCCGCACGATGGCCTCCAGGAACCCATCGTGTATGTTGAACGACAGCATCTCCCACCCGTACATCGTCGCCGCCGCGGGCTCCGGCTGGCTCGCCAGAGACAAGACCTCGGTGGGGGGAGGCGGTAGGAGAGGCGCCGGCGCCCGGCGGGAGGAAGCGGGATCGGGGAGGAGTAGGGTCGCCGCAGATGAGATCCGGGAGGTGGGGACGCGCTCGGTCCGGATGTGGTGGAACACGGAGAAGTTTTTATTAGAAGGGACTCGTTGCAGCAACAGCTTTGTGAGATCCGAGCGTGGCACGTCGGTCGTCTCACTCTCACGCTTTCCGCACTAACGGAACTCTATATTAATAATCTATCTATTTTAGTCATTAAGATTCTCTACTCTAAATATAATTTTTTTTACATTCATTAATTCTTTATAGTATACTTTATCCATTATAGAGTTCACTTATCACTTTATTTATGAATATCGATATGAGATCTAGTTTTGAAGAATTTATTAAAACGAATTTAATGATGTAATCAAAATTTAATTTGGTGTTTCGGTCGTGGGACCCGCCGCATGCTCTCTCTCCTCCTGCGTGGCTCTTTCTCCTCTGCCGCACGCGCTCTCTCTCCTCTGCCGCGGGCCCGCACGCTGCGTCGCGGACGAACAGGACTCCGCTGCATATACCGCTCGGCCGATGGTGCAGTTTCGTTTTACAGTGTCCGCTGCAGCTGTTTTTTACTCAAAACGATACTGCAATATCCTTTTACAGTCTCCGCTGCAGATAGTCTCAAGCCTCAACAAGTTTGTTTCGGCAACTTGGGCCTTAATCGTGGCTCATGGTGGACAATGCAGGCAGGTGGCCCAACATATCAGAATACCAAACTTGGCCAGCCCAACAATCATGGCCATGTTTTCCTAAAAGAAAATGTTTGGAGCTATTTTTGGAGCAGGTTACTGCCCGAAAAATATCAAAACTTCTTAGCAACTTTCCTAAGGACTTATTCGGTTAGAGAGGTTTTAATTCAAAGGATATTTAGTTGAGAAATCGAATTAATGGATCATGGTGAGCTCACTTGATCCACGTAGGGTTTATGACTTTATTTCCTTCGTCCCCTGCACTAGAAACATGTTCAACAAGTAGGGATCCAATTATCATGAGGACTTAGTGGTGTGGTCATAACGCTAGCCTTTGTCGGGATTCATTCCACAACTCAGGAGGAGTGACTCAATTACATGTTAGAGTGGGGTGTGGATTGGGGCAGGATCCACACATGGGTTGAATAAACACGCATTTCATTGAGAACCTACATTTTATCATGATCGGGGTGATCCATGAGGGTTGAACTACAATCTCGGGCAACCCCTATCGTAACCAAATGTGGCTTAAACATTTCTCGAAAATGAACTAGATGGTCCATCCCAGTCCTACAGCGAGCCCCCTCCGATGAAGCATCCTTTACGCATATATGAAGAGCTTTTTTTCTTTGCAAAATCTAATTTGTAGTCTTTTTTCGATCAATCTAATTTCTAGTCTCATAGAATGAAACAAACTTAGTGCTAGTGGAATGAGGTTCCGATCACCTTTCTAAAGAAAGAGTGGTATCTCGCAGCCCTACGCGTAACAAGCGATTCCCTCTTAAAGATTGATATCATTTTTTTAGAGAAGACTGTCATCAATCTATTTGGATATTCTTTTTCTGCAACACAATACGTGGATGACAAAAAATCCAATGTGGAATTTGTAACAATAAGGTAAAAGAGAAAAGGCGCTAATGGAATCTGTCTCTTCCTTGATGAGCTCCTTGTCTAGATAAACACTTCTTCCCTGGGAGAAACTGTGACCTTTCAACAAAAAAAAAATGTTTTTCTCATGTTCTTTTAGGTGAAATCAAACTTCAAAAGGAGAAAAAGGACGTCAAAAGTCTCTGATTTTGCATCTTAATATGTTGACATAAGGAGTATCCTTCTTTTTGTTTATTGCTTTAAGGTAAATCATTGTTTGTATATTGTTGGTCATCTTAGATAGTTGAAAATCAGATTCTTTGGATATCCATGTATCTACCTTAAGCTATGTGTATTGGAGTGGTTAGATGTAGAATTTACCAAACGACGTCAACTCACATGGATCGAGGAGGATTCATGGACATCCAAACAAGGACAAATAGGTGTAGATAATAAGCTGATTGGGCTCTTTTGAGGTTTTTTCCCCAGAAATTGACATATTCTTATTTATTTTATTATTATAACCTCTTCTATTGTTTGAGATTTGAGTTCAAACTGAGCTAGGATGTAAGTTAAGACGATTTGTCAGCTAAGTAATGAATCCGCCTAATTTGAAAAAAAGTTGAGATTTGTTCAAATCATCTTGGGCCTAGTTTAGATTACAAATTTTTTTCAACTTTGCTACTGTAGCACTTTTCGTTTGTATTTGACAAATATTGTTCAATCACGGACTAACTAGGCTCAAAAGATTCGTATCATGATTTATAACCAAACCGTGCAATTTGTTATTTTTTTACCTACATTTAATGCTTCATGCATGCGTCCAAAGATTGATGTGATGGAGAGAAAGTGAAAAAACTTGAATTTTGGTGGCATCTAAACAAGGACTTGGTGTTGAAAGAAAAACAAATGCAATTGACAACTGAATGAGCCTTTTGTCTGTCCCTACGTCTTGAAGCTACACTAAGAGAATGCTGGTTTTTATGCTTTGTTAGAAGCTGCTGCAATTCAGGGCGCGTTACACTTGAAAAGGTAGTCTAATAATTCATTCCTCCATCCCAAATAAATGAAATTTTGTGGAAGATCTTAAGTCAATTTTTAAGTTTATTAATCTAATTTATAGGGAAAAACACTATAATACCAAATGAGCATACTAAAAAGCACTTCTATGGTATATGTAACGATACTATGACTTGAATGCGAGGAATGGATCCTCTGATATGTGAGCAGAGCAAGACAGCTGATGACTGGCAAAATGAATATCAATATGAAACCAGCCTTGTGAGCTCAACGGATTTCAAATGAAATTGAGATGTATACTGACCGTGCTAAACGAATGTATATTGCCATGACAGCTATATATATTGTTACTATGTTTATGTTCCTTTTCGAATGTGGCCACTATCTATATATTTGCTTATGAATACACCAATCTCAATTTTGTTGTTCTATATCCTCTTCGATCCGATACAGCAGCTTGTTATTCTTACAGCGAAATGGAGAATAATCAGGGTGTGGGAGAGAAATAATAATAAAAGAAAACTCGCGCCGTCGCACCAGTCAGTCGCAGTCTCTGAGATGTCAGAGCAACCTGTCGGACAGGCTCGGCAGGCGGCGGAAGAAGTTGACCGCCGGCGGGGGCATCGGGTCCCGGAACATCGGGTGGCGCAGGTAGTAGAAGCCGCTGGCCACGGCCACCATCTTGGGCGGCATGGCGTACAGCGCGACGGCCACGGCGAAGCAGACGCCCACGAAGATCCGGCTGGCGCGCGGGTCTCGCCAGCTCACCAGCGCCTGCAGCCGCTCGCCCTGCGCCGCGACGTCGCCCATGACGCGCTGCACCCGCCCCGCCAGCGTGCGCAGCCGTTCGTACCGCAGCCGGAGCACCTCGGGCGGCGGCACCGGATCGAACTCCTCCTCCAGCTCGTCGCCGTCCACCGTGTCGGCCTGCGACAGCCGCGCGTCCATCCCCGCGGGGCCCCGGGGCCGGAACCGGTAGTACCACACGCCGATCATGAACACGTAGAGCGACGCCGTGGGCACCACCAGCTCCGGGTACCACACCAGCACGAGGTAGAGCGCGTGGACCAGCACGGTGGTGGACGGGTTGCGCCACCGCTGCACGCCGTCCAGCCACCGCGCCAGGCCCACGGCCCAGGCGAGCACCCCCATGATGCGGAACCAGTTGGCCTTGGCGCGCCGCACGCTCCACGTGTGCGCGTCCGCGTCCAGCATGTACCTCACCACCTCCGGCCCCAGCGGCGGCTCCGAGCGGTTCAGCCACGTGGCCACGGTGCGCACGGCGGCGCCCCGGAGCGCCTCCTGCTGCGCGACGCCGATCGGCCGCAGGTAGTGCGCGCGCGGCAGCAGCGGCGTCGTGTACGTGGCCCACGTGTCCGGGAGCTGCGCCGGCGACGAGAAGCGCACGGCGAGCTGCACCTCGCCCATCTTCTTCAGCCCCGACCGCAGCAGCACCAGCAGCGGGTACGATGCCGTGTACGCACGGTTGCTCTCCAGCGTCGACACGCGCACCCGCACCTTCCCGATGCGGTAGTCCTGCCGCTCGTCGCCGGGGCCGGCGAACATGCGCCAGTTGTCGAACACGGCCACCGTCAGCACGGTGCACGGGTCGTACACCTGCCACGTGTACTGCTCGTTCCACCGCGGGTTGAGGCTGTCGGTGATGGTGCGCGTGCGCACCCACTTCTTGCCGTACTTGGCCACGCAGTAGGCGTCCGTCGACCCCTTGGCGCCTCCCTTGGTCTTCATCGGCAGCAGGCCGCACGCTCCCAAGATGCCCAGCTCCAGCACGCCCACCGGCGGCTTCCACAACTGCTTCGCCGTCGGCCGGTAGTCGCTGCACACGTGCGCCGCCTCGTCGAGCACGTGGTACCCGCCTTCCAGGCAGAGCCGGAGGTGCAGCCGCCCGGAGTAGAAAGCCGGTGGGCCGCCGCCGTGGCCGGGGGGCATCATGCCGATGTCTGACGTCCCGCCTTCGAGGGTGACCCATCTCGACGCGACGATCTGCCGCTCGTCGAGGCGCTGCTCTATGGTGGTCACCGGGATGGTGGCGTGGCCGAGGAGCGCGGGTTCCTTGATCATGGACCGATCCTCCACTAGCACGATGAGGCTGTCGTCGAGCGGCTCGGACGCGACGAACATGAGGTCCTCGGACCACGCGAAGGCGGAGCCGCTGCTGCTGGCCACCGACCGCCGCGTCCGCGCCGACTGGAAGCCGAGCTGTATCTTGACGCGCACGTCGAACGGCAGCCCCGGCGGCGGCGCCGGGACGCGCAGGTCCTGCGCCTCGATGACGGACGCCCGCAGGTACCAGAGCTTGGGCGACTGGTACACCTTGGAGCGCGTGTACGCGGCGTACGGCGCGTCGGTGTTCCACGCCTCCGGGAACGCGTCGTCGGCCTGCGTGCCGATCCACACCGCTACCATGATGTCCCCCGTCACCATGCCCGGCTCGCCGCCCTCGAGCCTGTACCACTGCGGCGCCAGCGGGCCATCGGGCTGGTCGCGGACCGGCACGTCGGAGAGGTCGAAGCACACGCCGCCGAGGAAGGCTTCGGCAGGGGAGGGCGCGCCTCCGTCCCACACGGAGATCTCCAGCGTCGGCTCCGGCCTGGCGTGGCTGATGGCGAACACCTGGTTCCATTCGGGGTTGCCGGTGCCGGAGACGTCGCGGCCTGGCCGCGACCGGAGCGAGTGCGGACCAGCCTGGACCTTGACGTAGGGGCCCTCGCAGGCGCGTATGCCACGCACCCGCACGACGCGCACGAAGAGGTAGCGCATCGGCTCCACCAGGTCGTACGATGACGACTGCATCGGCTCCACGGACTCGCCGGTGGACACGAACCGCCCCGGGATGACGCCGGGAGAGGGCGCGTAGTAATCCGGGCCCAAGCCGCCGCCGCTCGGGTGGCGCGCGACGCGGACACGCTCCGTGCTCGACGCCATCCGCGTCTTGCGCACCTCGGGAGGGTACTGATCGCTGGACTCCGGCTCCGGCGCGGGCTCTGGCTCCGGCTGCGGCGGCTCTTGTGGCGGCGGCGTCATTGGCCCGTGTGGCCCGTGCATCGGCGGCGGCATCATCGGACCGTGGGGGCCGTGTGGCCCGTGCATCGGCGGCATCATCATTGGTGGGTGCATGTGCGCTTCCGGTTGCCCCGCCGGCTGCTCAACTTCGAGGGCGTCCTCCGTCGGCGCGGGCATCTCCTGGAGCTCTCTCGGCGCTTCCGGCGGGACCTCCGGCGGCGGCGCGTTGTCGGCCTGCTGCTCCGGCGGCTTGTCTTCCGGAGGCGGCGGCATTGCCGCAGGTTCGTCGTAGTAGTAAATCTTGAGCCCGACCTCGCCGCGGATCCAGCTGATGAGGCTGCGCTTCTCGAGCGGGAAGTAGACGATGCCCTCCTCGCCGCGGCGCGAGAACTGGAAGCCGTAGATACGGACGCGGCCGAGGAAGTGGTTCTTGCCGCCGCCACCGCCGGAGGGGTTGAAGCGGCGGTCGTGGTAGAGCGCGACGTCGAGCGCCTCGGCGTGCATGTTGGGCGGGTCGTGCACGACGAACTCGAGGCGCTCGTGCCACTGCGGTTTGAGGTCCCGCGGCACGGTGCGCGTGCGCTTCCGCTGGCCGTCGAAGTCCACGACCGCGAAGGCACTGGACGTGCCGAGCCCGTCCTTGGGAACGAGGTCGCGCGCGTCCACAACCTCGACGGCCAGCCTCCGCACCATCGGCGGCGGCCCAGGGGGCGGAGGGCCACCACCGCCACCGCCGGCCGCCATGGGCGGAACCGTGGAAGCAAGCAGGGGATGGTGGTGAGCTAAGCTAGGCGACGGTGTGAAAAAGAAAGCAAGAAGGCGACGGCGAAGGGAATACGGTTCCTTATGATCGGTCGGCGTGGGGTGGTGGAGCGATCAAGTGGGGGAAGCAGCTCCTTTTGCTTTTGTGTGCTTTGGAGAGGGACTGAGACAAGGGAGAATCTGTGCTAGAGTGAGAGAGGGGCGCAGAGCAGAGGAAGGAAGAGAAGAGAAGAAGTTGGTGTCTTTCTTGACGTGGAAGCTCTCAGCTTTGTGCGGGCAGAATCTGATCTGTTCTTGGCGCTTTTGAATGTGCACTGAGGCGGTTGGGTGCCGGTGGTGGCGCCGCCGCTGCGCTCGTTGGCGACTTCTTCCTCCTGCCCTTTTCCTCTCGCGTTCCCAAACACAGGCCGACAGTTAAAACATAGCCTTCCGTATCTGTGCTCTGTTCTGTGCACGGCTCGGCAGCACTGGTTATACATACACTCTGTTTCTCAAAAAAAAAAAGTTATACATACACTCTGCTTACCTATATATCTCGTTTGGCTCAATTTTTCCCCCCACCATTAAATCTAGATCTAACCTCTTTAAATAGATAGACACATCTAGTTATCGTAGAACAAACACCAGCCAGCACAGAGATCCGAATCCAAGCCTTGTTTATTATTAGATGGCCATTCTGGCATGAAAGAGTAATCCAGAACTAAAAATTCGACGGAATGGAGCGTGTCATATGTGGTTTAGTGAATTGGATTCCTAACTACTAGTAAAATGTATGAGATGCACTTGTTAGCTATGTAAAATGACTTGTTTATGAATGCTTTATGTGTACATACAAGATAGCTTCTTCTAACAAATCATAAACAAAACAGCAACACACAAAGATGTTTCCAAATTGTAAGTCTTATATGCATAATAAAAGCTATGAATCTAAGAAAAACTCAAAAAACCTAGATGCATAACAAAAGCTATGAATCTAGAAAAACTCAAACGACTCATAATTTAGAATGGAAGGACACATGATATATCTTTGATTAAAATATATATTCTTTTTCCCATATGTTCTCTAAAAGGGACAATTGTTATATGAAGAAATTGGTAGAATAGTTATTTTTATTGAAAAATGTAGGTGGTTAGAAATCCTTGTTGATATGGAAATGGAACCCAAAAACATAGGTTTATACACCATGAACCCCATGCAACAACGAAACCATCACTCCGGCTGATCCATAGATATGATGGTGTTTTAGCTGAATTTCGATGCCATTATACGGTCAAAGTAATGTCGGTTTTGTTCATACTAACCCTAAATATTGTTCAGGGTGCTACGATGCCGAGATGACAAAAGTGTACACAAGACGTGATAAAACGGTCCCCTCCCTAAAGAAATACATTGATTGATAAGGGAAGTGCAAATGTAGTTCATGTGCACAACACGAGTATATAAGGTTGTTGTGCATAGGGCCAATATATGGTTGTTGTGCATATGGACCATAGGTCCAGGCATATCTTGATGCATGATGCTTATAGGCTATCCCGCTGTATGATGGCAACGGCTGCTGGTGAAAAGGGAGGGTGGAATCGATTCGTGTCACAAGACACACCCTCTCGCGTAGATAATACTACGACTTCATTTCAATGGCCCATACGAGTTCGTTTCTTTCATCTTGCTTCGTATATAGTACGCGTCCATTGCAATGGTGCTGGGAATCGACGACCACATCGAGGAAAGCGCCTCTATCTGTCTCCTGTTGCTGATGTGTGCAAATCTAGCCTGACCATGTAGCATAGTATATGGACCTTTGTCCTCGGCCTGTGGAAATCCCAAAAGTTTATTCGGCCCGGTCAAGACTCAAGGGAACCAGGATGACTTTTATGCTGGATCACCACCCCATTTGCATTTTCGAACACCGTCACGGGACGTTTGAAAAGAGAAATGAAGTCAGATGTCTCTCCGATGAAAGTGAAGTCAGGTGATGAGATGAAGTCTAATGAACCCGTACTCATTTCTGTACTTTTTTGAGAACAACCATTTCATAGGACCTCTTTTTTTCGAGCAAGGAATAAATCACGAAATCACACATCTCTGTACACACAGATTAGACACGAAATATATATATTTAGCTATTCGTGGCCGACAAGAGCCTGTGCGCGACGAACGCGCCGAGCGCGAACCCGGCGACGGCCGCGGCGACCATCTGTCCCCTGCCGCCGAGGGCTTCCGCCCACGTCGTCGCCGCCTCCGCCCGCGCCGCAGCCGCCGCGGCGGCGCACTCCTCCTTGGCCTCGATCAGCCTCGCCATCACCATGTCAGTCCCGGAGACCGGCTGCTTGGGCACGGTGAGGGACAGCACGGTGCCGTCGAAGCGGCCGGCGACGCCGTCGAGGTTCGCCGTCTGGGGCAGCTGGAACGCCTTGTGGAACCGCACGTACCCGGCGGGGCGCTCGCCGCGGACCGTCAGCCGGCCGCCGGAGTCCACCTGGACCTTGAAGTCCTCCTTCTTGAACCCTGGGAGGTTGAGGCGAATGATGTAGCTGTTGGCGCCGTCGTGCCACTCCAGCTTGGGGTCGATGTCGGCGACGCCGCCGCAGGCCTCTGCCGCCGCGGCCGCGCCGCCCTTGGCTGCTCCCTTCGGCTTGCAGCTGGCCATGAATTGCGCCTGATCTGATCTGGAAGCCGGCCGGCCGCGTGCCCCCTGGTGATCGATCAATCGATGGATCAGATGTTGGTGATCGAGCGCTGCTGCCGCTAGCTAAAGCTGATTAGTTGATCGTATTACCGCACAGGAGTCCAAAGCCCAACGATCGTGTTAGCTTATATACGTAGCGGCGCCAATGTAGTTGATGTCAGTTTTGTTTTGTGTGTTCTGTTGGTTATTCCAAACTTTTCTTCAAAGTACGTTGCATCAGAAAATCGAGTTTGTCGTGGACGTCTGGGTAAACGCTAGGGAGCTCTATAGCGGCCCGTGCCTTGCTTTCGGCACCTGTGCGGCATGCACGGTACCCATTGCAAGCCCTCGTCCGAAGAAAATACAATTGTATCACTCAATACCGAGGCAAATTAAAACCTATACGTCCCGTAGGGTTTCTTCCAAGAACCCCAGTCCACGTACGCCAGCAAATTTGTCCCCGTCTGATTCCTAATCGTGTGGATGCCATCGCGTAAAGTTGATTCTGGTTACTGTGCTTTCGTTGGCTTCTTCTCTTGGTGCGGTAACTCCATCTCTCTGTATCTATGTCGCTTCTGGCTTTTTACCTGAATCTAGATTCTGATTTTGATAGGTGTGGCTTTAACTGCGCCGCTGTTGTCCTTCAACTACCCAGAAAAAGAAAAAAAATCCCCTCAACCTTATCTCTTCTTCCTCCTCGCTCCCGCTCCCTCCCGATTCAGCCCTAGCGCGGCGCGACAACGGCCGCCATCCTCCTCCCCCTCCCACCCGCGCATGCCCTCCTCTTCCCCTCTCTCTCCGGTTGCTCCCTCTCCCCCACTGCGCGGTCGGCAAACGCGCATGCCGGCGTCTGGTGTGGAGGTTGCCGCCGGCGGCGGCTCAAGGCTCTGGACAACCTCCACATCCACCTAGGGTCCCGCTTCTCCATCCCCAGCCTGTCCTCATGGCCTCGTCCTCGGTGGCTTCTCCCTCGGCACGGCCGATCCCGGGGGAAGGCGCCACGGGCACGGCAGAGCTGTGGCGGTGCGAGGCCGGCGCGGCGTCGCTGGGATGAGCACCCTCCATATTCGACTCGTGACTTCCTGGCGGCGTATGCCTAGAGGCAAGCCACCTGCCTCTGCCTGGTGGCTGCCTGAGAAAGAGAAGAGGCAAGCTCTGCACCACCACGAGAGAATGAGGGTGCCGGTGAGGCAGAGGCACCACCACGTGACTTCCTGGCGGCGTATGCCTAGAGGCAAGCCACCTGCCTCTGCCACCTGGCGGCATATGCCTAGAGGCGTATGCCCAAAGGGATGAGGGTGCCGGTGACTGCCTGGTGGCTGGTTTACTCCTCTTCTCTTTCTCTCTCCCTCTGCCTCTGCCTCTGCCTCTCCCTCTCTATTGATATGGCATATGCCTAGAGGCAAGCTCGGATCTGATGTGAAACCTAGACCTCCCATGGAGCTCCTCCCTACGAACGAGATCCACGTTCGTCAGCAATATTGTGGCCGTCTCATCTTCTATTGTGTGGGTGAAAACTTTAAAAGTGGATTCTTGTATGTCCTGATGTACTTTCGTTCGTCTGGATTTGAGAGGAGACCATTATTATGGCATACCCTTAGGGTTTCTTCCAAGAACCCCCATCCACGTACACCAGCAAATTTGTCCCCGTCTGATTCCTAATCGTGTGGATGCCATCGCGTGAAGCTAATTCTGGTTACTGTGCTTTCATTGGCTTCTTCTCTTGTTGTGGTAACTCCATCTCTCATCTTCTATCGTGTTGGTGAAAACTTTAAAAGTGGATTTTGGTACGTCCTGATCTACTTTGATTCGTCTGGATTTGAGAGGAGACCATTATTATGGCATAAATCTGAGCACATGACCATCTCAATGATATTTTTTGGGTATATCGTCTGCATTTTTGGTCATGTGCAGTGATGATCACAATTTCCTATTGTTATTACTCTAAGAATTGAGGGAATGGTCTGCTGCTATATATGATGACGGTGCCATAAATTAGGTTTTTTTTGTTCCAGTAATCATCATGGTCTACCCTGATGATGCTTGGTGCACATGATGGAAACGCTCTTTTTGCTATATAGCCTGTGATGAAAATTAACTCTTATATGAGTTGGGAATAGTAGGCTGATGGTCTTCAAAGGCACAGGGCTGCATTGCTACCTGTTTATTCATCCTCTCGCAATTCTGATATAATTGGCTGCCAACTGGGTTATGCTCGGTACCAGGATTATTATTGTTCCACCGATTCCGGCTAGGACGAGCAGATCTGTATTTTTTTGCTCTTCTTCGTTATTTTGACGATGTGAATGCCCCAGTTTTTGCTCATTGTTGGGACACTCAACTCCTCTCTACATCCATTGTTTTCTGTATGTGCCTCCAGCTTGGATTGTTGCATATTGTATTTGTCGCTGCATGCCCTCGTGCCTTACTACAGGAGACCAAATGATACCATTTTGTTAATTTCTGAGGCTACTCCTATTCCCTACATTGTTTACGTTTTCTTTAGTTTGTCGTGCCCTTTAACAACCTGAACATTTTTTTAATTCTAAGGTGTCACCTTAGTTAAATTTTGCCTTGTTTACATGATCCTATCCATACTTTTTGCTAGCCAGATGTGGAGCATGACGAACGATCAACACAGATGCTGCTATTTCCTCTTGAATGTGTAGGTCGCCGGGTACATCAAGGACCCATCTCTTATCTACAAGCAACAAAGATTTACGTAACAAAGCATCATCCAGTACAAATAGTGTAATTCTCTTGCAGCTTATATTTGGCAAACTTTTCTAAACCTTTGTTGCTTTGGATCACTGCAATTTTTTCAGCCAAATAAGTTTTAGCAGGTGGTCTGGCTGCTACTCAAGTTTGCATGGTAATAATCTTGCGGAAATTTTTATGATATATTTGTTGCTGTAGGTTGAGGATCGTTCAAGGATTTCTAGGCTCTCCTCTAAGATTAATGGTGGCATGCGTCCAGTACCTAAAAGACCTTGGGAGGTATTTTTTAACTAAGTAAGCATTTCGGTTGTAAAGCGTTGCCGTTTTAAACAATTTTTGTTTTCTTAGTACATGTCTGCTCCTTAGGTATTAAAAAAAAAGTAATTGGCTTTGGCCTACTAAAAGACTGGGTACTGCAATTTCTCTTTTTTGCCTACTAAATTAGTTAACAGGTGGTTAGTATTTGTAAATAAAGTTCAAGGTCAAAAAACACGATATAAACATGGATTACCTATTACACTGATGGAGTACATTTTCTTCAGTGAATTTAGAATTGGAAGTGCGTGAAACAATCTTTGTGTGTGATGGTACCGAGAGTTCCCATTAACTTTTAATATGTGTATGTATGTTACTAAAATGTTATGTGTATGTTACCAAAATGGCTCTCATTTTAGACTAAAGATGAAATACTGCTGATCCAATGCAAGGACAATAGTATGTGTATGTCACTAAAATGGCTCTCCTTCTACACTAAAGATGAATTACCTCTGCTCCTTCTTAAATCAAGGTATACCAAAGAAAACTAATGTTCCCTCTTTTCTTTGTTTTAATTTTGCAAGGTGGAAGCTAATAACTAGATGGATTTGCTTCCTCTATTGAACTGAAGGTAGGGATCTACGGGCTATACCTTGATTAGTTTACGGATTCCTATTAAACTGAAGGTATTGGAACCATTCCTTTCTTCCATCTCTTGTTGCTTTATCTTTGCCTAATTTTGAAATATATATCAATACTACAACCACTTCTTAGTGTCTTAGTGCTTGCAGTTATAGGTTTCTGAAGAAAATTAGCAGTATGCTGCATGAATTGTAGAGGATATTTATTAAAGTTTCAACTTTTTAGAGGATATCAATGGCCCTTTATTTTGACACTTCCACAGATAATATGATGCTTTTTCCTTGATGTGCACATTTCATGGTTTTCTGCTTTCATATGAACAATGGTATCCTAATAACATGTGGGTTGTTCTCAAAGTTCAAAATTAGAAGGTTGCTTGATTTCTTGTGAATGTGAAATAACATGACATACCATCATCGCGGTCTATTTTTCTGTATTGAAAAAATTTTTGACAGACCATTCATTCTCAGTATGCTATATTTATTTTTATTATGTCTTCATCCATACATAGCCTATGTCTTGTACAGGTATCCAACAGCGCACACATTACATGCTTATCATGGTTTTTAAATCTACTATGTTTTCTTTTCCAGACACATTATCAACCTAATTGTACAAAGAGAAATAGATTAATGTTATTTTTCTATTCCTTCTTCTCTATTAGGAAAATAATCAGATTTACTATTTTTCTTTGAATGGTTTCTTTTCTCTTAGTCCACTTACTCCAGTTAGTGTTTCTTCGAGTATCTCTTACATAATTTAGTTTCAAATCAGACATGGTTAGGAAACCAACTATTTTACTTATTGACTCATACACAGTTGAACAGGTTTACCTAAATCAATTGGGTGTCATTTGAAGTTATTGCAACTCAGAGTTCAGATCGAGTTGGTGTAGCCTCCTTTCAATCTGAAAAGGAGTGAAGTGATATGTCCGAGTGAACATGATCCTCTCCAACAGCAAGGATCAAGGGAAGGTGAGGTGGAATTACTTTTGTAGGCTTTAGAGCTTCAGATTTTGGAGCTGTTTTCATAGTCAGAGTATTTTCTCAGTTCAATAGTGATTTACTACCTCCTTTCTACCTTATCATTGTTGTGTCTTTTTAGATCAGGAACTTAGCGGTACTCTGGGAATCAATGCAAAAATACATGGGCATTCATCTTGGCTAAATAAATTTGCACACGACAAAAGCCCCGTCCACATGTTCTCTACCACCAAGTGCTACTTTCTAATCTTTGGTTCCTGCAGACATGAATAGCATATATATCATTTTTAATTTTATACAATAGTTCCCTGTTATTATATCTTAGCTTTATATAGATACGCAACTGCTGCTGTTATAAATATAGCATTTGTGGTTCTGCTTTCTAAGGTCAGTTCTATCCTTAACCCTCCCTCCCCCATTCATTTCTGTACAATAGTAATGCTAGATTTTTTTTTCCTCATGCTCACTACGGCATACTACTAACAACAGCCACAACATCCCTGACATGGTTGGTGCAATCAGTTTAACACTTGAGCATCTTCTTAGATCAGTTTGTTAGGCATATTTTCCCTTCCTATTATAAAAGAGAGCATGGGTTCTTGAATTCTCATGTTTCTTCGTTTTAGAAGACATCTTATTGTCATATCTACATAAATTGATCCTGAGGTGGCCTTTCTTTCATGGATCAAGGGTACCTATGGGATATGGCCCGGTAGTTTGCCGCTAGGCAATGGTTAAATCTAAGTAGGTTCTTGGATTTTATATAGCTTTTCGTTGCCAGTAGAGAATAAACGCTATCCAGCTTGCATGTTATCTTATATTGATGGTGATGTCACACAAGATTGGCTAGATTAAAACAAGTCCTCATTGCTCATTGTAACCCCTTTTATCTGTATTCCAATCATTCAGAGTACGTGCAGATTTCGTACGGAAAAAATGCGTAAACATTCGTTAACTGCATCTCTTCGATTTCAGGTTCTCAGATCACTTAATTCACTTTGCAGGCGCAAAACGATCATTGCAGATACAGCTGGGTCATGATCCCTCCATATATAACCGCATAGCATCGCTTTTACAGAAGTGTTTTCTGCAGCCTGAGTTGATTTTCAAGTAAGTGTGAATGCACCCAGCTACTTTGCAGATAGTTTCTTGTGTGTTGGTTTACTCAGATTATTTGTTATTAATTGCAGTTGTATCTTAATTAGCCTTAGAGGTTGCCACCATGCTTCCAGAAATTCTGAAAATCAGAGGTTAGTTTAAGAAAATATATCCTATTGTGAATATCTGCATGCTGCCTTCATTCTACTATTGTTGCTATTCTCCACATCAACTGATGTGGATGTTCACTAAGAAACTTAAATTCTGTTTTGCTGGATGTCCACGAAGATCTACAGAATAAAATAAAAACACAATTAATTTAAAAGGCTTTTTTTTTATTATAGCGTTTCTGAGTTATGCATGCATCTTGATGGAAAGGAAAAAAGATGGAGGATAGTGATATTAATAATTACTCCTTCCGTTTCAAATTGTAGTTCGTTTTGATTTTTTTGGTGTATGTATTTTGCTATATACCTAGATAAATAATATGTCTAGATACATAACAAAATGCATGCACCGAAAAAATCAAAGTGAACTATAATTTGGAACGGAGGGAGTAGTAACAGAGTTCCACTTATGGAACCATGATTCTAAAACTAGAGTATCCTACAGGTTCAATTGCCAGGATCCATAATTGTAAAAGCTTCTGGTATAAGCTTTTAACATCAGATTGTTGGACTGCTTCACTTTCTTTAACAAATTGCGATTCAACATTATCTTCTCCTTTCTCATTTCCATGCATCTAAAATATTTGCATCAAGGAATCTTAAATTTTTCTAGCAGTTAACTTTTTCTTCGTATTTAAATGTATATATAGCCTATTTTGCATATTCACTTCTGCTATAAGCCGCATTGCGGAAATGCCACACTAGATGTTCTTTTTCTTTTTTTAGAGGGTACCTTTTAATGGATGTAAAGGTAATTCAAAAATTGTCTTTACTAAGTGTTTTCTATTTGGTTTTATAGTTTTGCCCTGTCTGACACAACACATTTAGCTGCATATAGTCGGTGCCTCTCTCATCCATCAGCTCAGTTAATTCTTTGATTAAGATCACTCTTCATTCATGCTGCAGCCCACAGGTTCTCATCGTTATGGTGCTGCCTAAGGTTTGCATTTTGTTCATTGATAATAAACATGAAATAGATTGGACCCTGTGACTGTTATTTACCTGGTTAAAAAGAAAATAATATATAGAGGCGTAGTATGTGCCTGTTAATACTTTCTTGTCTTTGCACTACCTAAAGTCAGAACAAAGCTACCTTGATTCATGCTCTATTATTCTAATTTATAACATTCTATGACAACAAAAAAAATGGAATTATATAAAACTCTGGGTGGTTTAATTTGGGTTTGCACATCTAAAATTATTTTAGTTTAGGGCAATGAGATTTGGGGCTACTTGCATGCATCTTCTTTCTCACTTCTTTGTATTTTCCCCTCTTCTTCTCCATACTAATTATCCCTCCTTCCTCTCTTTATTTTGCAGAAGCTGTATACATGAGAAAGTGAACTACAAACTTATCTCAACATTACAACCTCACTATATTGGTATGCCTTTTGTCCCCTCTTCTTGTCTGTAGCTGTCAGCGTCATCACCACTTCAGCTTACCCACAATAAAAAAGTGCATGGCTATGTACTAAGCTTTAGCTTTTCCGATTTTTTTTGAAAGGAAAAAAATCGGAAAAGCTAAAGTACATTTACTTGCTACTCTTATATTTTCAATTCATGAATTAAACGTATGTGTTTTCATACTCTCTCTTCATTGACGCGTTTTTTATTGTTTATGCAAACTTCAAAAAGGATCCAACAAGAAGACCAGACAATTCGATGGGTCCATCACATATGCAAACCGGAATCAAGATGCTGCCGATTAGTACCGATCAATGCCCCTGTTCACACTAACGTCTATAATTAGCCTCTTTCTTGCTGTGTATGGAACCAAAGGCCATAGCTGCTGTATGCAACCACTAAACATTCTTCTTGCTTTGTAATTCATATTTCCTATATATATTTGAACCATAATGTATTACATTGGACAGGCGCACGAATGCGCACGCCCCACCACTAGTGTTGTGGATAAAGCAGGCAAGAGGAGACAGATTGCCTACTCCCGTATCCGGGTGAAAAAGTCTCATACGATTGTTATAAGAAAAAAATTCGGATGCTTTACACACAGATTAAAGGAGTTGTAAAAATCGGGTGAAATATTCCTTCCCTACCTCTAAATATGTAACATCATAGCAGCTCTAGTTACAAATCGAGTGTAAATTCAGTATATAAGTTAATAGTAACAGGCACTGTTTGGATTCACTAAAATAAATTACTAACCACTTAAAGACCCTTTAGTTAATCCAAAACATCTTTGCTTATAGTCTATTTTTAACATTGTTGATACCGATTCGCGACCGTGTCAACGCACCAGCGGGTCTTGACGCGCAAAGAGGTTGTATCTACAATCTGCAACACAGCAACAACGTGGCGTAATCGATCAAACCGATCTAGAGACCGGTAGGACCGATGTAGAGCTCGTTGATGGCTGAAAAAGCTCCTGAACATCCTCCGGAAAATCCGTCAGGAGATAGCACGTGGAGGATCTCCTAGGACCACCGAGGCCGCCTAGGATGTCGATGATTCTCGCCAGGAGACGTCACCGAACAACAAGGTAGAGGGGTTGAGAGGAGAAAGGGGTAAAAGAGTTGATAGATTATTTTTTTGTTCGATTGATTGGATGGGATCAATCGGCCATGTAACCCCTTATTATATAGGGGGTAGGGGTGGTCTTATCCCGTTGGAAAACTAATGTGGTATTATTATTATGTTGTACAGAGAGTTTTTCATAGATTGAGCTAATAAACTGTCATGGGCCTATTTAATTAATATGGCCCAATTTGAGTGTCAACATATGCCCCCTGTTTTCAAGTGAATGATGCATTAAAATTGAAAACACCTGTCAAGAAACAATCAACCAGCGTGATACCCATCACATCGGCTGACTAGCGACTAAGGGCGATGTATACACCGGCCATTTTTGTGCTAAGGGTGACATGTATCACCCATTGTTTGGTAGAGCACTTAGGCATCTTGCCAAACAATTGAAAAGTATTTTTTAAGATACCTTCTATTAATTGCCTTCGGGAGAGGGTCACCTTTCAACATCTCCAGCAAATTATGAGTTCCCGAAGATTACTCTAACCACTCTCAAAGGACCTTTCCAATTGGGCGACCATTTGCCAAATTCACCACTCTTCGATCCAAGAGGAAGTATAGTTTGCCACACTAGATCTCCCACTTGAAACGATTTGCTTTGAACCTTCTTATTGTAAGCCCTTGCAACACGAACTTTGTCTTTCTCAATTTCCTTGAGAGCCTTTAACCTTTTATCCATCATTTCATCCACATTGTCCATCATTAGATCATGGTATACAACAGGAGATAGATCATTTTGTTTAACAAATCTGTATGCACTCAAGTTCACTTCGATGGGCAACATGGCTTCTTGACCATATACTAGCTCAAAAGGAGTAACTTTTGTAGCACCATGCTTTGATATGCAATATGCCCACAAAGCTTCTGACAACACTTCATGCCACTTCCTTGGATTCTCCTCAATCTTCTTCTTAATAAGCTTGATTAGAGTCTTGTTACTAGCTTTGGCTAAGCCATTAGCTTAAGCATAGTATGAAGATGAGTTAACCAACTTGATCTCGTAGGATTCGGCAAACTTCTTAACCTCTTTGGACATAAAGGAAGTCCCTTGATCTCTAGTTAATGATTAAGAAATGCTGAATCTATGAATGATATGTTCAATGATAAACTCAATAACCTCCTTGTGAGTGATATTATTCAAAGGAACCGCTTCACACAACTTAGTGAAATAATCAGTGGCAACCAAGATGAATTGATGTCCCTTTGAATACGAGGGATGAATTTGGCCAATGAAATCTAGCCCTCAACCTCTGAACAGCCATAGCTTCATAATAGGATGGAGTTCTGCAACAGGTACCTTCTGAATATTACCAAATCATTGGCACTCATCTCAACCTTTGTAGTAGCAAAAACAATCGGCCATCATAGTGGGCCAATAGAAACCAACCCTTCTCAACAACCACTTCATCTTCAGGGTCGATTGATGCGTACCACAAATTCCTTCATGGACTTCTCCCATTGCTACTCTTGCATCATCAGATCCTAGGCAATTGAGCAATAAATCATCCATAGTCCTGCGATAGAGCTCACCATGCTGAATAATATACTTGAACAAACTCCTCCGCACACTCTTGTCAACTTTGGCACTAGGATCCTGTAAATAAATTATTAAGGGAGTTCTCCAATCCTCCAAATTGGTACTAGGATTACTAGAATCTGAACTAGACCGATTTAGGACATCAGTTGGCAAATCAGTAGCACCAACAACAACAAAGTCGGCTAGGCCGACTGGAGGTGCCAGCTTGTAGGGCCAGCTAGGCCGGCTAGGCCGACTGTAGCAGTCGGCTAGGCCGACTGTAGCAGTCGGCTAGGCCGGTTCGTCTAGCCTACACAGAAAAAATGATCATCTCGATGCATCGGCTTTTCTTGAATATGAAAATTATGCCCACCGACGTTAAAGCCTGATGCTTGTTGAGCTAACATGTTGGCCTTTTGATTCTCATGTCTTGGAATATGCCGAATCTTGAATTCAGCAAATTTAGCAATGAGTTCAAGACAAGCATCAAGAGAAGCTCGAAGTGATCCATCTAAACATTGAAATTCACTAGCAACTTGCTACACATCCAGCAATGAATCACCATAGGCTTCAACATGCTGCACCTCCATGGAAGTTAACATGATCAACCCAAATATAAGAGCTTGATATTTGGTTTTATTGTTAGTACATTGAAACTCCAATCGGCTTGACATCCCTGTCTCAACATTATTAGGAGAAACAAGAATAATACCAACACCTTGGCCATCTTTACAAACCGATCCATCAAAATATTGCTTCCATGGAGTATAAGTAAGGTAATCGACTTCTTCATTAAGATCAATACCATGCTCAACAATAAAATTAGCAAGAACTTGACCCTTTATAGATCTCAATGGTTCATAAGCCAAGTCATATTCAATTAAAGAGTATGCCCATTTGCCCAACCTTCCACTAAGGATTGGCCGATATAGCATATGTTTGATAATATCGGCCTGCATGACACAACACATGTACTTGACAAAAGATAATGTCTCATCTTGTTACATGCAAAGTACAGTGATAAGCATAATTTTTCAATATGGGCATACCTTGTCTCGGGATCAAGAAGGCGACGACCAAGATAAGCAATCACATATTCCTTTCCTTTGTCTTCTTGAGTCACCACAGCCCCAATGATCCTCTCTTCGGCAGCCACATATACTTTGAATGGTGCTCCTCTTCTAGGTGTACGAAGAATGGGTAGTGATGATAGATATTCCTTTATCTTCTCAAATGCTGCTTGTTGGCTTGTCCCCCAAGTGAATTCAGATTCATCCTTCAACTTGAGTATGGGAGTGAAAGGAATAACATTCCTGGACAGATTAGCAATAAATCTTCTCAAGTAGTTCAACTTTCCTAAGAATTTCTGCACATCCTTCTTGCACGTAGGTGGTTGAACATTCTTGATCTTCTCAATCCTCTTGGGATCAACTTCTATGCCTTTGTCATGAATGATAAGGCCTAGAAACTTCCCAGCTGACACTCCAAAAGCACACTTGAGTGTATTCATCTTCAAACCATAGCGGCGCATCCTTTCAAAAGCAAGACGCAAATCGGCTAAGTGAGATTTATGGGCAGCTGATTTAATCACAATGTCATCAATGTAAACCTCCATAATACCCCAATTAGATCATGGAAAATTAAATTCATTGCTCTTTGATAAGTTGCACCTGCATTCTTCAACCCCAAAAGTCATAACAATCCACTCAAACAAACCAACAAAGCCAGAAAAAATAAAGTCATCTTTGCTATATCTTCTTCTGCCATGAAAATCTGATTATATCCAGCATTACCATCAAGAATGCTAATCACCTGATGTCTAGAAGCATCATTGATCAACATGTCGGCTATAGGTATAGGATATTCATCTTTGGGAGTGGCTCTATTCAGATCTCTAAAATCAATGCAAACTCTAATCTTGCCATAATCTTTCTTCTCAACAGGCACGATATTAGAAACACACTCCGCATATTGGCATGGACGAATAAATTCAGCTTGCAACAATCTATTGATCTCCTCCTTGATTCAGTCATGGATGGCCAAATTGAAGTTCCACGGATGCTGCTTGAAAGGCTTGAATCCATCTTTGATAGGGAGCCAATGCTCAACAAGATCTCGGCTCAATCCAGGCATCTCTGTATAATTCCATGCAAAGCAATCAACATATTCCTTGAGAAGGGCGATTAACTCAGCTTTGTAATCGGCTTCCAAGTTTTGATTAACAAACGTCAGTCTTGGCATAGTGCCATCCCCAATATCAACTTGTTCTAAAGGGTTGGTCGATGTGAAACCTTAGCCTAACTTATTGATCTTATCAAAGTCATCAATAGCCTCATAGGCATCGGTCTTTTCAGCCCGATACTGTTCAACACGATGCTTTAACCATTCAATATTATCCATTGATTACATTATGGTGTTAAGCTAATTATCAATCGGCTTAAGTGATACAGGAATAAAGCCTTGCCTAGTAAAACTTACAAAATCATAATCAAACAAGTCTCTACCCGTCAAGCAACCAAAAGCACCATGCCCCCAGCTTCACACGCATCGGTTGTAGCAACCTCAACCGATGAATCAGCATAGACAACCTCAATGGCATCTCCCACCTATTGGATGAGAAACTGGTGTAAGCTAGATGGCACACACTCATTGGCATGAATCCAATCATGCCCAAGTATCACATTGTAGCTCCCCTTGATGTCAGCAACGAAGAACGCCATAGCCAAAGTTTTGCTCCCGATGGTCAACTCAACGTTAGCAATGCCTCTAGTTGGAATGGGAGCCTCACTGCCAGCACTTGTGATGGTCATGTTGGTCTTCACCAGCTCTTCGTCTTTGCTACCAAGCTTCTTGTACAATGAGTATGGCTGATGTTCATGATTGCACCACTGTCCACCAACATGCTATGAACTGGCATCCTGTTGATGTGACCCTTCAAGTGTAGTGGCCTAAGATGATCCACTCGCACCACCAATTTTTTGAATATAGCATCTTCAACGGCAAACACCAATTCTGCTGCTGGTGGCTCCTCTTGATCATGACGAATCACGTAGTAATCAGAGGCGAGATATACTACGTTCACATCTCCATGCGTTGGTGATGGCTCGTAATCCACCATCTCTTCTTCTTGCACCTCTGGATCTTTCATGCCTACCACATTAGCCACAACAACGACAAACTCCTCTGGTGAGTCTCCAAGATCTCCAAAACCTGCAGGAACCGACACGGGCACCTCAGGAGGCACGATAGCCAATTCAAAGAATACTGGGGCAGTTTCAGTAGTGGAAGCCGGCCTAGCCGACTCTTTAGTCTACCTAGCTAGTTCAGTTGGCTTAGCTGACTCCTAGCCCTCCTAGCCAGCAGCGGTAGTGGAGGCCGGCTTAGCCGGTTCTAGGGCCGGCTTAGCCTACTGATCCAAGGCATCAGTCACAACGGTGGTCTTCGGTGGGACTTCTTGGGGATTTTCTAGTACAGGTGGGTCTTCAAATATCCCAAGGGCCTCCTTCAACTTCCTTTGCCGAGGGCGCTGTAATTTCTGCCTTTGTGTCTTGTCCAACCCTCATGGGCACCACTTGGGTCGAGTGTACTTGGGGTCCCTCGGTGGCTTCTCTTTCTCTTGAACTCCAACAACTTCCTTAGTAACCTCTTCTTGTTTGCTTACTGGATTTTCATCTCCAATCACAACCGGCTTGTTGTCATTAACAGAAGGAGCTGACATCGAGCCATTTTGATACTAGGAACATGAATATGCTTCTTGGGCATCTTAACCTTCTTTGGCACATACACTTGCTGTGTAGGGGCCTTCCTTGATTCTTGAGGAGCTACAACCTGTGATTTGACCAGATTTGCTCCACTAGAGCTCGATTGATTACCCAATCGGCTAAAAACAAAAACACTCAAAGATGGACCAGCAATACCTCCCAATCTTTGATGCACGGGAGCCTGAGGATATGGCACCCACACTCCTCGTGCTCCCTACTGCGGCATTGGTATAACTGATGGAGCCGGAGGAACTAGAGGCCCCCAATGAGACATTCAAGGACGAGCAACCTACAAGGAAGAATCAGCTGGTGGAGTTATCGCCAATTGCTTATTTCTCTGTTCTTCATGCTTTGGCGGTGTTGACTGTCTTTTTTTGGGCTGATTCTTGGAATTGGCCTTTTGTTTCTTATACTTTGCTATAAGTCGATCAAAAGTACAAAGTGGCTTCACCACTGGCTTCTTGGTAATAAATGTGCGCAACTCATGAACACCGGAGGTGAGGCTGCCTGGAGGGGGAGCCGGCCTGGCCGACTGCGTTAGTTGACTTAGCCAGCTGGCAAGACCTGGCTAGGCTGACTGTGTCAGTCGGCTTAGCTAGCTCTGGCTGGGCTATGCTGGAGTGGGCCTGGCCGACTGGACCAGTCGGCCTAGCTGGCCTCTGTAGTGCTGCACACGTCTCGTACCATCTTTGCCTTCTCAAAGCTTCCGCTGATCCAGCGGTAATTGTAAGCTTGTTCTTGCCTTGTTGATCCTTCTCAAGCACCACTTGTCGTCCTGAATTTTTTTGAACATTCGGTGCGGCACACGGTTTGCCGATAATGACATTCTTGCCTTGAGCTTTATCGCACCACTTGTCGTCCTGAATTTTTTTGAACATTCGGTGCGGCACACGGTTTGCCGATAATGACATTCTTGCCTTGAGCTTTATCGGCTTGCTCGGGTCAGATCAAGATGGCTGGATTTCCTGCTTCAATTGTGTTCATGTGTGCAGGAAAAAGATTCTTGTTGATCTCCATATAAGAAAGACTCAATCGTCCCTCATTAAGGGCCGATTGGACCTGCCGATGAAAGACATTACAATCATTAGTTGCATGAGAATAAGAGTTATGATATTTACAATAAGCACGTCTCTTAATCTCATCTATAGAAGGCATGGTATAATGAATTCTAATGTATCTGATTTTGAGTAACTCATCAAAAATCTGGTCACATTTAGAAGTATCAAAAGTAAATTTCCCTTCCTCATTCTGATTCCTTTAAATTGGCTTGAGAGAAGGACAAGTAACATGTTTGTTCTCAGCTAGCCATCTAATTTCAGCGGCCAACGTCTCCTTATTCTCATCATCTGAATCATCTGAAATTGCACCAAGAGCATGTGTGTTCGAACGATGGGTCTTATATTCATGAGAGTCTTTAAGGCGTGATTCCCAGAAAACGGCCCTCTCAATAAGATGATTCATATTAGCAAATTGAACATTCTCAAGTTTTTATTTGATCTTATAATTTAAACCATTAAAGCATATCAACAACAACTCTTTTATAAATACTCAAATGAAAGCATCTATTCTTGATCTCTCTAGCTTTGTTGAAAAACTCAAGCACAGTTTCATCATGAGTTTTCCTAATAGCAGTAAGATGTGACAATCTAGTTTCTTGGGCTCCGGTATAAAAATGTTTATAAAACTTTTCTTCTAATTTAACCCAATAATTAATGTACATCGGTGGTAAAGAAACAAACTATGAAAAAGCAGTACCAGTCAATGATAAAGAAAAGTTGCGGATTTTCATATAATCAAGATTATCAGCTTCTCCTAATTGAGCAAGGTATATGTGAACATGTTCCATGTTAGATTTATTACCATTACTACTAAATTTCTGAAAGTCAGGTACCTTCCATCCAGCGGGATTATTCATGAAATCAATTGCAGAAGGGTACGGTTTGGTGCTCATGTTTTGGGCAGTTTTAAAGTGAACACCTAGACTTTCTTCAAGATTTTTAGTAAAATCCTTCTTGAACTGACTTAATATCTCATGAATCTCAACAGAAACAATACCCTGCATGTGTTCAAGCATAGGATTTGGGCTAGGAGACTTCGGCGGGTTAGGTAAAACGGTGTTGCCCCCCGAAGCTTTAGACGCTCCATAATGGGTTCGCAATGTTTGAACTGATTTTTGAGCACCCCTGCTGCACTAGTACTAGCATGACCGGTTTTATCGGCAGGGAGAGCCGAAGAAGCCAATTTTAATTTACTAGCTTCACTAACAGATGACTGATTATGAAAGAAACCTTGAGGCATACCAAATTTAGGTTGAGGTAAGACACCTGATTGAGTAGAATCAGTTGCCTTCCCTTCTATTCTATTTAGCCTAGTAGCTATCTTTTCTAAAGAGGTATCCATAGCTTCTTGAAATCGAGAACCGTGATCAATTATCATCTTAGCAACATAATCTTGCGTAATTGGAGCATCATCATACTTGGGGAGATTTTCTTGAGAATTTACCTGCTCGGATGATGATGCATCTAGAATTGTAGCAACACTTGGCACTTTGAATTGCACTACTTTGTCATGTTGGCCCTTGGAGCAACCTTGAAGGAAAGCCTTCTGAAGTTTCTGCATGTGAGCCTGAAGTTGCGCCTGCAATTCTGGTGATAGCTCCTCCACGGACGTGGGATTGATGATGTTCCCGCTATGAACTTTACCCGAGTCCTTCGCTGCATCTCCATCTACACCCATGTCTCTAGTTGGTTGATATGTCAATCTACGCCTTGATTTTCCCAACGGAGTCGCCAAAAAGTATGTTGACACCGATTCGCGACTGTGCCAACACACCAGCGGGTCTTGACTCCCATAGAGGTTGTCTCTACAACTTGCAACGCAGCAACAACTTGGCGTAATCGACCAAACCGATCTAGAGACCGGTAGGACCGATGTAGAGCTCATTATGGCTGAAAAAGCTCCCAAACCATCTCCGAAAGGATCCATCAGGAGGAAGCACGTGGAGGATCTCCTAGGACCAGCGAGGCTGCCTAGGATGCCGATGATTCTCGCTGGGAGACGTCACAAACAACAAGGTAGAGGGGTTGAGAGGAGAAAAGGGGTAAAAAAGTTGATAGATTGGTTTTTTGTTCGATTGATTGGATGAGATCGATCGACCATGTGCCCCTTTATTATATAGGGGGTAGGGGTGGTCTTATCCCGTTGGAAAACCAATATGGTATTATTATTATGTTGCATATAGAGTTTTCCATAGATTGGCCTAATAAACTGTCATGGGCCTATTTAATTAACATGGGCCTAATTTAAGTGTCAACAAACATCTTAGTTTTATTTCCTTCCATGCACTCTATAGGCCTGTTTGGCAGGGTTCCTCATCGGCTCCGGCTCTGACTCTATCATAGGATCCATGGCAATCGTTTTCGTGGAGAAGCCGTTTTTCAGCAAAAAGCATAGGTGCCAGAGCCATTTTGGTCACCAAAACGTCTTCGGCTCCTACGGAGGAGCCCCTCGGGAGGAGCCATGTCAAAAGGGAAAGTGAAAATTCAGGTGTCGAAAGAACAAACATTTTCACCTAGGGATATGATATAAAAAACTTTTAGTTTTATGTAAGCATATTTTATAACTAGATTTCTACTCTCACCATTCGAATTCTAAGTAATTTTTAGCTTTAGTTTAAGTCAAACTTCTATTGTTCATACTAAATTTATAAAAAAAATTGCAGAAATATCATAGAAGATTCATCGTACCTACATGAAACATATTTGATAGTGTATTTTTTATTTATTGTGAAGTAGTACATTTTTAACATTTGAATTGCAAATTAGTCCAATTTTGAACTTTTAATTACAAAGCCATGTAACATACACCGTCCAACCGTCAAACTAGACAAATTTAGTCATCTTGCTAGTTTTAAAGGTAGTTTTCTATATATGAAAATAATAAAAAATGCAATTTGATATCTAAAATTTATTAATCAATCTATCTTAAATAAAAAATAAAATAAAAGTAGCATCATTTTTCTCTAAAATATTGTCTACCTATTTATGATCTATATATAGTTATTTGAGTTCAGTTTATCTATGTTCCTATTGGTTTATTGCTTGTAGTCATTCTCATTAATTATTTAAAACAAATAAGATAATAATTTTAATAGAGCACCAAAAGAGAGATAACATCTTAGAAGAAAAATCCAAGTAGTATCATATATATTTTTTGCTTTAAATAAATTAACTATAATTTCTTAAAGATTAAATTAGTTTTTCTAGTATTTGTACAAAATAGAACACGACAAATATATCAGGTTCTAAAAGTTGGAGAGTGTTCGCTGCCCGATTCTTAGTCCAGGGTTCTGTATACTAGACTAACTTGCAAAACTTGGAGGTTGGAAAATGTGTTTTAAACTGAGTTAAAACATTTTAAGCCCAAGGTTGAAACATTCTCCTTTTTTTATTTAGAATGAACTTTTGATTTTCTTTGTTATTAGGATCACCTCCTTTAAGAAACCATCGACATTTTTTTTATCTTCAAAGGCACTTTTCATAACTTGTACTTTGTTACCGACAAGTACTCTCTTCATTTCAAATTATAATAAAATATTTTAATTTTTCTAAATACACAAATTTTGACATACAATTTATATTGACACTATATTTTGAGCTTTAGGTAATAATTAGAACAATATATTTTGAAAAGTCAAAATGTCGTGTAACTTGAAAGGATGCTTGTCCTTGTTTGGCTGCTGGCTTGTGCACAACCATCAACGGACGCAGCTGCAGCCACAGCACTGCTGCCTCAACGTGCAACTGGACAGCCGAACTGGGAAATTCATCTGATTTTGAAGGTGCGATTTTATGAAAAAATTAAGTAAGAGTGTCTCTACCGTACCCCGTGTCTGTTCATTATTCTGCTTAAGCCGTGCATGAAGCACTGTATATGTACAGTTTATGCATTTTGTCACGATTACACGTACACATTTCGTCTACTGATAGACAACCAGGTGCGTGATCGACCGAATCCTGTCGTCTTATATGCGATTATTTTTATTAGTTCCTGCTGGAGAAGAACCTGTGCGAGAACAAGACACCGAGCGTGAATGCGGCGACGGCCGTGTCGATCAGCTCCTTCTCCCGCTCCGGCTCCGCCTTTTCCTTGAGCTCCGACTCCTCCTCCTTCGCTGCGACGTCCGTGTCAATCAGTTTCCTCTCCAGCTCCGCCTTGGCCTTCGGCTCCTCCTTAGCGGCGGCGGCACCAGATGCTGCTGCTGCTGCTGGCTGTTGCGGTTGCGGCCCCTTGCGCACGGACGGCACGGTGAGCGTGAGCACGACGCCGTTGAGGCATCCGGTTATGGCGTCGGGGTTCGCCGTCCTGGGCAGCTGGAACCGGAACGTCTTGTTGAGTCGCAGCTCCTTGCCCGGCGTGGGCTTATGCCGGTCGGTGATGGTGAGCCGGCGCTTGCCGTCCACGCGAACCAAGAAGTCGTCCGGCTTCAAGCCTTCGATTTGTTATTGTTTCAATTCAACCATGATCGAAGATGCATGGGAAGTAGAATGAAGGGGCCATTTTCAGATTAGATTACAGGCGAGGCGCCTCACCTGCAGGGAGGTTGAGCTTCAGGAGGTAAATGTCCTCTTTCACCAGCCAATCCCACTTATAGGAGCAGGAAGGGTCCCCGCCGTCAGTCGCCGCCGCGCTCGTCATTGCCGATGCCCCTGGGTCGTCTTGTTTCTTCACAGTTCATACACGTTGCTTGATGGCGTTATGAGCTTCTTGGTGCCTTGGTGGCCGTGGGGAGGAGGGGATCAATCTGATAAATGAACCGATGCATTCATTAGCTGCCTCAGATGTCGGATATGCGCTGCGAGACACTCATTCCAAGCTTTTCTTGAGGGCAAGAAAATCTGTCCATTTCTTTGAAACCACGTAAGAGGGGCTACAAATGTTTCGGGACTGAAGGATCAGACAGGGAAGGGATCTCATTCTCAGCTCTGAAAGCTCCAAGGAAGTACTCCTTTCAACCAAATTATAGGTCATTCACTACTGGAAAACTAGACGTTACCGTGTGCCTGAAACTTTGCCGTGTGTAATTTATCGGGGCACACGGAAATATTATATTTTTTCGTGTGCCACATACGGTAAAATATTACACACAGCAAAGGAGACTTTGCCGTGTGCCAGGTGAAACATCTTTAATTTTTCATGAAAGGAAAATATACAGAATGACGAATAATATAATAGTTCGAAGCTCAAACCATCACATTATCCAGCAATAGTTGATACAGAAATCCATACATCGAATAAAAGAGTACAGTTAGGAGGGATTATATAAATAGTACACCGCCACACTGGCGGAAATCATCAGAGTAGCAGCATCTGGAACAGCTGCAGTAGGCGGAAGCAACAACAAATCTCCAAAAGAAGCCCGAGCGTAGGAACGAGACGTCTACTCCTCATCGGTGAAGTCGTAGTCGGGTTCACCTGCCAAATAATTTTTAGTACGGTTTGTACTGGCCACTCATCCCACCCTATGCTTTACTTTTGCTATGTAGTATTTTGATAGATGCAAAGGATATAAGCAAAGAGACCTATATATGGCTATGGTTTTCTATGAAAGTGGTGACCAAAATTATATATATAGTTCATCAAGTTTTACCCCATCTCATCCACATATCTTTCCCATCCCATCATTACACACATCTCACCCTCTCGCACTCAGTCGACAGGTCCAACTCCCTCTCGGAGCCTGTCTCAGCGGCTAACAGCCAAAAAGGGTAACACCAGGGGGAAGAAGAGAAGGACTCATCTCACTACTCCCGAAAAGCGTAGGTCGAGGGAAGGGCAAAACCGAGGTCACAGACTATATATAAATTCAAAACTCTGCAGAGCGTGTACTCCCGTAACCACAAGATCACCATCATCGGCGGTGCCACGCTTAAGCTGATTCCGGCTGCTTTCTAATCAGTGCGATGCCACCCACCACTCAGTTCTGGAACATCCCGGATAGGTACCACTGGCACACTGAGACTGTGAGATATAGTACCAGGACCCTGAGGTCACTATGTTGTCTAAGGAGGGTGTGGGTCCCAATGCCCGTACCTCCCGACACTATCCGCTAACAACCTAGTAGTAGTGGCATTGTCCTAGCTAGTCAGACATCCGTCCCCCGCCCATACAGGGGCGAGCGGTGAGCACGTAGGTCTCAAGGTTCTGGTTCTCAAGAGATATCAGGTTCTAGGGGGATCAGACAGGATTATCTTCTTATAGGGACTACAACAGTCAGTGCTACAATAGCACCTCCTACCCGGGGCCTCGCTCCAAGAAGGCTCTCGTCCCCGGGATCATCATATATCTCACAATGTATCCGCCACAGACACCTCACATAGGGATGCCCAGAACGCACCCCCGGCAAGCCTCGCCCTCAAGGCTCGTCGTGGAATCCGGTCTGATCGACTCAAACCCTCACCACACACCCAAGACACATGCAACACTCTCCCCGAGTAAAGTGGCACCACGTGCCTTAATCATATACCATACCATACTCTCCACCACGCATCACATCACAGATATAAGCGTAGTAGAAGTAAAGCTTCATAAGTAAATAAGCATGCGTCTAGCCTATGACGTAGAGCTCATTTTTATGAAAATTTGGACACTTGGTTCATATTTTTTGGAGTTCGTATGAATAAGTTATGAATTTCCGAAGTTTAATCTATTTTCTAAAAAAGAAAAAGGGCTGGATAATTCTAGGTGTGACATGTGGCATGATCTGGTTGGTCCACGTGGCACTGCGGGTCCAGCAGTGGTGGCGCAGGACTGACGTCATGCTGATGTCAGCGTGGGTCCGGTAGCTCAGTCATGGACAGGTGGGGCCGACTTGTCTGGTCACTGACAGGTGGGACCGGGGTCCACGGTCAACGTTGACCGATCAACGATCAACGCCGACCGAACCTAGTCCGGGCCTCGGCGTGCTGGGCAGGGCCGGATCTGGGCCGGGTTGGGCTGGCCCGGCCCGAACACGTGTCAGCTTTCTGGATAGGCCACGTGGCACACTGGGCCGATAACGGGCCCGGTCTACGGTCTCTGTCTGCGTGGACTTGGTCCATGGTGGACCGTAGAGAGAGAGGCTAGGTGGCGTGCTGCTGTTGGTCCAGCGTGGGCACTGCGATGGACCGGGTGCACAGTGTGGGGGAAAAATTCCCCCTTCTGCTTCCACGCGCGACGGCCGGCTCGGCTGGGCCTCGCCGGTGGCGGGCGGTGTGGTGGTTCCGGCCGGCCCTGCTAGCTAGGTCAACGGCTAAGGCGGCGCCTGGCTGTGGTAAATGCGGCTACGGGGTCGCGATGGCCTAGTGGCACACCGGTTGGGCAGCATGCGTGTCGCGGCGGCGTCGGGTGGTAGAGGCACGGCAGCGGGGCGATGGGGAACGCGAGAAGCGGCTCTGGAGTGCGCTGAGGCTCCACTAGACTGGGAAGAGCGAGGCGCTGGTCCCAATTTGACCGAGGTCCTATGACAATGACAAGAGCGTCGTGACGACGGCGGGTCGGCGTTGACGGCGATGGAGCTCCGGCGGGGTGCCAAATTGGCCTCCATCTATCCCCTCCTCCTACCGTTCGGAGCAGCTGGGAGCTCCAGGGTTCTAAGGCGCAGCTATCGGGGCTCGGCGGGGCGCGCACGGCGATAGATGCTACGGCAAAGTGGCACGTCATCACTGTGGTCCGTGCCAGGCTCCATGGAGTTGCCAAAGATGCGTTCTAGGAGACGGCGGAGCTAAGCATGGAGTTAATGATGAGAACGATGGTAAGGAGGGTGGGAACACAGCAGCAGCAGTAGCGCAGGCGTGATTGGGAAGGCGGCACGATGGGGGTAAACCCTAACAGCGCCGGGCTCCACCTTTTATAGCTGGCTGGCAGCGATGGGGAAAAGGGTGGATGGCAGAGATGGGGCGAAGCCCATCGGGCGGCTGTGCGAGGCTCCGAATAGGGTTAGGGTTCAGAGCGGTGTTGGCGAGAGAACAGATGGCATCGCGGGGCGGTCACGGGCACAAGCGGACGGCGGATGCGCTCTATTCCATTTCTGGAACGACGGACATGATGGGCGAGCGGCCAGAAGTAGCTGCTGACAGGTGGGGCCCACCTGTCAACGAGCGGGGCGAGCAGCGGGCGTGAGCGTGCGGCGTGCGGGCGAGCGGCCGACGCTAGCAGGCCCTTGCTGGGCTGCGTGCAGGTGTGGGTTAGGCCGGCGCCTTGCAAGGCCGTCTCGGCCGGCTGGGCCATGGCAATGTGCGGCGAGCGAGCGGCCTGGCCGGGCGGCTGGCAGGCCATGAGAGCGCCTTGCTGGGCCGCGACGCTGGCGAGGCTGGCAGGCTGAGCTGGGCTGCCTTGCTGCTTTGGGCTACATTGCCTTTTTTCTTTTCTTTCTATTTTCTATTCCCTTTTCCATTTCTTTTCCATGTATTAAACTATATATGCCATGATCATGTTAGTATAAGATGTTAGTGGTCAAGACATATACCTAGTGGTTCTCCTAGAGTCTCATGGTGATGTTGGATCCATGCCCATGGTTAGTAGACATATATATGCATGTAATAAAAAGGTTATTGATTTTATTAGCAATACATAAAATCAATAAGAGGCAAATCAAACCTTGTGATTAAAATGCAATTGCTCCAAGTAACATCGGTGCTACTTGTGCAACTTATTGGGTGTTTTCCTACATGACACTCACCAACATTGGGATACTTTAGAAAATTTTTTATCGGTTGTGATTTTTGGTGTTTGGGATTTTTAGGGTTGTTACAGTCCTACCCCCTTATGAGAATCTTGTCCTTGAGATTTAAAAGTGCAACTTACTCTTCAAACAAGTAGGGGTAGAGCCTCCTCATTTCTGATTCCTTCTCCTAAGTTGCTTCTCGTTCTGTGTGATTGCTCCACTAAATCTTTAATATTGGTGTGCTGGTGTTTCTGGTTTCTTTGGTGGCTCTGTCTAGAATGCGGATGGGGTGCTCTCTTTACTCCAAGGTGTACTGAATATCAAGTGCCTCTATGGGTATTGGTTGCTCTAGCAGCTTCAGACACTTGCGCAACTATGTCACATGGAATACTGGGTGTACACCTGCTAGTTTCTTGGGCAACTCTACTTTGTAGGCAAGCTTGCCAACTCTGGCACAGATTCTGTACGGACCCACATACCTTGGTGCTAGCTTCCCTTTCACATGGAATTTGATGGTCCCTCGAAGCGGAGAGACCTTGAGATAGACATAGTCCCCGACTTCAAACTCGAGTTCTCTACGTCTCTTGTCGGCATAGCTCTTCTGACAGCTCTGGGCAATCCTTAGATTCTCTCACACTTGGGCGACTCCTTCTTCGGCCTCCTTGATGGTGGCAGGGCCAAAGAATGATCTTTCACCTGCTTCGGACCACATCAGAGGTGTTCTACACGGTATTCCATACATAGCCTCGAATGGTGACATCTTGAGACTAGCCTGGTAACTGTTGTTGTAGGAGAACTCTACAAAGGGCAAACTCTTCTCCCAATCAGTTTCATATTTCAAAACACAAGCTCAGAGCATATCTTCAAGGATCTGGTTTACTCTCTCTGTCTGACCATCCGTCTGAGGGTGGTAAGCGATACTGTAATCTATCTTGCTCTCTATTGACTTGTTCAGGGCCTTCCAGAACTTGGACGTATACTGTGGCCCACGATCAGATGTTATGCTTTTAGGGGCTCCATGTAGCTTGAGAATGTTCTCAACATACAAATCTGCTAGCTGGCCAACTCAGGCATCATTCTTGATGGCTAGGAAGTGAGCTACCTTAGTCAAGCGATCGACTATCACCAATACAGCATCATAGCCCTTTGAGGTTCGAGGCAAACCCACAATGAAGTCCATAGAAATGCTATCCCATTTCCATTCAGGTATATCAAGTGGCTTCAGCAGTCCTGCAGGTCTCTTGTGCTTAGCTTTGATGCGTCTACAAATGTCGCATCTAGCAACATGTCCTGTGATATCTGACTTCATGTTCTTCCACTAGAATTTCCTCTTCAAATCAGCATACATCTCGGTACTGCCTGGGTGGATACAATACTTGGAGTCATATCCTTCTGATAGGATCTCACTGTGGATAGCTGGGTTTGCAGGCACACAAATTCTGTCCTTGTACCAATAGGTACCTTGCTCATCTTCACTGAACTCTGGGCACTTGCCTTGCGTTACGAGCTCGTGTATCTCCCAAATCTCTGGGCAATGGCGCTAGGCTTCACAGATCCTATCCATGAGGGTGTAGCGTACACAAAGCTCGTTCAACAGGCCATGGGGTATCACCTCCATCTATAACTCATCAATGCCCTCTTGCAACTCCTTGGGCAAGGTGGTGGTGAACAGAGCATGACAATGGCTTTTGTGGCTAAGAGCATCAGCGACCACATTGGCCTTCCCAGGGTGATAGAGAATCTCCACATCGTAGTCATTAATCAACTCAAGCCAACGACGTTGTCTCATGTTCAGATTTTCCTGGGTGAAAAAGTACTTTAGGCTCTTGTGATCGGTGTAGATTTCACACTTGTTCCCAATCAGGTAGTGCCTCCAAATTTTCAATGCATGGATCACAGCTGCAAGCTTGAGATCATGGGTGGGGTAACACTGTTCATGCTCTTTAAGCTGACGGGAAGCATAGACAATGCCTTTCCCATTTTGCATTAGAACACAACCGAGCCCATGGCGAGATGCATAGCAATAGACCACAAAGTCCTGGTGGATATTGGGCAAGGCAAGAACAGGCGTTGTGGTGAGCTTCTCCTTCAGGTTCTAGAAACTCTGTTCGCACTGGGGCGTCCATTCAAACTCATTAGTCTTCTTCAGGAGGTTGGTCATGGGGTGAGCTATCTTGGAAAGGTTCTCAATGAATCAGCGATAATAACCAGCTAATCCCAAGAAACTTCTCACATCGGTCATATTCTGTGGCTGCTCCCATCTACTCCGTCAGCATTGAGTACATGGCCTAGGAAAGCGACCTCTTCAATCTAGAACTCACACTTGCTGAACTTGGCATAGAGCTGATGTTTTCTCAACTTCTCCAACACTATCCTCAGATGCTGTTCATGCGCCTCAGTGGTGGCAGAATAGACAAGAATGTCATCAATGAAGACCACCATGAACTTATCTAGCTCCTTCATGAACACTTTATTCATCATGTTCATAAAATAAGTCGGTGCGTTCGTAAGACCGAAGGACACGACAGTGTACTCATACTGCCCATATATGGTGACAAATGTTGTCTTGGGAATGTCCTCTTCTCTGATCTTCATCTGATGGTAGCCTGATCTGAGGTCAATCTTGGAGAAGTACTTGGCATTGCATAGCTGGTCTAGCAGGTCATCTATCCTCGGTAGGGGGTACTTGTTCTTGATGGTCACGACATTCAGGTTCCTTTAATCAATGCACATCCTCTGCGTACCATCCTTCTTCTTAACAAACAGAATAGGAGATCCCCAGGGTGAGGCACTAGGCCTAATGAACCCTTTCTTAGATAGCTCCTCAAGATGTTTCTTAAGCTCCTTAAGCTCATCAACTGCCATACGGTAGGGTCGCTTGGAAATAGGACTCGTACTAGGCAACATGTTGATCATGAACTCAACATCCCTGTCTGGTGGCATCCCTGTTAGCTCTTCAGGGAAGACATTAGGGTACTCACGAACTACAGGCACTTCCTCAAGTGACTTCTCTTCAAGGGCACACAACGTGAAACATCTGTCCCTTTGTTTGGCTCACATCTGATCTGGCGACCACTTGGATGGGTTATATCCACAAATCTAGGCGAGCAAGATATCATTCCCTTGTTCTGGTTTAACAATCCATCCCTAGAATGACGTCTAGGCCTTTGAAGGGTAGCAAGTTAAGATCGCCAAGAAAGGTAAGACCCTCGATCATGATACTCACTCCCTTACATCTTTTGGTACAACAAACGTTTTCCAAAGGTGAACTGGTGTATAAGGTTTCCTTTCATGGAGTGACAGGTATATGATTCTCTCGTGCAAACTTGGTGGATATATAAGAACATGTAGCTCCTGATCAAACAACATGGATGCCTTAACTCCATGCACTAAAAACATACCGTACACCATGTCGGGGGCACTCTGGACAGCCTCTGCTGTCAGGTTGGCGAGGTGGCCACGGGGTGCTCCAGTCGGCACCTGCTTGTATGGGGTACCCAGGTTCTGCCTGGCGGAAGCTGGTATAGTAGGTGCAGCCTTGTTCGGGCACTCGGCTGCCTTGTGGCCCGGCTGGCCACAAGAGAAGCAAGTGTAGGTTGCACCGCCTGTGGGGGTTGGCACGGCGGCCTTCCACATGCTACCTCCTGGTGCGACACGAGCGTACGCTTGGTGGTCCTGAGCAGGATGGGGGTAGTTGTTGGTGTGGGTACCACCGCCCCATCTCGAACCGTGTGCAGCTCCCTGGGCAAAGCGAGAGCGGGGAGGCTGAGATGCCTCACCACGCGACGTCCATGGGGCAGGTGCACGGGAGGTGCCCTCAGCACGGCGCTTCTTGGTCTTGCTAAGCACCTCCTTCTTCGTGAAAACCTCATCGCGATCTTTCTCAATCTCCATGCACCTGTCGTTCAAGTCACACAGGGTGTGGCTCTTCATGCCTGAGAGGGAGAGCCTGATGCGGCTAGACAAGCCCTTGCGGTAGATGTACATCTTCTCCTTCTCGGAGTTCATCACTGAGGCAGGTGCATAGCGCAGCAGGTTGGTGAAGAGAGTCATGTACTCATGCACCTTGTCAGTTCCCATGGTGATGTTGCGAAACTCGATCTCCTTCTTCTCCAGGGCACCCTCGCGAATGAAGAACGCATCGAACTCCTCCACGAACTCATTCCAGGAGATGTTGGCAGGGTTATGGTGGGTCTCACAGAGACTGTCCCACCAAGATCATCCTGCGTCAACAAGCTAGTGAGTGGCCAGGCCAACACAGTCCTCGTCAGTGCAAGTGGTCAAGTCCAGCTTCTTCTTCATCTCCCTCAGCCAGTCATCAGCAGCGATGGGTCAGTGCTAGTGCCATTGAACGTAGGGGGCCTCAGCTTGAGAAAGAGCTCCAGCTTCTTGTAGTAGTCATCGTGCGGCTCCCGGTGGAGGTGGTTCCGCACGTTCTCAGCCAAGACACAAAGAAGCTCGGTCTACTGAGCCATCACATCAGCCAAAAGTGGAGGAGGTGGTGGTGGCGGAGCTCCTCCCCAAGAAACACCCTCTAGCTCAACAACAGGGGGTGGTCCTCCTCCAGCCGCGCCTCCTACAGGCTGCTCAACAGGTGGTGGTCCTCCAGTCACGGCTCTAGCAGCTGGTTCCGGCTCAACAACCGACGGTGGTGGTGGGTGAGCAGGCTATGGGGTGGCAGCGCGCCGTGGCTCCTCAAAGTTGAGGGGTATGTGACCAATGTGTCCATGACCACGACCCTAACCACGACCGCGTCCATGGCCCCTGGCGGGCGTAGCTGAAGGGGAGCATTTGTTCAGGCGGTTGGAACGACGAGTGGACATCCTGCTTAACATAAATCTTAGATTAGGGCACATGTGCATGTGATATAACTTGACACTAATGATGTAATAATTAAGATAGCTTAATGATTTAAAAGCATTTAAATCTATCCAACACTCATACAGTGAAGCATGAAGATCCATAAAGATGCGATAAAATCCGAATCATCCATTACATCAAGTGGGTACATGGCGATATCTCTAGCAGCTATGCTAGGAGACTCGTGAGAAATGTACTACACGTAGGTAGTTCTAGCAAAGGGGTGGACAAACTACTCAACAACATGGTGAGTCTGGTCATTCGGCCACACAGGGCCCATCATCTCCTGATCCTACACTACGCTAAATCATCCCTAGGGACTGGTCCAAACTGTAAGCTGTGGGGGAATACCGATGCCATAAGCTTGGATCTGCTCGTCAGTCATCCAAGGCAAGAGACGTAATGATGGGCCTCCTCGAGCTGAGGGGTGGACACTAATTGTCCGCTGAGTCTAGTGGTGGGGCATCCACTCAAGTTGAGGTGAGATTGCCCTAGCTCGAACGTCTCAACTCTAACCTTCTTACGGGCTCGCAAGGGAAGCTCATCCTGCAATTCCTCGTACTCTCTGACTCTCTTGTGATCTGACCTCTTCCAAACCTCCATGGTGAGTTTGAGCTTACCCATGAGGTATGCTATCTTGTGGACGTAGTTGATCAGGTATCCCTGGTTGTAGCCAGCAACAATGTACTCTAGTAGCAACTTATCACGTTGAGCCTTACACTGCTCGTAGAGTTTGTCCAAGTAGGCGGCATCCTTACTCTGCTTCTGGAAACTCTTCGCAATGTCTTTGTTCTTCTTAGCTATGGCTGTCTCAAGCTCCTAGACCTTCCTGTTGAGTCAGCTATCATGGAGCTGAAGCTTCTCCATTTCATTCATCAGCCTGGTGATCTGGTCCTGGTGAGTGTGCTCCTAGCACGCTAACTCACGCTCTAGGTCCACAATCTTCTGCTTCCATGCTGCCTCCTTGCTCTCTGACTCACGAATTCTCTCGTCAACCTCCATCAGGTGCGGTCACGATGTCCCTTTCGCTCCAGCTCGGCAATGTACATTTCCTAGCACTGCAGGTACATCATAGAGGTGCGGTGGCAAGGGTTGTGGTCAACTCTGATATTCTGCTCGGTGTAGGCGATCTCCTTCCAAGTACCCTGCTGAACATCGAGGGCACAAGGAAGCAGACGAAAGCGACTCTCCTTCAGGTAGTCAGCTCCGTTGTGCAGGACAGTGCAAAGTGCCTGGCGTGAAATGGTCTAAACACACATGCTAGTGTTGTTGTCAAAGGCAAAGTCGGTGAAGGAAGCAACTCCAGGCAGGTTCATGCTTGCAGGCACGTTGATGTGGACTGCCTTATAGCCCTCGATGCCTCCTCTAAGTGCAGGCTTGCCGCGATAAAGGTACTCGACGTTCTCCACGGGAACACCAAGCTCAGTGAGAACCTCGCGAAGCACGTGAGCATAGCCTTCATACTCTGTTCCGTCGAGTCTGTACTCAACGATGTCCATCGGCGGCAACGGACCAAGCGGCAAGTTGGGATCCACCTGTAGGTTGACACGAGAATGGAATTAGAAAAGTCACAGAGGAAGGTAAGCCATGCATAAAAGCGTATGCAGTGGTCGGTGTATAATTGAGAGATATCAAGGTTCTCCTAATTCTATCATCAAATCCTATGGGTCTCGTCCTAGGGTCAAGCATGGCTCTGGTACCAACTGAAACATCCTCAATTTTCCACGAAGGGAAAATACGCAGAATGGTGAATAATATAATAGTTCAAAGCTCAAACCATCACATTATCCAGCAATAGTTGATACAAAAATCCACACATCGAATAAAACAGTACAATTAGAAGGGATTACATAAATAGTACACTAGCACACTGGCGGAAATCATCAGAGTAGCAGCATCTGGAATAGCTGCAGTAGGCGAAAGCAACAACAAATCTCCAAAAGAAGCCTGAGCATAGGAACGAGACCTATACTTTGCTTTTGCTATGTAGTATTTTGGTGGATGCAAAGGATATAATCAAAGAGACCTATATATGGCTGTGGTTTTCTATGAAAGTGGTGACCATAATTATATATATATAGTTCATCAAGTTTTACCCCATCTCATCCACACATCTTTCCCATCCCATCATCACACACATCTCACCCTCTCGCACTCAGTCGACAGGTCCAACTCCCTCTCGGAGCCTGTCTCAATGGCTCACAGCTGGAAAGGGTAACACCAGGGGAAAGAAGAGAAGGACTCATCTCACTACTCCCGAGAAGCGTAGGTCGAGGGAAGGGCCAAACCGAGGCTGCGGACTATATATAGATTTAAAACTCTGCAGAGCGTGTACTCCCATAACCATAAGATCACCATCATCGGCGGTGCCCCGCCTAAGCTTATTCCGGCTGCTTTCTAACCGATGCGATGCCACCCTACCACTCGGTATTGGGACATCTCGGATAGGTACCACCGACACACTGAGACTGTGAGACATAGTACCGGGCCCCCGAGGTCACTATGTTGTCTAAGGAGGGTGTGGGTCCCAATGCTCGTACCTCCCGACACTATATGCTAACAACCTAGTAGTAGTGGCACCGTCCTAGCTAGTCACACATCCGTCCCCCGCCCATACAGGGGCGAGCGGTGAGCACCTAGGTTCCAAGGTTTTGATTCGCAAGAGATATCAGGTCCTAGGGGGATCAGACAAGATTATTTTCTCATAGGGACTACAACAGTCCATGCTACAATAGCACCTCCTACCCGGGGCCTCGCTCCACGAAGGCTCTCATCCCCGGGATCACCATATACCTCACAATGTATCCGCCACAGATACCTCACATAGGGATGCCCAGAACACACCCCCCGTCAAGACTCGCCCTCAAGGCTCGTCGTGGAATCCTGTCCGATCGACCCAAACCCTCACCACACACCCAAGACACACGCAGCACTCTCCTCGAATAAAGTGGCACCTTAATCATATACCATACCATACTCTCCACCACGCATCACATCACAGATATAAGCGTAGTAGAAGTAAAGCATCATAAGTAAATAAGCATGCGTCTAGCGTATCAGCAGGTGTGCAGGAGTAAGGTTGCGATAAGGTAAGGCTCATCAAGCAATTCTACCATGCAACCTATCATCAGGTGATAATTCATAAAAATAAAGCACTTACAACTAGTAAATTTGCCATGCATAATAGGATCTACATGGTTGGGTGGGACGTGGCACCTGCGTAGTCGTCACAGAGCTCCTCCTCGTAGTCGGGGTCGTCCTCCTCAAGCGGCTCCTCCTCTAAAATGAAACGTAATAGTCATGTTAGCGACTCCTATAGAGTTAACACAAAGAATCAATGAAATCCAATAACAAGAAATGCAATCATACATAAGCCTATGACATATTGCTCATTTTTATGAAAATTTGGACACTTGGTTCATATTTTTCAGAGTTCGTATGAATAAGTTATGAATTTCTGAATTTTAATCCATTTTCTAAAAAAGAAAAAGGGCCGAATAATTCTAGGTGTGACACGTGGCATGATCTGGTTGGTCCACGTGGCACTGCGGGTCCAGCAGTGGTGGCGCAGGGCTGATGTCATGCTGACGTCAGCATTGGTCCGGTAGCTCAGTCACCGACAGGTGGGGCCGACTTGTCTGGTCACTGATAGGTGGGACCAGGGTCCACGGTTAATGTTGACCGATCAATGGTCAACGCCGACGGGCCTAGTCCTGGCCTGGGCAGGCCTGGGCAGGGCCAGATCTGGGCCGGGTTGGGCCGGCCCGGCCCGGACATGTGTCAGCATTTTGGATAGGCCACGTGACTCACTGGGCCGATAACGGGCCTGGTCTACGGTCTCTGTCTGCATGGACTTGGTCCATGGTGGACCGGAGAGAGAGGCTAGGTGGCGTGCTGCTGTTGGTCCAGCGTGGGCACTGCGGTCGACCGGGTGCACAGCGTGGGAGAAAAATTTCCCCCCGCTGCTTCCACGAGCGACGGTCGGCTTGGCCGGGCCTCGCCGGCGGCGAGCGGTGTGGTGGTTTCGGTTGGCCCTGCTAGCTAGGTCGACGGCTAAGGCGGCGCCTGGCTGCGGTAAATGTGGCTGCGGGGTCGTGGCGGCCTAGTGGCGTGCCGGTTGGGTGGCATGCGTGCCGTGGTAGCGTCGGGTGGTAGAGGAACGGTAGCGCCACGATGGGGCACGCGTGAAGTGGCTCTGGAGTGTGCTGCGGCTTCGCTGGACTGGGGCGAGCGAGTCACTGGTCCCAATTTGACCGAGGTCCTATGACGACGACAAGAGTGTCGCGACGGTGGTGGGTCGGGGTTGACGGTGGCGTAGCTCCAGCGGGGCGCCAAATTGGCCTCCATCTATCCCCTCCTCCTACCATTCGGAGTAGCTGGGAGCTCCAGGGGTCTAAGGCATAGCTATCGGGGCTCGGTGGGGTGCGTGTGGCGATAGACACCACTGCAGCGCTCCCGGAGCTAGGAACCATGGTGACCAAGGGTGGCAAAGTGGCGCGCCCTCACTGTGGTCCGTGCCATTCTCCATGGAGTTGCCAAAGACGCGTTCTAGGAGATGGCGGAGCTAAGCATGGAGTTAATGATGAGAACGACGGTAAGGAGGTGGGAACGCGGCGGTGAACGGTGGCGGCCATGGAGGTCGGTGCTCACCTCGGGTGGCGGCTGGCGTTGAGGCAGTGGCGTGTCGGGGCGGCTGCAATAGCTTAGGGAAGAAGAAGCAGAGCGTGCGGTTTGCTCGGTGTAGCCGAGCAGCGGCTTCGCGTCCTCCTCTGGTGGCTCGAGCGGCGACTGCGGCGAGAGGCTCATGTCCGACTCCTGCTCCTCCCCGCCTCCTTCCTCTCCTTCTCCACCTCTCTTCACAGCAGCAGCGCAGGCGCGGTTGGCAAGGCGGTGCGATGGGGGTAAACCCTAACGGCACTGAGTTCCACCTTTTATAGCCGGCCAACGGCCATGGGGAAAAGGGCGGACAGCAGAGATGGGGCGAAGCCCATCGAGCGGCTGTGCGAGGCTACGACTAGGGTTAGGGTTCGGAGCGGCGTTGGCGAGAGAAGAGACGGCATCGCGGGGCGGTCAAGGGCGCGAGCGGACGGCGGAGGCGCTCCATTCCATTTCTGGAACGACGGACGCGACGGGCGAGCGGCCAGAAGTAGCTGCTGACAGGTGGGGCCCACCTGTCAGCGAGCGGGGCGAGCAGCGGGCGCGGGCGCGCGGCGTGCGTGGGCGCGCGGCGTGCGGGCGAGCGGCCAGCGCTGGCAGGCCGTTGCTGGGCTGTGTGCGGGCGCGGGTCAGGCCGGCACCTTGCTGGGCCATCTCGGCCAGCTAGGCCACGGCGATGTGCGGCGAGCGGGCGGCCTGGCCGGGCGGTTGGCAGGCCGTGAGGGCGCCTTGCTGGGCCACGGTGCTGGCGAGGCCGGCAGGCCGAGCTGGGCTGCCTTGCTGCTTTGGGCTACATTGCCTTTTCTTTTTCTTTCTATTTTCTATTCCCTTTTCCATTTCTTTTCCAAGTATTAAACTATATATGATCATGTTAGTATAAGATGTTAGTGATCAATTCATACACCTAGTGGTTCTTCTAGGGTCTCATGGTGACGTTGGATCCATGTCCATGGTTAGTAGACATATATATATGCATGTGATAAAAATGTTATTGATTTTATTAGCAATACATAAAATCAATAAGAGGCAAATCAAACCTTGTGATTAAAATGCAATTGCTCCAACTAACATCGGTGCTACTTGTGCAACTTATTGGGTGTTTTCCTACATGACACTCACCAATAATGGGATACTTTAGAAAATTTTTTGTCGGTTGTAATTTTTGGTGTTTGAGATTTTTAGGGTTGTTACACTTCATGGCAAATCTGGCCTTTGCCGTGTGCCACGACACACGGTAAACCTTCCACTCGGCAATAGGTGGACGGCCCGTCACGGCGGCCACCTGCCATCAGATTTTGTCATGTGCCATGGTAAGACATAGCAAAATATAATATTTTGCCGTGTGCAGTCTCAAGACACACGGCAAAGTTTTTTTATAATTTTTAAAATAAATTTTGCCGTGCACCATGGTAAGACACGGCAAAACATAAGATTTTACCATGTGCAATCGCAGGACACACGACAAAGCTTTTTTATAATTTTTAAATAAATTTTGCCATCTACCATGGTAAGACACGTGCACCATGGTAAAACACGGCAAAATATAATATTTTGCCGTGTGCAATCGCAGGACACATGATAAAGTTTTTTATATAATTTTTAAAATAAATTTTGCCATGTACCATGGTAAGACACACGGCAAAATATAATATTTTGTCGTGTGCAATCGCAGGACACACTGCAAACTTTTTTTTATAATTTTTAAAGTAAATTTTGCCGTGTGCCAGAGACAAAGGTACACGGTAAAGATTATTTTGCCGTGTGCCGCCAATGGCAAAATATTTTTTTGGGCTCAATTTTTTTGTGGAGCCTTGTGACAATATTTAAAACTCTATTTTAAAATTTGGAGCAATTTTGACTTATTTTGATATATTTCATTAATTTATTTTGTTTCGTTTACTTTTTTGGAATATTTCAAATCTGAACTGCAAGTACATGGAATAATAGAATTCGGTCATTCAAAAAATGATATTTAGTGTATGTTTTGGCCGTATCCCGGAGCTCACATAAAATCTCGAGCATCTCATTGATCTAATATGTCGACGTACGTGCTTGAAAAGTGATTTAAAATTATATAAAATCCAAACGAAGTCCGAAAATCATGAAACTTGGCGACACGTCGTGTTAGCGCATGTGTAGGCTATGGTAAAAAATTGAGAATGTTTTGAATAAGTTAGGACGCCAGATGTCAAAACCCAGAGATCTCCATATGTGATAATAGGAGACCACATGTGGAGATGTCTGGATTTTAGACATCGGACATCGCAACTTGTTTGAAACCTTCTCAATTTTTTACCATAGCCTCCACATGCTATGAAACGACACCGCGCCAAGTTTTGTGATTTTTAGACTTTGTTTGGATTTTATATAATTTAAATACACTTTTCCCAGATGTCGCTCGTCATGTTCCATGAACACGATGCTCCAAAGTCCGTGGGAGTTCTTGGATACGGCATCAAGATACACTAAATAACAGGAATATCATTTTTTGACTCACTAAATTCTATTATTTTATGCACGTGCAATTCAAATTTTGCTTATGCGAAAAATTCAATTAAACAAAATTAATGATGGAAATATAGCAAAAAAAGTCAAAAATTGCCCAAATTTATACATGTACATTAAAATGATATACTAAGCCTAAAACAAATCGTGACAAAAAACAAAAAAATAAAGTTTGCCGTGTGTCATGCCTGGCACACGGCAAAAATGAGGTTTGCCGTGTGCCAGGTTTTGTTGGCAGACGGCAAATTTTTTTAAAAAATAAAAAGCCTAACTAAAAGGCCCAACCAACCCAAGAACTGAACCCTAACCCCAATCGCCCACCAGCCCCCACGCCCGAGCCGCCCCACCTGCCCCTTCCCCCCGTGCGCCGATTGCCCCCATGCCCACGCGTAGCCGCTCGCTGCCCGTGCGCATGCCGCCGCTCGGCGCCTGCTCGCCCGCCGCCGCCGCTGCTCGCCTGTGCGTCCCTGCACTGCCCCGCCGCTCGCTAGCCAGCCCGCGCCCCGCCGTTCGCCACCCTGCCCCGGGCCTGGCCCATTCCGTCCCGACCCCGTCCTGAGCGAGCAAGGCAACAGAGGTGACCGCACAGTGAAGAAAGCAGAGCTGATCCGCGACCCTTCATCCCGATCCCGTCCCAATCCCATCCCTGCTGTGAGAGAGAAGAGGGGAAGGAGGTAAAAGAGAAGAGGAAAAGAAGAAGGAGAAGGGAGGAGGAGAAGAGGAAGGAGAAGGAGAAGGGAGGAGGAGAAGAGGAAGGAGTTCATCGACCATCCACATTCGTCCAACGATCGTCGCTGCCCGTCGAGAGTTCGTCCACGCCGTCATCCCCCATCGCCGGAGAAGAAGGTAAAGGCTCCGGGTGTTCGCCATGGTGTCATTTATGTGTTGGCGGCCTTCGTGCCAGAATTGTGGATGTGTGGGCCATCGTGCCCTTAATGTGGACGTCGGCCATCGTGTCGGATTTTTTTGCAGGTTTTGGAAACCTCCCTGTACAGGGGAGGTTCTGCCAAATTTTTCATCTTATAGTGATATGTTTCTTCTTTTGCTGCGTAGGACCTTTTGGAGGTGAATTGGAGCAACCAGGGAACCCTATGTATAAATAACCTCTCTTTCTGTATGTTTGTCGTTGCCCGTGTGTAACCTAGTTAGGCGTCTCCCGTCCGAAAGAGATACGGATGGAGGTATGCAGGTCTTTGCATATCTTCGACCATATCTGTTTTGGATTGTCCTCGTTTTTTGGACAGCCCATGGATGCGCAGATGAGTTAGTTTCCATGGTCCGCTCCTGTCCGAGATAGAGTTTTGACATCACCCCCGTTGTTCTCCGGATGCACACTCTCCTTTGCAGGACGTGTATGGGAGAACAGCAGGGAGGTGCTGCCAAAATTCTATCTTGGATAGGAGCATACCATGGAAACTAACTCATCTGCGCATTCGCGGGTGGGATTAGGACCTATCCTCACCTATTAGACAGTAGGGACACCACATAGATGCAATTGATGGTCACATTACTTCATGTTATATATCTGTTAAAGGATGGAGGACCGTGAGTGGATGTACACAACGTAGAGGGACTAGCCGTTTATAACCAAGGTCGATGAATTCTTAGAGCATGCATTTGGTGAGAGTGCTGAAGGCCATTCTCTAGTTTTGTGTCCCTGCAACCATTGTGCCAATAGAAGAAGGAAAGATAAGTTAACCATGGGTCAACATATTGTGAAGTATGGATTTACTATAGCTACCACCGGTGGTAGCACCATGGTAAAGCCGATCGTATCAGAGACGAGGTGGTGAGACCATGGCTCGAGGCTTTCGATGGTGATGCTAGGGTAGTAGACATGCTGTTTGACACTCAGCAAGCTCAGTTCGCTGAAGGACGTGATAAGATGGAGACTAAGGCTGCCGCACCTTCTACTGGATGTTGGACTTGGCACATAGACGCCTTCACGATCATACTATTGTTTCTCAGTTGGATGCCATTGGTTGCATAATGGGGTTGAAGGCCAAGTTAAACCTAAGTCGAGAAGGCTTCGACAAGATGGTGGCCATGTGAAGCGGTATGCTACCGATGACAGACATTATGCCGAAGAACTTGTACGAGTCAGAGAAGCTCCTTCTTGGACTGAAGATGCTGTATGAGAAGATACATGCATGTCCGAAGGGGTGCGTCCTATTTAGGAAAGAACACATGGATGCAAAGTACTGCCCGAAGTGTGAATCCTCCAGGTACGTGGAAGTAGACTTGAGCGATGGCCATAAGAGGCAGCTTGAGATCCCCATGAGTGTCCTACGACACCTTCCATTCCTACCGAGGCTCCAACGGCTATTCATGACCGAGGAATTGGCAAAACAGATGACATGGCACAAAAACGGCACGTGGTACAATCCTGACAAGATGGTACATCCATCCGAGAGGACCATGTGGCGGCCATGGGCATGACCACAGACACTCCATTGGGGGACGAGGAGACTCAGCAGACACAGGACAGTTCTGCTTGACCGACTCCCTACCTGCGAGGTGCCACAACCCTTCATAATCCTCCGCATCCTGACCTACGCCCAGTGATTCGTCCTGTGGTAGGAAAGTAAGTAACTATAGATGTTATCACTAGTAATATGATACGTTCAAAATCAAAATAGAAATTGATAATTTTTCTTAATCACTCACTTATGCAGGAGCTGGCTAGTTTTTCGGGTGCTCTTGACCCCCTCCGGCACCCCCGCTAACATCTTGGGAGGTCGGTGTAAGAAACACTTCCCCGGCCTTTTGAAATTAAAAGATGGCACGTGGGGGTGGCCTGGTTGTGGAATAGGTACAAGCTTGGTGATGATGACGAGAAGGACAATAAGCAGGAGCGGGTTTTAGCGGACTTTTGGGTAAGTGTCTCACAATGAAGCTTAAATACATATCCTCCATTGGCTAAGTCTTTTATTGAAATAATGAATGGATACATTGTGTTTGTATGCAGATGTACTTCAAGGTCGAAGAAGGCCAAGAGACCAAGGCGGATCAAACGGCACACAAAGCCTGTCACAAGCTCATCGGTGATATGATTTACGAGGCATGACTGCAGGCCCATGTCTTGTACTATAGGTCCATCCTGAAAGAGCCCCTCATCAAGGGCGACTCAAGAGAGTTGGTGCTGACCAAGGCGTAGTACCTTCAGGTTGGTGAATAGTATCGATTCATTTTGAGATTTAGTATGTCTAGAATTGATCATCTTATATGTCAAACACTTGATGATGCGTAGGTTCCGCCCCAGTGGTGCGTGTCACATAGAGCGGCATGGTCAAAGATCGTGGACAGGTACCTATCCCTGGAGTACATCGCAAAGCGTGAGAAAGGCAAGCGAAAGAGGAAGATGAGGACCGGTCCAACTCACCACCAAGGCAGCCGCAACCTCCCCGCATTCAAGCGGGCACTTATAGGAGACATCATTTATCTATTCTAACACTCAATTCTGCCTGATTTCTAATCATCTTGTCGTCTTTCTCACAGGAGGCGACACAGTCGGGTGTGCCGGTGTCGGAGTTTGGGGCATGGGCTGTGTCCCACATGGGCCAAGTGAAATCCGATGTTGTCTTCAACCCAGATGCACCTGTCGAGGCTTACTCTGACCCAAGCATCCACGCTAAGGTCAAAGACTACACGGAGGCGGTTTAGATGCTCCGTGGCCCAGATCACAATCTGAGCACTGAGCCCCTTGAGACAGAGGTGATCGTGAGTTTGGGGGAAGGCAGGGAGCACGGGTGGTTGTGGATTGCAAACGCTAACGACTCCTCAACGTCTGCACCCTCTCTCACTGACATGAGGTCACGAGCACGTCCACAAGTCTTCCCATACATGCATGGCCTACTCCAACACTATCACGGGTGGACGAACATCAGGTAATTCTGGTTTCACTCGTTGTATATTGAACGTTACACACATTGATCTGATTTGTAATACTGAAACATGTGATTGAAACACTGCAGGCGGCGCTGGTACAGCAAAAGGAGACGACCTCAAACCTGGAGGCTCGGCTGGAGGACACACAGAAAAAGATGGAGGACATGCAGAAGCAGATGGCGGAATTGTATCAGATGCTCCAAAATGTGGCATCGGGTGCCCTAGTGCAGTTGCCGGCTATAGCTCCGATTCGTCTCTTCACTCCTGGAAGTATGAAAGTTTAATGCCTACGTGCTGTTGGGAATGTCGGCCTTCGTGCCGTTGTGATTTTCGGCCTTCGTGCCATTGTAATTGTCGGCCTTCGTGCCATTGTGATTGTCGGCCTTCATGCCGTTGTTTCTTACAGGTTGGAAACCTCCCTGTGCAGGGGAGATGCTGCCGAAATTTTTAATTTTGAGTCTAACACATGCAATCTATTCTCTTTTGTGCAGCCTCCGTCGGCGGGTTCAAACTATCCCGCTACGGTGTCTCCGGTGGCCAATGCCATCAACCCCACACTGCAGTCCGGTTCGTCTCAGCACTCCGGGAGGCCACAGTTGCAGTCTCCGTCGCCCATAGTAGGTCGCCGTAGTAGGGAGTTGTAGTGTTTGATGTTGAACTTGTAATAATGAACTTGTGATGTTGAACTTTGGTGGATTTTTGATGGATTATTGATGGATTTATGAAATATGCGTGTGCTTTTGATATATAATGCATGTTGTTGATATAGATGTGATGATTGATATGCTTTTGATATATATATATAATAAAAATTAAAAAAAATTGTATTTCTCGGTGACTTTGCCGTGTGCCTTGCTTAGTGGCACACAACAAAGTAATTTTTAAAAAAATAAAAACAAAACTTTGCCGTGTGCCTTGCTTGGTGACACACGGCAAAGTAATCTTTTTAAAAAAAATAAAAACAAACTTTGTCGTGTGCCGTGCTTGGTGGCACACGGCAAAGTAATCTTAAAAAAATAAAAGCAAAACTTTGCCGTGTGCCGTGCTGGGTGGCACACGGCAAAGTAATTATTAAAAAAATAAATAAAAAAACTTTGCCGTGTTCTTTGGTTGAAAGCACACGGCAAAGTAAAAAACTTTGTTGTGTGCCATGTCTGGGACACACGGTAAAATATTCGTTAACAACCGGTTCCATAACGGACGAAAATATTTTGTCGTGTGCTGCGCCCAACACACGGCAAAGTTTTTGAATATTTTACCGTGTGTAGCACACGGCAAAGTTTCTTTGCCGAGCCATATTTTGCCGTGTGCGCTTTGTCGTGTGTTGCACACGGCAAAGTCTTTGCCGCGTGTAAAAAATTCTTTGCCGTGTGTATTTAGATACGGCAAAGTACCAGTTTCCAGTAGTGATTCTAGCTCTTTTGAGTGTCAAAGTATCTTAATTTTGACTAAATTTAAATAATAACATTATAGTACCTAATAAGTATCATAGATTTTTTATTAATTACATTTTTATAGTGATACCTATTTGATGTCCCCCTTTCTTTTAATTTTGGTTAAATTTTAAATGCTTTGACTCTCTTCAAAAAAGTCACTGTTACCAGAAATGGGAGCCTCCTAGGAAATATACCAATGGTTATCCGATGCTCCATTGCGTCATTTATTAAGTAAACAAAATGGAGAAAAATAGATTATACTCATCTAGAGTAAGGAATAAGTGTTTGCCTTGATACTTATTTCATCTAAAGTTTATTGGTAAAAAAATAGGTATATAAAGAAAGGCCAATAATGGTGTTGCTATATTTTTTTTTTTGCATCTGAAGTTCTAAACCAAATAGTAGTGTTTAACAAAGCTATAGTATCTCTAATAGTAAAATAATTGCAATATTGTAACAATAGAAAACATGTTATAGTGAAGTTAGACTAGGCTATTTTGAGAACAAGCTTGCTATAAGCTACTGTTTCCTAGCATGCATGTAATTCATCCTCATTTTTCTAAAATGTAAAGTGCACTTGATGACGAAGTGTGGTCCCCGATGGTAATTACCAAGACATTGTTATTTTGATCATTAATAAAAAAAATGTACTCTCTTTGTTCACTACACTTGTTGTTTTAGTTTCTTCCATTATTATCAAATTGTTTCCTCCGTCTACAAATATGGTAGCTAGTAAAAGACTTCTAAGTTTGTGGTAACCCAACATTCAAACCATCTAAAGTTTAATCACACTTATAGGGAGGATCCTTAACATGTATACAATATCAAAGAAGCAAATTGGAAAAAACTTATATTTCATAATGCTTCTCTAAAAGTTTGGCCTTTTTATATAACCTAAGTCAACAGACTCATGAGTCTTTATATTTTTAAACAAATAAAATCCACTATAACTTTGACCCATTTTATCCATTCTTGACCCATATTAGCGGCCGAGCGTAACAGCACATAGGGGATGATAGTGACATTACACTTTGAATTTTTGAAATAATTAACGAAATGCACACATTAGAGAATAGAGAGGGATATGGCCGAATAACCAAGGGTAGGTGTGAAATTTGGTAGTATGGGGACTTGGGGAGTAAAATACACATGTATATATACACCGATGTACAACAATCAGTCGTTATAGATATGCACGCACATTAGTGATGGATCATGCATGTACTAGTCTACACAATTCAATATAACCGGCGATCCTGCTCTTGTTCATTCTCATTGTCTCATCCATGAATATTATGCACGGCCGTTGAAGAGCCTACTGGAGACGAAGACGCCAAGCGTGAAGGCGGCGACGGCCGTGGCGATCACCTCCTTGTTCTTACCGACGGCCTCCGCCAACTTCATCCCCTCCTCCATGGCGCGCTCCTTCCAGTGCTCGCACTGCCTCTCCCGCTCCGCCCTGGCCTTGGCCTCCGCCACCCTTGTGCGCGCTGCCTCGATCCTGCGCGCGGCCTCGCGGGCGACCTTCTCCCTGTGCTCGGCCCCCGCCTTGTCATCCTGGTGATGATCTTGCTGTTCATGGTCTCCCCTCGCCTTCTCGCTCGGCGGCGGCGGTGACGGCGCCATGGGCTTGGCCTTCTTCACGTCTTCCTCTTTGCTTCTGGCTGCCAAGCTCGTCCTCTCCAGCTCGGTCCTCTCTTGGCCAACCTTGGCAGCCTTGTCCTCCTGATCAGCCGCTGGCTTCTTATCGCCGGCCACTTGCACCTCGGACTTGGCCTGCAGTGGTAGCGGCTGCGGAGGAGGCGGTGCGGGGGCGGCAGGACCGGCGGCAAGCAGCTTGGGCACGGTGAGCGTGAGCAGGTTGCTGTCGAAGCGGCCGGTGATGGTGTCGAGGTTGGCCGTATTGGGCAGCTGGAACACCTTGTGGAACCGCAGCGCCTTGCCGTCGCCGCCGGGCGCGGGCTTGCTGTGGCCGATGACGGTGAGCCGGCCCTCGCCGTCCACGTGCACCCGAAAGTCCTCCTTCTTGAACCCTTCCATCATTTGATTTGATGAATTCAGCCAACAAGAAGGAAAATAAAAGGTACTGTAAGCAGCATCTTAAGCGTCGATCAGCTGCTGTGGCCTAAGAGAGAGAGAGAGAGAGAGTCGCCGACTCACCTTGGAGGTCGAGGCGGAGGAGGTAGCATGCGCCGTCGTCGAGCCACTCGTAGTCAGGGTCCACGCTATTGGCCGCCGCCTGGGCTTGGATGCTCGCCATTGCCGGTGGTGGTCTCGACAAGACTGACGGCGCCGCGCGTGCTGATGCCTGTGTTTTTATGAGCCTGGTGCCTTGGTACCGTTGGTCCGTGGCGGTGAGCAGGAGGAGATGGATGAGCGGAGGCAGCGATAGGTGTTTCATTTTAAGGGTCCCAGCGATCAGGCCTTGTTTAATTTAATTTAGGTGCTCACTCATTCTAAGCTTTTTCCAGAGGGCAAGAAAATTGTTTTCGATTTCTTTGTGACCACGGAGGAGCAACCAAATGTTTTGGGGTGAAGGATCGGATAAGGATATCCTTATGTGTACGTGCTCCTCGTTCCGTTGCCTTTCGGCGCGAGGCACGGCAGCACCTCGGCTTGGCTACCTGCTTCACTACAACGTTTTCCGTTCGTCGAACCAACACGACACGGAAGCGCGGTGCCTGCCATGTGTGTCTATCCGGCCGGGCATTGCTGCCGCATGCCCCAGTTCGCAGATATTTGCCCAGATTGAAACCCTGGTTGAACTCGCGTCTTTTGGTCAGGGATTAGGTGCTTGGCTGTCAATGTTCAACTGACAGTGACAGGAGGCACCCACTGCTTTGGTTTTGCAAACAATAGCGGAAAAAGAATCATCCTAATTCATCTGCCTCTGCCACGATACTAGTGTGAGTCTTATCTGTTACTCGTTTGAAATTACTTGTCAATACGCTGCTCATGTCTCAAAATTACCATTACTTATAAAATCAATGGCACAAATGCCTCGGCGGAGCTTGAAAACGGGTCAGTATCTTGTACGTATGCCACAGGACACAGCTCTATATGGCCATCGGGCCGTGCCGGCCCGGCCCGGCGGCACGTCGTACCGTGCTGGCCTGTGTCGGTGTCGTGCCTCATCGGACTATCGTGCCTCATGGGCCGTGCCTTAGACGTGCTCGTGCCTGGTCTACGGCTCAAGGCATGGTCCGTGGGTCATTTGGCCGTGCCGTGCCGCTCGTTAGGCACGGCCAATTCGGCCAATTTCCCGTGCCGGGCCGGCCCGTAGCCCAGCAAAGATAGATCCAAAATTCCACACAAGTGTTAATTTTTTTTATTTTTTCCAACAATCTTGTTTTATTTTTCCACAGTGCTGAAGCACTTCTCCACAGAACACAGTACTGAAGCAGTTCTCCAAGTCATGAACAAACAATGAAACAAACCAAGTGCTGAAGCACTTATTCAACAAACAAAACTCAAATGAACAGCAGACAAAAGAGACATATGAAAATGATTAATTGATGATCAAAAGGAGCTGTTTTGTGCAATGCTGCCTCATTAAAAACCTTTCTAGATAAAACTTACCCTTATAAGAAACCCTAGAAAGGAAAAAAGAGTGCAGCCAGCTCAAAGGTTCAAAGTCTTAGTTCATCTATCCTATTACAATAGCTAGCATCAGTGGCAAGTTGTTCAAGTGGCAAGACAAAGTTAAAAGTTCTATCCTATTACAGATTTCTTGCACCAGACTTCTTGCACTTGCACCAAAAGACTTCTTGCACTAAAACATCAAAATGGGCCTGTAAAATTGTACTCAATGTTAGAATGCATCCTAAGCAATGTTATACAGAATTGAGTGATTGAGTTTTGAGACAAAGACATTATCTGATCAGTTTCCTCCTCCTTTCATCAAGTACCAGCAGTAGTACTGCCACTGCCGGTGCAGGTGCCGCTGTCACTGCCTCTGCCTTCGCCTTCTTCATCCTGCTAGAGGTTCTTGAACTTCTCCTCCAGGTCAAAGTCCTCAGCTTGGTGTTGCTCTCTTGCTGCTCCTTGCTCCCAGTCCTTGATGCACGTGAGCATCTCCACATGCTCAGGCAACAATCTCCACCGCCGGTCTTCTAGTATCCTAGATGTACAAATGAAACAAGACTTGGAAGAGACAGTAGAAATAGGAACAGACATAATATCACGAGCCATAGTAGATAGAATTGGATAGGTTAGCTTGTGGTCACGCTACCATAGCAGTAGGTCAAAGGACTCATCCCAATCAGTGACAGGGTCACTGTCCAAGTAAGCTTGGAGCTCACTAACAGCAGATGGAGTAGATGAACATGAGGGGGAAAAGCTAGGGGATGCACCAGGACCACCATAGATCCTTCCCCATGCCTGCTTTCTCTTATCAGAACCAGCTGAGGGCATTGAAACCCTTTGAGACCTAGTTGCACCACCAAATTTCTTCTCATACTTGCTAAACAATCTGGACATCTCATCTTTAACATCACCATAGCACGATGTATATGAGACTCCGGTATTTTGACAAGTAATTCAAGCACATTATAGAAGCCTTTCAACATACCTCTAGGATCAAGAATTAATGCATATGAATATATCAATGGAATTGGATCCCAATATTTTAGAAATTTAAGCTTCATAGGGGTTGCAATAGTTCTAAAATTTGGATCATTTTCAGCATGATGCAGGTGCTCAGCAATCTCAAGAAGGTGATGCAAAACAAGTGGAGCAGTTGGATAATAAACACTAGATAGAACAACAGTAGCCTCATAAAACACTTTCAGAAATTTCATCATATGTTCAGCAACCAACCAATGGTCATTAGTCAACAAATCCTTACCATAATTAGTGGTAATCCACACAGGGAAGACTTCCTTGTATGGAAGCAAATGCTTAAGCATTAAATAGGTAAAATTCCACCTAACTTTCATATCCAAGCCAAACTTTCTAGGTCTCAGGCCCTTAGAAATACAATAGTTTTTGAACAAAGCAATTCTTTGATTAGAGGAATTCAAAAAGTTTATTGCAGTTCTGAATGCTTCAAGATAAGGATGAATCCTCTTCAACCCAGATTTAACAATCAGATTAAAGATATGACAAGCACAGCGCTGATGAACAAGAAAATATTTAACTTTGTGAGGATCTTCACGTGTAGGTGCAGAATAAGAACCCATGTAACCAAAGAAGCACGGCTGCAAAATTTCAAAAGCCCTAGTATTAGCAGAAGCATTATCTAGAGTTATAGCAAAGATCTTATCAATCAAATTAAACTCCTCAAACACAGAAGCAATTTTATCAGCTATGTTTTCACCAGAATGTGACACTTCAATCAACCTGAAAGCCAACAACCTTCTTCTGCAACTCCCAATCAGCACAAACATAATGAGCAACAACAGATATGTAATCTCCTTTATCATTACTAGACCAAATGTCAGATGTCAAAGACACAAATGAACAAGCAGGCAACACAGACTTCATAAGCATAGAACGCTCATCAGCAAACAACCTACCAAGATCTCTAGTAGTGGTCTGCCTAGAAACCTTGCTAAATAAAGGGTTATGAGCATGCTTGATGTAATCTTCCCAGGCCTAAGTATCACCAATGCCTAAGGGAAGGTCTAGCTTAGCTATCAGCCTGCATAACTCAGTGCGAGCAACAGCAGGATCATACACCCAGTTTTTCAAGCCATCAGGGTTAACCGCAAGTTTAGACTTAACCATAGTTGCATGTTTTTATTTTTTCATGCAGCTTTTCATGTGCCGCCTCAAATGCCTAGTACCACCAGAGGACCTAGTAGTATAACGCGAACGACGGTTTTCATATGGCACCGGTTCGAAACCCAGTCTCATCCTTGATCTCATTGAAGTAAGACTAAACAATAGAAACTCGCTTACTAGAGCCCGTGGTTGAGGTACCACGAGTGTCAGTGGAGGTAGCCACTCCACCGTCGTCGTCCCCATCGAGGTCGATGGGCTGCTGGGAGCCAACACCAACAGATTGGTCACCGAGGTCGATGCCGAAAAATGCACGAGCGTCTTCACGCAAGTCGTCATCGTCCTCGTGTTCCATTTCCAGCTCCTCGACCTCATCCGGGTGCGGCGCTAGGTCCTCGTCGTTGATGAGGGGGATGCTGATCCGCCCCCCCGCGTTGCGAGCCTTGCACCAGCACTGGACTTCGACAGCTGAGGATGACCCGGACCCACCAGACCTCCAGCACCACCCCTCGACGTGTGCTTTGCCGGCCTGGCGATGTCCTCTACTCCAGAGGAGGAGGACGCGGCGTCAGGCACGAACCTGCAAAAAAAAGAAGATGAAAACAGAGAACAGAGACTCAGAGTCAGAGACTGAGAGACAGAATGTCAGAATCACAGAATCAAAGATGGAGCAGATCTAGGGTTACGGAGAGTACCTGCGCTACCGGAGCCCGGTGCCGGAGAAGAAGCGGCCGACGAGTCAAGATGAGACACGAGATAGACAGGCATCCATTAGAGACAACGACGAGCAGCGGCGGAGCGAGGAAGATGAACACAAACTCACATGCTTCACCAGATGAGGAGAGAGAGGAGCGGAGGGGAAAGGAGGGAGGAGAGGGTTAGGGAACTCAGCTGGGGAGGTGGAGCGGCGACAAGGTCACCGGAGAAGGGGACGGTCGGCATCCAAGGCGAGCGGCGGCCGGCGGATTGAGATCGGAATAAAAAACGAGAGACTGAGAGAGCGAGTCTGCGGCTATGCGGTGGGGGGAATGGGGATTAGGTTTAGGGTTCCACCGGGGGCAGGGGGTCGACCTCATTATATATGGGGGTCGGGGTGGTGGGTTGAAAGAGCCGTTGGAGTCACTGGGCTGCTCACCATGCCATGCCACGGGCCAGGGTGGCGGCCCAAGCACGGCCTGGTGACTCGAGCCGTGCCGGTGCCAGCCCGTCGGGCACCGTGCCCGGTGCTGGGCCAAAACACCGGGCCGTGGGCCGTGCCAACGGGCCTCGGGCCATATGGAAATATATAGGCACAACGCTCCGAGCATTGTGAAACTATGGAGAGCAGCATGATATCAGGCCTCAAGTTGAATCAATACACAAGTGAACACACATCATATTTGACATGATTGATACTGTTTGGTTTGGGGTGCTAAATTTCAGCTGGCCAAACTTTAGTCTATTTAGTCACTTTTTATCGAAACACATGGACTAAATGGGACTAAAAGGGGTGTGAAAGTTTAGTCACCAAGGGAAGAGCTAAATGTACTAAATAGGCCTTTTAGTCCACCAAAACCAAACTGGGGTTGCCAAAGTTTAGCAGCTGGTTTTAGCTAGCTAAATTTTAGCACCTTCAATCCAAACATCACCTCTAATTGTCAACAGATAGCTATGATGGCAAGCATAAGGTATGCCTCATCCATGAGGAAAATATATAGTCCAAGCTCAAAACCATGTGGCAAGCTTGGAAGTACCGCAAGGGTAGTGTTGGAAGGGGAAAAAAAAAGAGAGACTATTACTGAAGTTCCTTATCAATTGCCCCAAATAAAAGCTGGAATTACACAATTATAACACAGTAAACAATCCCACTATTATCCAGACTGACTGAAGAAGGAATGAACATAGAAGTGAACACAAAGTAATCACCATTATATTTCACAAGGTTACCAATAGGTCTCAATCACCAGAAATTATTAACAGGGCGCTGAGAATTAAAACATAAGGTCAATCCTAATATTTGCCTATGAAATAGATCATGGACAGAAAAAAAACCCTATAATTTAAGATCAAATGGTGCTGCAAAGATGACTCCAGGCCATGTTTATTCCAATCCAACTGAACCAAAAATAAGCCCAAAACACTCAGCACTTCAGTGCTTGAGCAGCAAGGACAGGCCAACTTTTGTACTCTTCTCAATAGCCTTGGTGTCGACCTCACCAGAGATGGTGACGAATGACTTGGGGCGCCATTCATGCTGGACAAGGGCACTGGCCATGCCATAGTTGTTGAAACGTGCCTTGACGGTCGTGTGGGGATCCAGTGAGTGCTGAGACCCAAAGATTAGTGTGCTCTCATTTCTTGAGATGCTGTGAGACAGCTCAGCTCCAACAGCAGTGCCTGAATGATGCTTTACCAAGTGGTAGTAGGACGCGACCAGGGTATCACCATGGTTATTCCTGATTAAGATTTTCATGGTTATTTACCATAGTACAATAGGAGTGGTTGCAAGACCAATGTTCAGTAAAGACGGTGGTGATACTCACAAATGGACGGAAGCAATAAGATCTGGATTGGTGAGGCTCAGGGCAGCATTGTACTTGGTGAAATTGCTAGTCGCCGTATCAAATGAAACATCAACACCAACTGAGAGTGCTTTGCTTCCAAAGACGCCAGAAAGGTTAACCATAGGGTTGGGATTAAGCCCGATGCTTGCATTCACACCAGCATATTCATGTAGGTACTGGAGTTCAAGCTGATATGACAAAAAAGGAGGATAAGTGTTTTCCTTACTGGTTATCATGTTGTTCGAAACAGTTGAGCAAATCACAATTGATTAAATCCAAGAGTTAAAAAACATACCTTCCCTGACCTCTGGTCTGGAACAACCAAACTGAGAATTGATTTGAGCCCTGGAGTGCCAAACTCATCAACAGTGATTGTTGTCAACAGCTGGAAGACGAATCCAAAAAAAATTCATAAGTCTCAAGAAAAAAAGTTTTCCTCACAAATCGACAATACGATGCATAAAAAACAGTTAAACGTGCAAACCAAAATAGAGCAATGTGAAAAACAAAAGCAGAAACTATATTCTCATAAACTTGGTTAATTTAATAGAGAAGTGGAACATTGTCAAGTTTGCTTACATCTGATTCAGAGTTCGCTTTGACATCAACCGTCAATTTCTTGTTCTTAATCTGTGTGTGAAGCTCGCCAAAGATGGACTCATTTTTCCTTGTTCCTGAGGCCGTGATTGCCTGTATGGAAAATCAAGATCATCGCCACAGGGCACAAATCACATATAGAACTTGAGATACAGTCAACTAATACTGCATTCTGACCCCCTACTCGTCTATTCAGTAAAACGTCATCAACTCACGCGTATTGACTGAAGCTTTGTTGTGTCACCATTTGCCACGGGAAAAATGTACGATGCAATTAAGAGAGAGGAGATCCTGAACATGCATAATCTAATTTAGAAAATACAGGACTCCAAGCATGAGATCCGGCACACATTGTACGCAATACTAAAAACGTTGATCACTAGAAGGGACGAATCTGTGCAGAGAACCAACAAGAGCGACCGAATTGATTGGCCAATGCGAAATGGGAGTGGAGTTTTCAATCTGTTCGGCAAGACCGAAAGCACTCGGACAACCCGTGATTCACTCCACTAAGGACTACGCGACGAACTGAAATTGCGGTATCCTCTGCGGAGGCGCGCTCAGGTGAGAAAGACATGGTGATTGATTAAGAGGAGGGAGGGAGCACTCACGACGCCATGGGGCGAGCAGGTGGTGAGGGAGAACTTCTGGTGCGTGTTGTAGTCCTTGTACAGCAGATCTGCGCGCAGAGGGAAACGAGACAGGACGCGTCAGGATCAATCGGCCGCCGGGCACCGGAGAACATGAACAGTACTCAATCAGGAGGTAAGAAAGTGGAGGGTAGACCGACCTCTGGTCTTCTTGCCGATGTCGGTGTAGAGGCCGGGTGCCATGGTGGCGGCCGGCGGCTAGACGAAGACGGGTGGTACGGAGGAGGAGAGAGGAGGGAGATGGCTGCGGCGGAGGCGGCGACCAGTTAAAATGGAGCCGCGGCAGATCTTGCTTCTTTTTTATTTTCCTGATTTTTTTGTTTGGGTTTCATATATCATCGTGTCTCCTCGTGCTTCGCGGGACGTGGGCCAGGAGCTGGGCCAGGCTGTTCAGGCCCCACATCCACGTCATTCGTGGACACTCGCCGTCGCCTTCCTCCCACGTGTGTGGAGTGTGGACCGGAAAAGTAGATTCGGTGACCATGGGCTTTTATTGGGCCTCTACGGGCTGCAGCTCGGCTCGCAGCTACTTTAGGCCTTCTTCAACGCTACATGGTGGCGTACTACCTCAACCTCCACGTTGGCCATAAATTTCCATGTCATGGTGAATAGGTGCTCTGCAGATTGTCAGGGGCTAACTGAAGTCTGGAGCAGCACTCGAGCAACGTGTTGTGGCTTCGTAGCCCTAAGGACCACGCCGGTGTTGTATCTGCACATAAAAGATTTCATTCAATTTTTCACATGTAAAAAGTTGTAGGGTGCAAAGTGATAGGACAAGCCCTCATCGCTTGTGTTGTGCATCATGCTGCTTCAAGTGCTGCTCAAGTCTCGATGGACGCTGAGGTTGTATGCTGGTACTGCCTCCACCATGGTTGCCCTTAGGGCAAGGCCAACGCAAGCTAACCAAACAAAATTCAGACTCCATGTGTAGATGAAGCTACGCTTGAGGTTGCTGGTCTAGCAACACAGGCAAATACTCCCTCTGTCCCATTGCTTTTTGTCGCTGTGGCTATAGATAGGTGTATGATTGACTTACTTAATATAGACGGAAGAAGGTCTAGATATAGGACAAATACCATGAATGCAGACGTTTCAACTCACGCTTCAACGACAGTCTTCGCGGGACGGAGGGAGTAGATAACTGTCCACAATATATCAGAAAAGGACAATCGGTATAGCAGCAACTTTATTTCTCTGGCTACCATCCATGGGTTTTTAGTGTCCCGCTTCTCACAATCTATTGTTGCCTCAACTTTGTGTCAGACCAAGCATACGCTGCTTCTGCAAGCTGCTCTGGCTCTCTGCGGAGCTACCATGGGCGTGACATAGATCATTCGGTGCTGATATGGATCTGGGGTAGCACGCCAGCGCGACGCGTTAGGAAGCCCTTAGACTAGCCGCACTCATGGAACTCTATATTTGCACTCTATCCATCCTAGTCATCAAGATTCTCTACTCTAAACTCAATTCTTCAGCACTCATGCATTCTTTATAACGTACTCTATCCACTATAGGGCCCACTTATCACTTTATCTAAAAATATCTTTGTGAGATCTAGTTTTGAAAGATTTATTAAAACAAATTCAATGATGCAATCGAAATTTAATTTGGTTTTTTGGTTTGAGAGTTATAACATTTTTTGGTTAGTTGAACAAGTAGGGCCCACCTCGGCATCTTTTCTCACATGCTTGCGACAAGGCTGCTGCGTACCTATCACTGTTGTATGTGGGCCATGGGCCTATAGCGCACGATCGCTATGGACGCCAAACTTGGCGCACGCCGCGATGCTTCTCCTGTTTAGCGCAGTGGGTAGCGCACCCACTGCAACCATTCTCTGCTGTATCTGCGTTTAACGCACCCATTTATAGCTCCCGATGCAGGTAGTCTTAGTTGGGTGTGCTGACATGTCACACATGTGAGAGAGCCAGTAGCATCATCATTTCATTATGGAAAAAGTCTACTTTTTCTCACTTATTTCCTTACAAAAGTCTAATTTTCTCCCTTGAATACTAAAATCTCTAATTACTCCTATTATCTATCTTTTAACTTGTTTTACATTTGGTTGGACTAGACAATAATCTATAATGACGACATCTGATCACTGTTTGCACTAGCGCTATCGCTCTTGTTCCAGAAGCAGAACCAAACAACATCTTACAAAAAAGACCTACAACACATATATAAACACATCTCAGCAAAATTAAAAGACATTCTTGCCTGTTAAAAGGAAAAAAAAGAGCTAACTTAGCAGCCTAGCTAGCTTCCTAAATTAGGGGATGTGATGAAGGGGAGCCCCTTAGACTACCCGCACCGGGCGCGATGTCCGCACGTGCTATCCCAGATAGCACACGGAAAGCACAGTAGCAGGCTGCTGTAAAGCGCACACTACGGCCCCGCGTATGCGAAATCTAGCGCAATAGCGCTGCTATGCGAAACGCCCGCGCGGCCCCACCTCGCGCCTAAACACCCGTGCGTCTCCGCCATAAGCAGGTAGGTGGAGAGAGAAGGGGATGGCCGGCGCCGTAGGGTTCCACCGCCGCCGCGGCGGACGCCACCTTGTCGGAGCAGCGCTCGACGAAACCGCCCCAACGTCGAGATGCCGAAGCCACCGCCGGAGCTCCATGGCCTGACCTCGAGCCGCCGCCGCCGGATCCGCCCCATCCCCACCGTCCGCGGGCGAAGCTGCGCGAGGAGCCGCCGCCACACCCCTGCTCTGCCACAACCCACCTCCGCCATGTCCCACCTCAGCGAGGCGCCAGTCCTTCGTTGGCGCGGACGGGAAGCGACGCACCGTGAGAAGAGAGAGAGAGAGAGAAGGAGGCGGGGTAGAAGACTGTAGGTCGACAACACGGACGAGCGCGACGGCCGTCGCTGCTTGCCCTCGCCGGGGCCACCGCGCGCCCTCACCGGAGTAGGGGAGTAGAGGAATCAGCCATGGACGCCCGCCACTTGGAGCCGACCTTCCTCGCGAGGCGCGGGCGCGGGCGCGGGCGCCACCGGCCATGAGCGGGAGCTCCGGCGCGGACACTGGCGGGGCCGACCACGGGTGGGAGACGAGCACACCGAGGAGAATGGATAAAGGAGGCGAGGGAAAAAATAAAAAGGGAAAAGAAAAAGAGAGAAAATAAAAAAGGAAAAGAAAAAATAGAGAAAAAGAAAAAAAGGAAAGATAAAAAGAAAATAGAAATATAAAAAATGAAAGAAAAAGAAAAAGTGGGTAGAGAGGAGATGGTAGTTGGGATGGTTGAATAAAATATAGGGTAGTTGGTATAGAATAGAGATATAAAGTATGGATGAATGCGGGAGAATTGAGTTTAGAGTAGAGAATCTTGATGATTAGGATGAATAGAGTACGATATAGAGTTCCATGAGTGCGGTTAGTCTTAGCAGCGTAGCTTCCTAAACCCAAAGCAAACTTACATTTGGTTATTACAGTTGTGTGACTTATTATCACGAGCAACTCCAATAGTTTTACAAATATGTTTGGCATATTCTTGTTTTTGCAAAAAAGTTTAAAAATCTTTTATCCAACGGTTTGGCAAATGAGTTATGTATTTTTAGCAACTTGGCAAATACCGAGTGATATTTGACATATATGCCAACTGCGGTTCGCTTGGCAATTGCCCTCGCGCACTACTCCCACGGGATATTTCCTCTCGCGCACAATTTTTAGTTTTGCCAAGTCTTAATGCAAAACCGTTGAAGATTGACTCTTTTTACCTTTGCTATATTAATTTGAAAGTAGGCAAATACCATATTTTGTCTAATAAAAAATACAAAATCATTGGAGTTTCTAAGGATACTCCACCTGACTTAGCAGAACCATTTATTGGGTTTTAAATAGCATTAACTGTTTTAACCGAAATTCTTTCTGATTTTCATATTAAACATTAAAACTATACCCATTTGTATATTTAAATGCATTTCTGAGATCCTTTAATTAATTGTGAGAAATATTATTTTTTCACTTTTTGCTTTTCCTTCTGTTTCATTACATTATCTTTT
>CM041634.1:32819009-32870673 GCA_023333625.1 Bothriochloa decipiens
ATTTTTTCACTTTTTGCTTTTCCTTCTGTTTCATTACATTATCTTTTTCTTGTTACATGTTTTACAATATAATTATGTTGATGCATTATCTTTTTTTTTTTGACACCGATGTATTATGTCTTGTAGAAGTGTAATATGTATATGTATTATGGTTAACTGATTAACAAAACTGATTTAATCAAAATTGAATTTTGTTGACATTAATGTTTTATAACAAATTTGGTTAACCCTTCATAAAAAATCAAAAATCTTGATAACCGATTTAACCGAACCAATCTCATGTAATTAAATCAATACCCAGACCTACACCCAACCTGTGCCGATAATAATGCTGGTGGGTAGCATCTGCTTCAATGCTAGCAAAGTTGATTTTCATCATACATAAAAGATTCTGAAGTTTTGCATATGTATACAGACCTCGAAGTATACATATGAGTATTTTCACTCAGTAAAAGGTTCAACACAAGGTGCCGAAATACAAACAGATGGCCATGTTTCGAATGCATACATATACATGGTACATGTCCAAGAACCAAGAATAGACAAGCGGCAAGTGAGGAAAGGCACCGCTGGCCGGCCGGTCGGTCGGTCACTTGATTCTGGCGCTGGGAGCGTACGCCGCGGCCTGGAGCACGCCGTCGCGGACCTGCGCAGCCACATCGTGCACTGCGGCGGGACCGTGCGGGATGAAGACGGTGGCGGCGCGTGACGTGGCGGCGATGTCCCTGATGGTGTTGAAGTACTGCGTGGCGAGTGTTGGCGCCGGCTGCCGAAGTTTGCAGCTCGACGACGATCGGCAACGACGGTGATCACGCACACGACGTCGCTCATTCACTCACACACGCGAACTCTGTGGATCTCTAACTGAACGCGAGAGAATGGCGCTGCCCAAAATGTTGCAGCCTTTTCTGGTCTTTCTCATTGCCTTTTATTCGTGATGTTTACAAGGTCTGAGACCCACGATCCCCGCGCCATGCGCGCTCACCTGTGCCGTGCCCGCCTAAAGCGCGAGAGCGTTTAGTAAACAGCATGACGGTGACCAAATCCTGGCTGCACCGTGGACACAGCACGGTTCTGGCTTCTACACCACTCGACGCACATGCAGCTAGCTATAATTCAGGAAGTAAACATGCACTACTTAATTACATAAATAAATATGCAAGATTATGCACGGGATTATCTGACATTTCACCCCCTAATCCCGCTGCACATCAACTACTCCCAGCTGCTGCCTCAGCTCGATGAACCTGACCTTGCCAAGCGCCTTCGTCAGGATGTCTGCCAATTGGTTCTGTGTGCTCACATGATCAATGTCAATGCTCCCATTATCAACACACTCTCTCACGAAGTGATATCTTGTGTCTATGTGTTTACTCCGTTCATGATGAACTGGGTTTTTACTCAGAGCAATGGCCGACTTGTTATCAACAAGGAGTCTGACTTTAGGTGTCTGAATCCCGAGCAGTTCACTCAACAGACGACTGAGCCAAATGCCCTGACATGCTGCATTAGCACTTGCAATATACTCAGCCTCACAGGATGAAAGAGCAACTACCCTTTGTTTTTGTGACACCCATGTAACCAGATTCATGCCTATGAAGAATACAGAGCCACTGGTGCTTTTTCTGTCATCTATGTCACCAGCCAAGTCACTATCGCTGAAACCGAGCATGCTTGGTTCAGAGATTCCTGATCTTGTATATTTGACTCCATAGTTCAGTGTTCCAGCAATATACCGTAGTATCTGCTTCACAGCTGCCCAGTGACTTGTCTTTGGCTTCTCCATGTGTCTACTGACAATGCCAACCGAGTAGGCTATATCTGGCCTTGTGTTCACAAGATATCTCAAGCTCCCAATCACACTCCTAAACCTTGTTGCATCAACCGGAGGGGATTTATCTTCTTTGCTTAGTTTCAACTTGTTCTCCATTGGAACATGGCAAGGATTACAACCTTCCATTCCAGCCTGCTCTAAAATTTTCAGAGCATAAGAACTCTGACACAAAGTTGTTTCCCTCTCCTTCTGAACTACCTGAATTCCTAGGTAATATGAGAGTACACCGAGGCTACTCATACTGAAGCTTTCCATCATTTGTTTCTTGAACTAATCAATGCTCTTCTTACTTGGCCCTGTGATGATTAAATCATTGACATATACTCCCACTAGTAAATAATTACCATCATGCTCAGCTCTCCTGTATACTGCATGCTCTAGTGCGTTCCTGACAAAGCCAAGCTTCACAAGCTCCTTATCTAACCTTGCATTCCAAGCACGGGGTGCTTGACGCAATCCATACAAGGCCTTTTTCAGCCTGAGTACCTTTCCACTCCCATTCTCTACAACAAAGCCTGGAGGTTATTGTACATACACTTCCTCAATCAAGTCTCCATTTAAAAATGCTAATTTGACATCCATGTGATGCACTTTCCAACCACTTCTAGCTGCCAATGCTATTAACAGTCTTACTGTTTTAATACGAGCCACTGGCGCGAACACTTCTTCAAAGTCCACCCCCTCACGCTGAGCATAGCCCTTGGCCACTAATCTGGCCTTGTGCTTGATCACATTACCTGCTGGGTCTTTTTTAACCTTAAACACCCACTTCAAGCCAATGGCTCGATGACCTGCAGGTAAGTCTGCTAGCTCCGAGGTTTTGTTGGACTGAATTGATTCCATTTATGGAGCCATTGCTTCCCTCCAGCACTGTTCACTCAAAGCTTCATCTACTCCATTTGGTTCTTCTGCTAGACAACACATCCCACTGTACTGGAAATCAGTTAGCTCTTCAGTAGTATCATTTATATTTTCCAGTGTCCTGAATCTCATTGGTATGCCTTCTGAGTTCACTGATTGTCCTGTTAGTGGTGAAGCAAATTCTACTTGTCCAGCTGGACTACCCGGAGGTGTTACTTGAGCTGGTGTATCACCTGACCCAGTACTCCCTGACTGACCAGAGAAGGGCGATGCTGCATCTGAAATCACCGGGCCTTCTAAATATTCCGTATCTGAACCTGAACCTTCAGCTACTGTTCCCTGTCCGACAATGGTGTAACGCTCCACCTCAAATGTAGGAACAACTGGTTCTCCTAGACATTCTTCACTCCACTTCCAGGCTCGATTCTTCTCAAATATTACATCTCGAGATATGTGGAGCTTCTTAGTCTCAGGTTCATATAATCTGTAGCCTTTTGTCCCACTTTTATAGCCTATAAATACCATCATAGTTGACCTGTCTGAAAGTTTTGAAATACCAGGACCAACCTTCTTGACATGGGCTACACAACCGAATGTTTGGAAGTGATGGACATTAGGCTTCTTCTTGTACCACGCTTCATAGGGAGTTTTGCCTTGGAGACTTCTAGTAGGGGCACGGTTCAATAGATACACTGCCGTGCGGACTGCTTCTCCCCAAAATTCTCCAGGTATCTTCTTGCTTTTAAGCAGGCATCTTGCCATTTCCACAACTGTGCGGTTGCGGCGTTCCACAACACCATTTTGCTGTGGTGTATACGGTGTGGTGGTGAAGTGCTTTAGCCCATTCTCATCACAGTACTCCTTGAACTCAATGGAATTAAATTCTCCGCCACGATCACTGCGAAAAGCTCTAAGCTTGCATCTCCCTTTAGTTTCTGCCATGGCCTTCACCCTCTTAAAGTATTTGAAGGCCTCATCCTTAGTTGCCAGAAACTCCACCCACATATAACGGCTATAATCATCAACCAAAAGCAAGAAATAACTCTTACCCCCCAATGTTTTTGGCTTGATCTGGCCACATAGATCAGCATGGATCAAATCTAATGGTCTGTCAGCTCTATAGTGGGCCACTTGAGGAAACGGGTGTCGACACTGCTTTCCTAGTGCACAGCCATCACACACCTCTTCCACTCGATCAATCAGCGGTAGTCCCTCGACCATCTCCTTTGCTCTGAGCTCTCGGATCGCTCAGAAATTGAGATGTCCATAACAAGCATGCCAGAGCCAGGCCATTTCGTCAGTCTTTGCAACTAGACAGACAGGTTCAGAGATATGCAACTTCAACAGATACAAATGGTTCTTAACTCTTGGTGCCTTAGCCAGCAATGAACGCTCAACATCAAACACTTCACAGAAACATTTTCAATCACAATTTTGAAACCATTCTCCTCCATTTGTCCTAGACTCACAATATTACTATTTAATTTAGGGATAAAATAAACTTCAATGAGTACCTTGTGCCCATTTTCTTTTGTCTGAAACACAACAGAGCCGATGCCGACAATCTCGACAAGCGATCCATCTCCAAACCTCACCGTGCCTTGCACAGACGTGTCGAGTGATGACAGCACTTCTCTGCACACCGTCATGTGGTTGCTAGCCTCGTATCAAGGACCCACACATCTTTACTCTCATCTCGGTCAGCTGGGAACACCTTCTTCTCGTGGAGATGAACAACTTGTTCTCCTGAGCTCGACCTTGACTCAGTGGTGCAGTGTGTCTTTCTCTCAACATGTACAGACGTCACTATTGCTAGCATCAGCGCCGGCTGATGATCAGCATCCGCTTGCACATGGTGGGCTTCTTCTTTGCGTTCCTTCTTGGCGGGCCTCTTACAGTCTTGTTTCCAGTGACCGTAAATCCCACAATTTTGGCACCTCCCTTTGTGGCGTGGCGTACCCTCCGATGTCAGTTTCATGGCCGGCTCCTTCTTCTCACCACGCGCACCTCCCTTCTGCTTGGCCGGGGTGAACCTGCCTTGCTTCTCGCCTCCTCCGGAGGAGGATGACTCCGGGACCAGACGGTGACGGTACTTGGACAACCACTCCTCCTCTGATAGCATGAGACGCCCAGTTCGCTCCATAACGAATTCAATCTCGAACCGGTCCTCAGCCGCCTTCAGACGCCCCACCAGATCTTCAATTGACAGGGTCTTGACATCCAGTAGAATCTCGATGGATACTGCAATCTGTGCATAGCGCTTTGGGAGAACTCTCAGCATTTTCTTCACGACACGAGCTTCATCGATGGACTCCCCGAGCCCACGCAGTTCCTCCGCGAGCGCATTGATGCGCATCGCGAAGTCATCAACCATCTCACCATCCTTGAATGTGATGTTCTCGAACTCTTCAAGCAGCCGCTGGGCATGGGCTTCTTTCACCCGATCTGCACGCAACCTCATGCTTTTCACCGCCGCCCACGCCTCCTTGACTGTTTTCTTCGCGCCCAGCGTTGCCCACATCTCCTTGGGCACGGACTGGAGCAGACCGCCCATGGCCTGCTGATCTTGGGCTCGCTTCACGCCGGCACCGCCTGGCTCGATTGTCTCTCGGATCTCGAGCGTTTTGTAGTTACACTGCATGAGCATGGCCCACTCCGAGTAATTTGAGCGGGTCAACATGGGCCACATGAGTGAACTCTCACAAACGCGGTCGCCAGAGCTTGAGGACGATCTGTCGCCACCCATGGTGGCCGACGGTGTTCTTGGCGAAACGACGAACTTCTTGCGAGGTGGTTGGCGCGGTGGGCTCACCGAGCCATCGTAGAACGTACACCCTGCTCCGATACCAGATGTTGGCGCCGACTGCCGAAGTTTGCAGCTCGACGACGATCGACAACGACGGTGATCACGCACACGACGTAGCTCATTCACTCACACACGCGAACTCTGTGGATCTCTAACTGAACGCGAGAGAATGGCGCTGCCCAAAACGTTGCAGCCTTTTCTGGTCTTTCTCACTGCCTTTTATTCGTGGTGTTTACAAGGTCTAAGACCCATGATTCCCCCGCCATGCGCACTCACCTGTGCCGTGCCCGCCTAAAGCGTGAGAGCGTTTAGTACACAGCATGACGGTGACCAAATCCTGGGCGCACCGTGGACACAGCACGGTTCTGGCTTCTACACCACTCGACGGACATGCAGCTAGCTATAATTCAGGAAGTAAACATGCACTACTTAATTACATAAATAAATATGCAAGATTATGCACGGGATTATCTGACAGCGAGGACCATGTCCATGACGGACTTCTCGTCGAGCACGAACCGGCGCAGGCCCTCCACGATGGCCTGCCTCTGGCGCGCGACGCCGACGCCGGCCAGGTACTTGGACTAGGCCTCCTCCTCGGCGCGCTTCACCTACTGTATCTTCTCAGCCTCGGCGCACTCAGCCGCTGCCACGCCTCGGCGTTGATGTCGTTCATGGCGCGTTTCACCACCTCGTCGGGCTCGATGTCGACGATGAGCGTCTGCACGATCTCGTAGCCGTACATTGTCATGGCCTTGGCCAACTCCTCCTCCACGGCCCGCGCCACCTCGTTATTCTGCTCTAACACCTGGTCCAGGTTCATGTTGGGCACACCCGCACGGATCACTGCATCGACCAAATCGTCGTCTATCATCCATCAATCTCAGGAACACATGATCGAATGGACAAATTGATGGTTACCGTCGAAAACATAGGGCTGAATCTGCTCCCGGGCGTTGCTGAGTCAGTAGATGGCGTCGTAGGCCTTGTCGACGATGGCATGGTGCTATTCCTGATGCCACCACGGTGACGAAGACGTTGCCCTTGCTCTTGGTTTCACAGCGGACGTCCAGCTGTTGCACGCGGAGGGAGAGGTAGCCGGCGACCCTCCGGCCGACGCACCACTGCACCAGGGCATGAAGTGGCAGCTCGGCTGCAGCACCGTGTGATACCGCCCGCATGTCTCCTCCATGGCCACCGTCGACTCATCCACGCACGCGCAGCACAGCAGCTGCGGCAGGTCCGCCGGTGGAGGGAGGACGACGACCCCGCGCCCATCTTGCTAGATGAGATGAACAGTGGATGAATTGGCTCCTGACGGTCAAGTGATCGATCGAGAGGATGCAGACTGTGTTATGTAATCATGTTATGTGGAGCGTAGATGGGAAGACTTGACTGTCTACTGAGATGATAGAAACTAGGCAAGCACGTGCACTAAAAAAATGTTAAAATCGACACGAAAACCCTGTGATGATGACTGATGACAGACATCCAGGGTGCACTAAAAATTCAACACAAAATCGGTTGGCGAACACCAAACCACCTGGCTAGCCAGTCTCTAGTCAGAAGTTCTTAACTCTGGCAAACATCTATGATATTCAGTTTATATTAACAGATTGATTTTCTAGGAGGATATTTGGTTAGGCAACCATGCCTTTAAAACTCAATACCCAGCCGAGGTTTTATAGTCTAATCCCTAAATGTTTCCTTTCGAAGGGCTTTAACAGGGAATAATTTGTCACAATGGCATGATCTAGTTATACATCTTTTAGACATTAGCCTGAGTGAGGAATCAGACAAATTTGTGCCTAGAGGATCCCCCATCCATGCACCTACATTGATGGCTATGGCTTTTGCTGCAACCACAATGTCGTCGGCCCCATCCTTTGTCTTGTCTTTGGGGGCACGCGAAGGGCAAGGGCAAGGGCAACAACAACGAGCTTGGTCCTTGTTCATGGGACACCCCTTGTAGTGGCTCTATTTAGGTGTGGCCTATGCCCGGCCAGGTAATTCTAGGGTCTCGCTCAAGCTCTAGGTCATTCTAGCAACTATTTCAACAGTCGCCACATTTTCTAGGAGCTGAATTGGCCAACTTTTTTGCTACTGCCCCTCAGCTTGGCTACCACTATGGTGCTTGCGACCTCTATGAAAGCTCTTTGATTGGTGGTACTACTATTCACTCAATGATGTCCTAAAACCAGATTGCCCTAGCCAATGCTGGCTTTTAACAAAATGACATTGTAGCGGCCCAAGGTAGGTTGGTACAAGGACTCCGATGCGTCCTCATGCCCTCTCATCATCCTCTAGTAACCTTTCCGCCATGAACTCCTCACCTTCTTCCCATTTAGACATATTGTTGGAAAAAGTAATGGCTCCCTTTACATCATATCTCTTGTTCTGGTTACTGTTGGTATAAATTAAGTGCAAATAAAAAATAAAGGTTTTCACAAGCGCATAGAAAATACTATTGTAGCATTTTATCGAGAGTATTCAGGTATCGTTATTTATATTTTACCACAGGAAAGCATGGGTTAAAGAATCTGATAATTCACCATCATGTATCAACTAACTTAATAAACCAACTAGACTAAAGCAGAGGTAAATGATAAATGATAGGATATATGAATGAAAGCACACACATGAGAATTCTATGATAAATGAGTGCTAGCTAAAGTGAGAGGACAACAGGAGAGATCAAGGTTCCTATACACTTCTCTAGTACTTGGGTTCTAAGGTAGCAAGGGATGGATAGATATAGCAATCACACAATAGCACTTTGGGACACCAGAGCACTAGCCACGGAAAGGGATGCGAAGGGGGCTAGGAAGGTCTGGCTACGGTCCTACAACACCAACCCGAATGAGGTGGAATACGTCGGCCATCAGGACTGTCACGATCCTGGGGCTACCACAATAATCCGCAGGATTGGGTGCAATCTCAGGTAACCTCTAGTCTAGACACCATGTCTACACTATCAATTACTACTCTAATCTCATGAAAACTAGAGCACTTGATGTGAGCGGAGATCCCATGTTAAGGTATAACAACTATACTAAGAAATCGAATGAAAGGCATAGAAGTACATAGAGAAGATGAATATATTATAGTATAAGTCTTACAAAGAGTAGATACAAAGACATACCAAATCCCTGAAGACTTCTCTAGAATTGGAGCGCAGCTCTGCTCTCCCTAACTCTCATCTAGAACTAATCTACTACATTGGAAAGTCTAGCCCTAATTCTCTAGAGATGACAGATCATCCTTTCGAGGGACCCCTCTACATCTCCATGATGAAGAATGAATAATGAATTAGGGTTTCTCCCAAGGCCAAGGGCCTTGCTTATATAGCCCCCTAGGATGCACCGTGGCCATCAGATCAAACCGACCTTAATCAACGACTTAGATTGGACCTCAAAATGCGGTGGGAGCAGGATCCGTGAGCCTGGACCTGATTGGTCCAGGTCAGCGGGCGGGCGCCCAAGAAGGTTGAGTGGGCGCTCTGCCACTATGGTAGATCGGCCTCATCTTTGGTGGGCTCGTAGATATCATTGTTAGCTTTCCGAATCATCTTGGATCACCCTAAATGGAGTTCGTATGTGTCCTGGGCATCCGTTGTACTCTGGACTGCTCCTCGAGCCTATTTGCAATCTTCTGGAAGGCGTAACTTTCTTCTCAGGACTCCGATTTCAGTGAAACAAAACTCCATTTGATGTGTCTCAATGAGCTCTATGCAATGGTTCACTTTATTTTATCATTTGATATACTTCTATTTGGTGATTCTGGTACTTTTTTGCTTTAACCCCTGTAAAACATAGATTTACCAAAACTCATAGAATTCTGTCAGTGTAACCCCTATATCTAGATGGTAATCGTATTTTGGTCCTTTTTCATGTCTCATTGACGGTTAAAAATTGGAGTTATCTACCGTCAACAAACTCCCCCAAGCTTACCCTTTGCTCGTCCCTGAGCAAAGATAAACTCAGTGATAGATCATGAGTTGCTACAATACTTTCATGCCTCAAAAGTACACATGCGTTCAAACAAGAACTCTCCTCCATATTAGAGTCAACCAACCTGACTTTCAAACTTGCCCATATTACCTTCAACCATGGGTCTTATAGCTTTCACTTGGGTCTTGAGCAATTGAAAGATAGAACGATCAAGTCAAGCACTATGTCTCGAGTTCTTCGATCAACCTTCATTCTGGATTTTTTGTAAATTTTTAAAATATAACTCAGAGATTCCTTTGTATGAATCTCTCTCAGGTCTCTCATATGTGGTATTTGTGGATCCTCACCAAGGCAACAATGGTGTTTTGTCTTCTCTCAGAATATGTGGTGTTTTTTTGGAATAAGGCAGAGTAACATTGTGCCTCATCTCTCTCACCCTATAACTAATAAAATTATGTGGAGTTCATAGGTGGGAAAGAAACAGCTCAAACATACTTGCAATACATATATTGCCTAATCTAACCATGGATCTATAGGAACTCGTCATACAATCAAATCAAGATGTGCATGTGTGGTTTCAAATGAACAAATGGTAGAGAATATTGGTGGAAGGTAGAAGGGGTGGAAGCCTAATTCTACAATGCTCCTTTATAAAGGGTAACTTCTCTTAACTTGGAACTTTGAAAAATTGAAAAACTCGGGCTTTGCTGTATATATTTTTCTCATCACACTTTTTCACTCTTTTTTCTCTCTTTTTTTTTCATCACATATATTTTTTTATTCTTTTTTTTTCAAATAGCCCACTCTCTGATACAATTGGAACTTTTGAGATGATAAAGAAAAAATAAAAACTTGGAGCATTTATTTTAGAACTGGGGGTAGCAGACAAGGAAAACCTATGGGGAATATTTTTGGTATTCACTCCTAGTGTAGGAGTAGAACATTTTTGGAATGAGTCTAATTAGGTGGTATGGTCGTGCGTACTTCTAGGGTAGAAGTAGCAGGGATGCAAAGTGTGTGTGAAATCTTAATTTTAACCGCATGAAAAGCTCCTAAGGGTCAACACAACTGGACCAAACTCAATGCACCCAAGCAGTAAATAAATGTGAAAGTTTTCCTATTCTAGCAAGCATGCATATATGGTTGTGGTAGGAATTTAAGCTCTCATCATACAGGAACTCATCATGTGGCATTTTTATTTTTTTCAAGAGATAAATCTCTAGAACTCAAGTGTTACTAGAAACAAGATAAACAGCAGCTCAAACCTTCTCTTATCATATCCGTCAATTATCTAGACTTAGATCAAGCATTCTCTACCCACAAGTTTCAAGCTCAAAGCAAATCTTAGGTCAAAATAATTTTATCCAAAACTCGGGAGAGTTCGAGGCTAAAAACTACGTACTTGAAAGGAATTACGGCAGAGCAACTATTCATCATTACCATGTCCAGGGATTATCTTCAGAAATCATTTTATTAACAAGCAGCACTTTGCACACTATAACTTTTTTTATTTTACAGCTTACAGATCACAAAAGACATATAGCTATAAAAAAATCTTTATTTAGTTTTATGGTTATGCATCTTTTTATTGTTTTTGAACAAAACAAACTCAAAACTAGTAATTGTAGAGGGAAAGAAATACTTAGCTGGATACACGGGTGTTGGCGCAAAAACATGACCGTCTCACACCAATGAGTCCTCTCGCAGGCCAGACAGACCAGGGCATGAACGTCTCCCTAATCCCCGCGGCCTTCTCAGTAGCTGGTCTGATGGAACGTGTCCAAGGCATGCCAGGCAATTTGACCCTAAAATTGACAAGGTGGAAAATAGTCGAATTATGGAACCTGCCGGCGTGATTCCAGACAGTTCCGCATATGTGGCTAAATAGCCGATCTGATCAGGACATTAACTAGAGAGTCAACATCCAACATGCATTGACAAATAAAATTGAATAAGCAGGCATGTGTAAACAAAGCAATCGTTCATGGCATGGTGCTGATGAATAAGACAAGAGAAAAGCATAACCATTCATGATATGTGCTGAAACAGTAAAGAACTCATTGAATCAGCTATTTGAATACACATAAACAAAACAAAACCCTTAACTGATTCAATCTATTCGATACAACAAATATAAAAGATCCTACATGTATACAAGAAACTAGATTATGACTAATAGATCTATCAAGCGAGCTTATCAAACCAGCTAGTCTAAACAGAAGCATGTATATAATGTTATGAGTGTAGCTTCTGGTAAATCGGCTAACTTTGCCGATACCGACATGAGAACGAACTAGGTGCATAAACAAACCTTAACATAAACCTTTACTTAACCTCTTCAACCTCAAGTGAGATCAACGATGCTATAGCCACTATCAATTAAATAGGAGTAAATAAAGATCTATCTTAAGACCGTCTATACCCTAGAACACGCATATGTCATGAACAAGATTGATAAAATCTAGCTAATGCAAGCACGAGATTGATTATCAAAGCAATAAGATCTAACGTGAAAGCATTGATTCCTGGTCCTTGGTGGTTGCTTCAACTCTGGCTTAATTTGTATATGCACAAACTTGTGAGGCCTAACCTTAGAGGGCTGTCCTTCTCTGATTTTGGTTACTTGGAAGACTCTGATAAACCCAATAAGAAAGAGAGAGGATGCAGAAATTATGGTGAAGCCGCTTCTTCTCTTTCCATTGATTTTTCTAAGGGAAAATTCTTCAAACTATTTTATAGAGGCCTCCTTGTAGAATCTCAGACTTGGCTGCCTTATATTGAAGATCAGGATAACAACTTGCATTTGCTAGTGGATTTCAGGTTTGAGGATGAAAACCCAGATGAGATAGCCACAGGTATCCTCAATTGTTTCATCATACCGTGTGCCCTCCCTGTGAATTTTAGACATGGTCGAAGCAAGATTCAAAATGATCCTAACTCATCTCCTTCTTATGAGTTCTATAATCCAAGCTTTTTAGCTCAGCAATTCGGCCTTGGACAACTTCCTCCTTTCCATTTCTTCGCAACAAAACTCAAACCAAGAGAGATTCTCACCAATGCTTTGGAGGCAATGAAGGCCTTCAATCTAGGATCAGATCTTCCCATATACAATGTCCATCAATGGGTGAGAGTCAAGGACACACATCTCTCGTTCGATGGGTGGTGGAGGAAATGGAAAGCACATTTGTTTTGTAAAGCTGTTCACCCACTATGCAAGGAACTGGATCCATCTTATGAATCTGAAGGAGAGGTGAGCATTGTTTCTTTTATTTATACTTTGCTGCCTTCCATGAATTAACACTTGCCTTGTATCAGGATGAATCATGGGAAGCTCCAACCACCGATAGAAAGAATAGGCCTATGGGCTACTTGAGGCCTTGTCCAAGGGCTAGATTAGGTTCTGATGCTCACTCCTTAGAAACCTTCATGAATACTTATGCTGCCAAACATCAACCTAAGAAACAGAAGGCTGCAACTGCCAGAGGTCCTCCAGGGGAGGTTAAGAAAATGAAGACCAGATTGTCCAAGGTATACCCAATCAGCTCTTAAAAGGTTCAAAAATTGGCCTGCTGACAACTCTCTTTCAGGTGATCCAAGATGATCCACTCCTAAAGTGTCACTTCCAATTCCTCAGACCCAACCAAAAGCTCTGACAACAGATGATGGGTCCCAAGGGAGAAAGGTAAAACCAACTCATCATTTGAATCCCCTCTATAATAACTCATCCTGACTCAATTCTCAATAGAGTAACAATACAGAGTCTCCTAAAGTAGAGCTCCTAGCTAATTAAGCCATCAACTCTTCAAGCCAAAATCCTTCTAAAGGTAAAACCTTTCTTGATCTACTCTTGTTTTGATTTTAGCTTCCTGATTCTTCATTCTTAGGGTCCAAAGACATGCCACTTGAGAATTTTGTCCTTTCACCGCCTTCTGGCCACATGGCTTGTAATTAGCCGAGCCCACAAGAGACTGGTGAGGCATCATCGGCTATTCCTCAGAAAAAGGTAAACTACTATTTTTTGAGACTGAATGATTAGGTTCCACCTCTTACTGACATCTGTATTGTATCAGGTCTGTTCTTATTCATTACCAGATTATTGTGTAGACATCTCCAAATTCTTTGATGAAGAAGTTTCCTCTCTCCTTCTTGATAGAGACATTTTGACTGCATCATCACTGGATAAATTGAAAGACATTCTGCCTCTTCTTCAGAGTATGACAGATTTAATTCAAAACTCTCAAACTATCAGTCAAGTCATTGGAGAGGTTAAGGATTCTCTTCCTTTAGACCTTCTAGGACCCCTTTCCAAACTCTTTGAAATTAATATTGAAGCTCCAAGAGTGCAAAAAGCTCAGGACATCATAAATGAGCATATCACTTTGACAGAGAAGAAAGCCTCAAATATGGAGGATGTCAGAATTTTGAGCTCTTCTTTGGAAAGTCTTCAGAAATTTGCAGAAGCCATAAAGCCTAATCTTGCTGCCCTGCAGGCTAAGAAAGTTGAGTTGGAACAAGAGCTTCAAAAGATAAATGCTGCCATTAATCAAGAAGAATCAGCCTTGGCTCCAATTATTGACAACATGAAGCTAAAGAGAAAGGAGTTGGTCGATTCAGCTCATACAGGCAGACGAATCATGAGGAGCTTGAAGACTCTTTCTGCATCTTTGGCTGACAATGAAGCACTACTTTCCCAGACTGATTTGGCTAGAAAGAAGGCCTTTGATGCATTGAAGAATTTCTTTAAGTTGTAATTTCAATATCCTTGTAATAGTCTTTTGAATACTCTAAATTTTCAGCACCATCTGACAATGCTACTTCATGTTTTGTATTTAAATTCCTGATTTGAGTACTTGATGGATGCCTGCTCCGATTCCACTTTAGCTGATTGTCCATCCCGATTCACTTCTTCGATGGACCGAATAGTACAAAATAACAAGCCTTTCAAACAAAATGCCTGGGACTGATTTGACCGGCCACTCGATTACCTGCCTAAAACAGTGCCGTATTTGATTGTAGGTATCCGATTTATCTTGATAAATGCCCCCCGGGCTATAGGCTGATATATTTGCAAGTCACACGCATCCTACCCGCTTCGTCTTCAAACCGGAAAAACCGTTTCCTCTTCCAAGAAAACCCCAGCCTCCAAGCAGCAACCATGGCTGGCCGCGACCTTGGCAAGCATCCAATGGAGGAGGAGGAAGTGACCTCTCACCGTGCTATTCGCCCGCGTATCAGGTGACCCTTCTTCAACTAGTCAATCCCTTTTGCTTTTGGATCTAATCTCTTGTTTCATAGGGCAGACGGTGGAGGCCCATCCAATGTCGTTGCTCTGCCAACGGACTCTAGTGATCCCACCATGGAGTCAGAATCTTCCACAGGATCCACCAAGGTGTCCGCTGCGCTGTACGACCACATCTACCGAGAGTGAAGGGAGATGGAGGCGCGTTATGATGAGACCGTCAAGGAGCTAGCTTGTGTGCAGAGCATCCTTGATGATTTCCAAGCTGCTCTTCTGACGACGGAGCACGAGGCCGAGATAGCCACCAACCGGCAAACCATTGCCAATGCTCATGTTGCAGGTAAGCATACTACTTCCAATCTATTGATCCTTGATGTGTTCTAGCAATTGACCTTCTTGCTTGATCCTTCAGATCTCACGAGGTGCTTTGAGGAGATCCAGCTTGCCGGGAACGCTGCCACTGCTGCTGTGCATGCCCCTGGGGAGACCATCGCTCAGAGGCTAGAGATGTCCACGCTAGGGTGCATGAGGTGGCCAATCAAGGTGTCATTACGGGTGCCTCCTTCACTCTGGCCGCTGTTTAGGTGCACACGGGTCTGAATCTGCAGGACATGGACATATCACCGCCAATCGTGGATGCCATCAACGCCAACTCTGAACACTTCGAGACAGTAGCAGAGGCCATCGCTCAGGTCACCTCAATGCACTACATCATTGGCAAGCTTCTCTAGTCACAGTGTAGCATAATGCAGTCTTTTGTAAGTGCTTCACCTTTTGCTGGAAATCTGTATAAATGAATGAATACTTCTGCAGTATGTTTCTCGAACCAGCTCAATCAGAACTATTTATGCTTTTCAATAAGACATTTGTGTTTGTTTTATTTTTTGCTCTAAAGGCGATGCATGTCGCATCGGCTATTACCAACACTTCTGTTGGTTTTTACACTGAAGGCAATACTAATGTATCGGCTATTACATTTGATGTTCTACTTGACAACCTATCTTTTGCTCTAGAAAATAGGCCGATTGCCCCTAGACATTCTATACTACCTTGAACGGATAGTCTAATAATATCAAGCTGCATCATCCATTTACATCGGCCTCTACAACTCAATGCTCTTTTTAAAAGATGATTTCGGAGCCGACAGCTCGAGCCGGCTGTTGATCTTCATCATTGATCGAGATGAAATTTCCTTGAAACTCTTTTCCAGAAAAACACTCAAAGTTTTCCAAATCCTAGTAGACATGATCAATGGAGGAGATGTTGATGGAATCATCAACAGGTACAACCTCAATATCATTGTCGATCCACTGAATTATGTGTTGATGCATAGTTGAAGGTATGCAACAATTGGCATGAATCCAATCACTTCCAAGGAACAGGCTATAGAATCCTTTTCCATCAATAACAAAGAATGTGGTGATCAACGTCTTGCTGCCAATTGTTAATTCAACACATATTGCCCCCTAGGTATCGGACACATTCCCTCCAAAGTCTCTCAGTTGCATATCTGTCTTGATCAAATCTTCAGGAGTCTTACCCAACTTTCTGAATGTCGAGTAAGGCATAAGGTTGACTGTTGCACCTCCATCTACAAGCATCTTGCTCATAGGCTTTCCATCAACTAATCCTTTGACATATAGAGCCTTCAGGTGGCGATAATGCATTGGTTTGTCAAACACAGCTTGGGAAGTAAGAGCTAAATAAGCAGCTATCTCTTCATATTCTGACTCATCAAAATCAGAGTAAACTTCTTGATCTCTTGATGCTCTGAACTCAGCAGGCAAAATACACTGCATTCCAATAGGAGCTGATTTTCCTGAATCAGCTGTTTGCTTAGCCTTCCAGACCTGTGCCTTCTTGGTTTTATTCAACTTGATCTCAGTCTCCCTTAAGTGTTGAACTCACCTCTTTTGACTCCTAGAGAGACCACCGAGGCACCACTGGTTTGCTTTCCAAACATGCTGTACTTCCTCCATGTCTTCATCATAAGCATCACAATGATCATGTACTCTGCAATTATTTATGTGTCAATCCCCAATAGGGTGTCTAAGTCTTTCATGGACAGACCGACGGTTAGTTTGAGATTGTCGATACTCCTTGTACTGATCACTGCACTCAGGGCAATTCCTTCTAGTGGGCAACCTCGAGCCTTCATTCCAGCAATGCCTAAAGAAAGGGCAACTCCAATGTGACTCGCCTTGTTCATGTTCATACCTCTATTCTTCAAGCATCCTCAAGTGCTCTCGCTCTTCAAACTGTCTCCTACGGTCATTCTCTTGCTGTCTCTGTCACTTGTTCAAAAGAATACAAGATGTCACACATGGTCTTCTTTCAGCCGATGCAGACAATTCTGGCTACTCAGATTGGCTATTCTGCTTCTCACGCCTTCTCTTGATCTCGCAGTACTCTTCATCAGTGAGTTGCAGTCTTGTGTCTACTACTCCTGATTCTTTAGCTCTAGCAGAAGTCAGCACTTTAGCTTTGCCCTTTGGAAGCACAACATCGGCCATTGCAGAATCAAAGGGGCTTCCATCAACCTTCATCTTGTTTGTAGCATCGAAAGCCAATCTCTTGGTCTCAATGGCTTTCTAGATTTGCTTCCTGAAGACATTGCACTCATTGGTGGAGTGAGTAGTGGAAATATGAGCCTTGCAGTACTTTTTGCCTTTAATCTCTTCAGGACTGAGTGGCTCATGTAACATCTTAATGAGGCCTTTGCTCAACAAATGATCAAAGATTTTATCAGCCTTTGAGGAATCAAAGTCAAACTTCTCCTGTGATCTTCCCCAAGGATGGCCGATAACACACTTCTTGTTCATGTTCTACTCAATGAGCTGAATATCTTCTGCTTCTTCTTCATCATCGGAGTTGAACTGGATCAAGTCCTTATAGTAACTTGAAACATTAGCTGCCTTTTGGTACCGATTCTGCTAATGTGGTGGTTGTACATATTCTGAAATGGCAGCCACTCTGCATGCCAATGCTCCAAGGTTGTCAAAGTTCATACCAACAAGCTTCTCCTACAAATAGGGCTGCATCCCCTAGATAGCCAATTTCACCAACTGGCTATCAGACAGATTCAAAGAGAAGCACAAGCTCTTTGTTTGCCTGAATCTCTGGATGTAATCAAGACCTGATTCATTATGCTTCATCTTGACACTGGTCAAATCAACGATATCCTTCTCGATGGTTCCACTGAAGAAATAGGCGTGGAATTTGCTCTCCAACTCATCCCAAGTATGAATAGAATTTCTTGGCAATGACGAATACCAAGAGAAGGCTGGACCTAATAGTGACAAAGCAAAGAACCTGACTCTATGGATTTCTTCAACTGCGGCATCACCTAACTGAGCCAGATACTTGCTTATATGCTCCATCGTGCTAACATTATCCTCCCCGGTGAACTTGGAGAACTCTGGAATTCTGTAACCACGTGGGAGCTCTAGATGGTTGTACCATTCAGGATATGGCATGATGTATGATCTGGAGTGACACCTCTTCATGCCAAAATCCTTCTCCATCACCTCAGCAAGCTTCTTGATCAACTAGTCATTGGGATCTATAGGTCCTCTGATCTTCGAGCAAGCAGGCATTCCCCAATGATTGTAGCTTGACACATTAGCAAAACCTATTGGTGGTTCACTGTCATCTTGGTCTTGAGAAACTTCTCCTCCCAGAGCTTGATTCACATGATAATTGACAGTTCTTCTAATTCTATCAATGTAGGGAGCTATTTTTTGAGCCGAAGGTGGTATATTGGGAGTTGTACCAAAATTAGGTGCAGGAGTACCCTTGGGCTGTTGTGCTTAGTGAGCAGCACTACCATTTGCGCCTCCATTGGAAGTTGATGCCATATTTGGTTTAGGAGGATCTTGTGCACCTTCACCAGTGCCTGTTGTAGTCTTCAGATTGAAATAAGCAGGTCCAAATTGATCAACAGGAAAACCGACAAAGATATCCTTCACGATATTGCCAAATGTCTTCAGAAAGTATGCTTGATGGTTTGCAATGGCTTCATTGATTGTCTTGTGCAATTGATCCATGAAGAAAAGTTTGTCTTGCTCATCCCCTTCAACAGTCTCTCCTGCCATCAGAATCTTAGGCATTGGTTGCTTCAAGACGACTTTGCCATCACGCACTCTGCCAAAGCAAAGCAAGCACTTCTTCTCTAACTCCTCAAGAGCTTTCTCAATCACCTTCCTCTGTTCTTCATTAAGTTCATCCAGAGTGACATTGAGGATGTTATTGATGTTGAGATCAGCTGAATTCTTGGTCATGTTGATGATTGTGTGGTCCCACCGGGCGTGCCAAAAAGAGTGTTGGCACAAAAACGTGACCGCCTCACGCCAACGAGTCCTCTCGCAGGCCAGACAGACCAGGGCGTGAATGTCTCCCTGATCCCCACGGCCTTCTCAGCAGCTGGTCCGATCGAACATGTCCAAGGCGTGCCAGTCAATTTGACCCTGAAATTAACAAGGTGGAAAATAATCGAATTATGGAACTTGCCGACGTGATTCCAGACAGTTCCGCTTATGTGGCTAAATAGCCGATCTGATCAGGACATTTACTAGAGAGTCAACATCCAACATGCATTGATAAATAAAATTGAATAAACAGGCATGTGTAAACAAAGCAATCGGTCATGGCATGGTGCTGATGAATAAGACAAGAGAAAAGCATAACCATTAATGATATGTGCTGAAACAGTAAAGAACTCGTTGAATCGGCTATTCGAATACACATAAACAGAACAAAGCCCTTAACCGATTCAATCTATTCAATACAACAAATATAAAATATCCTACATGTATACAAGAAACTAAATTACGACTAACAAATCTACCAAGCGAGCTTATCAAACCAGTTAGTCTAAATAGAAGCATGTATATAATGTTATGAGTGTAGCTTCTGGTAAATCGGCTAACTTTGCTGATACCGACATGAGAACAAACTAGGTGCATAAACAAACCTTAATATAAACCTTTACTTAACCTCTTCAACCTCAAGTGAGATCACGGTGCTACAGCCACTAATAATTAAATAGGAGTAAACAAAGATCTTTCTTAAGACCTTCTATACCCTAGAACGCGCACATGTCATGAACAAGATTGATAAAATCTAGCTAATGCAAGCATGAGATTGATTATCAAAGCAATAAGATCTAACATGAAAGCATTGATGATAATCGGATCTAAATAAATCTAAGCCAAATCTACCAATCTTGATCGAACAAAAGATGTTGTTGCAATAAATAAACAATAAAAACCTAACAATACCGGTAACTTAATGAATCTGCTAGATTTGCTAAATCTAGCAGAACTGATAACTGGCCATGGGTAACTTAATGAATCTATCAGGCTGCCAAACCTAATAGAGCCAATAACTAGCCTTTGCTAATGCATGCAATAGGAGGTCGAGCCAGCCCTATCAAATGCTAACATAAACTGTTAGCAAGTGCTATGCATCGATAAGAGGTCGAGCCAGCCAAATCAAGCACAACACAAGCCCTTTGGCCACACTAATGGTCGATAGGAGGACGAGCCAGCCCTATCTAACAAAAGTAAAAGCCATGATGTTAACTTACAGCAAACCAGAGTCGGACGCCCGATGCAGCCTAACTTGTCGAAGCAACTCGCCGAGATCCTAGGAAAACTACGGGTTGGTGGCCGGAGCCAAAAGATTGTATTGATTGTCAAGAGAGTTTACAAGGTGCCGAGTCTTACATATTTATACCCTGGTCTTTGATTGAGTCCTAACCTAATACGAACTGCAAATAAGGAAAAAGACTCGATAACTGCCTAATCTAGATAACTTGGGCCCTACTATTCCACACTGTAGAGTCCCATGTTGTTGACGCGCCGTCTTCTGTCTTTGCCGGATTGCAGTCGACGTGGCCTGTACGCACCTTTAGATAGCCGATTCCAGTTAGCCAATTTTCCTTAATTTAGCCGATTCCCCAATTTTTGGCTGCTATCAGCATTTCGCTGATTCTGCCAGCGTCCTCTATGAGAGACTACCTCCATGCTTACCAGTCCAAAGTTTGGTGCAAACAACGGGAGATGCCCTCCCCCAAGCTGGTTTTTGATGTAGTCATTCACTCTTGAAGTGTAGCAGACTGGTAGTGGAGTTGTGCGTCCTCTCACGGAGCATCAATGTTGGTGACTGTTTGAGACAACACTCCGACAGGGATAGATCATCCTCATGTCTATTAGCTTCTTTTGATCCTGCAATTCAAATTCTATGAAGCTCAAATAGACAACAAATCTTGTGGAACTGATTAAGTGTTAGTCATAAAACTCTAAGCCTTGAGCATCTAGAACCTCATTCTTTATTAGGATCTCTTTTTAAAAAATTTTGCAATCTTTCATACTTTATATGATGCAAGAGGCAATGCAATGAGATGAATGCATATTTATTTTTATGCCACCACGATGAATATCTCTGTGGGTTGTTACATGCCACATAATTACTCACATAGGGCTTTAACATTTTTTTGGATGCAATGCAATAACATTTTTATTTTCTTTTCTAATGTAGATGTAACAAAGTAATTATGCTAAAATAAAAACTTATGTAATGCTAAAAGGGGAAATATGGATACTACCAAGTTTACCTCCCTGGTGAGGGTTTGATGATTTAAGCCCTTCGAACAAGACTTCATGTCCACTCTTTAGGTGCAATATCTGATCCCAAATGTGGAGGCCTTGTTAAGTGCACCTCTTGAGATCGTAATTCTGAGGATGGCGTCACTCATGTTCTTTGCTTGAAGTGTGTCCTGCTTGGAAAGACAAGGTAGAGATCAAGTGCATGGGTCCTGTTGGTGGAAAAACACCAACAAAACCATAACCTTATTTATTTTTCTCTAACCTTAAGATTAAAGCACATTGTTCATTCTTATAACAAGGCTGATAGGATAGAAGGAGCATGAATGTAGCATTCAAACATTTTAGCAATAAGAGTGGAATTACTTAAGCTATGGAAGGATTTTCAAAATGTGTCATGATTAAGACTATCCTCTTCTAAAGCTCAGATATGATACACTCTAGTTTATTTAATTATGACTATGAAATCAAGAGATTGATTCTATGAACAAGCTTAAGAAACAAGACATGTTGAGTTAGTCAGATTGATTCAGACAAGTTGCAACTCAACCATGGTTGTTCCTTATTGTGAATACCAAAGCCCAGGAAAGCTTTTTAAATAAAGACCACTTACCTTGAGTTGTTACCTTTGTCATTGGAGCATGATGACACCATGTGATGAAGTGTAATAGATGTGTTTTGGTAGTCCTTTGCTTTTTCTTGCAGCTTGCCCTGCTCACCTTTCACCTTGATTTGTTCAAAAGCATCTTGTCTTCTAGATCTGCACTCCTTCTTTCGCCTTTCTGTCATTATGTCCTGACCTTTTGCTCTACTCTTATTGTTTCTTCTCTGCATAGGATTAGTGGACAACACATACCCAAAGGAATGTACAAACAATAACAAGGGTAGAGTTGTCACACAGCTAAAGATCACTTCCTATGTTATATAAAAGTTACTTCTTCTCTCAAGGATTGATTTTATTTCATCTTAGATTTGTATTTGTGGAGTAAGAATTATTCAACTTGTAGAGAGAAAGTAGAAGTGAGTAGAGGGATTGCAAACCAGCGTGCTGGAGTGACAAGGGCGTCAGAGGAGGAAGGGCATTGTTGGATCATCTTTAGAGGAGTCATCAACCTTCCTTCCCCAAGCTTGAACTTTTCTGCCACTTGACACTGTTGGAGAGGGCTCTTGAGTTTAGGTCCCTTGAGCAAATACCTCTCCTTGCATTCTGCTCTTCTTCGAACCATCTGGTCTAGGAGGTGAGCATGTGGAGAGTTGCACACTCTTCTTCATCAACCTTTCTTGATTTTCTTGAGTCTTGGTTGATGAGTTAATGTTCATTGGAGATGCAAACTTGAGTTCCTCCTTGATGGTCTTTGTCATCTAGTGGCATGGCTATGAGTTGTTCTGTTAAATGATATGCTAGCCATCTTGAAGGTCAAGGGAGGGACTCCTCGAGAATTGCATAAAAGTTTCATCTCCAATGACACAAGAACATCATGTTGCAATCCTGGTTGTTCATAGTCCTTTAGATTTGAGTCAACAATCCATCATTGATTGATGTATGTTGACACAAGGATGCATGGTATTAGAATGCCATCCTTGTCTTTGTTGTCGACATGCTAGATGGTGTCTTCAAGGACAATGAGAGCAGGTCTCTGATTGGCTAATATGAGGTGAGTTGCACCATGCTTCTCATTGGCATCCTAGCTTGAGTTTTGGTAAGACTCAATGCTATGATGTCTTCACTTTCTTCATGGCTAGTCACATTGTTCATCCACTTTCTTTGGGTGAGTGCTCTTGATGTAGATCTTCTGTAAGGCACTCATCTTCTTTCTATTCCATTACTAATGTGGTGTCTTGGTAGGTTCATGCCAAGCCATGAACAGACATAGCTTATATTCTTTTTTCTGCAAAATGTTAGTGGACACATACCCGAAGGATTGCAATAATTTCAAAATATGGGTTGTCCACAATTTATATGAATTTCATCTATGCTAATGAAGGGATAGTTTTTAGGAACATTTTAGCATGGATTCTGTTTATCATGTTTTATAACATTTTTTTCTCATGGCACTCAAACATGGTTCAAGGCAAAGGTAACTTGCAGCAAAAGACAATGTGAGTGATATTTCATCTTACAGTTCTTCCATCAATGATGAATGAGCTATCTTTTGCATGAATTTATTGGAGTTCATTATATGCCTTGCTTCATCTCTGATGTAAGTTCATCTCTTTTGACTTACCCAAGTTGAATTTGAGAGTTTTCCTATAGGGGTTAGTCCAACAAAATAACCAATATCTACTAAAGCACATTTTTAGTTCAATAACCAAACTAGACTCCATGTCTAATTTTGATTAAGGAAGGCTATTTAACCTAAGCACCATGCTTAATTTAAAATCCAATGGAAGTATTTCGAGTACTTCCAAACCAAAGCATGCTTTAGCAAGCATGAAAGCATTATAGAGATTTACTCAATTAGAGATGAAAGAGCATGATCATGGTGAGGATTTTTTTGTTAAGATGCAAGTGACATAAATGCAACTTATTAAACATGCCATGGATTTGAGAAAACATAAACTAAACAAAGTGGAGAGGATGCGTGGATGGTTTAAATTAAACATGCAGTGGATTGATGTTAAAACCTAAACTAAATGGAGCACATGGAATATTGAAAGCAAACATACAATGGGATGCAGGAATTTAAAAGTTAACTACTCATAAATTTAAAGTCCATGAGCAAGACTATCTCACCTTTCTTGATCATACTTACCATGACTCACAAGATGGTTGTGAGTAGTGCAGCTTCAATGTTCGTCACTTGAGATTTGAGTTGAACTAATGTGACGTCGGCCTTTTCTCCAATCTACACAAGGTTAGAAATATGCATGTATACACATACCTGTGAGATGGCAGGGTTCCAATGTTGATGAATGTTGAATGTTGTGGCACCCTGGGTTCGTCATGGTCTCTTTTTTTTCCTATGGAATCTTGTCGAAGGGTCAAAACGATATCTGTTGTCCTGTCTATTCCACACTCAACAGAACAAGGGGTTATCCTACTAAAGCTAGTGATGCACTAAATTAGCAGACATCAAGATCATTATCAAAATCTTTACGCCAAATGCTTCCCCGGCAACAGCACCAAAAATGCTTGTTGGTATAAATTAAGTGCAAATAGAAAATGAAGGTTTCCGCAAGCGCACAGAAAATACCATTGTAGCATTTTACCAAGAGTATCCAGGTATCATTATTTATATTTTACCATAGGGAAGCATGGGTTAAAGAATCTGATAATTCACCATCATGTATCAACTAACTTAGTAAACCAACTAGACTAAAGCAGGGGTAAATGATAAATGATAGGATATATGAATGAAAGCACACACATGAGAATTCTATGATAAATGAGTAGCTAGCTAAAGTGAGAGGACAACGGGAGAGATCAAGGTTCCTATACACTTCTCTAGTACTTGGGTTCTAAGGTAACAAGGGATGGATAGATATAGCAATCACACAATAGCACTTTGGGACACTAGAGCACTAGCCACGGAAAGGGATGCGAAGGGGGCTAGGAAAGTCTAGCTACGGTCCTACAACACCAACCCGAAAGAGGTGGAATACGTCGGCCATCAGGACTGTCATGATCCTGGGGCTACCACAACAATCCGCAGGATTGGGTGCAGTCTCAAGTAACCTCTAGTCTAGACACCATGTCTACACTATCAATTACTACTTTAATCTCATGAAAACTAGAGCACTCGATGCGAGCGGAGATCCCATGCTAAGGTATAACAACTATACTAAGCAATCGAATGAAAGGCATAGAAGTACATAGAGAAGATGAATATATTATAGTATAAGGCTTACAAAGAGTAGATACAAAGACATACCAAATCCTTGAAGACTTCTCTAGAACCAGAGCGCAGCTCCGCTGTCCCTAACTCTCATCTAGAACTAATCTACTACATTGAAAAGTCTAGCCCTAATTCTCTAGAGATGAGAGATCATCCTTTCGAGGGACGCCTCTACATCTCCATGATGAAGAATGAATAATGAATTAGTGTTTCTCTCAGGGCCAAATCAAACCGACATTAATCAACGACTTAGATTGGGCCTCAAAGGCGGTGGAGCAGGATCCACGAGCTTGGACCTGATTGGTCCAGGTCAGCGGGCGGGCGCCCAAGAAGGTTGGGCGGGCACCCTACTACCATGGCAGATCGGCCTCATGTTTGGTGAGCTTGTAGATATCATCGTTAGCTTTTTGAATCATCTTGGATCACCCCAAGCGGAGTTCGTATGTGTCCTAGGCGTCCATTTTACTTCGGACTGCTCCTCGAGCCTATTTGCAATCTTCTGCAAGGCATAACTTTCTCATCAGGACTCCGATTTCAGTGAAACAAAACTCCATTTGATGTGTCTCGATGAGCTCTACGCAATGGTTCACTTTATTTTATCATTTGATATACTTCTATTTGGTGATTCTGGTAGTTTTCTGCTTTAAACCCTGCAAAACATAGATTCACCAAAACTCATGGAATTCTGTCAGTGTAACCCCTATATCTAGATGGTAATTATGTTTAGGTCCTTTTTAATGTCTCGTTGATACGCTAACCCCAACTAACCCCTCCACCTTTCTTATGTTCCTGTTCTCCTTAGCTCATAGATAATCTTATTTCTATTCACAAATTCATCTGTGATAATTTGCGCTCAATTGAATTTTAACATTATGGTTTATTTGTGAAGGATCTCTAATGAAACATCCTCAATTTTGCACAAGGGAAAATACACAGAATGGTGAATAATATAATAGTTCGAAGCTCAAACCATCACATTATCTAGCAACAGTCGATACAGAAATCCATACCTCGTACATGTAGGGTTTTGAGGGTGCTACACTAACCAGAAAATAAAACTTTTCTACCTCATAAACCAAGATCTACTGCTAGTTACAGGTTACGAGATTACCACTAGACGCACAGGTGCAGCGGAAGATGACTCGATGTAGTCGTACGCGTCACAGCAGGCAGTGCAGTTGCGTGGTCATCCGTCACGTCAACCCCTTCGCACGGTTTGTCCCAGTGCTCCAGATGTAGCACCTCCGAGGAATCCCACACGTGCAGGGAAGAAGCGATGTGCCTCCGGACTGCTATGTCCACGAGGAGCAGAAGGCCCGAGCATGGGGAGGGCGACGACGGCTATTAAAGGCGTGTAACCTCCTGATCGCACCCCTTCCCCTTGCTTATATAGGCGTCCCCAATGAGCTCACAAGTTGGAGGCCCATTAGTAACCCTAAGCCTTGTCTAATTCGGGTCCAACCCGAATTAGGCTTCCAGCCCCTTAAGCGTGCAACCCTATGGGTTCACGCACACATTGACATGGGCCGAGTACTCCTACTCGCTCAATAGTTGACAGCAGCCTCTAGCAAGGCGTGACAACTCCTATGTGCACGCAAAGATCATATCAGACGAACCACTATGACCACATACAAGTTATTCCCTTTGCCACTCGATATATGGTTCAACTCGTGGGTTAACACTTAACCCAAGCACGGCCATGCATTTGTTGATCCAATCACTTGAGTGATCTAGTGATATCTCTCTCGCGTAGAGAGGGGCAAATTCCATCTTGATTGTCTATTTCTCATAGCATACTTCCCGACCACCCGAAGGCCACATTTATAACTACCCAGTTATGGAGCAGCGTTTGATAGTCCCTAAGTAGGCCGTTTCACATCTTGAGTACATACCACAATCTCAGGTCTAAGGACATAACGTATATGATGTGAATAAAGACTTTCTCATGTCGGGTCAGTCCAGCCTACATGTCTCACATGTGCTCACATTATTATTTTGACATCTCCATGTCCATGACTTGTGAAACATTGCCATCAACTAATACACGTGCTGGTCTAATATTCAAGTGTGTTCTCACAAGAACGCAGACCAGAGACAACTTTAGAATAACCATTCAAGTAATTAAGTTCCACAAACAATTCATATAATTGCTAATCAACACAAGTTGTCTATAATGGATATTCCATGAATACTTAATGCATGTCATAGATACAACTGGAATATCATCATCTCTATGATTACCTCTAGGGCATATTCTCAACAGTACAAAAGTGTACAAATAGAAAGGATTACATCAATAGTACGTCATCACACTAGCAGAATAACCAGAGTAGCAGCATCTGGAACAGCTGCGGTAGGCGAAAGCAACAACAAATCTCCAAAAGAAGCCTGAGCGTAGGAACGAGACGTCTACTCCTCGGCGGTGAAGTCATAGTCGGGCTCACCTGCCAAATAATTTTTAGTACGGTTTGTACTGGCCACTTGTCCCACCCTATGCTTTGCTTTTGCTATGTAGTATTTGGCGGATGCAAAGGATACAATCAAAGATACCTATATATGGCTGTGGTTTCCTATGCAAGTAGTAATCAATATTATATAAGTAAATTCATCAAGTTTTAACCCATCTCATCCATCATCATTACCATCCCATCACCACACACATCTCACCCTCTCGCACTCAGTCGACAGGTCCAACTCCCTCTCGGAGCCTGTCTCAGCGGCTCATAACCGGAAAGGGTAACACCACGGGGAAGAAGAGAAGGACTCATCTCACTACTCTCAAGAAGCGTAGGTCGAGGAAAGGGCCAAACCAAGGCCGTGGACTATATATAGATTCAAAACTCTGCAGAGCATGTACACCCGTAACTATAAGATCACCATCATCGGTGGTGCCCTGCCTAAGCTAATTCCGGCTGCTTTCTAACCGGTGCGATGCCACCCTACCACTCAATACTGGGATATCCCGAATAAATACCACCGGCACACTGAGATTGTGAGGCGTAGTACCCGGGCCACCAAGGTAACTATGCGGCTTTAAGGAGGGTGTGGTCCCAATGCCCCTATCTCTCGACACTCTCTGTAACAACCTAGTAGTAGCGGCATCGTCCTAGCTACCCATACATCCGTCTCCCGCCCATACAAGGCGAGTGGTGAGCATATAGGTCCCAAGGTTCCGGTCCACAAGAGATATCAGGTCCTAGGGCGATCAGATAGGATTATCTTCTCATAGGAACTATGACAATCCATGCTACAACAGCACCTCCTACCCAGGGCTTCGCTCCACAAAGGCCCTCGGCCCTGGGATCTCCATATACCTCAAAATGTATCCACCACAGAAACCTCTCATAGGGATGCCCAGAACACACCCCCCGGCAAGAATCGCCCTCAAGGCTCGTCATAGAATCCTGTCCAATCGGCTCGACCCTCACCACACACCCAAGACACATGCAGCACTCTCCACGAGTAAAGTGGCACCACGTAACTTAACCATATACGATACCATACTCTCCACCATGCATCACATCACAGATATAAGCGTAGTAGAAGTAAAGCATCATAAGTAAATAAGCATGCATCTAGCCTATCAACAGGTGTGCAGGAGTAAAGTTGCGAAAAGGTAAAGGCTCATCAAGCAATTCTACCATGCAATCTAACACAGGTGATATTGCATAAACATAAAGCACTAGCACTAATAATTATGCCATGTGTAATAGGATCTACAAGGTTGGGTGGGATATGGCACCTGGGAAGTCATCATTGAGCTCCTCCTCATAGTCATAGTCGTCCTCCTCAAACTGGTCTCCTCCGAAATAAAACGTAATAGTCACGTTAACGACTCCTATAGAGTATCACAAAGAATCAAATGAAATTCAATAACTCCAAATGCAATCATACATAAGCCTATGACATAGAGTTCTCTTTTATGAAAATTTGGACACTTGATTCATATTTTACGGAGTTCGAATGAGGAAGATATGAATTTCTGAAGTTTAAAACTATATATGGAAAAAGAAAAAGAGCAGTTAGATCTCAGCGTGACATGTGGCGCAACGTGACTGGCCAGAGGTGGTACAGCGGCTTACAGGTGGGTCCTGCTGGCTCGGTCACAGACAGGTGGGACCCGGGGTCAACGGTCAACGGTCAACGCCAACCGAGCCCCGACTGGGCCTCGGCGGGCCTAGGTAGGGCCGTTCTTGGGTCGGGTTGGGCCAGCCCGGCCCAAACACGTGTCGAGCGTCTGGGTTGTTTACGTGGCGGTCTGGGTCCTAACTGGGCTGAGTCTACAGCTTTGGTCTGGCTGGGCTTGGTTCATAGTGCACCGAAGGCAGAGAGGCCAGTTGGCACCCACCGGTTGGTCCAGCGTGGCTTAGGTGGTCTGGGTCCATGGGAGCAGGGAAAACTTTCCCCATCTCCTCCGCCAGGCACGGCGCATCTGTCAGGGGCGAGCAGGAGAATGGCGGCTACGGCTGGCTGCACTGCACAAGGTCGGTAGCTACGGCATTGCAGAGCTGCGTGAAGGCGGCTGTGGGGTCCAAGCGGGCCCACGGTGCGAGGACGCGCCGACGACGAGCGGAGTGGCCACGGCTAGGGGGTGCTATGGCGCGTGGGAGGCTTCCTTGACTTGCACACTATCTTCGCGAGACTAAGGTGAGCAAGGCTGGTACATCAATTAGGACCGAGACCCCTCTAATCGACCGGCGACGGCGACAGCGGCGGCGACAACGGCGGCACTCCGGCCAAATTCCCCTCCATGGATGCCATCTTCTCCCCATCTTTCGACCGGAGTTTCTCAGAACTCCGAATCCTACCTACCGAAGCTAACGCGAACGCGGCGGGGCGCACGTGGCTGCGAGAACCATGATGGGACCGAGCGGCGAGCAAAGAGCGCTTGCGCTCACTGATGGTCACCGGCTCCTAAAACCCTACCATCTACACATTCTAGCCCAAGGCAGATCTAGCCGCGAGGTTAATGAAACCTCTAGCCTATTCTAGCGACAGGAACGTGCTGGTGGACCGGCCGATGGTCATGGAGTCGTGCTCACCTCGGTGGTGCTAACCGTGGCGGCTCGGGCTCGCGGTTCAGCTTGATGTCGAGGAGGCAGAGCAGCAGCGCAGTGCAGGGGAAATAGAGTTTCGTCGCTGGGTCTTCCTCCTCTGGCACATGAACAGCAGCGACGGCGGTAGCGCTCCGGCCGCAGCTCCTCTGCTCCAGCTCCGGCGGCGGGTAACTCCTTCCCCGCCTTCTTCCTCTCCTTCCCAACTTCTCCTTCTTGGCTAGATAGGCGGGGGCGAGAGAGTGGTGGCCACCAAGTTGCGGCGGGTGGCTGGGAACCCTAGAGGCTGTGGCGCCCTCTATTTATAGCGCCGGCATGGCCATGGCGTGGTCGGGGCTCCGTGGACGATGGATGGAGCAGGGGAGGCGAGCGTGCGACATCGAGCAGTTAGGGCTAGGGTTTCCGGGGCGCGCAGCGCACAACGGTGCCAGATGCTCCACCATTTGGCTTCTTACGGTCAGAGAGGAGGTGGGCGGCCATGGCGTCATGGCCAGGCCCGTGCTCGCATAGGGGAGTAGGACAAGGGCAGGAGCCGTTGCGGAGTCACGAGCGCGCGCGGAGGGGCGCGTGGCGGCATCGGCGCGCGGTCACAGAACAGACGTCCGAGGGAGCTCGGCTATTTTGAGCAAGATGGGTGCCTTCGTCCGGTGTGAGGCAGAGGAGGGAAGCCGGGAAGGTAGGGGCAAAGCTGACAGGTGGGCTCCACGGGTCAGTGGGTGCGGGGCGGCCTTGTGGTGGACTGCTTGCTGGGCTGCCTTGGTGGGCCGGCGCTGCTGCGGCTTAGCAGGCCGAGCAGGTGAAAGGTCGAGATGGCGGACTAGAGGGGGGTGAATAATCCTTTCAAAAACTTATCGCACCGGCTAACCGAAACAAATGTGGAATTAAAACTATCGGTCTAGCCAAGACTTCACCCCTCTAAACTATGACTCTAGACACACCTTGAAAAAGATCCTAAACAAGAAAGCAATGTGTCGATCTAGCTTGAGCTCTCCTAAACAAGTCTAGCTTGTAAGGTCACACAAACCTAAGCAACTAGTATTTTAGCAACCGAGGGAGCTCCTACACAATTCTAAAGAGCAAAGCACAAAGCCAACCTAAACTCACTAGATGCTCAAGGACAAGGTTACACAAACCGAACCCAAGAGCTCAAATTACTTAGCTACACAAACTATGCAAAATAACTAATTAGACTACACAAGCTAATTAGCCACACAAGAGATACTTCTATGCTACGCAAGCTAGAAGGCAACTAGATAGCTACACAAGCCAACTAATTACGAGAGCAACAACACAAGCACAATATATATAAATGTAAATACATGCTTGTGAATAGAGATGCAAACCACCGCGAAGTGTGGAACAAGATGACACGGTGATTTTTCACCAGGTTCACTTGGTTGCCACCAAGCTATGTCCTGTTATGGCAATGCACCCACTTGGAGTTTCACACGCTAAATGGCGTCAGCTGGCCAAACCCACAGCTTCGGGTGCGTTGAAACCAACACAAGATGGGGATCCTCCAAGCCACGATCTCCACTAGAGTTGCTCTTCGCGATCTCCCGCGGGTGAGCACAATACCCCTCACAAGATCTTCTCTGGAGCATCACACAAGCTCCTTGTGTGCTTCGACGGAGTCTCTTGCCACCAAGCCGTCTAGGAGGTGGCAACCTCCAAGAGTAACAAGCACACCGGCTTGCAACACAAACACCTAGTGCCACTCGATGCAATCTCTCAAAGCAACACACTAAAAATCGCTCTCTCACTCAAGTGGATGAACTCTATTAAGAACAAGAGAGTAGAGGGCTCTTCAAGCACTCACAAGCATGGACACATAGTCCCCAAGGTGCTCAACCTCGGCCAAGCTCGAGGCACCCCTGTATTTATAGCCCCAAGCCAAAATAGAGCCGTTGGAGTGTCTCTGCGTCATGTGCGGACAGTCCGCAGTACAAAGCCCGGATAGTCCGGCGCTCTAAAAAACTAGCCGTTAGGCTCAGCAACGGTCACCTCGGACAATCCGGCCCATAAAGCCCGGACAGTCCGCCATTCTAAAAACTAGTCGTTGGATTCAAACTCATGAATTGCGGACACTCCGCCCCAAGAGGCCCGGACAGTCCGCAGTTGAATCCAATCAACCAAGACAAAGTCTGCAGCACTTCTGCTTGCTGCCAAAAAATGACTTGCGGACAGTTCGCGGTTCAAGGCCTGGACTGTCCGCAGTTCATTCTTGATCCACCGTCGAGAGCAACTACTTCTGAAAACTAAAATTCCATTTTTCCCGGACAGTCCGCCCCATGAACCTCGGACAGTCCGCGGTTCAACTCCAGTGCACCAAACAGAACCTGTCCAGAAAACTCGCTCCTTCAAAATTAGCCGGCGGACAGTCCGCGATAACGAGGGCGGATAGTCCGTCGTTGAAAAACAGCAGCAAGAGCTCTGTGCTAAAATGGTCGTAACTTTTAGCTCCGAATTTCGATTTCGATGATCTTGGACTTTTTGGAAAGCTTACTCAGAGGGCTACACAAACCACATAGCCACTTGATCCATATCACAAAGGATCAAAGTAGTTTTCCAATCCAAGAGCCATCATCTCTCTTTTCAAAGCATAAGAGTTTGCGAAAACATCTCCAACTCTTCCTTTACAAATGTGCCAACACCATCAAGTGTACATCACCATGTGCATATGTGTTAGCATTTTCACAATCATTTTTAAAGAATTTTCACTTGCTCTCACAACGCCACTCGATCCTAACTTGTCGCAAAGTTAGATTGCTCAAGTAGCACTAGATGACCGATATACAAACAAGTTTGCCCCTCTTGATAGTACGGCTATCAATTCTAAACCCGGTCATCAACTTCTCTACACACCTCATGACCGACGAAATGAAATGCCCTAACTTATACCTTTTTCTTGTGCATTTCCATTTCCACCATCTTCTTCCAAATGTGCCAATGCAATACATGCACCGACACGCTCATCAAATGATACTAGAACATCAGACGCCCTTTGGGCGCCCTACAGTGACTGAAAAAACAAAAACTGTTGTCAACGCTCGATAGCATCACTTTATAATTACACATATAGTATTAGAAGACCTAAACAAAGCATTGATATATATTGTATCTGGTTTGAAACTTTTTTTTGACAACATATCTGGTTTGAAACATTGAATGCATAGGAAAATCTCCCTTTCATAGAATTTGAAACTCCAAGTTACATGGCTGCCATCCAAATTTTCCAAACCGAAATACCCCAGGTTACACATTTGGGACAAGTACGTTATTACAACGCATCATTACTGAGAACAATTGGATGGCTGCCATCCAAATTTGAAACATAATGCCAATGTTATTCATCTCGACTTGATGTCGCACATGGTCACAAATAGGTCATTGGGTCCATACACTATACATATAGCGACCACGTCCCAGTAATTCATCAAATGCCACCTCTGTTTTAGTAAAATTGGTAGGTACGATCACTCTACTACCAACAAAATCATCATCGGCCTGCATCCTCTTTCTGCAGCTAGGAGTAACATGGAAACTGTCAAGCTCATTAAAGACATGTAAACTGTCCCAGATCAAAATAAGCAACCAGATTAATTTAGTATATACAATCTTGTGATCTCTCATAGGTTTAATAGCATTAGAGATTTATATTGTACTATCTTAACCAATACCACAACCAACTTTGGATCAAACGGGTGGAAACATGTGCACAGGGACATGTAGAAACTGATCATGTTCTACTTACATATTACATTTTTTTTGGCAAAGCAAATATTAAAAAATTATATGGCACTGACCAAACCGTAGTGAGCCAAGCTAAACATTCTGAATTTCATCATGAGGAAAATGGCTACAACTTCAGGTTCGCTATACTCCAGAAAGACAACACTACACGAGCAAAAAGCTCTATGAAGCAATGAGACTAACCACGTCTTTGGCTATAGTAGCACAAACATATTCTTTTTCTGCAGATAGGAGTGACCTGAAAATTACCAAGCTCGTGTTTAGAATACATATAACACATGACTATGATCAAGATACCTAATCAGACTAACCCATAGCATTGAGCCAAGCCATTTACCAGCACCCACCAAAAAAAAATAAAGATCATACCACAAGTGCTAAGTGCTATCCGAATGCAACCAAAGATCATTGCAACTATGTTCAGCTTAAATTAGGAGGAAAACTATTACACAATACCATACTGGATATTTATTATTTTTAAAGCAGTAAGGTTTGTGGCTCAGTTCCTGCAGGCTTGTGTTTATTAGTTAGTAGGCAAGTATGTCTATTCAGTCCATGTTTAACACTAATCATTATGCAACTATGACGTCATCTATGAACTGATTTGAGAAAGAAAGATATCTTACTAAATTCAGAAAATATGAGTTCAGGGTTTTAGATAGTGTTCCCAAGAATCGAAAGCTACATTCAGAGAGAATGCGACAAGATCAAAACCATACTAATGTTAACCAAAGATTTCATCCACTGACAATCTTATTTAATAGTAATTTATTAATTAATATAAGTATGCATACTTTTTTGGTGGAGAAGTGCACAATCTCTGCCAAAGCTGCTACCTTCTCTGACAAGCTTATTTGATAGCAATTTCTTGATGTGTGATCAATGCTACTACCATATATAGCATTCCTCTCCCGTTTTTCAAAGGGTTTCTGAGTTCAACTTATTCTTTATCAATGTACAATTGATTTGTGCCCTCAAACACAAAAGCTTTGGTTCTAACATAAGAAAAGAAAATACTTCTGAACACTATGGCTCATTATGTGATTCAGCAGAACACATGTGAAGTAGAAACAACATATTTGTGAACATCATCCCCTCACCTGTTATTCTGGTGTCGATGTTGTTGCCTGTCACGCATTGGAGCTCAACCCTATGACCTCGCATGATCTCATCACCCTAATCCTCTTGCATGGTGATACGAACATCCTGTAAACCAGACACATGTATTTGCTATCTGTTAAAGCTTACCATCTTTACTCCAAACCTCCAATCATCCAATATACAAGGGCAAAACAGTTCGGTGAATGTGCTTACTCCCATGGCACGTCACCCATGAGCAGCTGAGCATCCAGTTACCCTCACCGTCCTTGTACAATTGGCGTGCTCCCAGTCGCCATACTCATCCGTCAGCCCTGCATGAAACAAAACAGAAAACATATTCCATTCTCCCCGTGGGTTATACGCAAGCGTCGTCGATCTGCGTGGGTTTCTGATCAATTCACGCAGAATAACAGCAAGCTTACCAACTGAGGAGCAAGAGAACATCTCATCAAGCACCTCCATGAGCTCGCTACAGTCGTATTATGCCGCCATGTCCACCATCCTCAGGGGAACAAACGTCCCGTCCACGCTCACCTTCATATCTGCGAGGAGACACAAGAGGCAACTACCAATAAAGGGATCGGAGGGAGCAGCGGATGACGCGAGAGAGAAAGAGATCGGATCTTGCCACTGTACCTCCAATATCCGATGGGATCCTCTTGTACCGCAAGATCCGGGCGAGATCCTCGTCCATGGTTGCGAAGAAGACCTAGGACCGAGTGGGGATGCCGCTCTCCTTCACAGATCGAGGGTCCACGGCTGCAGAGAAAAAGACCTAGGACGGGGTGGGAATGCCACTCTCCTTCACGAATCGAGGGGAGAGACCGTATCCAGTGTTGCTCGGCAACTCCATCCCACAGATCCATAGGAGGCTGGTCCTCCCTAGCCTTCCATCGTGCCTGGGCTTGCTGGTGGCGGCGCGCTGCCCGGCTGCTGGGGGAAGAAAGGAAGAAGGGAGAGGGGAACGGCGAATGAGGTGGGAGGCTAGGGGTTCGGGTCAACCGGGGGCTCTCCGGAAAATTGCCAAGATGGAGGGGGTTTTTGGAAAACATATGCAAGACACATGTCGCCACGCGGTGAAGCCACCCATGCTCCAAATTCTCTCGTGCGAGGAAAGGGGAGCGACTTTTAATCAACCCTGATGATCCACTTCATATTATCATGCTATTTTCTTGGTCCATCGATCTTGACCTCACTTGCTCTTCACCGTCTCATGGTCCATCGGCAACAAGTCATGCTCAAGCTTCACCATCTCATGATCCATCGATTCAAAGCCTTGACTTGTCCTTCACACATCCACCAGTCCATCGAGCCAAGCCTCATCTTGTTCTTTTCCATCTCGGTCGCATGACTCTAGGTCATGTCACATATACAATTAAGCTCCTCCATTGCACATTCACCTAATAGACTAATTTCCTGTGTATTTCACATAATCCACATTAGTCCAACCTAAAGTTGTCACTCAATTGCCAAAACCACATAGGGACCTTTCAGCAGGCGAGGTCGGCGTTGGGCCGAGGGGACGCGGGGCAGCAGGCCGACCTGGTGGCTGGGCTGGGCTGGTAAGCTGCTCTGGGTTGTTTCCCTTCTTCTTTTCCTTTCCTTTTTCCAAAACCCTTTTCTATTTCTTTTCCAAGCCATGCCATGGTCTTGTTAGTGCACAAGAGTTAGTGACTATGACACATACATCTAGCTAGGTCCACTAGAGTCTCAAGGATATGTTGGAAGCCATGTCCATGGTTATACATATGTATAAAAGGTTATTTGATTTTATTACATTACATAAAATTAAATAAGAAGCAAATCAAACTCTTGTAAATAAAATGCAAATGCTCAACTAACATTAGGTGCTACTTGTGAGATAACTAGTAGGTTTCTTACATGACACTCACCAACCATAGGTTATTTTAGAAAAAATTTTGTTGGTTGTGAATTTTGGTGTTTGGGATTTTTAGGGTTGTTACAGTCCTACCCCCTCATGAGAATCTCGCCCTCGATATTTAAAAGTGCAACTTACTCTTCAAACAAGTAGAGATAGAGCTTCCTCATTTCTGACTCCTTCTCCCAAGTTGCTTCTCGTTCTGTGTGATTGCTCCACTAAATCTTCAACATTGGTATGCTAGTGCTTCTGGTTTCTTTGGTGGCTCTGTCCAGAATGTGGCTGGGGTGCTCTCTGTACTCCAAGGTGTCCTGAATATCAAGTGCCTCTGCGGGTATCGGTTGCTCTGGCAACTTTAAACACTTGCGCAATTGTGACACATGGAACACGGGGTGCACTCCTGCTAGTTGCTCATGTAACTCTACCCTATAGGCAAGCTTGCCAATTCTGGCACAGATCCTGTACGGTACCACATACCTTGGTGCTAGCTTTCCCTTCACATGGAATCTGATGGTTCCTCGAAGAGGGGAGACCTTGAGATAGACATAGTCCCCAACTTCAAACTCGAGGTCTCTACGCCTCTTGTCAGCATAGCTCTTCTTACGGCTCTGGGCAATCTTTAGATTCTCTCGCACTTGGGTGACTCCTTCTTCGGCCTCTTTGATGGTGATAGGGCCAAAAAATGATCTTTCTCCTGCTTCTGACCATATTAGGGGTGTTCTGCACGGTCTTTCATACATAGTGTCAAATGGTGACATCTTGAGACTAGTCTAGTAACTGTTGTTGTAGGAGAACTCTACAAAGGGCAAACTCTTCTCCCAAACAGTTCCATATTTTAGAACACAAGCTCGAAGCATATCTTCAAGGATTTGGTTCACTCTCTCCGTCTGACCATCTGTCTGAGGGTGGTAAGCGGTGCTATAATCTAGCTTGCTCCCTATTGCCTTATTCAAGGCCTTACCGAACTTGGACGTATACTGAGGCCCATGATCAGATATAATGCTCTTGGGGCTCCATGTAGCTTGATAATCTTTTTAACATATAGATCTACCAACTGTCCAACTCAGGTTTCGTTCTTGATGGCTAGGAAGTGAGCTACCTTGGTCAAACAATCGACTATCACCCATATAGCATCATGGCCCATCGGGGTTCAAGGCAAACCCATGATGAAGTCCATGGAAATTCTATCACACTTCCATTTAGGTATCTCAAGTGGCTTCAGCAGTCCTACAGGTCTCTTGTGCTTGGCTTTGATGCATCTGCAAATGTCACATCTAGCAACATGTCCTGCGATATCTGTCTTCATGTTCTTCCACAGAACTTTCTCTTCAGATCAGCATACATCTTGGTACTACCCGGGTGGATACAATACATGGAGTCATGTCCTTCTGATAGGATCTCATTGCGGATAGCTAGGTCTGCAGTACACAAATTTTTTCCTTGTACCAATAGGTACCTTGCTCATCCTCACTGAACTCTGGGCACTTGCCTTGCGTCAGGAGCTCGTGTATCTCCCAAATCTCTGGGCAATGGCGCTGGGCTTCACGGATCCTGTCCATGAGGGTGTAGTGCACACAAAGCTCATTCAACATGCCATGGGGTATTACCTCCATCTATAACTCATCAATGCCTTCTTGCAACTCCTTGGGCAAGGTGGTGGTGAACAGAGCATGACAATGGCTCTTGCGGCTAAGAGCATCAGCGACCACATTAGCCTTTCCTGGGTGACACAGTATCTCCACATCGTAGTCCTTGATCAACTCAAGCCAATGATGTTGCCACATATTCAGATCTTCCTGAGTGAAAAATTACTTCAGACTCTTGTGATCGGTGTAGATCTCACACTTGTTCCCAATCAGGTAGTGCCTCCAAATCTTTAATGCATGGATCACTGCTGCAAGCTCAAGATCATGGATAGGGTAACGCTGTTCGTGCTCCTTCAGCTGATGGGAAGCATAGGCAATGACTCTCTCATTCTACATCAGAACATAACCAAGCCCATGGTGAGATGCATTGCAATAGACCACAAAATCCTAGAGGATATCGGGCAAGGCTAGAACAGGTGTAGTGGTGAGCTTCTCCTTTAGGGTCTGGAAACTCTGTTCGCACTGGGGCGTCCATTGAAACTCATTGGTCTTCTTCAGGAGGTTGGTTATGGGGCGAGCTATCTTGGAGAAGTTCTCAATGAATCGATGATAATAACCAGCCAATCCCAAGAAACTCCTCACATCAGTCACATTCTGTGGCTACTCCCATTCCTTCATTGTCTCAATCTTGGACGGATCAACCGCTACTCCCTCAGCATTGAGTACATGGCCTAGGAAAGTGGCCTCTTCAAGCCAGAACTCACACTTGCTAAACTTGGCGTAGAGCTGGTGCTTTCCCAACTTCTCCAACACTATCCTTAGATGCTGCTTGTGTGCTTCGGTGGCTGTGGAATAGACAAGAATGTCATCAATGAAGACCACCATGAACTTATCTAGCTCTTGCATGAACACTTTATTCATCATGTTCATAAAATAAGCCGGTGCGTTCGTAAGACCAAAGGACACAACAGTGTACTCAAACTGCCCATATCTGGTGACAAATGCTGTCTTAGGAATGTCCTCTTCTCTAAGCTTCATCTGATGGTAGCCTGAACTAAGGTCAATCTTGGAGAAGTACTTGGCATTACGCAGCTGGTCTAGCAGGTCATCTATCCTTAGCAGGGGTACTTGTTCTTGATGGTCACAGCATTCAAGTTCCTGTAATCAATGCACATCCTCTGCGAACCATCCTTCTTCTTAACAAACAGAACAAGAGATCCCCAGGGTGAGGCGCTGGGCCTAATAAACCCTTTCTCGGACAACTCCTCAAGCTGTTTCTTAAGCTCCTTAAGCTCGTCAACTGCCATGCGGTAGGGTCGCTTGGATATAGGACTCGTACCAGGCAACAAATTGATCACGAACTCAACATCCCTATCTGGTGGCATCCCTGGTAGCTCTTCAAGAAAGACATCAGGGTACTCATGAACTACAGGCACTTCCTTGAGTGACTTCTCTCCAAGGGCACATAGCATCAAAACATCTGTCCCCTTGTTTGGCTCACATCAGATCTGGTGACCACTTGGATGGGTTATATCCACAAATCTAGGCGAGCAAGATATCACTCTGTTCTTTGTTAACCAATCCATCCCTAGAATGATGTCTAGGCCTTCGAAGGGTAGCAAGGTAAGATCGGCTAAAAAGGTAAGACCCTCGATCGTGATACTCACTCCCTTACATCTTTTGATACAACAGAAGTTGCCCAAAGGTGAACTGGTGTATAAGGATTCTTTTTGTGGAGTGACAGGTATATGGTGCTCTCGTGCAAACTTGGAGGATATATAAGAACATGTAGCACTTGAATCAAACAGCACGAAAGCCTTAACTCCATGCACTAAAAACATATCGTACACCACGTCGGGGGTAGCCTAGGTGGCCTCTGCTGTCAGGTTGGCGAGGCAGCCATGGGGTTCTCCAGTCAGCACTTGCTTGTACGGGGTACCCTGGTTCTGCCTGGCGGAAGATGGTGTAGCAGGTGCAGCCTTGTTCAGGCACTCGGCTGCCTTGTGACCCAGCTGGCCACAAGCGAAGCAAGTGTAGGTCGTGTCGCCTATGGGGGTTGGCGCGGCAGCCTTCCACATGCTACCACCTGGTGCAGCATGAGTGTGCGTCTAGCGGTCCTGAGCAGGCCGGGGGTAGTTGTTGGTGTAGTTACCACCGTCCCTGCCCAAATTTTGTGCAGCTCCCTGAGCGAAGCGAGAGCGAGCAGGCTGAGACGCCTCACCATGCAACCTCCGCGAGACAGGTGCGCGGGAGGTGCCCTCAGCACGGCGCTTCTTGGTCTTGCCAAGTGCCTCCTTCTCCATGTAAACCTCATCGTGGTCCTTCTCAATCTTCGCGATCTCCATGCACCTGTCGATCAAGTCACGCAGGGTGTGGCTCTTCATGCCTGAGAGGAAGAGCCTGATGCGGCTAGACAAGCCCTTGCAGTAGATGTACATCTTATCCCACTCAGAGTTCACCACTAAGGCGGGTGCATAGTGCAGCAGGTTGGTGAAGCGAGTGGTGTACTCATGCACCTTGTCTGACCCCATGCTGATGTTGTGGAACTTATTCTCCTTCTTCTCCAGGGCGTCCTCATGAATGAAGAACACGCGGAACTCCTCCACGAACTCATCCCAGGAGATGTTAGCAGGGTCATGGTGGGTCTCGTAGAGGCTATCCCACCAAGCCCGTCCAGCACCAATAAGCTGGTGAGCCACGATCCCAACACACTCCTCGTCGGTGCAAGTGGTCAGGTCCAGCTTCTTCTCCATCTCCTTCAACCAGTCATCAGCAGCGATGGGGTCGATGTTGATGCCATCGAACGTAGGGGACCTCAGCTTGAGAAAGCCCACTAGCTTCTTCTGGAAGTCATCATGCGGCTCCCTGTGGTGGTGGTGCAGCACGTTCTCAGCCAAGGCACGAAGAAGCTCGGTTTGCTGAGCCATCACATCTGCCAAAAGTGGTGCGGGTGGTGGCAGAGCTGCCTCTCCTCCAGCAGCGCCCTCTAGCTCAACAACAGGGGGTGGTCCTCCAACCGCGCCTCCTACAGCTGGTTCTGGCTCAACAACCGACGGTGGTGGTGGGTGAGCAGGGTATGGGGTGGCAGCGTGGGGTATCTCCTCAAAGTTGAGGGGTATGTGACCAACGCATCCGCGACCACGACCACGAATGCATCCACGGCCCATGGGGGGCACAGGCGAAGGAGAGCGGTTGTTCAGGCGGTTCGAACGACGAGTAGACATCCTACTTAACATATATCTCAGATTAGGGCATATGTGCATGTGATATAACTTGACATTAAATGATGTAATAATTTAAAATAGCTTAAAATGATTTAAAAGCATTTAAATCTATCCAACACTCATACAAAGAAGCGTGAAGATCTATAAAGATGCCATAAAATCCAAACATCCATTACATCAAGTTATTACACGATGATGTCTCTAACAGCTATGCTAGAGGACTCACGGGAAACGTACTACGCGTAGGTAGTTCTAACATAAAGGTGGACAGTCTACTCAACATCATGGTGAGACTAGTCATATGGCCACACAGGGCCCAACATCACTCCTGATCCTGCAACACTACTAAACTATCCCTAAGGACTGCCCCATACTATAAGCGGTGGGGGGAATACCGATACTAGAAGCTTGGATCTACTCGTCAGTCATCTGAAGGCAAGAGACATAACAATGGGCCTCCTCGAGCTGAGGAGTGGGCACTGACTATTCACTGAGTCCAGTGGTGGGGCACCCACTCAAGTTGAGGCGAGATCGCCCCAGCTCGAACGTCTCAACTCTGACCTTCTTGCGGGCTCGCAAGGGAAGCTCATCCTGCAGATCCTGATACTCTCTGACTCTCTTGCAATCTGACCTCTTCCAAGCCTCCATGGTACGATCAACCTTGTCTATGAGGTATGATGTTTTGTGGACGTAGTTGATCAGGTGTCCCTGGTTGTGATCGGCAAGAGCGTATGCCTCCTGCAACTTCTCACGTTGAGCCTTACACTGCTCACGGAGTCTGTCCCTGTAGACGGCACCCTCACTCTGCTTCTGGAGACTCTTTGCATAGTCCTTCTTCTTCTCAGCTAGAGCGGCCTCAAGCTCCAAGATCCTACTATTGAGGTCCTTGTTGTTGATCTCAAGCTTCTCAATCTTATTCTTGAGACCGGTGACCTGGTCCTGGTGAGTGCGCTCCCTGTGTACCATCTCACACTCTAGGTTCAACATCTGCAACCTTAGAGCTGCCTTCTCACTCTCTGACTTACTGATCCTCTGGTCGACTTCCAATAAGAAGTTGCAGTTACGACTTCCCTTCTGCTCCAGCTCGGCAATGTACTGGTCCTGACACTGCAAGTACATACCAGAAGTGCGGAAGCAGGGGTTGCGCTCAACTCTGGCAGATGGTCCGACGGTGATGGTCTGCTCCCAAGTACCCTGGTGGATGTTGAGGGCAAGGGGTAGCAGACGAAAGTGGCTGTCCTTCAGGTACTCAGCCGTGTCACGCAACACAATGCAAAGTGCCGTGCGCGAGACGGATTGAACACAAGCGCTGGTGCTAGGGTCGAAGGCAAGCTTGGTGAAGGCAGAGACTCCAGGTAGGTTCATGCTTGTAGGTACCTTGATGGTGACTGCCTTGTAGCCCTCAATGCCTCCGTCGGGGGAGGGCTTGCCACTACAGAATTACTCAACATCCTCAACGGGGACACTAAGCTCGGTGAGCACCTCGCATAGCACCTGAACATAGCCTCCATAGTCCCATCCATTGAGCTTGAACTCCACGGTGTCTAGCGGCGGCAACGGACCAAGCGACGGGTGCAGGGAAGGGTCTATCTGCAGGTTAACATGAAATTGGAGTTAGAAATATCGTTGAGAGAGGTAAGCCATGCATAAAAGCATTATGCAAGGTTGGTATATAATCGAAAGAGACCAAGGTCTTCCTAATTCTATCGTCCAAACCTATGTGTCTCGTCCTAGGGTCAAGCATGGCTCTGGTACCAACTGAAACATCCTCAATTTTCCATGAAGGGAAAATACACATAATGGCGAATAATATAATAGTTCGAAGCTCAAACCATCACATTATCCAGCAACAGTCAATACAGAAATTCATACATCATACAAAAGAGTACAAATAGAGGGGGTTACATCAATAGTACATCGCCACACTGGCGGAATAATCAGAGTAGCACATCTAGAACAGCTGCGGTAGGCGAAAGCAACAACAAATCTCCAAAAGAAGCCTGAGCATAGGAACGAGACGTCTACTCCTCATTGGTGAAGTCGTAGTCGGGCTCACCTGCCAAATAATTTTTAGTACGGTTTGTACTGGCCACTTGTCCCACCCTATGCTTTGCTTTTGCTATGCAGTATTTGATGGATGCAAAGGATATAATCAAAGAGACCTATATATGGTTGTGGTTTCCTATGCAGGTAGTAATCAATATTATATAAGTAAATTCATCAAGTTTTAACCCATCTCATCCATCATCATTCCCATCCCATCACCACACATATCTCACCCTCTTGCACTCAGTTGGCAGGTCCAACTCCCTCTCGGAGCCTGTCTCTGCGGCTCACAGCCAGAAAGGGTAACACCATGAGGAAGAAGAGAAGGACTCATCTCACTACTCCTGAGAAGCGTAGGTCGAGGGAAGAGCCAAACCGAGGCCGCAGACTATATATAGATTCAAAACTCTACAGAGCGTGTAGTCCCGTAACAACAAGATCACCATCATCGGCGGTGCCCCGCCTAGGCTAATTCCGGCTACTTTCTAACTTGTGCGATACCACCCTACCACTTAATACTAGGACATCCCGGATAAATACCACCAGCACACTAAGACTGTTTGGCGTAGTACCCGGGCCACCAAGGTAACTATGCGGCTTTAAGGAGGGTGTGGGTCCCAATGCCTGTACCTCCCGACACTCTCTACTAACAACCTAGTAGTAGTGGCACCATCCTAGCTAGTCAGACATCTGTCTCCTGCCCATACAAGAGCGAGTGGTGAGCACATAGGTCCCAAGGTTCTGATCCTCAAGAGAAATCAGGTCCTAGGGGGATCAGATAGGATTATGTTCTCATAGGGACAACAACAGCCATGCTACAACAGCACCTCCTACCCGGGGCTTCACTCCACAAAGGCCCTTAGCCCCGGGATCTCCATATACGTCATAATGTATCCGCCATAGATACCTCTCATAGGGATGCCCAGAACACACCCCCGGCAAGACTCGCCCTCAAGGCTCATCGTAGAATCCTGTTCGATCGACTTGACCCTCACCACACACCCAAGAAGCTCTCCCCGAGTAAAGTGGCACCACGTGCCTTAACCATATACCATACCATACTATCCACCACGCATCACATCACAGATATAAGTGAGTAGAAGTAAAGCATCATAAGTAAATAAACATGTGTCTAGCCTATCAGCAGGTGTGCAAGAGTAAGGTTGTGACAAGGTAAAGGCTCATCAAGCAATTCTACCATGCAACCTAACACAAGTGATATTGCATAAACAAAAAGCACTAGCCCTAATAATTATGCCATGTGTAATAGGATCTACGAGGTTGGGTGGGATGTGGCACCTACGAAGAAGTCACCGAGCTCCTCCTCATAGTCGTAGTCGTCCTCCTCAAACTGCTCCTCCTCTGAAACAAAACGTAAAAGTCACGTTAACTACTCCTGTAGAGTATCACAAAGAACCAAATGAAATTCAATAACTCCAAATGCAATCATACATAAGCCTATGACGTAGAGCTCATTTTTATGAAAATTTGGACACTTAATTCATATTTTTCAGAGTTCGTATGAGGAAGATATGAATTTCTGAAGTTTAAAACTATATATGGAAAAAGAAAAAGAGCAGTTAGATCTCAGCGTGACACGTGACGCAACTTGACTGGCCAGAGGCGGTACAGCGGCTTAGACCATGTACAATCCATGAACGCTTAAAGAGGCTCTTAAAGAAAGAGAATAATCAAACAACTATCTAAGAGCCTTAACCCACAGTGGAAAAGGCTAAACTCACATGCTTACGTGCTCATCCCTTCTTAAAACCATCACTTTTTAAACTATAAATCACCAAGCATCGGCTGCTTATTTAAGCATCGATGTCGCTGCTAAGTGCCTGACCCATGTACATGGTGGCAAAAAAAATAAAATATCATGCAGAACCTGTGATTAGCGCCCACCCAAGTGCCGGTGTTGTAGGTGGCCTTACAGGTGGGTCCAGCTGGCTCGGTCACTGATAGGTGGGACCCAGGGTCAACGGCCAACGTCGACGGTCGACGGTCAACGCCAACCGGGCCTGACTGGGCCTCGGCGGGCCTGGGTAGGGCCGGTCTTGGGCCAGCCCGGCCCAGACACGTGTCGAGCGTCTAGGTTGTCCACGTGGTGGTCTGGGTCCTAACTGGGCCGAGTCTATAGCTTTGGTCTGGCTTGGCTTGGTTCATGGTGCATCGAGGGCAGAGAGGCCAGTTGGCACCCACTGGTTGGTCCAGCGTGGCTCAGGTGGTCTGGGTCCATGGAAGCAGGGGAAACTTTCCCCATCTCCTCGGCCAGGCACGGCGCATCTGCCGAGGGTGAGCAGGAGAACAGCGGCTGCGGCTGGCCTCGCTACACAAGGTCTGCAGCTACGGCATCGCGGAGCTGCGGCGAAGGTGGTTGTGGGGTCCAAGTGGGCCCATGGTGCGAGGGCTCACCGGCGCGTGCACGACGGCGGCGGCGAGCAGCATGGCCATGGCTGGGGCGTGCAACAGCGTGTAGGAGGCTTCCTTGACTTGCGCACTATCTTCGCAAGACTAAGGCGAGCAAGGCTGGTGCATCAATTTGGACCGAGACCCCTTTAATCGGCCAGTGATGGTGACAGCGGCGGCGGCGATAACGGTGGCGCTCCGGCCAAATTCCCCTCCATGGATGCCATCTTCTTCCCATCTTCTGACCGGAGTAGCTCAAAACTCCGAATCCTACTTATCGAAGCTAACGCAGAAGCGGCGAGGCGCGCATGGCTGTTGGTCACCGGCTCCCAAAACCTTGCCATCTACACATTCTAGCCCAAGGCGGATCTAGCCATGGGGTTAATGAAACCTCTAGCCTACTCTAGGTCGGGAATGTGGTGTTGGACCGGCCGACGATCATGGAGTCGTACTCACCTCGATGGTGCTAACGGCGGCGGCTCGGGCTTGTGGTTTGGCTTGATGTCGAGGAGGCAGAGCAGTAGCGGTGTGCAGGGGAAGCAGAGCGTCATCACCGGGTCCACCTCCTCCGACACACGAATAGCAGCGACGACGGCGGCGCTCCGGCCACAGCTCCTCTGCTCCAGCTCTGACGGTGGGCAACTCCTTCCCCGCCTTCTTCCTCTCCTTCCCAACTTCTTCTCCTTCTTGGCTAGACAGGCGAGGGCGAGAGAGTGGTGGCCACCAAGTTGCGACGGGCAGCTGGGAACCCTAGAGGCTGTGGCGCCCTCTATTTATAGCGCCGGCGCGGCCATGGTGTGGTCGAGGCTCCGTGGACGGCGGATGGAGCAGGGGGAGGCGATTGTGCGACAGTGAGCGCTGAGGGCTAGGGTTTCCGGGGCGTGCAGCGCACTACGACGCCAGACGCTCCACCATTTGGCTTCTTGCGGTCAGAGAGGAGGTGGGCAGCCATGGTGTCATGGCCGGGCCCGTGCTCACGTAGGGGAATGGGACAAGGGCAGGAGTCATTGCGGGGTCACGAGCGCGTGCGAAGGGGCGCGTTGTGGCATCGGCGCGTGCGGTCATGGAACGGACGGCCGAGGGAGCTCGGCTATTCCGAGCAAGACGGGCGGCTTCGTTTGGCGCGAGGCAGAGAAGGGAAGCTGGGAAAAGGTAGGGGGCAAAGTTGATAGGCGGGCTCCATGGGTTAGTGGGTGCAGGGTGGCCTGGCAGTGGACTACTTGCTGGGCTGCCTTGGTAGGCCGGTGCGGGCAGCAGGCCGACCTGGTGGCTGGGCTAGGCTGGTAAGCTGCTCCGGGTTGTTTCCCTTCTTCTTTTCCTTTCCTTTTCCAAGCCATGTCATGGTCTTATTGGTGCACAAGAGTTAGTGACCATGACACATACATCTAGCTAAGTCCGCTAGGGTCTCAAGGATATGTTGGAAGCCATGTCTATGGTTAGTGATACATATATATATGATATAAAAGGTTATTTGATTTTATTACATTACATAAAATCAAATAAGAAGCAAATCAAACTCTTATAAATATAATGCAAATGCTCAACTAACATTAGGTGCTACTTGTGCAACAACTAGTAGGTTTCTTACATGACACTCACCAACCATAGGTTATTTTAGAAAAAATTTGTTGGTTGTAAATTTTGGTGTTTGGAATTTTTAGGGTTGTTACATCTAACCAGTATAGTGCTCCGCCGATGTGATAGCTCCAAAGACCTTTACCCGCTCTTCTCGAGGTCCTCTTCAAATCCTAGTGATCATGACACCCCGTTGTGTTATGCATGTCAGTTAGGTCATCACAATTGTTTAGCTTTCTCCAATTCATTGTCAAGGGCTTCTAAGCCTTTTGAATTGATTCGCTATGACTTGTGGACATCTCCAATTATGAGCATCTCTGGTTCTATAATACTATCTTGTGTGTTTTAGATGATTTCACTAATTTTTGTTGACCTTCCCTCTCAAACTAAAATTTAAAACCTCCATTGTCTTGCGCAATTTTCATTGCTATATTCTCACTCACTTTAAGTTGTGTTCAGTTCATTCAATGCAACAATGGTTGCGAATTCGACAACAATGCAACTTGCACCTTCTTCCTTGAGCAAGGTATTCATCTTCACCTTTCCTGCCCCCACACATCCTAGCAGAATAGCAACATAATTAGGTCGAATCCCTTCACACCACCACTCATCTCTTCAACCTACACCAGACTAAAACGCTTCATAATTGGACCCATCATCAAGCCTTACTTGGCACACCACCAACACATGATCACCTTTGCGTGTTCAGATGGTGTTGCTATCCTAACCTTTCAGTGACCATGACACATAAACTTGCACTGTGATTTGCTGAGTGTGTCCTCCTTGGCTTCCCCGAAAACCACAGACTATCATTGCCTAGACTTCTCTACATATTATGTCATGATCTCTCGTCATGTGATATTTGATGCACAACAATTCTCTTTTGCACACAACTCACCGGCACCTTTGAGTACCTATGACTTTTTGGATAAGACAGATCACTAGTAGAGATTTCAGTTCTATGACAGTTTTACTCATGACGAATCTGAAATGGTCATAGAAAAGGCACTTTATAATGATTTTTTGGTTTCATCATATAGCTCCATGACTATTTTCATTTCTATGGCGGAAACAGATGCTGGCCCTTTTAATCTTTTACTTTTTTCCCATCTAATTTGGCCCACTCCATTTTCCTTTGGGACCGGCCCACTTCCTCACGTAATATAGTACCTATGGGCCATCATATCATTTTTTTGGATGAACTTTTTATTTGTTGTTTCCCTATATTTCTAGGCATTATTTTAGCATGAGAAATTATGAGAAAAACTTTTGATTTTGCTAGCGGTTCTCAAGGAAAGGTGAATTACTTATTATTATTATTATTATTATTATTATTATTATTATTATTATTATTTTCCAAAAGTTCTAGTCGACATTGAATTCCCTAAAGCCACAAATTATGACAATCTTCTCACTGTGTCGGTGGTGTTTTAGTTATAAGCATCACAAATTAAGCATAACTTTTGATTATTCTAGCAGTTTTCCAAGGCTATTTATTTTTCATTATTATTTTATCTAGTTTCAATCACCATAGGATCACAAACTAAGTAGAACTGTTGATTATTCTAGCGGTTTTCCAAGGAAGGCTATTTATTTGTCATCATTGTTTTCTCTAGTTTCAATCATCATTTTAGTTCCATAAGTCACAAATCATTACAAACTAATTATTTTAGTGGAAGTTAATGATTCTAGGGAAAAGTTTGATTTACTTCTAATTATCTACCGACATGCTAGCAAATTTATAAGAAAAGTAAATGAACTTCTAACCATTGGTTCCCTAAAAATATAGCCATTTCCTTCACTCTTACAAACCAGTGTAGCAACACAAAGTACATCATAAGCCATTAGTTTAACAATGAAAAGGGAGGAAGTGCCTTCATGGCTAGAGCTACTGCTTGCAACACAATTCTTTACCGTTTGCACAACCCACTATCTTGCTACTCGCAATGAGTGCAACCTATTTTGCACCCAGTGTGAGGAAGCACCAAGAGCTCTTTGCTATCATTGTCATTCTTGTAACCATTCCACTCATCAAGTAATCCAGGTATAAAACTTTTAATCATAACATTAAAAAGTTTGAAACTTGACATATGGGACATGTCATATGATTCAGTAGTTTCTGATATTGATGTATTTATTATTATTATTATTATTATTATTATTATTATTATTATTATTATTATTATTATTATTATTATTATTATTATTCAATTTGCATTCAAGAAACATGCATAAAACTTTGCACTAAATGTGTTATATATTTAACATGTTTCGGTCACTAGTAGGCCATGCATATTTGATTAAATGGGCATTAAGTACTATGTTCTAGTTGATAGCACATTAAGTTTTCAATGATTTGATCTTTCAGATAAGGCGATCATCATACCATGATGTCATCAGGATTCCAGATATTGAGGACATTTTTGATATAAGTGATGTACAAACTTACATAATCAACGGTGCAAGGGTTGTATTCTTAAATGAGCGGCCACAACACCATAGTTCTGGTGTCTCCATTAGTAAAGCAACTTCATCATCCTCACACAAATGTGAGATGTGTGGTCGTGCTCTACTTGATGCATTTCGCTTTTGCTCTCTTGGATGTAATGTAAGTTATCACACATTATAAATATTAAGTTAGTTAAGGTATAAAAATAAGTAATAAGCTTGATAATTATTGTACTTTATATCATAAGAAAAAGTTTACTAATTTCACACATTTGAAGTTACCGCATTTTGTAGCTCAAAGGCATAAAAGGGGACGCAAATATGCCAGTCATGGTGGAAAGCAAACTTGAATGTGGAGGCATGGACGACGTGACTAGCAATCATAATGTTGGTTCAAGTACTACTACTATCAAAGATAGCTGCAATGACAACAACGAAGAACCACCACCAAAAAAGATTGCTCGTCACCAACGCAAGAGAATTCCGCAACTTGCACCATTCTTCTAATGTGATGCTCGTGACCATATCTACTACATGTAGAAGAAAATAAGATGATGTTTGTCATGGGTGTAATGAATGAATGAGTAAAGGAACCCTATTCTATGTAGGGGTATTCTTCATTTAGTAATCCTTTACTAAACTAAGAGACATTTTTTATATTCAACACTGAAATTTATTTTTAAAATAACTAATACACTATAGTTAGCTACTCGCTTTGGTGTTCTAGGTAACCCTAACTTGCTTGCTCTCCAAAGGTGAGAAAATAGGGGATAGAAGTAAGGAAGAAGAAGTCAGTAGCCCCCTAAATCCTCCAAACTTGCACATATATGTAAGTTCAACTGGAATTTCCAATTCAGGCAGGAAATATTTAGGCCGGGTACCAAATATTTCCAGCAATGATATAATCAGCAACTCAGTACCTCCTGAATTTCTAGCTCGGGCCACATATAATTCCAACAAAGGGTTCTCTATTCTGAAGCGTGTCAAAGAGGGATGGAAAAATTCTAGGCCGACCCAAATATAATTTCAGGCAACGGTCACAAGCACTGGCCGCTCCATCTTGAATATCTACCTCGAGTTAGATATAATTCTAGCCGGACCCTCTCTGTCTTGGCGCGGTTGCTTCTCCCTCTTTTCTACTTTTAAATCATTTTCAAGGTGCTACCTATCCATCAAGGTACCAAAACATTTTACCACTTAAGCTATGAATTGAGATACTCATTTGTCAAAATTCATAAATAAAAGGTCAACTTCTCCCTCCATCCTAAAAAATGTTTTAAGGATGTTATGGAATAAATTAGTGCTCAAAAGCAATTAATCATGTAAACCATACTAAGGATAAGCTCCTCATTAAACAAAATGCATGAAGTCCAACCTAAATCTATTTTCCAAAAGCTAAACATTAAATTTCTGACACATATTTGAATCTTAGAATATCATTCTTTTTGGACGGATCCT
>CM041634.1:32880673-32976845 GCA_023333625.1 Bothriochloa decipiens
GCGCGAGGATTCGGGCAGGCTGGGCAGGGGCGTGGGAATTTGGCAAAGACCGCGGCCGGGAACGGGACGGGACTGACTGGCTGACCACGGCGAGGACGGCGAACGGCGCAGGGTCTTATGAGGCCCATCCGCAGGGACAGAGGCCGTTTTTCTTTTTGCAGATCAGGCCCACTTTTCCCTGAAAAATGATTGTGTTCAATGTCCTAACTTGTCTATTAACCCTTAGTTGCAAAATTACAGGTATCATCTTCTATATGCACCGATTTTTTCTATATATACTCACTCCATTATGATTGTCTAATTAAAATTTTCAGATGTGCTTCCTTTTATGGTCAATGTTGACATTTTTCACACGATGCGACTATACTCCCATGATAGTGTACAAAGTCAAGATTGAACAGCGCACAATATAAGTATTTATCCACCCATGATATGTTGACATGCTACTAGTCAAGTACAGCATATTGCATTTGCAAACCTCAAGTACAGCATATTGTGAACAAGGGAACATGTATTATATTACAAACCTACATATTTTTTTTTATCTCAACTTGGCCGTCATGGCCTTTCATTACTTGACGTAAGCTCAATGTTGTGCAACTTATCGTGAAACTATTGCAAAAAATAAAGCACGTCGGATCTACCTTAGACCTGATAGTAGTGGTAATAAAATAATGGGTTGTTAAAATTGGGTGACATAAGGTTGGCGTTTGAAGTTTTGAAGACTCGTGCACTTTTTCCTAGGAAAAAGGTTTGCAGCTCAGGACAACGAAGTTCGAAGTGTAACAAGGTTGTTTTATCTCCCACGAATAAAAAGAAAAAAGAATAAACACTTTTTGGTGTGACAAACTGTGACAGAACCTCCTAAATTATATGGCCCACATGCACGATTATTGTCTAAACAGACTCCAAATAACCATGAATGTGTTCCATACGACTTAAAAAGTCTGTCGGGTAAATCCCGAATCATCCATAATTCTCCGAGCAGGATCAATCGTTATAAAGAGGCATTGTATTATTACAACAGTTTGATATAAATAATATACATCGGAGTAAAATAACGAAAGACTTACAACAACATAAGTTTATAAACCTTTGAGTTTCAAATATTTACAACCATAAGTTTAAATTGCACAAACCATAATAGTAGTGTAGTAGCAGTAGCAGTAGATAACTTTATTACAATACCAAACGATAAGCTCTGCCCAGGAGCTAACCATCTTACTCGTCGTCACTTTCCTCGATGACTGTCATGCAGCAGGACGCAAAGCACTCCTGCCCATGAGGCTCACCTGCAAGAAGGGTTTAACAAACCCTGAGTACAACAGTACTCAACAAGACTGACCCGACGAAAAAGAGGGGTGAAGACTCAATAAATGCAGGCTAGCGGGACAAGGTAAGGCTTGTAAGAGATAAAAAAAATTTTGCGAAAAAACTTAACAGAAAGTAAAGTTTGCTTTGATCTAGCTCCAACTAACAACCAACTTCATTATTAAACCTTAGTCATTGTTCAAGTTGTTACTACGATGATGAACACCGATCGAGTCTTCTTCTCCGAGAAGCAACGGTGATTCGAATTCATTTTCATACCCAGCTGGAACCTAGATCACTAGGATACCGGAGACTTTAACTCTGATGCATACCAGATCACAGATATACCGGGATAACAACCGCAGCCATATATCACCACATGATACACCTGAGCTCTTCTGCCCCGTGCACCGATATACATGGGAACTTAAACCCACAGTATAACACACTATGACATATGTGGGGACTCTGGCCCACTATATGTCACTCCATGATATGCGTGGGGACTCTGGCCCACTACATACCACTTCATGCATGTGGATTTCTAATTTCTCGATATCACCAGTTCACCAACGGACGGGACCTAGGGCATCAACAGACAAAAAAACTACAGAGGGACTCCATTCCCAATGTAAGTTAGCCGTCCGGACTCGATTTATTAACTATCATCAAGATTCTAACCAGTAAAACCAATCTCATCTTTTTCATTCTTTTACTCTTGAACACTTAACTAATTAAGCAGGGCTAAGCGTTACTACTTATCTTCCAAAGTAGGTAACAAGGAATAAGGAAATAAGACAGGTAATGCAATTGGTGGGTTTTCACTCAACTCCTAATACTTAATGCAACATATCATAGCTGAAGCGATAAAACTTTTATAAATAGAATAAGGTTTGAATGCATCAGGGGCTTGCCTTGATATTCGGGGTAGAAAGTCTCTAACTCTAGATCAACTTCCGATTCCTGAATCTGCTCGTCCTTGGGATCTGGTGCGACAACGTTAACTCTCCGTTAACGGAAACTATTCGATAATTGATATGCTTTAACATGATGGAATAGTAAACATGATGCTCGATGGATGCATGATCAGATTAAGGGCTTGAGTATAACTTTTCTTCACGATAAAGTTGCAATCCAACAAAACTTTGCTTATCAAGCTCATTAGGGTTAACTACGCCATTTAAGAAATTAATTAAACACATGAAATAACGTTGATTAAGCCCTAATGACATGATTAAGGTAAGCGCAAACAATTAATTAAAGTGCCAAAGGTCATTAGGGTTAATGACCCAAGGTCATCAATCAATCCCAAAGTCAAACAAATCCTATAATGATTAACCTTAACTAAAGGGGTTAATTAATTATTTAAAAGCATAAAATAAAGGTATAAAAATTAAAGTTGTCTAATTAAGCTCAAAATTTTATTTTAAAAAGCTCTTGGCCTAATTAGATGGAAAAACAAATTTCAGAATTAAAAGCCATTTATTTTATTTATTAAAAATCATTGAAGGTCCATTTTTAATTAAAAGGGCTAATTTTAACATATGCAAAAAGTACTCAAATTTGGCATTTCATATTTTTTTCTAGGTAGATGACATCATAAAGAACACACACAAAAATTTTCAGAATTTTTGGAGCTATACATTAATTATTATGATTTTTCAAAGAAAATAGCATTTAGCATTTAAATCATTTTCTGAAAATAGAAAAAGAAAAAGGAGCACAGTGCTCCCGCGCTGACCGACGGCCCGCCGGCGGTTGACCGGCGATTACTCACTGGCGGTGAGGTCTCTGACGACAAGGTTTGTCCCTACAGGCTCATCTCGACACGGCGAGTCGATTGAGGTAGCTAATGGCGCGGCGGGGCGACGACGGCACCCACGCCGGCGGCCATGGCAGCGCGGCAAAGCTCGGGCGCGGCGACGAAGCTCACCAAAGCTATTTCTGGCAACGATGACTACACGGACATACGCAGGGCACTCAGGCGAACCGCAATTGCAACAAAATGACACCGTCCCCTGTCCCTAGCCAAAGTGGCAACACGCGCGGCGGAGCGGCATGGCCATGCCGGCGGCGAGCTATGGTAACCGGCGGCTACGACACGGAAATGATGAAATTGATAGTGCAGACAGCTACAGGAGCTCACCACGGGCACGGTACGCTCGAAGATGAAGGCTCGGAGTGGCTGAGTCGAGCTGCGGTCGTCGGCGTTGATGGCGGCGGCGGCGCTCCGACGGTAAGAACGGCGTCACGGGGTATCCTGTGCACCAGAGAGCGAACCATGGTGCGCATTAGGAGCAGGCGAAGATGGAAAACATGACAGGAGGGTTAATGAACATATGTTTTCACCCTGTGCGGCGGTCGACGGCAAAAGAGCTCGCGGCGGCTCGGCGACCGGCCGCGAAGAAGACGACAGCGCGCGGGCAGCTTAGGCGAGGAGATCAAGCACGGGCTAGCTCAAACTGACCGTAAGGATGTGGCGGAGCTAATGGCAAGAGAAATCGGGGGATGATGGAGCGACGGCGAGGAATTTGGGCGGCGAAGTGAAGTCATCGACGGTGACGAGCAGGAGGAAAAGAGGAAGATGACGGCCGGCTACGCCTATATATAGGACGACGGCGAAGTATGGTCGGTCGACACGCGCGTGGCGAAGCTTTGCGTGGTCGGGGCGAGCTGGCGGCCGAGCATGTGCGCGGTGGTGGACGGTGGCGCGGGTTGAGAAGCCGGCGATGGCGGCCGACTATAGGTTTCAGCTCTGTTCTTGATAATTACAGAAATGTCACTCGTTTAAAAATACAAATTACTCCAAAATTTATATAAGAACTTGAAAATCTCCAAAAATGTCATTTGCATAACTTTTCAAGAGCTACATTTTTCCTTGAACTAGCATCCTCAAATTTTGTCTGGATTTTGAAATTTGAATTCAAATTCAAAAAGGGGATAAAACCCTAGAAACAAACATTTGAAATTACTTTTGATTTTTCAATAAAACTTGAAAATCTTAAAAACTATGAAATGTTTAACTTTCCAAACCAAACCTTTTTTATATACAAAATGTTCCAAAATTATGCATAATTTTTGAATTATGGTTTTAAAATCAAAAGGGGACAAATGCTGGAAAACTATATTTCAAATTCATTTGAAATTTATTTTACAAACTTGAAAAACTTTATATACCAACTTTGTAGCTCTTGTTAAGATCTACAAACTATCTTTTTAGAGTATCTCCAAATTCTTTATAGATTTTGAATTACAGAAAAGAGGGTAAAACTAGGTTTTAGAATAAAGGGTTTTTTTGAAATTGAATTCAAACTCGATTGGGTTTCTAACTTAATTGGTTGGTCATTAGTGACCACATACATCATCCAAGGACATTTTTAGGTCAATGACCCAATGACACCCTTGGTTGACCAAGTTGACTTTTGAAAAACCTTTTATAGCATTTCCAAATTGAATTTAAATTTGAATTGCAAGGCTTGAGAATAAGCTTTGAAACCCAAATTCAACTTCAAATATGGAAACAAATTTTTAAGGGTTGAACTTAGGTTTATACACTATGCTTGACACTAGTGTAAACACGATTTACACCTCAAGTACATAGAATATAAACCAAGTATTTGCGATGACATTCAAAAGTAGGGTTTTATTATTTCATGTGACAAAACATTCCAGAAACACAATCAACCTATGAAATATAAACTTGTTTTAGTTAATGCACATTAAGGTTGACTTAAACATGCATGCTTTGCAATGCATATGATGACATGGCACGTTTTAGTTAATATAACACTAGAGGTGTTACACAAACGCACTTTGCATTTTTTGTCTGTCACCGGCGACACCGAGTGGAGCGTCCATGCGGCTGCCTTCCATGCAACCAATCCGGTTCAAAATTTCAGCCCCCAATCAAGTCTTGGTTTCCTACACCTTCTAAATTTAGCCTCTTCTAAATCCAGCCATTCCAAAATCCAAAGCGCCCGTCCCTTCAGTCCTTCGCTGCCCCGCTCGCCCACTCCGTGCTGCCCGGCCTTGCCACGCCGTGCTTCCTCCGCGTCGCCAGCCAGGCCGCCCTCCCTCCACGCCGCACGGACTCGCCGCCCACTCCGCGCCACCTGGAATCGCAGGCCGGCCAGGCCGACCTCCCTCGCTCCGCCGCGTCGTGCTACTCCGCGCTGCCCGGCCCTGCCGGCCACCTGGACTCGCAGGGAAGAGAAGGGCGGCCGGACTCGCAGGCCGGCCATGCCGCCCTTCCTCATAGGCCGACCACCCCGCTCGGACTCGCAAGCCGGCCACGCCGCCCTCCCTCCGCGCCGCCACGATGCCCGAACTCGCCGCACTCCTTCCGCGCCTCCAGCAGCAAGCAGGTTCCGGCGAAAGGTTCGGTGTGCTTCTCCCTCAGCAGGAACCTGACATTCATTTTTTTTGTTTCAGACATCTTTGAGTGGTACTCATAGGTTGGAACTAAATATGATCTTTTTCTTTGACACATCTTTGAGTATAGGAATTGGATGTGATTAGGAGCAAGGATTGAGTCTGGTCTTGAATCACTTCTCTCCGATATGTCTCTCAGATTCTTGCTTAGGGATAATGTGGCATGAATTCCCCAGGAAACCATCTCTCTGATATGTCTTTTTCTTTGACACCATCGTGCTGATGATGCATGGCTAAACTCAGTCCATGTTGGTTTTGTTTTATGACTTTTGGCTACAGGTTGATGCTTGGTGCTATAGGCTTCAGTTCATGAACCCCTATATTTATCTTCGATCAAAACAGCTAAAGAAAATAGCTTATCTGTTGATTCTGACTCCTTCTAAGTGGTATTAGGAGTTAGCAGAAATATTAGCAATGATTAATATTTCTTATGTGGTTTTAGGAGCCTTGTTTCCTTTTTTTAAAAAAAATGATGTCACTGCATATTGTCAGATCTCTTTCAGAACTGCATCATCAGATCTCCCATGTTTTTCAATTGTTCCAAATAGTTCGACAATACAAAATCTTAGTTTGTCTTAACACTTAAAGATGACTGATTGTTAAACAATGTTGGCTTTAGAAAAAAATACATGACTACCATTTGGCCAGTGCAATGAAATAGCAATTTAATTTAGAGATACTTTGTTCTTCATCTTACATCATTTTGTTGATTATTTTTTATTATGTACAATGACATTTTCTTCTATACTTCAGACTGTCAGAAGTTTTACTCAAATGGTTCTGAGATATGTGCTCTGCAAGTTAGTAACTAGTAATGTGGGGTGCCGTTGCTACATCCTACCATTTTATTTTCCTCATATAGTGACATGCTGACTAGAGCTGTGCAGTAAAAATATGGATGCAACTCCAGTCTTGAAGACTGATATAGTTCTTAAACTATTAACGATAGTTTTCTGAATCATGTGTTATGTGTTTCCATAGTAAAGTTGGTAGCAATTTTCTGAATTTATGATCATGTAATTAACTATATTGTATGACTGTATTTATGCGATCTGAACAGGAAGGTAGCATCCTTCCCTCCATTTTTCTTCCTAAGCAATTAGGAACTGCCTCTATGCAATAAGGTAGTATGCAGAGATAGCAATATGTAGTTCATGCAAGATATGTGCAGTATTTCTTTTTCGTAAATTCTAGAGAACAATTGTTAGTACTAGACTTCCAAGACGCTCATTGATGCGAATTTTTTTCCTCCCAATACCTTTTTACCTATCCGATGAGTATAATGGTTTATTTTCTTCCAAGGATCAGTTTACAGTTTCGTTAACTTTCACCCTTTGTTTTGTAGACAATCACAGCAGGGCTTGCTACTCTTGGTCATTTTGAAAAGGTACAATATGAAAAAAAACAAATCTAACCAAGTCCATTGCATGTTTTCCTATGAATGTTTGCTCACAATCATGTCAATTGTGTAACTGTTTACAGTGAAGTTCCTATACTACTTGAAAAGTTCTACTGCAGCAAATACTGATATGGGAGTATGAGGTATGGATATTTAACATATGTGATTTCTTCATAGTATTTATATACAGATAATGGTCGTTATCTATTGTAGTTTAGTGCCAAATCTGGAGTCTCAATGGCTGCTGATTTATTTTCTCAGGGATCTTCCTTTTGTAGATTAGTACGAGAGACGCTTGTTGAGTTGGAGTTTCCACATTTGCTACACGTATCCAAAATAATTTTGAAAAACCACAAGTCTTTGCATGTGTTTGTTTGGACTCTAAAATACATTTGTTCTGTTCTTCTGAACTGAGATATGTGCTCTGCAAAAGTGTTAGTAACCAGTGGTTTTTCTTGCAGCTACGCCTATGGTAGCCCCAAACTCAAGATCTGCAGTGACAACAATTGTTCTTTGTCAGCAGTAGTAGACCCCTCCAGCTAAGTTAGCTATGGCACTCATGACTTAATTTCATTGATGTTTAGAACGGAGCTATCAAGCTCTAGAGATCATCAAAGCATCTATTAATAGGACTGACTGTCATGAGCTCCTTAGTGTTGGATAAATTAGTAGTTCAGTACGACACTTAGATTATTATATATACAGTTTTTCTAATGTTATATTTCTTTCAATATAACATTTTTGCTTCTACCTACGGTAATTATTAGTTTTTAAATATTGTGGACTGTAGTGTTGTGTTTTTGTCATCATAGAGATTGGTGCAATTTAATTTGGATCTGGTTGACAATCCGTGCTCAGAATATGCACACAACAATAGACGTTGAATAAGTTCTCAGCTTCAGTGAGCAACAGGGGATAGTCCTTGCCAGTCATTTACTCATGTTTGATTTGTGCAGTTTGATTTTGTTCAATGTTCAGACAAACACATTATTCCACCTTTGGAGAATTTGTTTTTGTTTGGTGATCGATGCTCAGATACATTATATGCGTCAGACAATGATTAGAGTGGACCAGCCAGGGACCATCCAAACATGCATCAATTTCTGCTCTGCACAGTACCATTGTTTTAGGGATAAAAATTTATCACTATCAATTAATTACCATTCTGGGTCCTGAACTCTATCATTAGTATGAACCATGGCGATAATATGGTCTGTTGGCCATTATGAAAACTGTATTCTTGTACTGCATTATAAAACAAATATTAAAAAGGCAAGGTTGCCACACCCTCAATAGTATAAATGAATAAGTCCTTGCTGTTTTTTTTTGCTTGTGAACATCTGTGCATGCAAAATCACAAATGATATAATATTTGTACTTTGATTAGAAATCACATCCAAGGTAGTAGTTAACTTGGTATCATATGTATGCCTTTTCCAATTGCATTAATATGTGGGCCTACTCAAATTGGAATGTATTGCAAACCTACCTGTTGTCAGAATTTGTTCAGTCCTACTGCAGCTCAGAATTTGTACTTTGGATTTGTTCAGTCTTTGCTGAATATCTATGAATATGGACCTCAAAAATAGAATATTGCAACAAATAAAATTATGTAAAAATATAATGGTCCTTGCATCAAACTAGAAATACCATACTATTTTTCCCCCGTGTTACCAATGTAGATCCCACTGTTGTGAACCTAAAAATGGTTGAAGTGCAATTTTAGAGCTTTCTGACAGAGCATGTACGTTGGTCTTTGGTTGAATTTCCATGTGCTTCTTATGTCTCTTATTGATGGCAAAAACTTTTCCAGGTCTCAAGTCCAGTGGAGTCTCAAGAGGCTTGGAGCTGTTGTATAAGCTACCTATTTTCTAGGTTTGTATTGTAATTTCTTCAACTTTTTTTGACAAGGTAATTTCTTCAACTTTGATATGGAAGGAGAAGCAAATTAATATTGAGATACTCTACACATTAATTTGCTTCCCCTGCATTGTAAACTTCATATATATGCATAGCTATCTTGTTGCACATTTGACTATTGTGACAAATTTTAGATGTAACAATGTAGGGTATGCACTGCGCTGGCGACATTGAACACAAAAAAGGTGCATCAAGGCGTGAATAAGGAAGAACTCACCTTTGTCGATTTTCAAGTTGAAGACCAACTGTGCTCCGAAAGTGAGAGAAGAGATCTGACTAATTGACATTCGTATCAAGAGAAACAGACAAAGCAGCTCAAGAAGATCTTGAAATGGAAGCATCATATGAGAATGTTCTTTCTAATCCCTGATGTGGAGTTATCTCACTGTATTCATTGTACTAAAAGGAGTAATCTCAGTGTGAAGTTTGAAGTTGGGATGACAGCTCTGGTCTTTGTAACTCGTGGAATTTATATTTTCACTGGATCAAACATGAGAATAGTTTTATGGAATAAATAAAATGATTTTTTCAATTGGGAAACCATTTGTTAGGCTTGCTCATTCATGATAGCACTTTTACCTTCTCCATCAGCACTCATTTAGTGTTGGAAAATGAATAGCATTACGTTTTTTCTTTTTAGAAAAAAGTCCTCGTATAAGAAAGCACATATCGTCGCAAAGCTTGGTCATAATATTTAATTTTATAGTATTATTATTTTACCATGCGATCGATGCTCGTAGCAACGCACGGGCACGCTACTAATGCACAAAGCCATCGTGCGATCCAAAAAATAAGAGCGTCCTAGCAAGAACCACGCCACCCGCCCCCCCCCCCCCCCCCCGGGAAAAAGTCTTGCGGCCTGTGGATGGAGAAGAGGAGCAGCCTGGCGGCGCTCCTACTGCGATGTGATCTGCCGCCCATCCTCTCTGTTGATCCGGCCGCTCGGCCTCCTCGTGACGCAGCCTCCGGCCACCGGCGCGCCGTGCGGCCATCTCTTTCCTTGTACCGTCGATCTACTCTGGACGCCGGTCTTGGGAGCAGCCTGGCGGCGCTCCTTCCGTCCTCTTTAGTGTGGTCTTGGGGCTCCTTTATATAGGCGGCGGCTTAGGGTAGCAGCCGGCCCGTGGAGCCGCAAGCACGCGCCGCCAGCGTTCTGTTAACGAGCGCGAGATATCTGGAGGCTTTCGTGCAAGGTGGACACGTGATGTTTATCCCTCCGCCGTCGTTATCTCTTGGAATCGTGTTTCAAATTGAGATAATCACCAGCCGCATATACGCGTATACCGCTGTTCGGGACACCCACCTAATTAGCCTTTCCTCCCATGCAGTCCATGACGCATGGACCCAGATATATACTACGCATATATATGCTCCACCAGAATTTGCAACTGCTGGACGCGCGTATACTACGGTTGGCGACCAACTCACATCTGCCGGCCGTGTACTCATGTCGATCGTATACGAGTGCACACATGATGTACTTGCTAGCTTGTTAGCTTCTTTGATGGCTCGTCTAGGTGCATACGTGTATATGCATGGTAATGCAGCATGTTGGAGGCGCATATATAGGCGTATGTGCAAGCTCCTCTCGTTCTCTTTTATGTGAAGAAACATGTTAGCTTCTTTGTTCTTGCATATAGCCATGCACATGTTGGCTGTCAGCTGAACCACTGATCTTGAGGATACGGTATACATATACGCCCTCAGGTTATCCCAGCATGTATATATTTTCGTAACCGAAGCCAATATAATTATTAGCTTCGTTTCTCTTATCTCACAGAAATAGCACATGTAAATATACAATGCGCCTATAACTGTTGTTTATTTATCTTTTCTTTGAGTACAAAATATTTCTAAATGTCACATATTAATATACGCACGTGCGAGAAAAATTTTGTACGAAATCTCGTCAAACACTTTGCTGTATGAAAAATTCTTCTTTCTGGAGCCAACAAACTGCTGCTTCATCTCAGATTTCTACTGTTTTACATATTGTCTCAACCTGTCTACCTGATAAGTACATAACGGGCTGATTCTGAGTTTGAAAGTTCGACTTCTATTGCTTCTACCGGATAACAATGGCTTGAATACCGTCCATTTCTTCATAGTGTTTTCATACCGCAAAAACACCGCGGTATGAAATGAGTGACCAGGCAACAGTGACACTCATGGCACACAACCCATCAATATCAATACTGCTATTGCTTCTACCGGATAACAATGGCTTGAATACCGTCCATTTCTTCGTAGTGTTGTCACCTCTCCATGCCTTAACACAAACTTTAAGCTCTCCCCCATCCTGAACGGAAACCACGCATCTTGAAAGCTGAATACTGCCATCAGTGGAAAGAGGCACGCTATCACTTCCAGAATAAAGCAAGACAATCTCCTCGTCGTCAACTCTAGCATCTGTGAAGGGGTGGGAGACTTCGCTGCGGTTGCGCGTAGCAAAGGCAGAGAACTGACCCTGAAAACCAACCGGCCAGGATCCGGAAGTGACTTGCAGAAATATGTTGCTTCGAGAGACCAAGAAATGCATCCAAGTGTCATGTGCACTGTGCTAAGCTTGCTACTGTAGTCATGATTCCACAGGTACGAGTAGCTTGTGTTGTGGGGTACTAACTGATCGGCAAGGGAGCTCAGTTGCTCATCCTCGGACTCGGAGTGATCAGTGCCCTTTACTCTAAGATCCACTTCCATGATCACTGGAGTTGTTGACTCTAGGTAAACAGCACGGGTAGGACCTGTAAGTACCAAATACGGGTGCTCTTTGGTGAGTTGCTCGCAATTGTCCCTACTGCGTTGAAAGACAAGATTGCGGTTGTTGTCAATGGAGTCGCGAATGGCAACCAGACCAAAAACATATAGTGGAAACTGCAATCTTGTTGGTTGAACCCTCGCTGAAAAGACCTGTAGAGTCGATGTGAGACAGGCACCTGCAACTGGAGGCTGCTTGGATGTGAAGCGCATGGCGGGGATCCTCGTGGTGGCCTCGAAAGCACCGTAGTAAGGGGAGAACACGCGGTCCCAGTTGCTTCGGAAGCATCTAGCCTGGTAAGCATTGTAGTCCAACAGAGGTTCTCCAAATGGCAGCCCCATCCGGTCCAGACAACTCTTCTCCCACTCTTCCATAGATACCTCTGTTTTCTCTGCTTCTGCTTCTGCTTCCGACGCGGTCGGAGGTTCCTCAAGATCGGCCTTCCATGCAGCCCATGCATCATCGTTGTCACTCAAACCACAAATGTCTTTAATCTCATCTCCAAACATAGATTGGAGAATAGCAACTCCCTCACTGGCAAGCGCTTCTTCACCCACTTCTTTGCCTTCTTTGCCCAGATCCAACCCCACTCCCACCTTGCAGGGCCGTCCCTATGCATGTGCAAGGTGAGCGACCGTCCAGGGCCTCCAATTCTCAGAGGCCTTCAAATATAGAGTATATATATGTATATACAAATTACCTAATACGTAGATAAGAAGCTACATCAGTAGCTTTGGCATTGGGCCCATTAGCAAAGTGACGTGCACACAGCAATAGCCCAGTAAAGAATGTTTTGTTGGCCGGGCCTGTTCAATCCCAATTCCTGATTGAATCAGATCGCTAAGCTTAGGTCTCACGTACGTCTCCTCTCCTGTCGCTGTCATGGCCTGATGCCATACCGGCCGCGGGCAGTGTGAGCGTTTTCGCGAGTGACCGGGCGTGATGGAAAATCAGATATTGATGCCAAAGAACTATACATGGAGTTGAAGTTTCTACAAGAATTTATTCCAAATGAAAGAATGGGGCCTATTGAAATTCTACGATTTTTAAAGGAGAATGGTTGTTTTCCTAATGCAACTATTGCATATAGAGTTCTATTGACTATTCCTATGACCGTTGCATCAGTAGAGCGAAGCTTTTCTAAACTGAAACTATTGAAGACTTATTTGCATTCTACAATGACACAAGAAAGACTTAATGATTCGACTATAATAGCAATTGAAGTCGAAATGTTAGAGAAGATTGAAGGCCTCCTTCTTAAGTTTCATACAGGGCCTCCAATTTCCCCGGGACGGCCCTGCACCTTGCTCCCGGTCTTCCGCTTAGCTTTAGCAGATTTCTTCTGCTGCCCCTCCTCAAGCGCCCTCTTGCGGTTCACATGACGCGAACTGCTACCACTCGCCCCCTTCCCTGCCCTTTTGCGGCCGCCCTTCCTACTCACTGCCTCCATCTTTCACGGGAAAGTGGCGGAGTAGACAAGAAACCTGCCTCACGAAGTGGAAACTAAACCTCGCACGGGAAAGAGCGTGGCGACGACGGCGGCGAAGCGCGCGTACACGAAACCTAGACTTAGTCTGAGTGACTGCCTCTTCTGTAGTATGTATCTCCTCACTGTGGGCCGAGTGGCCGGTAAATATATGGGCCAAAACCCGTAGTGTAGGTGACTCTGATTCGCACTCGATTGGAAACCTTCTAAGAGCAACACCAACCTAGGCCCCTACTTAGCCCCTACTCTAAAATTTAGTAGTTTAGGAAAAAAATCAACTCCAGTGGAGCCTCTACTTGGGCTTTCATTTTTTATGCCCTCCCAAATTATAGTTTCAGGCCCCCACATCCGGCAACCCCCTATCCTTCTCTCATCCGTGGGTCCCGCACCACATTTCACTCTCATCTGTGGGTCCCACCCAACTTTTCCCCTCCCCATGAACTCAACCTCCGGACAGCGCGGGCCAGCCGCCGCCGCGTCCGGTGCTCAGGCGAGCCACCACGGCCACCTTCGGCGCGCCCGCCAGCCGCCGCCGCGTCCGGCGCTCGCGCGAGCTGCCACGGCCGCGGTTCGGCGCGCTGGCGAGCCGCCGCCGCGTCCGGCACGCGGGTGAGTCGCGAGGGCCGCCGCCGCGTCCTGGCGCGCCGGCGAGTCGCCTGGGCCGCCGCCGCCGCGTCCTGGCGAGCCGCTAGGGCCGCCGCAGCCACCCTCTCTTTCCCTGGCTTCCCTGCAGATGCAAGTTGGTACGCTAGCACGATGCGGACGCGACCGCCTCCTCTCCGGCCATGCGCGAGCGCTGGCAGCCGCCGGCTTCTGGCTCCATCGTGCGAGCGTGGACGAGCGCGGCCGCCGGCTTCTGGCCCCACCGCGGGAGCGCGTCCTCCAGCATCCGCCTCCACCACGCGAAGCGCGTCGCGGCGCCGGCCCGATGGCTCTGCTTCTCCCGCGGGCTGCCGCGGGCGCGTCCGCCGTGGGCGCACGGGGCGCGACCGGCTCGGGCGCGTGGGCGCAGGACGCGGGCGCCAGCCGCCGTGGGCGCGAGGGAGCGGCCGAGCGGGCGCTGGCCACGACGGACCGCAACTGTGGGCATGGCGGCCTTGGCCGGAGAAGAAGAAGGCCAAATACGGTCGTCGTCTTGTCGATCTCTAGCAGCTGCTGGGTGGCGAGGGTGGAGGAGAAGCTGGCGAACAAGATGGCGCGGCTGGATTGAGAAGATGGGCAGCGGAACGGTGGTGAGCGGCGAGCGTGCGTGCAACGGCCGGCGCGCGTGCTCTTCTCTGCTTCGTCGCGCCGGCGCGCGTGCTCTGCTCTGCTTCGTCGCGCCGGCGCGCGTGCGATGGCCGCTCATCCTCGTTCGCCCCCGCGGCCCCGCCCTCGCCCCCGACGGCCGCCGGTGCCCTGCTCTGCTCCGCCGCGCCGGAGCCTGCCTCGCTGCGACGGCCGCCGGTGCTCTGCTCCGCCGCGCGGGCGCGCTGCCTCGCCGCGACGACCGTCGGTGCTCTGCTCCGCCGCGGCCTTCCCCTGCCATGGCCGTCGCGAGCTACTGCTGGAGATTTCGGGGCGCGCTGCTGGAGGCCTTCCCCTGCCATGGCCGTCGCGAGTTTGGGGGGCTCAATTTGGGTGCGGCTGTTGGAGTAGAATAAAAAAAAATTGGACCAATAAAAATTGGAGGAGCACCCAAATGAGATTCAGGGGCCTTATTTTAGGGGCTACCACTGGAGTTTTACCACATTCATTTTCAGAAGCTGGAGTGCACGCTGTTTAGGAATATTGTCAAGATCTGGCTGCTACTGTCCTTGGGATGTCTATGAAGTAAATTGAGGGGCTATCTGAATACCTTTTTTTCCAATCAGATGAACATCCATCTGAATGTTATCGGCATTTGACATTTTTAGTGTACTTCATTTTTCTAACTGAACTGAACGCTATCTTCATCATCATGTGCCGTCATGTGTTTAATGTACTTTTTTGGCCGTGTGATAGCAACACCGGTGTGAGAATATCACGAAGCTGATACAAGTTCAATTTATATACGATTACAAAATGGCCACATAGTGTACATGACACGTTTGATCACAACACCATGCAAAATTAAAATGTTACAAATTGTCTATGAAACAGTGCAATAAAACTGTGCATTGAGAGAGCTAGTTTCATTTTTCTATCCAAGGTTTCAAAGTTGATGGGGCAATCTTGGAAACAGTAAAATAAAACTTATCGTTGAGACTGGTCTAAGAGAAAGAAACGCATATACGTATATTACTAGCAAATACGCACGTGCATGCACATGCACGTGTTTATGAAAATGTTTTAAATACGAGAAAATTGTTTATGTGGCCCTAAAAAAAGTTCGGTTACTTGTTTGGTCCTCTTTTTTTTCGAAGTTGTCTATTTGACCTTAAAATGAAACTTTGTTACTTATTCGGCCTTCTGTTACTTCAGAGCTCTTAACTGTGTTAAGTGACTTATAAAAAGATTGTTTTGCCCCTGCGCTGAAAAAACAGAGTCTTGCTTGTTTAATGTATATGCTAAGTATATATATATTGTGTCAAATATTAACATAACTAATATATATATATATATATTCACAAATATTCACATAATTGACATATGTATTCATCTGCATCTGCCAAAGTTCACAAATGATTTACTGAAATTCCCGAAATTAATAAAATATCTAATTTTCTCTGGGCTCCAAACCCTACTCGTATATATATAATATGCCGGCGTAGCCCTCGACATGCTAGATCTGAAAAGCGCACTCCGAGCCACCACCCGTAGCTCCCTCCACCTGTCGCCGAAGTTCGGCAAACCTAAGGTCCCGGTGAGCTTTTTTGGCCATCTCGTCCATCCCCGTCGAAAACCATCATCACCTAGAGGTAGCCCTCGTCGTTTTCTTCGCCGTGATGAGATACTCATTTACTTGAATCCGTTCCTGTTTGACCCGTTTCCCATCCCATCTCGCTCTTTTCCGCCGAGGTGCCTCCATGGACGGGCTGCAGTTCTTCTTCTCCGGCTGCCGTGACCCTGTGCGCCACCACCTGCGGCCCCCACACGCGCAGCCCCACGTCCCCTCCAATTGAGTCCCGCCGCCGCCCGTGGCTGATTGGCCACTGCCAAGGGCGCCAGTCCGGGAGGCCTCGCCTGCGTGTCGTCGCGTGGGGGTCCGGAAGTTTTGTTAGATCTGTTAGTGAAGTCTGTTAATTTGGTCCGTGCTGTCGCGCCGCCGCCGTCGACCAGCAGGCCGGGACAGAGCCTCGTCCTCCCTGCGAACAGCAGCAGCAGCCATGGCTGCCAATTCACGTTTTGAAGATGAAGACCAAAGGAAGTGAGGGGCAAATTGGTCTTTTCCCTCGACCTACGGTGTTCAAACTAACCGACTTCACTAACAGATCTAACAAAAGGTCAAATAAGTAACAAATTTTTTTTAGGCCAAATAAGTAACAAAGTTCTATTTTGGCCGGTAACCAAATTTTTTTAGGACCAAATAAACAATTCTCTCTTTAAATACAATTGAATTGTCGGTATACAATAAAGGTAGATGGTGCTTGATCGAGTCATGTAGAAATAAGGTCAAGTCATTTGTTCATTAGGAAGCCTCACTTACATATAAAGCTACACTCTCACTTGACACCTTCTTAAATGATTTTTATTGTCACTATCTTATCCACCTTTTTATATGGCTTGTGTTGATGCTATGGCTCCAGTAGAACTAGCTTCAGCTCTGACTCCTCTTAATTCTATTAAAAAACGCTCCTCCTAGAAATTTGACAGGCTCCTCGGAAAAAGCTAGAACCGGAGCTAGAGAGCAGCCATTTTTCAATAATGGCCTTATGAAAGCACGACATTTAAATGAAGGGGAAAATATTGTGCTTGAATTTTTGGATCAAGATCTATCTAATATATAATATAAATAGAATACAATCACTTTCATCGTATATCAAGGATTCAAGGGCACGGGATATATGACCGTTCTATGATAGTATATTCTTATCTACCTGATTACAGATTTATAGTTACATTATTTTTGTCCACTTGTTAGAAAAATAAAGACATAATATCTCTTAGATCAAAATCTTAAATTACGTTCAAGAGTTATAATAGATATATAGTTTTTTTAGAATTACCACACGTACTTAAATCATACCCCTATCCCTATAAGCACATCCGAAGGATTAAGCACATGATAGAATTGAGGATTTTCGAAGTCACCACTGACGCATACTCGTCGACGAAAACGTCGTTTATCACTTAATGCTTAATGTTGGTTAATCTTTGAGAAAAATCTCGTAGCATAGATTAGTGCTTTTTTTTTTACCAATGTATCCCCCAAGACACGGGCTTTTCTTTTCTTTTTTTTCTTTTTTTTTTTACTCGACACGGACGAGTTTGGAGTCCAACCGACTCCAACGCGCTTTGAACCGACTAGGAACGTGCATCAGTCTATCCATATTCCATATATGCGCGTTCAAGTTCGACAATTTTAACCGACGTCTAGGACTCGTATCCACCGCCTCCCGCGATCCACGTCCTCCGGCTAGCTCGATCCCTCGCCGGCGCTGCCGCAAGATGGGCGAGCGCAAGGTGCTAAACAAGTACTACCCGCACGACTTCGACCCGTCCAAGGTGCCGCGGCGGCGGCGGCCCAAGAACGAGCAGACCAAGGTGCGCACGATGCTCCCCATGACCGTCCGCTGCGCCGCCTGCGGGGAGTACCTCGGCGCGGGCACCAAGTTCAACGCGCGCATGGAGGACGTCCCCGGCGAGCGGTACCTGGGCGCGATCCGCGTCTTCCGCTTCTACATCAAGTGCTCGCGCTGCTCCGCCGAGATCGCGTTCAAGACGGACCCCATGAACTCTGGCTACACGGTCGAGTCCGGCGCGACCGCCGCGCGGGGGCTCCTGGTCGACGACGCCGCCGCGGCCGCGCGCGAGGAGGAGGAGAAGGAGGAGCCCATGGCGGCGTTGGAGCGCCGGGCACCGCGACGGCCGGCGCGAGATGGACGCGGACGCGGCGCTGGAGGAGGCGCGCGAGCTCAATGCCAGGCGCGCCCGCGTCGCGCCGGAGCAGGCCCTCGAGGCCCTGCAGTGCAGCCGCCGCAGCCAGGCCAAGACAGTGCAGGAAGAGGAGCAGGACGCCGACGAGGCGCTCGTCAGATCCATCCGTTTCCGCAACTCTGCTGGGTACGTCAAGCGGATCGAGGAGGACGATGACCAGGAGGATGGCTTCACGGTCTCTCTGCCCAAAAGCATGCCCGACCAAGTGCAGAAGAATACGACGGAGAAGCGGCGGCAGGCACAGGCTCCCGTGGTTATTGTTTCCAAGCGGAGATGCGTATTAGCGACGGTACCAGAGGGCAAGTCACACGACGGCGGTCACGCCGCCAAGTCGGAGGGTAAAGCATCTGCCACTAGGGACACGAAGGCGAACAGTGGCGCTCTTCAGGTGCTCTGCTGCAGCTACGACAGCGAACAAGAGGAGACCTGACGACTGCTGGTGATTACTCTGTACCTCTTGCTGCGAAGCAATCAAGCAAATTCGATGCTCACAAGTCACAATAGAAACCGACGAACCGCTGCTCCATCTCAGATTAGACCTGTCTATCTAATAAGTACATAACGGGTTGATTCTGATTTTAAAAGTTTGATTTCTGTTCGGGTTTTTATTTAACCATGATCATTGTCAAACCAAACGGTGAAGCCTATGACTGACTTTACTGTTCCCAGAAGTAAACTTTAGTGTGTCCGATCATGTGTGGTTACATGATTCATATATGGTGTATTTGATCACTACACAAGGAAACAATTTAATCATATGGCTTAACTATCAAATCAAATAGAATAGAATTGATGAACAAGTTTTTCTTTTTTTCGTGCTTTGCTTGTTTTAGTTTGTTGCCCGTCCGGCCCACCTAACCAAACCGCCATTGGGCCCGTGAGCGCTCGCGGACAAGGCCGAGCCCAACGCGCCTCCGAACCACCGACCCAACCCAGCAGATCACATTGTTCCCTGTTTCCCAAGGGGCGCTGCCGCTAACCCTGTGGTCTTGTCGTCGTCTTCCCGCACGCGTCCTAGCGCCGCCGGCGGCCAGCCCCACTCCCGCCCGCCAGCCATCTCCGCCGCAGGCCGCAGCCGACGTGCCCCCGCGGCCCCTCCCACCCACACGCCCCCGCCCCGCGTCTTCATCTTCATCCTCCTCCAACAATTCACCAACCCATCCATCTTCCATCCTCCCATCCCCTCCCCTTTCCTCCCTTCTCTCCCCTCTCATCTCCGTCTCCCGCGCCGCCGACCTAAGTAGGGTTAGGCCTTAGGGTTCCGGCGAGATGGGTGAACGTAAGGTGCTCAACAAGTATTACCCGCCGGACTTCGACCCGTCGAAGATCCCGCGGCGGCGGCAGCCCAAGAATCAGCAGATCAAGGTGCGCATGATGCTCCCCATGAGCATCCAGTGCGCTACCTGCGGGACATACATATACAAGGGCACCAAGTTCAACTCCAGAAAGGAGGACGTCATCGGAGAGGTATGCCTGATACTCGCCCAGACCTAGTTACAAGCACGGTGGCTGATTGGCACTGGTTGGTGCCTAATTTCTTTGCCAATTCTGCATTGGTCATCAGGGAAAAAATATTATGACTGGCCTTGCTTGTTCTGATCAGGCCCAAATGCGCTAAGAGCAGATTGTTGTATACCTCGCTACTGTTGGGCATACATACATCACATACATATATGTAGCCCATAGTTCCATGCTGCTAAGCAAATATTTTGCCACCCACCACATGCACACCATTTTTCATAATAAAGTTATTGTGTTAGCTGGTGATCTGCTGTATGTTTTGTTGATGTTGTCTTTCACAATCTAGCTGTCCACAAACAGAAACGAAATGAGTGCCTAAAAACTGTCTGTGATTGTGGAACCATGGTTACAAGAGTCCGGTTTTAGTACATGCATTGGCTGTGGATTATATAGTGCTCTATTTACATGGGTTATGGACAACCATTATTAGACTGGTTCGGTGTATAAGAAGGTCTAGGTACCATTGCTTGCTGAGTACAAGCAAGTAGAGCAGATGAGGTATCTTGAGCTCCAGTAAAACACTTCCTGGCTTCAGAATTTTTTTTTTTTTTTTGGTTATAAGCTATCTGAATGGGCCATATGCTAACATTGAAATAACAATGGCACAAATAAGAGGTGGTAGAATTAACATGGTAGCAGCACTGCAGTACTATGAAGATGCAACGTGTAATTTTGATCCCAGCTGTATAAATTCTCTAGGTAATTACTAAAAAAGGGTTAGGAAATCAGACTCTTGTACTATTCATTCACATACACAGTTTTGGTCCACCAGTGTACATGCTTACATGAAATCTGAACAAAAGCTGGCAACATTTCAATCCCCCATTGGTATCCTAGCTACATGTCCTGTCTTCTATGTTTATTCTAGAGTACTTTGAGGAGTTTATGTATGGCGGCTTATATCGGAATTTTTGTCAGTCTTGAGTCCTTATCTCTAAAAGTGCTCTGCCTGCTATTCTAGGTTTTGCAGTGTTGATAGCATCACTATTCTTCATCCTATACCTTTGTAGGGCAAGAGTTTCTGCTATTGTCGCATTAACCTATTCTGTTGCATAGAGATAGCCGTTCTTTCTGCACAATGCTTGCATCTCTTCATTTAACTAACCATAATAGCCTTTTCATAGGCATCTTTGTGCTTTGGAATTTACAACTGTGGTTTGAATTTATTTTTCATCATTGTATGGCCTGGCATAATGCTTTATTTGGTTGTCTGTTGTCTTGGAACTGTGGAATTTCATATGTATCGGCTAGTGGGTATTTTGATTTCTGATTGTATGATAACCCATGCTAATGTTAGTTCCTTCTTTTGGGCGCAGACATATTTGGGAATACAAATATTCAGATTTTACTTCAAGTGTACTAAGTGCTCTGCTGAGATCACATTCAAAACAGATCCTCAGAATTCTGACTACACAGTGGAATCAGGGGCTAGTCGCAATTTTGAACCTTGGCGTGAACAGGATGAGGTAAGTGATTTTGGGGCATATTCGAAGGAAAAATTCCATGTTCCAAGCATATAATCTTCAATTTGATCACCATGATGCATATTGTTTTGCTCAGGCAGCAGACAAAGAAAAGAGGAAACGAGATGCTGAGGAGATGGGTGATGCAATGAAAGCATTGGAAAATAGAGCAATGGATTCAAAGCAGGATATGGACATTCTTGCTGCTTTGGAAGAGATGCGGTCCATGAAGGTTGAATCTAGTTCTAGGCCACTAGATGTTGTATAGTTCTTATTTCATTGGAGTTTCTGATTAATAATATTGTTTTCTTGTGCTGTCTACAGTCTAGACATGCTGGTGTCTCTGTTGACCAGATGCTTGAAATTTTGAAGCGTTCAGCTCATGAAAAGGTAAGACCCTTAAAAAAATTGTTTGCTTTATCATGGTTTAATAAATGTCTGAAATGAAATATTCCATCGTGTCATCGATATTCTTTGTGCAATGACAGGAGGAGAAAGCAATTGCAGAGCTTGATCAAGAAGATGAAGAACTTATCAAATCAATCACTTTTCGAGTAATTCTCTGTCTCTGCATTGCAATGCCGATTAGTGCCATCATGCATATTATGTGCCATCAATGCCGAAACTGCACCTTTTTAAGTGTTTCCAATTAAAGCAACTCCTTTTGACTTGATTCTATTGCTTAATGCAGAACTCTGGATTTTATGTAAAGCGAATAGAAGATGACGATGACGACGATGACGATGACGACGATGACGATTTGGTCCCTGGCCAATCTAGTAGAACAGTAAAGGTATCTGATTTTGCTTTTGTTTTCACTGCTATTTTGTGTTAATGTTTACATCCCTAACTCATCAATCAGGGTAAGATGTTAAGATTGCATATGAAAATATATGCCCTAGTTTCTGTAGCTCAAAGAAATCTTGGATCTGGAGCTGGTGGTAACTTGAGAATATTTGGATGAACCATTTTTTTTTTATATAGTTTGGACTAAATACAAATATTTAATCCAATTTATTATTAGTTTACAAACGGTCTAACTTGGATTTCGGAGCTGGAGCTATGCCAAACTGGCCCTGTGTACCATTAATTTACACTTAAATTACTTGTGACCTAAAAAAGCATTGTTTTACCATTCCCTACATCATATATTTTCTGTTATCACCATTGGTGAATTACCTTTGCAGTTTTTCACTTAATTTTTTTAATATAATAGAAGCTAACATGTTAGATGTTGAAGCTGACACATTGTCCTGTGTATAAGGTTTCTCGATTATCTAGTTTTCTTTAGGTTGAGAGAATTTCCTAGAGCTAAAAAAGGTTAACAACCTCTCTACATTTGTAGATACAGTGATAACAGTAAAGTTTGTTGTTCAGCAATGCACAATATGCAAATTGTAGCCCAGAAATGAATTGCTGCTGCTGTGGAGTAGTTAGCCATAGTTTTCACTACCATTCTTCATATGAAAATAATATGCACCTCCGTTATGAAGTCTTGAGTTTGTTTTCTTGATTGGTTAATATTTTAAACTTTTTACAGATCAGTGGATCTTCTGAATCTGTGACAAAGCCAACAGATGTTTTAAGCAAAACTAACGGATCGGAGGGTGGCAATAAAGAAGGTAAGCACTAAGCAGATTTATTATATTAATAAATTTCTGTGTAGTTACATCAGTCTACCTCAAGAATCCCGTATTACAGATTTTTGTTCAGTCTTCCTATCAAATACATAATTGAAACTGGGATATATTGTACATCAATTAGGTACTCTATTACATTGTGATTTCATTCTACTAACAAATTAGTATTAGCGCGAGAGCTTTAGGTACAGGGTTCCGATTTTCTTTATGGAGAACTGTAAACTGTTGTACCACTTTACACATTTAGCTTGTGATGTCATATTATGAATTTAGGCAGTTTTGGCCATGGCCAATAATCATCCAGAATTCCAAATTGTCAATATGAAACCTGCTTATTTTGCATTTCACGATGAAAATCTGCTATGTTCTTCTTTGCCTGTTTAAAACAGTCATCTTTTAATTTTTAAATTTATTTCTCCATATTTTGATTCTCTCGGCCCCTCTGTGTATTTTCATGTGTAGACTCACTGTTGGGCATGCATTGCAGGGAGCAAGAGCTGGATGCCCAAATTTATTGTAAAACCGAAGTCTGCTAGCACAGATCCTAAGAGACAGAAGATTGAATCTATTGCTGTCCAAGACAACGGGAAAGGCCTAGATGATGAACAAAAAGGTGAATCTGCAAAGCAAACCAATGTTCTCCAGTCCCTCTGCCAGAACTATGATAGCGATGATAGTGAATGAGGACACCCCCTCTTGAAGCCCCAATGTTCTCCAGTCCCTTGTTGTCAAAAAAAAAAAAGTTCTCCAGTCTCTCTGCCAGAACTATGATAGCGGTGATAGTGAATGAGGACACCCCCTCTTGAGTCTTGAAGCCATGGCAGTCCTGGTTGCCAATGTTGACATGTAGTTCCCCAAACCACTGTGGCATTGTGCCATCGTTGTACAACATATCTATCACAAATCTCTGATTGTCGATGGCTCAACAGCAAGTCTGGGTTACCAAATTTGACTTGCAAATCTGGATAACAGAGAGAGCTGTGTTATTGGATATCTGAAAGTGTTAAGACTAAATTTGTAAAAATGATAGTCGCAGAAAGTTCAATCTGTGGTTTGTACATCAAACAGCGATTCTCATGTTTATGCAGTAATCACTGAAATAATCGTTGTTTGTTTGAAGTGTGTAGTATTTACGTGCCTTTGCTTGTGAAAATTCAGTGAAATATGTCTAAATGCAGATGGAGTGGTTGTTTGCTCTTCTCATCCTAGATGTGCTAAAAACTTATGCCAAAAGCTGTTTAATAAGTCTAAAGAATAGGAAAGCTGGTTAATCATTTTGCAAAAGTTGGTCTATCATTGCGGGTAAGTATTCATAAATGTTGGATCCCTGCACAGGGCAATTCTGTCACCATCAAATTATTTGATTAGACTTGGTGACCAAAATCAGTTTTGGTTGTTTGCTGCCGTGTTGCATGTGTATTACCGGAGAGGCTGCATGTTGTCTTGTTAGTTTGTTTGGCTCGGCTCGTTTACACTTTTCAACGAGCCAAATGAGGCTCATGAGCCTAATGAGCCAAAGCTGTTAGCCTTAAACTTCTATTAGTTTGATACGGTATGATGTCTTGCACTACAATTGGTTAGTTGTTAAACCTAGACCCTATGAACTTAAGATTACTATGACTATCATTTCGTTTTATTAATGGATGTTGGTATGGAGTATGGACCATGAATGCATTGGATTAATTGGGCTAGGCCCATAATTAATCTAGTAATTAATCAAAGAATTACAAAAGCTCACAAAAAATGCTAAGTGGAAGTGAGATTAGTATCACAATAGTACACTCACTAAGAAAATACACAGCTTAAACAGTAACATGCAAACCGCCATGCCATGTCGTGCGACCCTCGATGCCATGTCCTTGGCCTTGGAGCTCAACACAATGGACAACAAGGGCACAACAGATAAATAGGTGGATGCAAAAGGGAAAATGGATAGATATGTGCGTTATAGATCTATGGTTAGGATCTATGGATCTATGGTTATGATCTGCTACAACCTCGTTTGGTAATAGATCTGCAAACGCAATGAATGGATTGATCAGGCTCATATGTGTCATGTTGTATATGATGTCTTATTTCTAGACTAAAGCATGTCTTAAAATGAATAAATATTCAACTAGATGTATGGTGTAGTACTATAATATGTTGTTATACTTGTATATATATCAACATAATTTATTTATTTTATTCAAGGCTTATGAATGGACTACTATTGTATTGTTACAATTCTCGAGCTTTAGATAAATGCATAGATTGTTTCGCAAAGAAGTTAAATGCATAGATTATGTTTTCTGTGTTTCTTTAGCCTGGCTTGTGAGCTAAACAAGAGAGGCAGAGCTCCTAAGTGAGCTGAGCCAAGCTGGGCTAATGGCTCATTATGATGACGAGTCGAGCTAAGCCGAGATGGCTCATTAGCTAGCAATACCTTGATCCAAGAATGAAACTCTATCCAACTCCCTTGGGTTGGCTTCAAGCACCACAGTCCCATGGGGCTTGCCCACGCCGACCTCACACACCGCTATGTCGTCCATTGTGGGGCCTGCATCGGCCCTCACACGCCGCTGCACCGGCCTAGGAGAGGAAGGACCACACCAACTTGGGTCGGCAGCACCACAGAAAGACGTAGTAGAAAAAATGACTCCAACCACTAGGCAACCATGGTGTCCTCAAGGATACTACTAGGAACCCCCTTAGCTACGCTTTATTTGTAATGCACATCAAAAGTGTCTTTACATAGTCATGTATACATGCTTCGCCCCTGCATACACTTGTCTTGTTGTCGACCACCACCGTGCCTCCTCACTGTGTTACCGTTTGCCACCGTCATGGTACTTCTACTTCGACCACATCATCGCTCACTATGGTGATGCTAGATGGTGATTGACATGTGGCCCCATGATTAAAGATGTCAATAGGGACCCATGGCCCAAGACCTAATGGGTATTTACTCCATTGGGTCCGAATCTTGAGTAAATACATCACCAGTGGGTCTCTAATTGGGGGATAACCTTCACCCAATGGGTATGTGGGTATCCAGAGTAAATACATCACCCATGACGTCCCCGTTACTTGTTAGCCCATGGGTAAACAATACCCAGAGATCCAAAGACATATCCTGGCCCAATACCAAACTAGCCTAGCCCAAATAAGGCAACCCTAGCTATTTAAGCCAATCCCTCATTCTATCCATCTATTTTCCACACATCCCTCGATTCCCTCCTGCTCCTGGCGGCCGCATCCACATAGCACACTGCATGGACTCACCTCTTAGGTGCTCATGGTGGTCATAGAGGGTGGAGGGAGGACCGCGCGAGCACGACGACCACACTACATGCCGCTACCCACGCCGGTGCACTACACGCTACTAGGTAGGGCAGTCCTTGGCTGCGCCCGCATCCGCAGCCACCGGTCACTTCGTGTCCGCATGACACGCCGTCCCACCCGTGAGTCATACTACTCCTTCCTCATCGCCACTCCCAACTACTCCCTTAGCCCTTTCTTACTGCCAAAGCCAGTCACCATGCTAGATTGTTGAAATTTTCATTGGATACATGGGAGAACTGAATGGTGGCATTTACCTAGCCTAGTGCAGGTCTAGGGAAATTTCTTACTCATAGCAAATATTGGATTTTTATGTTACTATATTTTTCTGGTGGGGATAGGAGATTTGGGGTACCAATACCTAATGGGGATTTATTAGGATGAGATGAACAACCTTCTGATTGATTTGGAGAGCTAGGATCATAAGAAAGTTATGATTTGACTTTTCTAATGAGGGATTGGCTTAAATAGCTAGGGTTGTCTTATTTGGGCTGGGCTAGTTTGATATTGGGCCAAAATATGTTATGCTCCCCAGTAAAATATTTGGGTTCACTACCAATCATACTACTATGGCTGAGGAGGCACTGGCCAACCCGGTTCTCTGCTCTAAGTAACCTTCACTCTTAGGAAGTGTTTGCTTGGTGGGATAGGGTGCGGAATGATCCCACTTTTGGGGCTGTTTGGTTGGGGCAACTAAGAATGGGATCACCTCTGAGGAGAATATTCCCCTTAGATGTGGGACAACCTTGCCCCCATGAATCAAGTAGACATGGTTGCTCTAGGTGGGACAGACACCGCCTTCGTGCAAGGAAGAAGAGAAGGCATGCATTCATGGGAGGAAGAAGAGGAGGCACTCTAGTACATAGGTGAGGTGAGGCTCTAGGCAGGCGGTCACGAGGCTCTAGGAAATTAGCTACGATGATGGGGTGGCGCTTTGAGCAGGCGTCACACGAATGCAAGATGGTGCCTTCGACACTAGGCGTGGCCAGGTAGGTGACCAGTGGCATGGCTTTGGGCGCAGGTTCCATGGGTGAGCTCTAGCGGCTTCATTAAGTTGAGAGAGAAGGGTTAAGGAGAGGAGAGATAAATGGAAAAAAACTAACAAATGGGTCCATATGTCAATGGTAAAAGAAGAAAAGGTATGAGAAAAGACTGACACATGGGACCCACCAGTCAGGTAGATGATCTCATTTTGGTTGTATCTGAATGACCAAGCACAAAATTGGTTGATTTGTCTCATGCCAACCTAAAACAAATGGTGTTGTCTCATCCCAGAAATTAGAGACGGGACTATCGTACTCCACTTTGACTCATAACCAAACACTATTTATGAATCCATGTGGTCTCTAAGATGATTTTTAGTAGCCACTACAATAGTTTAGATAGGCTACTATTAAGATCTTACCCCACTGCTTTACCTAATTCCTAAGCTATAACATAGGTCACTGTGCTGGTTGCTAGTCTTTAGCGGCTTGCAGATAACTAGCAAGAGACCAAGGCAGGTACCCCCACCACTTGCCACAACGAAGTGCCCTAGGTGACAGATTGGGAACCCAGGTGAGACGAGCCAACTCCAAGCACTAACTTGCCATGGTGTTGTGCATGCTCCAGCCCTTTGATGCCTCCCCTTTTTAGTTATGGATGTGTGGAATCAATCTCTCAAATTCAATGCTTGATTTGCCTTGCAATTTTTAAAAATTCCTGATTTGAGCAAGACAAAGCATCACACTAGTAATTTAATGTTTCTTCGCACTCAAACTTTTTTGCCCAATTCAAAGAAAGTTGCATGGTCTTCTTCCAACTTCAACAAAGATTAGGGTTATAGAGGGAAAAGACACAGGCTTTAGGCTCCGTTTGGTTTGCAGCCAAACCATGCCGCACCGTGCCACACCTTTGTTGCCACACTTCTGGCATGCGTTTGGTTCGCACCCTCAGTTGTGGCATGCCAAAGCCATGCCATAATACTCTAGTTCATTTTTTCTGGCAAAACTTGCCGCACTTCTAGTGAACGAATTTGGCGCCGCACTTCTGGCATGCCCGCAGTTCAGGTGTGGCAATCAACGGTAGGAACCAAACGCACCCTTAGTGTTTCATGGGAGATAGAGTGGGACTGAAGGGGAGATGTCTTGCTATCTGGAGATGTGGGGTGCGTTTGGACGGTGACCACATATTGCTGCGCCCAACATGCAGTCGTGCCACAACTGTGGCGCCAAATTTGGCCACCACACATTTGGCAGATGGTGGTGAGAAAATGAAGTGCATGAGTGCATCCACATCTACGGCAGCCGCAATTACGGGAGAGAATCAAACGCTAGCCTCATCTACGGCACCAAAAGTGCGGCATGTTGCAAAACGGTTTGGTAACAAACCAAACACACCCGTGATGCCAACCTTCGCTCCCCATGATGCCACATCAACATTTCCCTATGCTATCAATAGTTACCATCTAGTGTTACTCCTAGCTTAGATAGTGCCATTAGTTACCAACAAGTTAAGTATTGTATGAATTAACTCTTGAAGATAACAAAATCACGGATTCAATCCAAGTATCTATCACCAAAATGGTAAGTGAGAGAAATAGGAATGTCTAGGGATAAGATAAGTGAGTTTATGTTCTTAGCATGATTTATATCCAACAACTAAAAAATGTATTATACACAAGTTCAAAATGGATTAGACACAAATGATAATAGACTAGACATAAAAAAAAAGGCCGCCATATTATTACCTTATAAAGCTGTATAAAAAAGTTAACGAGTTTATATAAGAGTTACAAATAGACCTCTTTATAAGAATGACTTGAAACCATGTAGTAATTAAGGGAATATTTTTTTACTTCCAATGAAGCCAAGATGCAAGTGCTACATACTTGACATATGAGACATGACATACAATTTAGTAGTTTTTGATACTGATGTCGTTATTATTATTGCTTTTTTCTTCAACTTGAATTCAATAACCATGCATAAAACTTTACATGAAATGTGCTATATGTTTGTCATGTTCCCGTCAATTGCAAGCCATGCATATTTGATTAATCCATTGATCAATTTAACAATGAAAAGGAGGAAGTGCCTTCATGGCTAGAGTTATTGCTTGCAAGACACCTCTTTACCATTTGCACAACCCACCTTCTTGCTACTCGCAATGAGTGTAACCTATTTTGCACTCAGTGTGAAGCGGTACCAAGAGCTGTTTGCTATCATTGTCATTCATGTGACCATTCCACTCATCATGTAATCTAGGTTTGACATTTTGTAATCATAATATTAAAATAAGTTTGATACATGACATATGAGACATGCATACAATTCAATAGTTTGTGGTATCAATATATTTATTATTAATTATTGATTGTTCTTCAACTTGCATTCAAGAAAAATGCATAAAACGCTACATGAAATGTGATATATGTTTGACATATTCCAGTGAACTGCAGGACATGCATATTTGATTAAGCCAGTGTTTTAACAATGTAAAGGGAGGAAGTGCCTTCATGCCTAGAGTATTTCCTGCAACAGAGTTCTTTACCATTACATAACCCACTTTCTTGATAATCGCAATGACTATAACCTATTTTGAACCTAGTGTGAGGCAGCACCAAGAGCTCTTTGCAATCATTGTCATTCATGTGACCATTCCACTCATCGAGTAATCTAGGTATGACATTTTGTAATCATAGCATTAAAAAGTTTGAAACTTAACATATGGGACATGGCATAAAATTCAGTAGGTTGTGATGCCGATGTCTATATTATTATTGCTTTTTTCTTCAACTTGCATTCAAGAAACATGCATAATACTTACATGAAATGTCCTATGGGTCTGGCACGTTCCAATCAATTGCAGGTCATGCAAATTTGATTTAAGCCATTGTTTTAATGGTGAAAAGGGAGGAAGAGTGCCTTCATGGCTAGAGTTACTGCTTGCAACATTGTTCTCTACAATTTGCACAACCCTCTTTCTTGCTACTCATAGTGAGTGTAACCTTGCAGCACCAACAACTCTTTGCTATCATTGTCATTCATGTGACCATTCCACACATCATGTAATTCCAATATGATATTTTGTAATTATAAAATTAAAAAGAGTTTGAAACTTGACATATTTTTTAACCAAAGTCAGCAACGGAAATCCTAGCCTATTTTTCTATATTTTTTTAATAATGTAGACTTGTTTAAATTCATTCCCACAAGGAGTCGAACCCAGGTCTGCTAGATGCTACTCAGGTGCTCTGGCCACTAGGCTAGAGGACCTTTCGCTCGAAACTTGACATATGGGACATGGCATATAGTTCAATAGTTTGTGATCTTTATTATTATTGTTTTTTCAACTTGCATTCAAGAAACATGCATACAACTTTACACAAAATGTGCTATGTGTCTGGCACATTCCAGTCATTTCTAGGCCATGCATATTTGATTAAACCATTATTTTAACAATGAAAAGGGAGGAAGTGCCTTCATGGCTATAGTTATTGCTTGCAACACAATTATTTACCATTTGCATAACCCATCTTTCTTGCTAATCACAATGAGTGTAACCTATTTTCACCTAGTTTGAGGCAGCACCAAGAGCTCTTTGTTGTCATTGTTATTCATGTGACCATTCCACTCGTCGTGTAATCTAGATGTGATATTTTATAATCATAACATTAAAAATAGTTTAAAACTTGACATATTTTTTTGGCCAAAGACAACAAGAGAAACCCAGTCTATTTTTTTAATTTTTAATAATGCAGACCTATTTAAATTCGTTCCCGTGGGAAGTTGAACTAAGGTTTGTTGGGTGCTACTTAGGTATAACCATTAGGCTAGAGGCCCTTTCACTTGAAACTTGACATAAGTGACATGGCATACAATTCAATAGTTTGTGAAACTAATGTCTTTATTATTATTGTTTTTTCTTCCAATTGCATTCGAAACATGCATAAAACTTGACACGAAATGTGTTGAATGTGTGGCACATTCCAATCAATTGCAGACTATGCGTATTTGATTGAGCTATTGTTTTAACGATGAAAAGGTTAAGTGCCTTCATGCCTAGATTTATGCTTGCAACACACTTCTTTACCATTTGTATAAACCAATTTCTTGCTAATCGCAATGAGTGTAACCTATTTTGCACCCAGTGTGAGGCAGCACAAAAACCTCCTTGCTATCATTGTCATTCATGTGACCATTCCACTCATTGTATAATCTAGGTATAACATTTTGTAATCATAGCATTAAAAAGAATTTGAAATTTATTAACATATGGTACATGGCATAAAATTCAATAGTCTGTGATATTGATGTCTTTATTAATTATCATTGTTTTTTTTCAACTTGCATTAAAGAAACATGCATAAAACTTTACACAAAATGTGTTATGTCTGGCACATTCCAGTCAATTACGGGAAATGCATATTTGATTAAGCCATTGTTTTAGCAATGAAAGGGAACGAAGTTCCTTCGTGGCTAGAGTTATTGCTTGCAACTCAAGTTCTTTACCATTTGCATAACCACTTTCTTCCTACTCGTAATGAGTGTAACATATTTTGCACCCAGTGTGAGGCAACACCAAGAGCTCTTTTCTATCATTGTCATTCATGTGCCAATCCACTCATCATTTAATAAAAGAGTACGCCCTTTTCTATTTTTCACCTTGTGTGAGGCTGCACCAAAGAGCTCTTTTCTATCATTGTCATTCATGTGACCATTCCACTTATCGTGTAATATTCCATGTATGACATTTTGTAACATATAACATTAAAACGAGTTTAAAATTTGAGATGTGGGACATTGCATACAATTCAATAGTTTGGGATACTGATGTCTTTATTATTGTTGCTTTTCCTTTAACTAGTATTCAAGAAATATGCATAAAACTCTACATGAAACGTGCTATATGTTTGGCATGTGTGTGTCCTTGTTCAACCGATCGTCGTACACGTTGATCAAATGAAACCGACCGACACGGCAGAAGTGTGCCTGAACGTTTTGAGAGCAAAGGCTGCTTGGCCTAGGCGCCAAGCTTTTTGTAAAGCGAAAACAAAAATAGAATAGGATAGCGATTGTTGGGTTCCAGCTCTACAATAAACGTATGCAGAAGTATCAGACAAGCAGAATTTATTTCTCTTATGATAAGTTGTATTGGCGTGTTCAATTCTAACTAACCTCAACTTGTAGTCAGTCGTACAACAGGACGATGTCCCTTAACTGACTAGCAGTTACTGCTATAGCCCATATGTGTACAAGTCTAAACGCAAAAAAAATCTTACAAAATTTAAAACCACGGTTTTCATTACTATCCTCCATTTCAAAAAAGATGCAAGTTTAAGTTTTGACTAAGTCAAATTTTCTTAAGTTTTGATTGCGGGAGAGGCAGAAATGCGCGGCAGAGGAAAGGATACGCGAGATGGGGTGGGGAGGAGCCGCGAGGATTGCTCGGCGCCATAGATAGGAAGCAAGATCGACTTGAGAAGACGAAGAGCGAGTTTATTACCGGAATATCAATTGGAGAAGTCGAATGAAACTTGAGCTGACAGATGACAGAGGAATACAAAATAGGAGCCTTTTATTACTGATGAATTTGATTAGCTAAGTTTGATGGGGACAGCAAATATATAACACAGACCGAGACTCATCAATTTACACTATACGTACGCGTACAGGTCAATGTCACTATGCCCAATGACACAAGTCACGTCTGTCTACTGATCTGGAAAAAGTCCGAAATCGGCTTTGAATCTCCACCACCAGCACTCTGTATAAAAACCCATGCATTGCATCTCTTGATCATCATCGAGTTTGAGCATCAAGCCATCATAAGAAACACAACAGGCTGGCGCATATAGCCTATATCCACCACCTTGCAAATCCACAGCACTATTGCTCCGTATCACAGCAGGAACAACAACAATGGCCGCTTGGACAACAAAGGCCTTGGTGAGCTGCGTGCCCGGTGCGATTCGTGACGACGACGACAAGCAGAGGATCCCGAAAGGGTACCTGCCGCTAGTGCTGGTTCGCGACGACGACGACGAAGGTGGCTCGGAGACGAGGGTCCTGGTGCGCGTGAGAGACCTCGAGGAGCCATGCATGGCGGCGTTGCTGGAGATGGCCGAGCAGCAGTTTGGGTACGGCCAGCAGGGGGTGCTCAAGGTCCCCTGTGACGCACAGCGCTTTGACCATGTGATTAGCATGGCACGCAAGTCCAAGGTTGCTATTAGATAAGGTTCCGTTTAGATAAAATAGTGGGAAGAGAGTGCGGAGTCTCAAGGAGGAGTCCCGGTCTATCGGAAGTCTTCTTCGAGGAGCCTCAGCGGATGCGGGTCTTCCTGTAAGTCTTACATTTGAGTCTTTTCTAGTATTTAATATTCTGGTCTGGTACTTTAAGTATTTAGTCTTATTTTTAGCGTCATCAATCTATATTTATTTACGCGGTTAATTTTAGTTGATGCAAAACGACATAGCGAAATTTTGTTTCGTTTATATCGCCATCACGTATTCTAGTTGGACTTGGACGGGTACGCTAATGCGACGTAAGTCTACCGCAAGTTTGATTGTTTATATATTATAAGAAGAGAAGAGATGGAGACATATGATGGGGTGGGTAAGTGTTGTTTAATAGTTTTTTGTATTTTTATTTTTATATAATGTTGTATTGTTGTAACAAAGTCTGGGAGAGAACTACATTTTCAAACTTTTTTGTTACAAAAATGTCCCAATGTTCCATCCCCTTACGAGGTGCATCTACTTGGTTAGACATGCTCCAAGTTGTGGTAGCACTCGCGGTGACGAGTCTGCCCACCAGCGTTCGATCCCCTGCAATCCAAACGATGGTGTCACGCCCGGGTGTGTGTTGTGCAGCGCTCTAATAGGAACAATCTTCACTTGGACTGTTCCAATTCTAAACGCCTGCTTTCACACATGAAGGCACAATGGAATCACGAGTGTCCGGTGCCTACAGAGTCAAGAGGATTCCGATGATCTTAAAAAGGGCATGGTCTTCAGATCTGAGTGTGAGTATAGTTGTAGGTTTGTTTGTACAGGGTGGGGTGAATAGTGTGTGTGTATAAACACATACTACCCAGTAGAGGCATTCAAAGTCCCGCTTAGACTGTATTTGGATGTTATCGGATTCAGCTTAATCCACATGTGTTGGGTGTGGATTGACCTGTTTAGGACAGCTCCACTGGCTCTAAAATTCCACCACCAACAACTCCACACCACGAAAAATTACTCAAACAGTTTAGCTCCATAAAATCCACGGCAAAGGATGAGGGTCACATTCACCATTTTGGTGGATCACCTCAAGATGTGCTCCACAAAACTCAAATTCGTGGAGTTGGAGAAAATTAGCCACCACTGTAACCGCTTACATAAACATATTAATTTGTTCTATTTTTATTGTCTCGTCTTCTTCTCTCGTCCGACCGCAAGCCCACAACTCGCCCACAACATGGTCAACGACCGCACGCCACTCCCTAGCTGGTGAGCTGCCACAGCGTTGCGCCCCTACTGGACCCGCGAGCTTGCACAGCCAGTGCTGCCGTTCCCACCCTGCTCCCAGCCGGCGACGCAGCCCCCGCCATGGCAGCTCAACCTAGCCACGCTCTGGCGACCACGCGCCCCACCTTGAGCGGCGCTCCACCCTAAGAGCCCCATGATGACTCAGATCCCCACTCCTGCTCCCCATTCGCCGGCTCCGATCGACCACGTGATGCCAAGCCTGCCGGAGAAGAATACTAGGATCTCTTTTTCATACAATGACATGTGGGACCCATTTGGAGGGCAGTTCAGTCCATTCCAACCAAAATACCCCCAATGTGGATCTAGAGCTACCCTATACCCAAGCGGTTCAATGGTAGATCCGCGGTGGATCCCATATCGAGTAATGGAGCTAATCCATGGTGAATCCTATATTCAGATTCAATTTTTGAACGTTGGATTGTCCTAAACAGACCTTTAGTTCAAGTCCACTCCAATAAACCCAGCATACGTGGATTGATGACAAACCGAATACATCAAAATAAGGCATTCGAATTAAAATCTATTTTAATAACCACAATTCAGGCACGGATCTTTAAGTTGGCATGGATGAATAGGTAAAGTACTTTTTTTACGACGAAAGAAGAATTATATTATATGATAGGTAGGTACGTCAAGATATTACAAGCACTCCGAATTACAATAGGTAAAGTACTTGTGTGCTACTGTTGGTCATACCAGAGGTAATTATGTATCTCACTCCTGTTGTTGCTATTGCTAGTGGGCGAGCCGAAGAGTGTGATAAAAGTTGTTTAGCAGAAACGGAGCATGGTATCAACTGAATCTATTTTTATCTTTAATTCCATGGACAAGTCTATATCTAAACTCTGAAAAGTAGTAGAATGTCCGATTTCAAGCCAAATATCATATTTTATTAAAAAATGATTTCAATTCCTCTAAAATGAAAAGACACGTGTCTTGAGATTCTTTCTTTAATTCAACGAGAAAGAATTTTATTTCAAAACTTCAAATTTCAATTGCTGAAGTGTTCATAGGGGACTAGAAAAACTTATATATTGCTAGTGGCGTAATTAATTGTATCCACATGATATGACCATGCATCTTCTTTGTCATGTGGCCGGAAGAAATAAGAGAAAACATGAGATCCTATAAAACTCGTCCTGATCAGAAGTTAGAGCACTCCACTCCAAAACGTAACGTGTGCTGAGACCATCCTGTTACGCAGCATCCTTTTTCTGACTAAAAAGTGCTGGCCGTGTGTGCACAAGTCCATTATGTCTCTTCTTCAGGAGCGACCGATCGAGTGAGAGACGGTTGCCGTACGGTAAGACACCACTTTGACGCTTAACCTACTCCGTAGTATGTCAATTGAAGCACCTCCATCAAGACGAAACCAATCATTTTCGTACTCTTTGGCTTGTGCTCCTGCCTCTTTCTGAAGAAACTCGTTCGTCCACATTATGTTCGTCTCGCAGACGAGTCTCCACGCAGGTGGTCACTGTCACGTGGATGGGATGAAAAGAGAATTCTCGTCCCGTTTTCTATTTTGTCTCGTCCGGACTCCGTGTTTCTGTATTTGTGGGATCTCCTGTTTCCACGGTAGGAGCATTTGAGAAAACAGGAGTTTCCAGCTGGCCGTTTTATGGAATCCCGTTTTCATCTGAAATGGACCCATATTTATCACGTTTACAGTTTTATGCAGAATGTACCTAACAAATATATGCGCTTGTATATCAATACACCTACTAATAAGCACCAATTGTGCATGTTAGTGTGTTGACACACATAGCATGCAAGTGAACATTATACCGATCCTCATGTGTGTACTCCCTCTGTCCCGGTATAGTAGACATCCTGACATTTAATGAGATGCATTATTTATTGCATGAATCTGGATGGTGATGTTGTCCAGATGTTTCGCCACCAAGACAATAAAAAGCATTGTCAGAACGTCAAGAATTGAGGGACAAAAGGAGTATATCGTTATACTGCTTTTCACATGCATACCTAATATTAAATCATGCGATTTTAACTTAACTTTTTTAGCTCTCGTTGCGTATTTGTCCATTTCCGCATGTCCCTGTAGAAATGGCGGTTTCCATCTGTTTTTATCATCGTGGATCTGGTTATAGGCCTGCCGCTTACCTACTGTTAACTATACATAGGAGTGCTAAGGTACGGCTATTTTCCCAACATATCTAAGTACAAATCTGTTTAGAGGAGTTTAGATTTGTTCTTATATTTGTTTCGAAATATTCTACACATATTTAAGATGTCGATACCCGTTCATATCATATCTAACACAGCTGATACTATCTATATTTGAATTCGAATTTGAATGGAAATATGAGAATAAATATGTAGGCTCGGTCTCCCCTCTCTAGCAGATGCTTTGCTACTATTAGCGTGATGACCCCCATCAGCGGGATGATGCTTTGCCACGTTGATAATCGTCGTCTCTCGCAGATGCTCTGCCGCCGTGGTCTCTTCTCTAGCAGATGCTTTGTCGATGCGATCTCTTCTCCAGTGGATGCTATGCTGTTGTTGTCGTATTAGCGCCCTTGGCGGATGCTTCGCCACCAAGGAAGACGCCTGCTTCGTCGCCGTTGTGGTTTTCTCTAGACTACTGGCAACTGGTATGTTGATCTCTTGTTTTAAGCTTAGTTGGTTGGGGTTTTTAGGTGGAGGGTCTCCCTCCTTATGTTTCTTACCGTTGTTTGTGTAGGTGGGTTCTCGTTGGTAATCTTATTACTCATGGGTCATATACATAACATTTCGTTATCTTTTTCTTTTAATAAAAAACTGATGAATAGCCCAATCACGAAAAAACATGATTTTAGTTCAATCACACTATACTCAATGGTATAGATGGTCAAAGGGGTCCGGTCCGATGGCTAACACAAGGCACAACCCTATTAAACGATGACCCCTTAAACACCAAGTACTATTTCTATCAGGCCCATGCTGGCCTTACCCAAGCGTAAGGTTGTCCTTCGGCATGTTGTAGCCCTCGCATACACGACACTATCAAACGGTAACGCTGCTAAGGGCGTCCGCAGTGGTTTGGTCGAAATCGCTAGCATACGTGGCCGCGAAAAAATAAAAAAAGAGAAAACAACTTGCATGACTACTGCTAGGGATTTGTGCACAGAGAGATGCTCCTAGTGACCTGTGCGAGACTATAGCCTCCTGGCTCGCTAGCGAGATGTATTTTTTTTCATTCTCTTGCCTGCAGATCAGCAAATAGCTAGTGAAATCGTCAACTGGGGCTGGCCTAATGGCCCGATCCCTTCCTCCTTCCCAAGCGAAAATGCACCCTATCTTCTGCAAAAGCTGTTAGCATCGAACATATACAATTTGGTACAACACCAATACTCACTCCGTCATTGTCCCAAAACCTAGACCATTTTCACCCGTTCCTTCACCAAACCGTCGCCTCTCCCTTGCCTCCTTAGCTCCTCTCATCTTTCCTGTCTATGGTGGACAACTCGACAAATCTTTGATATCTGCAGCCACTACGCCTGTTCATCATCCATTGTACCATTCCACTAAAGTCACACTTCTAAAAAGTCAAGCACTAAAATATTGAAACATTTTTATGAAGTGTTCATCTAGGTAAATTAGGGGCATATTTTCCCTATCTCATTTAATCGTGGGTTGGATGATTTGACTATGCATTTCATAATATATCTGACTTACCTCTTATGACTTTTGGTTGATTGTCATATCATCTACTAATTGTTTTCTTAAAACCGTATATAAATGGTAATAATGTGTAAAAATTTATATGATAGAAACTAGAATAGAGAAACGAAGTAGAGGAAGGGCAACATGCCGATTCCAGCCTAGTTAAGGCCCTTCTTTTCAGTTTTATTATTTTGTTTGCCTACCCTCCTTTTTTCATAATATTTTATATTTTATTTAATAAAATCATTGCCAAGTGAATTTTATTAAATAAAACATCTATTTCTAAAATTAAATGATATGTAAACTAACCTACCCACTTATATAAATAAAATTGAGAAATTAAATCTTTCATATGTAAGTAATGCATTATAACATGTCCATTTTCATGAACAAAAATGTTTCGTAAATATCCTAACTTTTCCACAGTAAGCGAGTAATGTTGAATTTCACAGGATTTTTTTGAGAAAGTTTAAATATATTAAAAAATGTTGTGGATATGTAGAATAAATTCTGATGCTGAATTAAATCTGAAAATCTAAGTTGTATCTGGGCTCAATCTTCTAGGCCCAGCTCTCTCCTCTTTTGGCGAAGTTGGCCTGCTCTGGTCATCCTTCTCCTCCCGCTCCGGCCCAATCCGTTCACACATTCACCTCTCTCTCTCTCTCGTCGCCGTCGAGATGCTTAGTGGCTCCGCCGCCTCGCCCGTCATGTCTCGGGCGGCGGCTGCGGCAACACTACCCACCGGCGCCTCCCTCCACCCATCGCCCCATTCCTCCACGCCCGCTTCTTGTCCGCCCCGACAACCTCTTCCTCGTCGACTTCTTCGTCCTCAGCTGCCGGCCACGACGAGGAGGCGGAGGACAGAGAGCTCCCCGAGATTTCCAATGGTGATGCAGGTGCCCCTCTCAGCATCTCCGTTGACCGCTCCGGCCTCTACAACCCTCCAGGTCCACTCCGTGTGCCTCTTCTCTTTCACGAGCACTGCACTGCACTGGTGTCTGGGTTTGGGGTTTCTGATAGTAGGTGTTGTGTCAAAATGCGGCAGAGCACTCGCACGAGCCATCATCGGACTCCGAACTCTTCGGTATTTGTTGCTATTGCTGTTGATTCCGATTTTTCTTCCGTGCAAGCTTCTCACGGCAGTTATTTGCATAGTGTCCAGTCTTGCCACAACTATTACATTATTTACTTTTAGGAGTGTCGGTCTTCATCAAGCTGTTAGTAGGAGGTGACAAATGCAACTCTTGAGAGTTGGTGTGTTGAACTTCAACGTGTTCCCGAGCCGCATGCAGCGAAAGAATTGGTCATGCAGCGAAAGAATTGGTCTGGGCTAGTTGGAGCAAAGTTTGAATTGCTTGGTTTTGAATTGATTGGTTCCCAATGCTTGAAATCGCGCGCGCCGGATTGTTTGGATCGAGTCGATCTGGTGACTGGTGGCCATTTCCCTTGTCCGCGCATGCAGTCCGATGGATCCTCTGCTAGATTGTTCCACTCCTATTGCTAGCTGGTCTGGTCGACGGATCGCCTATATATAGATATAGAGCCCAGAGTCGACGGCCATTTATTCCTCTTTCTCTCTCCCGGCGGCCTCGCTCCGACGGCGGCGACAAGCCGATGCCCGACGGCAAGGTACGCAAGCAGATATGAAAACGTAGGCCACTCCGGCGCAGGGTCTGTCTGTGTTGGGCGATTCTGGAGGAGGCCGCTCTGTGGATCAGAGCCGGGTACTCTTGCCTCTCATCACTTGTTTGGCTTCTGTAGGTTGCTGTGTGTGTTTGCTTTCGCCGGGTCTGCCTTTGTTTGTTTGTGTTGACTTGGGCCTCTGCCCTCTGGTTCGGGGAGACAGAGTTCTTGTTTGTTTTGTTCTTGTCTGCTACTTCCTCCTAACGAAATACACGATCATTGCAAGTTCGCGAAAAAAAAAAACGTAGGCAACACCGAAATCTCCTGTTCATCATATCATATCTATATAATATAATATTATTTTAATTATGCGCTGCAAGATGGAGGAGGCGGCTGCTGCTGCAAGACTTGCCTTCGATCCTGATGATAAGATCCTTCAGAAAAAAGAAGAGACAGACAAAATGCAGTATATAGATGAGATGCTCGCCGAGGCACAACTCTATTCAGAATCTGTAGCTGACAAGATGGATGGAATGGCTAGTACTGAAAAATCCTTGCCTTATATTTTTATTAATTTGATTTGATTTGCTGACGACGATGATTCGTCTTGGTTGTTCCAGGAATTTACCGAAACTCCTCAGGTCGAGGTCTTACGGGAGATCAAGAATGGGTGTGGCCGGAAGAGGAAAGCAGAGCCACAGTTCAATGATGTGAGTGCATAGGCTTCATCGTCATATATTATCTAATGATGATCAAACCTTTTGATTGTGTATTAAGCTTTTATAGTAGCAATAAATAAATTTGATCTCTGTGCAGAAGAAGGCTAATAATAAGACGGCACCAGTGCCTTCCATCCTTTCAAGATCTCACAACAAGGACCATCTCGCGCGAAACTGTACTCTGCCAGAAGACGAAAGGCTGGAAAAAGAGCAGGCCAGCCTTGTGCCATTACTTACTGGTGCAAAGTTGAAGCCATACCAGATAAACGGTGTCAAGTGGCTCATATCACTCTGGCAGCTTAAGCTAAATGGGATACTAGCTGACCAAATGGGCCTTGGGAAAACCATCCAGACAATTGCGTTGCTTTCTCATCTGAAATCGAAAGGTGTGCATGGTCCACACTTGATAATCACTCCTCTGTCCACTCTAGCAAACTGGATGAATGAAATCTCCAGGTAATATTAACTAATAACCATCTGTATATCTAGCTATTCAAGTTTTAATTGTTCACTGTCCATACCATTGGCATTCTAATTAATATGCATCGCATACACTTGATTATTTCAGGTTTACTCCATTTCTGGCTAGTATCGCATATTATGGAGATAAGGTGGACCAGGCAGAGATAAGAAGAAAATTAATGCCCAGAAATGTTGGCCCTGATTTTTTGATAGTAGTGACTACATATGAGATGGCCTGTAAAGAAGCTAAATATCTTGCTGTGCTCAAGTGGAAGTATGTTGTTGTGGATGAGGTGAAATGGAGCAACATATTCCCTATATTATCATCACATTTTTGTTGATTTTTCTGTTTGTTTTTGGTATTTACAAGTCAGCTGTTACATACCTCTTTCTCCAGGGGCATCGGCTGAAGAATCATCAGTCTGCGTTAATGAAGGTGCTGACACACAAAATAAGAATGGATAATACGATCCTTTTGACTGGGACACCCCTGCAGAATAATCTAGCAGAGCTCTGGACACTATTGAAATTCATTTTGCCTGATAGGTTCTCGTCACTTGAAGAATTATTTGAGTCATGGTATAATTCACCCAGGTTTTCCTATTTGGACCTTTCAATGTTTTATTCATGTTATGTAATTCAATTGTTAGTTGCAACTTTCATCACTGAAGTGCAATATAATACAGTGTACTATAGAATCTCTATTGTGGTCATCACTCATCAGTGCAATATTGCCATCTTAAATGTGTAAATGTCTTGTGTATATATATGGCTAGGTACTAATCATATTAAGTTTGTTAATAAAACATTCCAATGTAGCATAATTGGGGCATACTTTATGTAGCTAGGTTTTTTCTGCCCATGGTTCATATCGTCGTAAAGTGCAGTATCTTTTTCAGCACATTTTTCGTTAAGAGAAGTAGCTTTCCAATTGAATTGGCCTGTCACGGGAGTCTTCTCCTGCAACGGGCAAAGATTGGGGACACCGACGCATGGGGTGATCCCCACTGCCACCACTGCTGTCCGCATATAGGGAGTCTTCTCCATGTATATATATAATGCTGCTTCTCTTAGATTTGATAGTTGCCTGGTTGTGAATTGTTTGTATGTCGCACTCGTCTTGTAGCCATACTCCTGTTGGTTTTGGTAGGTCTCCCTTACTAAGATCATGTTTTGTAACACTAAAATGCATCAGTATCATTTCCATCACAATATATTGCATGCATAAATTCTGTAGTTGCGCAAGAAGCAGAGATGCCCCCTTTACCCTGCATTTGTTTTGGTTGATCCAAGTTTGAAGTGCATCATCTGTAAGCATTACAGTGACAGACAGTAGTAATGCTGAACCTAACCACATTAGTTCTAGGCTTCACTAATTCAGAACCTCTAGAACTGGAGTGCAGGCAATGCAATGCTAACATATTATAGACCTAGGAGTATCTACTTACAAAATAGATCAGTGGGCATGTATTTCTTGTGTGCAATAATTGCAAAAAACACTGGACCATCACAAAACCTTGCAGTCGGCAAGATGCTAGTGTGCAATAATCCAAGAACCTATCACCCACCAGAGTATTTCAATATCTGAAACTTGGGTCAGTATATCAACCACTAAACAAACCATTTCATCAATATCAGAAAATTATGCTGAAATACTTTGCTCAAGTGTGAATCTGCAGGTTGGCTTATCAAAGTATAACCATTTCCATGAAAAATAAAAGTTGATATATGCCCTCGGTTTTGCCACATTTACACAATGCATAAACTATACCAAACTCTGCAACTATATAAAAATGCGTGTGGCTAAGTATTACAGGTTTAGCTTAAAACCAAAAAGACCCAAGTCCTGTCCAAACAAATATGAAATAATGAAAATTAAATCAAGCAATTCAGAGAACAATGACAGGCAACAAGCTCTGACCCAACATTTTATAGAACTTCATGTTCTCAAGTTATTCAGGTTACTGAATGTGCAGGTTCTAGCTCCTCTTGTCTGTCTCATGACCCCTAAACATAATCAAAAAGTTCTTTTAGTTTGACGTAGCTGATTAAATTTTCTTTCATACTTTTAGACCCAGGTTAGGAATAATGAATCCTCTTGCATGACGCAAGAAGCTCCCAGTGTTACGTCATGTAAAAAACTATTAGTCTCCTGAGAAATTCAACATAAAACCTATGTACGTTCCTGCTTCCTAATACATGAAACCTAAAAACCTGAAACCTGAAATGAGTTCATAGAACATAGCAGGTTCAGAGCTTAGGTTGTCAAATCCAATGCACGATTCAGACTTCATATTCTGCTCTTACTAACATGAGTTGTTACGGGCATCTAAATTTAACATCTAGTTATTAGATCTGTGAAGAGACATAGGATCAAAAGCTTCCATGCTCCAGGTGACATACACTTTCCACTAATAACAGAAGAGGATGTCTGTCACTGACCAATGCACAGACTAATTATTGTTGACTTCATTTCAGCCAATGATCAACCTCAAATTTGCACAACTGTTTTTCTTTCTTTATTTAATTGTTTAATCCAAATAAAGCTACTCTAATCACAACCTATTGTCGAAGCTGCTATTTATCAATCACTTAGTGACAATAGAATAACCTTTTTTATGATACAGACCTACTTGATGGTAGTGTAAACTGCAATACTGAAGTTGTCCATGTATTTTGATCCGGTTTTAATTTTTTCTTCCACTGTGACTAAATTTATGTAGAATTTGTGTTTTTTTCTTAGTTTTTGCACAACTACAAGCAGACAATTTTGTGAACATATATGAGGAAATGAAATCCAAAGCATGAGAGCTAAAATGGTAGGATGTAGAAACGGCACCCCACAGAAGCATTCCAACAAACACCTAGCATGCAAGCAAGAAGAAATGTGGGTTGTTCCCATTGCCTCTCTCTCTTCCAGCTTCTCGTATAGCCTGAGTACAGTCAGAGCACAGGAAGACGGCAATGGGGGCTTACAATGTATCACAGAGAACTTGAAGCAGTGGACGTCCGCACTGGCTGATACACTTTGGCTGTTGTTTGTCTTCACCGGCACAGCAGCACAACTCGGGTGAGGCTTGGAGGAACACGGTGAAGTTGGACGCGTCCCCGTCGAGGTCCACGGCCGCGTAGACGGCGAGGGCAAGAGCGAGGGCGTAGGGACGCCGAGCACCGAGGCAGGGTGAGGAGCAGCCGGCAAGGACGACGATGACGGCGCAGAGCTGTCGATCCTCCTCGGCTGCGGAGATGCCACGTGCCGAGACGTGATGCACCCCGGCGGGAAGACGCGATGCTGTGGTACGGCGCCGTACAAGTTGTCTCACCAGCGGCGTGCCGGACGTCGCGGAGGCGGCAGCGCTTCCTGCAGTGTCGCTGGACCCGGCGACGTGTCCGGCAGCGTAGGTTCCGTCGGGGGCAGGGCGCAGGGCAACGGCGGCGTGGTGAGGCTGGGGCGCTGGGCGGCGGCAGCGCGGTTAGGCTGGGGCGCCGTGCGGCGACGAAGAGGGTGAGGCGCGGCGGATGCTGAGAGGATAGAGCCGGGCCTTTCGTAGCTTTGCACGTAAATGAAGGAAGGGCCGAGGACCGTGCGTGATTGGATTTTCAATTTCCTGTGATTGGACTTTCCTTTGCAGGTAACCGTGGTTTCCTTGTATAGCGGTCGCAGGTCTCATCCGTCGGCGTACCGACGAGGGAGCATGGGATCGCAGGTTAAAAGAAAAATGACCCCAGATCAAATGTCGTACAAAAAAAATATCCATAGAGGGAGATTACCTTAATTCAAAAGGCCATGATGTCTACCTAACTGATGGTGAAGTTGAAATGAAAGAAAGGGAGAGGCAGGTAATGCCGTAGCCCATACGTGACGCTATGCTATTACTATTTATCTATTTTACTACTTTACAACATCTATGCATGTGGCTGAAAGTTGAACCCGCCTTGGCTATGTATATTAATTTTTGGAGTCCATGATTGTTGGCAAATGATAAGGGTTCATTGATTGTAGTATTGTCCAAGTGTACATGTTACTCTTTGTCTGATTATTGAATTACGTTGGAGGTTGGCATCAAGTCATGTCCACCAGAAAATTATGTATTCTGCCAGAACACTGTCATTTGTTTACAGGAAGCACCATGTAAATGCTAAAACACTTTCATTATAAGATGTGCTCTGCAACACTTTTGTACACCGTATTTAGTCAGGGAGGGAAACAATGCTCCATTGAAGTACTTGATGTTTGCCTTTTATATGTAATCATTTCCTTACAGGCAAATTTGTTTGCTTCTATCTATTTTCTATGGCAGATAAAAGAATTCAGTGACTTGAATAACAGTACGAATATCTTCCTCTTGAGCACAAGGGCTGCTGGACTTGGCATCAACCTTACTTCTGCTGAGAACCGAGCTTGTCTTGGATGGCTAGCCAGCCAGCTGTACAGGTAGCCGGCGCGGGTTTGATTGTTAGAATCGAACTTCCGTCTCTCGCCTCGGGATTTATTCCTGTTTAATTTGCAGCATCTTTTGTGAGAAGCCACAAAGGGAATACGATATGTCCATCGTCTACGGAGCCATGAATGGTCCCAGTGATCTTAAGAAGGACACGGTCTTCTGATCTGTGTGTAGTTATAGGTCTTGTTTGTACACGCGTGGTGTGTGTGAGGTGTGAGTGTGTAGTGTGTGCGTATGTTCGTGTATGAATGGATACTACAGCTGTACTCAGATGAGATGCTTAAAAAAAAAAACTTACTTCTGCTGATACTTGTATCCTCTATGATAGTGATTGGGTACGTGGTTCTTAATCCGGTAACCCACAGCCACTGGCGATAATATATCTCTATCTGATAAGAAGTCCGTCCTATTATAAGATCATGTATATATTTTCCTTGTGGTTATTTATGTACCTACGACCTGTGACATATTTCTAACATGTTGATTTTTTTTTGATCCAGAATCCTCAGGTGGATTTGCAGGCTATGGATCGATGCCACCGGATTGGCCAAACACGCCCAGTGCATGTATACAGGCTAGCTACTTCACATTCTGTTGAGGTGTGGTTATTAGATGATCGAGTCTATCATCTTCAGAGTTCAAACTTGTTGCTTTGGTAAATTCGTCCTTGGTGTAGTGGCCTATAGTGGATATATAGGTTTACTCATCATGCATCTCATCATTGCAGGGACGGATCATTAAGAGAGCTTTTGGGAAGTTGAAGCTTGAGCATGTGGTGATCAGCAGGGGACAGTTCAAACAAGACCGAACTAAGCCTATTACTAATGCCTACTGATATGTAGCAGCAAAACAACAATATAAATGGAGACAAATTGAATGTTGCTTCATCAGAAATGTTTTCTGTTACTGAGTTTCTTTCATTTTCTTTTCCTTCACTTTTTTGTGGGAATTGAGGCCTTATTTAGATACCAAAGTTGATGCACCGACTTTGCATAGTAAATTCTGTTAAACACTGTAGTAATTTTATTTTTATTTGGTAATAATTGTCTAAACATTGATTAATTAGGCTTAAAATATTTGTCTCTTAAAGTACAACAAAACTGTGTAATTAGTTTTTATTTTATTTATATTTAGTATTTTATACATGTGTCGACATTTTAATATGACGAGAAATCTTTTTTTATAATAAAATTTAGGGATGAAATCTAAAATCTAAACAAGAGCTGAATGTAGCAGGACGACCTGCTGACACTTCTCAAGGGTGAACAGGACGAGGATGACAAGATGATTCAGACCAACATCAGCCATGAGGACCTCTTGATGCTGATGGACCGGAGCGACCTCTCTGTACCACCTGCACGTGGTGCTAACACCGCGCCTCTTGTCCCATTCAAAGGCCCAGGCTGGGAGGCTGTGGTGCCGCTCCTAACGAAGTCTGGTGGCGGCAACTCTGACCCAGAAGTGCCTGATGGCCTACCGCCTGCCTCTATGACAACCACACCACCTATAATTATACATCTATAGTACTATTCATTCCACCACCTAAAGTTAGGCGAGCAGTTCATAAGTTTTATATAAAAAGGGATAAAAAAGTGCTCCTAATTAGAAACCTTGGTGTTAAAAATAAAGATATTTGAACTGATATTTTGTATTATCTTTATGGCTGTCCACAGATAGTCACCACTTGTAGCCAGCTACTGCTAGTAATAGAAGGTTAAACCATTTTGGTAACTGTCCAGATTCAGTCTCTTTTTCAATAGTAGTGATAGGCTTAGCTGTTTCTAGTTGTACTATAGTAGCAGCAGCCATTTTAGCTATAAAAGGAGGGGTACCTCCATATGTAAGAGTTGAGTTTTGTTATAGTTCAGTTTAGTTAATTGGAAACTACTGCTTGTGCATTCTTTTGTGTTGTCTAGACCAATAGATTTACCAATATTTCATAGCCCTACTTGATCCTTCATCCCATATTCGCAATTTCAGATTGCTTGTACCTTGTTTTTGCAGGATTCTTTCATTGTTTCGCTATTAGAACCGATTGGTTAGTAGCCTGGATCGTGAGGGTCACCTCTACAAATAGAAGACATCTCACCTCACTAAAAAGTTGGGACACTAAGAGGTACACCACCCAAGAGAAAAGAACCGTCAAAGTCGAGGAAAAGTTGGATGACAGCTTCTTAAGGCGTAGCAAGAGAGTCTCACATAAAACTGAAGGCTTCAAAGATGCAGAAAGTGCTAGAAATTTCAAGGCCGGAAACAGGTGAAGAAGACCTAGCAGGCAAAATGTGCTAAGAAGCCCAAAGATACAAAGAAGAAAGCCAAAGAGGCAGAAATACGTGCTAAAGAAGTGGCAGTAACAAGTGCTAAAGAACCAGTCCCTCTCTGGCCAGGATCCCACCACCTAGCAAGGAGGTTCTCCACACCTCCCTAGAGAGATCCTAGAGGGCATTATATTGGGCATGTGGCTTGCTTCCTCAGTCTGAGACTCTGTCTACTGCCCTGAATCAGAAAGGTGATCTTGGTGAATAGTCAGCCTATGTATGATGTCACTGCACCAGTCCTGGGGATGCTGCTTTATGCTTTTGTTATCTACTGCACAATTAGGAGCCCCTACGTGGAGAATGTTTCTACTTTCCATTATATTAAATTATTAATGGTCAAGTTACTTTATGGTTTCTTATCTACTGTGCACACTTTCTTTATCTTCTATCACCCCTTATTTCGCCTACAGTTTTATACCTGTTTGTTCTCTCAAATGTGATGTCTTTTGTTTTATGTTTGCTTGCCACTTGGTTGTGCAAGCATTTGTGCCTTATTCCCCCAGTCTTAAATCTTTTAGTAGATAGCAGTAATAGTAATAACGGGCACAATAAGATCTTGTTTTGGAACATTATGAAGAGAAATGGGATGCATTAAAGAGAGTCAATGAAAGTGCTTGTTCCAAATAGTTGCATCTTTGATGGTCATTCAAGCCAGCTCCTACTCTCTTTTTCTTTTATCCCACCAACGCCTCTATGGCCTTGGATTCATTAACCGGTACTCAGCCAAATTGCGAGTACTTAAGTTTAATACAAACTCCGGAAGGGGGTCAGTCCAGCAATGGTAATGGCCCGGGTCCCAACTTAGACCCAAACTAGCAAGCTCATGTGCAAAAGAATTACATTTTCTAGGAATCTTACACAAATCGAAACAAAGAAAATTCTCTCGGGCGAGCTCCTTCATCTCCATGTATAAACCTCCACCGATGGATAGGTCGAAAGCCGATGAATTTAAAGCCTCTTTCAGCTTGACGAGTCGATCTCTACTACCACCCGCGACATACCGAAATGCACTGCAGCTTCCATAGCTTGTTTGCACGCCATTGTTTCCACGAGGAGAGCATTATGCAAGGTGCCCAAGTTCCCTGATCCTGCGACCACCATGGAGCCCTCATGGTCGCAAACAGTGAAGCCCCATGCACCCACTTTAGTCTCCGGTCTGAAGCTCCCATCAATGTTGATCTTGAGATACCCCTCGGCCGGTGGGAGCCAACTTAGCCCCGTCGTCCCCACCAACTACATTTCCTTTACAGTTCCTTGCTTGAAGATGTCTTGCACCATATTCATAACAAACATTACCGTGGTCTTGTAGATTGGCATGAGTTCACCCGCATTCACCTTGTTCCTCACTGCCCACCAACGCCATATGAGTACGCACACACTGAGGCAGACATCTGTTCTCAGTTCCATCACTTCAGCCACAAAGGATTCAGCTGTGGTAGCTTGTAGCAACTGAAGTCTGATAGATTCCAGGCCCATCTCCCTCCAGCACTTGCGGACTTCTTTACATTTCATAAAACAGTGAGCCCCATCCTCATCGAACCTAGAGCAGACCGGGCATTTTAGTGTCCTGCTCAATTCCTTTCCTCTGGGTATTCATCTTGAACGCGAGACTGTTATGTGCAATTCTCCAAACCAAATGTTTCAGCTCGGCAGACCAGGGAGATGCCCTCATCAAGGGCCTGGTAGGCCGACTTCACTGAGAAAACTCCCTTCTTATCGTAGTGCCAAGCTACCGAATCATCTCCATCCTGTTGCACCGGAATGGCAAGGATATTTGACACATCTTCATCCCAAAACAGGTCCTTAACTAATTCGGTGTCCCAGGTACCAGTGGATGGATCAATGAGTTCTACAACCTTTGATAGTACCGTGTTGCCTCTGGGTGTCCTTGGCCGCCAAGACATGCCAGCTGGGATCCATGGGTCCTCCTAAATCTGTACCTGGGTGCCATCACCAATTCTTCATATCATACCTTTTTCCATGGCCCTAAGACCTCTTATCATTATGCGCCATGTATAGGAGATCCCGGGCCCTTCTTTCACCGTCCATAGGTTCCTATCCGGAAAATATCGAGCTCTCAACAATCTAGCACATAGAGAGTCCAGAGACTGTGTCAACCGCCAGCACTGCTAATTCCAGCCTTCTTCATAGTTTTATTATTTTGTTAGCCTACCCTCATTTTTCATAAAATTTTAATAAAAATTAATTGCTAAGTGGATTTTATTAAATAAAACATTGATTTCTAAAATTAAATGATATTTAAATTAACCTACCCACTTATACAAATAAAATTGAAAAAATAAATCTTTTATATGTACGTAATGCATTATAACATGTCATTTTTCATGAACAAAAATGTTACGTAAAATTTTAACACCATAAATATTCGAACTTTTCCACAGTAGGTAAGTAATGTTGAATTTCATAGGATTTTTTGAGAAAGTTTAAATATATTAAAAAAATGTTGTGGATATGTAGAATAAATTCTGACGCTAAATTAAATCTGAAAATCTAAGTCGTATCTGGGCTCAATCTTCTAGGCCCAGCTCTCTCCTCTTCTGCGAAGTTGGCCTGCTCTGGTCATCCTTCTCCTCACGCTCCGGCCCAATCCGTTCACACACTCTCTCTCGTCGCCGCCGAGATGCTTCGTGGCTCCGCCGCCCTCCTCCGCCGCCTCGCCCCTCATGTCTCGGGCGGCGGCCGCGGCAACACCACCCACCGGAGCCTCCCTCCACCCATCGCCCCATTCCTCCACGCCCGCTTCTTGTCTGCCCCGACCACCTCTTCCTCGCCGCCTTCTTCGTCCTCAGCTGCCGGCCACGACGAGGAGGCGGAGGACAGGGAGCTCCCCGAGATCTCCAATGGCGATGCAGGTGCCCCTCTCAGCATCTCCGTCGACCGCTCCGGGCTCTACAACCCCCCAGGTCCGATCCGTCCGCCTCTTCTCTTCCACGAGCACTGGTGTCTGGGTTTGGGGTTTCTGGTTATCTGATAGTAGGTGTTGTGTCAAATTGCGGCAGAGCACTCGCACGAGCCGTCGTCGGACTCCGAGCTCGTCAAGCACATCAAGAGCATTATAAAGGTGCCAGCTTCTCTTTCTATGTTAACCTCTGTTGCTCGAATTGGAGAAGTATTAATTGCCCATTTGGCCATTTCTATGTGATTATGGTGGCGTTAGTTTCGAAGTGGGCCAATCAGCATAGCCGAATACATGGAGGAGGTGCTGACGAACCCACAGTCAGGATTCTACATCAACCGTGACGTGTTTGGGGAATCAGGGGATTTCATCACCTCGCCAGAGGTTAGCCAGATGTTTGGAGAGGTAAAACTAGTGATCACTAATCAATTGATTTGTCATCACTATTGTGAAGAACATTGTGCTGTGCTGTATTTTGTTACTTAGTGATCTTGATCTCATAATGAACTGTGTGTTTCAAGTATAATGTTGCAATAAGATGTGCTCTTTTTTTTTTCAAACCCACGCAGCATTAATGAGATTCATGAACTGGTTGTGCTTCTATTGCATTTCTTTGGCACAGATGATTGGCGTATGGGCAATGTGCCTCTGGGAGCAAATGGGAAAGCCAGCAAAGGTGAATCTGATCGAGCTTGGCCCAGGACGAGGAACACTCTTGGCTGATTTACTTAGGGTATGTTTTATTGCTAGCTTCTATCATGTATTGAGGTTTCATTTTCTTGTTCTTGCTTTTTAGTGGTTTTTCCTTATTTCAACAGGGCTCAGCAAAGTTTGTTGACTTCACCAAGGCACTCAGCATTAACTTAGTCGAGTGCAGCCCTACATTGCAAAAAATCCAGTATAATACCCTGAAATGTGAAGATGAACCTGTTGATGATGGCAAGAGAACAGTTAGCAAGCTTTGTGGAGCCCCCGTTTGTTGGCATGCCTCCCTCGAACAGGTTCCGTCAGGATGTATGAGGCTCTTTTCATTACAATTGGTTCTTTTCACCTTCATTTTTTTTGTTTTGAATTAATGATCTCTATAGAAGTTCGTATTGTCATAAACACTTGTATAGTCGACTTTTACACTACCAGTCATCTTGAGGTATATTGGGAGAAAATTTCAAGGCCATTTACCCAATGAGATTAGTGACGAATTTAGGGTCTGCTTCTTTCAGTCAAGTCCCTAGCTACAGTTAATATGAAAAATCCCAGGTAGCTAAGTCAAACACACCCCCACCTATTTTATTGGGGTATGGAATTTGCCATCATATATGACAAGGAGCAGCAGTATCGGTTTATGGAACTACAGTTTACTAATTTTCTAAGGAGTACCAATAATAACATCTATTGGCCTCAACTTACTGTTAAAAAGCTCAGTTTTGATAGGAGTGTTGGTACAACTTAATCACTTGTCTAAAGCTAGCTGCCATTGCTGCTCAGCTAGTTTAGCTAGTCTATGCATGGAATATGAATAATTGTTCAACCTGCTGATGCTCTAAGCCCTTTGTTTCAAGTATCAGATAGTTTCCCATTTTTAAACTGTTTAAGTTCATGTATTTGCCTTCCCTCAACTTTGTTTCATTTAAAACTTCTTGATTGGGGTTTTTTATATGCAGCATCAACCATAATCATTGCACATGAATTCTATGACGCCTTACCAATCCATCAGTTTCAGGTTTGTTCCCTTGATTAATTACTACAAGTTCTTAATGTGCTTATCCACTGACCAACTGAATCTTATAGTCATTGCACTGAATAATCCTTCTCTCTTTTTCTTTCTTCTTTTGCCAGAAAGCATCACGTGGCTGGTGTGAAAAGATGGTGGATCTTGCAGAAGATTCCTCGTAAGCTTTACAAGTTATGTTTATTTATTTTAACAGTAAGGAAATGTGTAATGCTTACTTTGCAGCAGGCTTCGGTTTGTTCTATCTCCCCAGCCCACAGCCTCTTTAATTTACCTCGCCAAGCGTTGTGGTTGGGCTAGCTCTGAGGAGCTTGAGAAGATTGAGCATATTGAAGTCTGCCCCAAAGCAATGGAGCTTACCGAACAAATTGCAGATAGAATTAGTTCGGATGGCGGAGGTGCTCTTATTATTGACTATGGAAAAAACGGAATAGTATCTGATAGTCTCCAGGTTTGGATTTTAAATCACTTCAATGTATCTAAAGTACACTCAAAATGTTGGATGTTTAGTACTACTGTAACATGAATTCTTGAGACCTAGTAGTTAGTCTTTGTTGATTTCGTAGGCACATGCTCTCTACAATCACAAAAAAAGAAAATATTTTGCTGATCTGAATATTTTAGAGTGTTTAGTATGGGTACATGGAAAATGATATTTGAAGACAATATTGTGTAAATATAGTGCATTAGTAAATGATCAAAGTTGTGCTTTGGGGACTGTTGATTCATAAAGCACTACTTTTTGGAGACTGGAAAGAATAGCTAAATTCAAGGTCCTGAACTTATGCATTATTTGGCACACAGAGAGCTAGCCTTATGGATTTTTGTTGGTTGACATATCTTGTATGATAGCAAATAGCTATTGTCCTGGATGACTGGTTTGGGCACTAAGTAAACTATAATAAATGCAGGCCATCCGTAAACACAAGTTTGTCGACATATTAGATGATCCTGGCTCTGCTGATTTGAGTGCCTATGTTGATTTTGCTTCAATCAAGCACTCTGCTGAGGAAGCTTCAGGTCTGCACTGGTGTTATTAACTCCTGCCTGCACTTTTCGTTGGTAACATTAATAGTACTTACATGAGATTTGCCTCATAATTGCTGCAGATGATATCTCAGTCCATGGGCCAATGACTCAGTCCCAATTCTTGGGTTCTCTTGGCATCAACTTCAGGGTAGAAGCTCTCCTGCAGAACTGTACCGAGGAGCAGGCAGAATCATTGCGAACGGGCTACTGGCGACTAGTTGGAGACGGGGAAGCCCCGTTCTGGGAAGGCCCTGAAGACCAGACACCAATTGGAATGGGCACCAGGTACTTGGCCATGGCCATTGTCAACAAAAAAATGGGCACGCCCGTTCCATTCGAGCGAGAAAACTCAGGCATAGCTTCCCTCTTCCTTCCTCCACAAGTGACAAATAAGCAGACCACCCTATTGTAACTCTTGTAACAAGCATTGTTGAGGGATTTTGATGATCAGCCCAGACAAGGTCAAATTTATTTATTTTTTTTTTTGGCTCTGCTTCTTCTCCTATACACACAGAAACATGGCCTCATGACAATGTACGCTACTTTCTTTTGTCAGGTAATGAAGATGTGTTGTACTACCTACTCGCCTGAAGCAGCTATTCATAATTGTGTTGACCTCCTACACCATTACAATGTCTCCCTCTCGTCAAAATGTGTGCTTCTGTATGTCAGCGTCTGCTAGTGCTATTATTCATTCATTCAAAGTGTGAGCAGCAGCCTTGAGAAAGAAGCGTGTCGTGTCGTGCACCTGTTGGCCTCCAGAGTCAGCCTGTTTAGATGGCATGCTACACGATGATGGCCTCTGTTTCGGAGCTTTGCTGCTGCCTTTTTCCCGGCCGGTCTCCAAGGGGACAATAGATTAGCATTGACCCTTTTACCCGCGCAACGCGGCATGCAGCTTAGCTTGCTTTTTATACTAATCATTTGAGTAAAGCATTGAGCATTCGTCAATGCATATGTATGTAGCAAGTAAGCGCCCAGTTCAAGTCATCTAGTCAAAAATGCATATAAACTTCAAAGTACGCTAATTTCCAGTCAATTAAGTATTTATCCGATACCAACTACGCATACTCTTTGACATCTTGGTACCAAAGCCACCGTAAAACACAACCAAAGAAAGAGAAAGAAATCAAAGAAAATACTAGTAGACTATGATTGGAAAACTGCACAGTCTGTCTGCCGTCTATTACCGACGAACAACTGACCAGCCGGCAATACATGCAGGTGTCGGAATCCATCTACATGGAGCCCATCATGGATAGGATGAGAAGGGACGCCACAATTATTTGACGAAAATGCAGATGAAAGCGGAGGGGAAAAGGGGCCAGAAAACGGCCTGAAACCGTCCACGGAAGGAAAGAACCGTCACTGGAATGGTATTCTATGCTGAACGTCATGACTTGGTGAAGCATTGTTCTTGTTCGCCTCCTAATCAAACACACGTGTGACGCTGTGGGCTGTGGCCCCCAGAGGAAACTGCTGCATTCTTTGCTTTGCTTTGCTTTCACATCCACGTGAAGACTAATCGCAATTGATACATTCGTTTTTTTTTTCTTTGACCGATACATTCGTTATGTTCGCTTGAATTATTAGCCGGGCTTATCAATTATGATATAGTGTCTTTCTCTCACAACAAAACAGCATCAGTCGGATGGCGCGGCCGCCGCCGTCGTCACTGAATTACCTCTCGATTTATTGCATCACCATTTGCTCGCTATATCCGGAGTAGGGATACCTACAAGCCAATTCGCCCGTGACCTCACGTTTTTACCACCTTGATCATCAATAGATTCGCAGTGTGCGGTGTGGTGCAACAGTGATTCTACTGCATCACTCGCTGCCCGTGTGCGTCACGGTCTCGCAACAGCAACGGGATCGGCAAGAAAAAGAAATTGATTCCGTACGCAACCTGTGTGTGATGGGATCTGATCCCACCCTCGCTCACTCACTTACCTAAAGTACCCGCCCTAACTAACTCTGCTGATTGTCACGAAAGTGTCCGGGCCCACTCGACGAGATCCAAAGTCGCCATGATTTATTTTCCCCATTCCATTCCACAGGCGTTGGTGATCTCTCTGTGTGTTCGATGGATGGCTACCTAGTCCTAGTGTCGGGGAACACCTGATCGCCAATGTCAAAGCTCGCTCGCTTTCCTTTCCTTTCCTCTACAGAGAGGAAGAAAGAAAGAGAGAAAAGAGCAGCAACCAAACCAACCGAAAGGCTCGCTGGCGACAGGCGCCACTCCGGGTCGCCGCCGCGAGACCCACCGGCTGTCCTGCTGGCCCCCGCCGCTGCCGACACCCCCGGCGCCCGCCGGACGCACGCACGCACGGGCGGATGGACTCCAACCCCATCCCATCTGTCGCCCGCCCCGGACAGCGACGACGGAACCGCAAACCCCACCGAGGACCCAGTGGCCAAAGGTGAACGGGGCCGGGACGCCAACAAGAGCAAGTCTTATCTACACACACACACAGGCACAGCATCAGACTCTGATTAGATTAGCAATGAATCGCTTGCTTGCAGTTTGCATTGCACTGGTTTTGTTTTCCATTACAGGTGCGGGGCTGCTTGCGAGCGAAACAGCAACCAATCTGTCGCCACATACCCGGGGGAATATACATAACCATGCCTTCCTTAATCCTTCCTTGCTACAGTAGTCCTAACTTCTTCTAGGAGCAAAAGCCAAAACCAAAAGAGAGCAGCAATGACAGACACAGAGAAGCACTGCAAGTCTGCACCGCACTGCGGCTAATGATGCTACTAAGTAGACAGACACTGTCATCCATCCCAAAAAGAACAAATTGACAGGCTGACGCTAGAGCTAGACAAGGTCCCAATCTTGTTTGTTAGACTGACTAATAATACTAGCAGATAGTAGACGCCTACTACTTTGGGCCGGCCGGGTCAGAATCTGGTTAGGGGTAGGCCAGCCGACGTCCTGACGATCAGGAGGAGGTGATCCCGGGCTCCAGCTCCGCCGGGGCGAACCCGTGCGCTGCGGCGGCGGCAGCCGGCATCTGATCCTCCCACACCAAACCGACCTCGTACTCCGGAACATACTCCTGAGAATCACACGTGAGGGAGAAACCGTCAATCGGATGGTTCGATCGGTCAGTCAAGATAGGCATCCCCTCTACTTAGGAATCGGAATCTCAGGCTAAGTTTCCACACACCTCAAGCTTCAGAACAAGCTCCTTCGCGGTAGGAGCCGAGATGATGATGCGCCGCGCGTCCTCCTTGATGAACCCTTCGTTCACGGCCATGTCGATGAAGGACAGCAACGGGTCGTAGAACCCATCCACGTTCAGAAGCCCAACCTGCAGGTGAATATTTACACTCGGTAACTATATACAACGAGAGAGAAAAGAAGTTAACGTGTGTAGAATAAAATAGACAGATTCTTAGCGGGTTATCAAACTCCAAGCTGCTGATTGCAGCCTATTCCACGCAGATAGGATTTGTGTGGGGCCAGGCCAATGATCCCAGTTAATATAATACTGCAGCGTTTTTAAGTTTTAACAATTCGGTGGGGCCATCTGGCCCCAATAATAGTAAAACAGCTGACTAAGCAAAGTCGATGAAAATGGGGATCGATTGTTCAAATCTTTCATCTATCTATCATTTGTGGCTCACCAATGCTGAGCAATTGTTTAGAGAGGTTGCCAACTGCACATTCCCTTTGAAATGAGAAGTTTGACCAGTACAAGATCCTCCAGAATCACTCTGTCAGTTTCGTCAAAATATTCATGGGGTATTAAGTGGACAAACGCGTATAAACAACGCGAGAGCGCGGATCGCATGCTCCCCCAACTAAGTTGCAATTAAAACACCTGTGGGCGTTAAGCAAACTAAACTAGACTAATAATGCAATGGTTTGCCTCTGGCCATCCAGAACCCCAGCTATCACATGGGCACACCGTGCGCCATGAAGCTATGATCAAGGCAAGATGTTTGCAGAAAAAGATTGCAGTATCTTGCTAGGACAAAAAGAATTCTGTGCTGCACATGATTGATGCTTCATTATTGGGAGTAAGTTTTTTGGTTTGGATCCAACAAGGTATCAGGATCAGTTTGTTACCGGCTTCTTATGGATTCCAAGTTGCGCCCAGGTGATCACCTCAAGCAGCTCTTCCAGAGTTCCGTAGCCGCCTGTAATGTAACGCCAAGAGAGCATGTCAGATTTGGAATCCTATGACCATCAATGAAATCAACAAGAAAATTGTCGTGTACTGTACTGAATAAACAAGCCATACCAGGTAATGCTATGAAGGCATCAGCAAACCGAGCCATCTCGGCCTTCCTCTCATGCATGCCAGAGACCGCCCTTACTTCCCCAACAGGTTCACCAGTTACCTGCAGAAGAAGAAATCAGTATCTAAGCATCAATCTTACGCTCTTTTAAACATGGCTACTTAAAAATGCTCTACTGAAATTAGAAATGTGGTACCACACGTTCTCATCCTTCTTATCTTATACTATTACAAAATACAAATGCCTAGTTGCATTGCACATAAAAGCACTAGTCAGGGGCACCGACCAGGACCAAATCTACTTTCAGCATAAGAAAGTACACAAGACAAGCACACAACATGCAATGCAGTAAAAACTTGACAACAAGCAAAGATCAGTATAGTAGTAGTCCGGTAAAATCATAAAGCCTGAATACCTATTCAAGTACAGCACACGATGTTTTAGTCAGGTGCATTAGATTCATGTGATCGATATAAATGCATCATGTATTCATGTCTCCCTACACAAACAAGGGTCCCCTTGTTCTTTATTGGTGCTTGGTGTCTTCTATTGTTCACTCAGATGCAAGCAGTGCGGCCACAGGCATCACGAAAGCAGCCAGACATGCATTCCAAATACAGCAGCAGCAATCAAAATGCATGCAAAGTCTCCAGGACGTAGAAGAGGCTCACCTCTCTGGGCATCAAGGATTTCGGGATGACCCTGCAGTCAAGAAAAGAGGGAAAACAGAAAGGCACGTCAGTTTATTTGTAGCATGAAGCAGTCGAGCAGGTAGAAACTGGAAGCAATGGTCTTTCCCGTTGCAGGAAACTGGGAAGCAGCCAGGGCTATAGCTCAGGCTATGCACGCCACAGCAAGAGACTCAGGCCCTCTAGTGAGAAACAGACTAGGTAGTAACTGCACAGTTGTTAAGGCAAACAAGAGCAGCTTGCAATTCGATGAACATTTGGAGCAAGCAGCAGAGTGGCCTTTCGAAAAAAAGCAGGCCAAAAGGCACCTCCATTCCGCCCCAACCCAGTTGCATTCAAAGTGGCTCCTGCTAAAATGATGCAGCAAGAGACTCACGTCTCAAAGGCATACCCAGGGGGGCAGAGCCACGGCTGTGGCAATCAAAAGCTACCATTCTGGAGCAACAAGGCACAGGACGCACGCACTCACAGCAGCAGCAGCACAACTTGTGTAGAGATAGAGATAGAGAGAGGGAAGGAGGAGGGGGTTAGGATGCTCACCCAATCACATGGCGCCCTCCATCATGAACCGCATGAGAGACCAGCCCCATGAGGCCGATGGAACCTCCACCGTAGACCAGGTCTATGCCCCTCTCCACCTGGCACCAGGAAAAAAAATGGAGCAAATTCATCCACTCGTCTTCAACAGCGACAACATATAGAAATGCAGAAATGATAACAAAAGGCGATATTTTTGCTGCAGAATCGGGATTTTGGTGCGCCAAGGAAGCAAGCAAGCAACGGATTGCTCATCTGGGGAGGCAAATGAGGTCACCGCGCGCGGCAGCCCAGCACCATCCATTTCATTTCATTTTTCATTTCAGTATGGTCTGGAACTGGAACGAAGACGACCGCTCAACTACGAGACCACCGCCCAAAACAGCAAAGACTCGCGGCGCCTTTCGGCTCCCCCGATGGCGAGCAGCCGAGAGCAAGGTTCGCCGCGTCGCAGGCGTGCGCCGCGCAGAGCCGCCAGAGCGGGTGCAGGCATGATCGCCCAAGGACGGGACGCGCGGCGTGCGCCACCGCCGCAGCAGCAGCAGCCGCACACGCCACCGGCCCGGCCGCAATCGACTGGAGCGAGGCAAGGCAAACAAGATGGCAGCAACAAACAAGACGGCCAGACCGGGCGGCGGTGATTCGCCCCGAAAAGATTGGAAATTTGTTTGTTTTTTTACCGTAAAGGCGGGATTTTTTTAGCAGCGACGGGGTGGAGGGGGCCGCGTGACGTACCAGCTCCTTGCCGAGCTCAACGGCGGCGTCCTGATAGCTGGGCTTGCGGCCCTTGGCGCTGCCGCAGTACACGCAGATGCGCTGGAACCGGGACCGCCTCTCGCCGCCGGTCAGCCCCGCCTGCGCTGCCGCCGCCGCGACGACCCCGGCGGTCGCTCCGGCTCCGCCGCCGCACTTCTGGGCCACAGCCGCGTCCATTGCTATCGCCGCCGCGGTGGCTGCCGATCGATGTGCTTGTGCTAGTCCGGCGACGAGGTGGTGGCGCCGCGGAAGAAGGAGAGGCCGGCTGCCGCGCGGTTCTTTTGGGCAGGTGGGCGCGTGGGTGTAGCGGGAGAGGAGGGGAGGGTAGGCAGCTGTACACGGGATATTGCGAGTGCTCCGACGACTGGGATTGCGATGCTGCTGCTGCCTCGGCCTGAGCTTGAGCCGGATGGCGTGGGAGAACGCGTCAATTTATAGTGAGCTTGGCAGGGGCCTGGCCTGGGTTGGTGGGTCCAACATTGCTGGGGGAGCCAGGGCCCCACCTGTGTGTGTTGCTTGGGGCATTCTCGCCTTTTGTTTTCGTCTTTTCTTTCTTGAGAGAGAGGACACAGCAGAGGAGGATGGTTTCTACTTTCTGCTGCGGCTAAAATCCATATGCTTTGTTTCTCTCTGTCTATTTTTACCCTTTTCTTTTGAGGAGATCCTCCTCCTGTCTTTACTTCCCTGCGTGCTGCGTATTTTGGTCAAAGGGTCAAGCTTGGAGCTTTGTTGCAAGAGCTGATCGTGTATCAGCTTTATATTTCGGCGCATGCTGATTTGTCTCGAGGACTATTTTGAATGGAAGAACTACTAGCAGTAACGACGCATTTGGATTGCGGCATCACTTGCTTCCGAAGTAATCCTGCGAGCACGTAGTTTTTACATGACCATTATAAAACATTTTTGTTGTGTAATCAGCGATTGTAAATATGCCAATACTTTGGTGTGTAATTGGTTCGGTGGTTATTCTGATCCTCTGGCACTAGGTTATGTGTCGAAACGATGTCTCTTGGCTTGTGATGTGCAGGTGTGGAGTTCGAATGCGGTGACAGCGGTCAGGAGAAGGTCAAGTAAGGCGTGCCGTGCTGACGAACCAGGTACGGTGAAGGACGGACGTTAGGCTTAGACTGACGAACCAGACGGCCGGGTGGCCAGCCACGGTGGCTGACACTTGGGACAACGACAAGCGCAAGTGTACACGGCGGGGGACGCGTACGGGCTACACTATTCGCGAGGAGGTTTGGTGGTTTGTCCTCAAAACCATCAGCGGGGGACACGTACGGGCTACGCTACTCGCGGACGGTTTGGTGGTTTGCCCTCAAAACCATCGGCGGCAGGTTTCACTGATTTGGGCCTCAAAATCCGGTCGAAGGTCCCGATGCAGACGGACGGCACGTGGCGGCATCGGTGAGATCACTTCGGAGCGAGGCTACCGGTGAGAAGGCGCGGTGGCCGTCGGATTAGGAAATCTCGAGTTAGACCATAGTACCCTTGGCTAGGTGGTTTGCTCTAAAAAAATATCTAGGGGCAGAAGTGAAATTGTGTAATAGGCCTATAGATAAGGGGGATTGCATCCACTCAGTCCTACCTCTCCCATTCTAGTTGTTCATCTAGGGTTTCTCGGTCTCTAATTTTTCTGAGTGTGTGAGGTCCACTTCAAACTTTGTAGTGACTTGTTCGTGGAAGAGCACCCCCTAGCGTGCTCGTGCCCTCTGGGCTTTTACTTTCATGTGATTCCCGTGATGGATTTGTGTTCTTGTTGTTCTTGGCTTGTTCATCCCGAATTCCTCTCCCCCTTCTAATTTCATGGTCGAATTTCTTCGATTTTGCACTGTTTGACTCCGTTTTTCTTGCGTTGATTCGTGCTATGGCGTGAGAGGATCAATCCCACCGAAGGGTTTGAACTAATTCCTCACGAGCAAGTAGATCGGTGTGATTTTGTTCTCATGGTGAGTTCTTGGTTGGTTTTCACCCCCTTTACGATTTCTCCCAACTCTCTTCGAATTGGGCCATGATCCTTTGAGGATAGCCTCTCCACTGCATAAGGAACAATCCCTCTAAATCTTGTTGCAGTTGGTTTTGATTCGATAGAGATCGAGTTGATTCTTGGTGAGAGGCGATTTTCGGGCGATTTCTGGGCGACCCGTGGACAGTCCGCGCCCTGGACGGCGGACAGTCCGGAGTCGGGATTCGGACGCCAGTGTTCTTCATTTTTGCTGAGTCAGCTTTTGTTCGCTACCGCGGACAGTCCGGACCTTCTGTCGCGGACAGTCCGACGGCGAGAGTCAAGCCAGTGGCCTCCGTGAAATCTCGTGTTTGGTTTTGATAATTGATGACACCCAATGTTGCTAATGTTTTACTCTAAATGTGACTAGGCACATAGCAACATGATGGTGAGGCCTCGGGCTCGGTGATGGACTTGGACATGGTGATGATCAAGCATCGAGGGTCAAGGCTAAGGTATTAAGAGATAAGTGTTTTCCCTTTCGGTGATCGAGACACTATAGAGAGTGTGATCACATTTAGGATTGATAACCGACTATCAAGAGGGGAATTCACGGTTGAATTCGCGGTCCAAGTGCCTCTAGGTTCGACTTTGCATGATGCATATGAGAGACTAACTAGAGAGCTAACACTTGCCATATTTCATGTGATGAAATGCTAACTCATATGATCGAGAGTGTTTTACATGTTGGAGTTGGCACCCAAAGGCAAGTGCTTTGACTTGGATCGGCGATGGCGCGATGACGATGACAAAATGACGAAATCAGCTGCTTTTGTAACGCGCCGGACGCTCGGCCAGGAGCGCCGGACGATAGAGAAGCACACGCACAGTAGACGCTGCACCGGACGCTCGGCCAGAGGGCCGGACGCGTCCGGCACTCGATGGTGGGCTGCAATGGCCTGGCACACCGGGCGCGCGCGTCGGACGCGTTACTAGCACTGTTCAGCGTCCGGCGCTGCTAGACATGCTAAGTCTCGTGGTGCAGTGTCGCCGGACGCTGACGCCGCACGCGTCCGGCGCCCGCCGGATGCCACCCAGAGCGGACCAGCAGTGGGCCGAGCCGCCGGACGTGGAGCGTTGGACACGGCTCGGTGGCGCCGGACGCTGACGTGGCGGCTATAGTTCAAACGCGAGGCTCCAACGGTCGACTGGCGCATAAGGCGCCGGACGCGTCCGCGGTCCCGGCTGACGCGTCCGGCGAGTGTAACGCCGGCCCCTGAAGTGCGAAAACGGCGTCGGACGTCCAACGCCTCCGGGCAGACGCGTCCGACGCTTAGAAAAAAACGCCCCCAAGCTGAGTAACGGTTGGATTTTGTGGGGAGGCTATAAATAGAGGTTTGGCCGGTTGGGGAGGCAACTCTTGCCCATTCTAACATCTTTGAGCATCCTTTGAGCTAGAGAGAACCTCCCCCACTCATCTTTTGACTTGATTGTTCATTTAGAGTGAGATTGAGTGAGAATCAAGTGCTAAGCATTGAGAGTTGCATTTAGAGGCACTTGTTCTTCGAGTTCGCTGCGGAGTTCTTGTTACTTTTGGGTGATTCCCGTCACCCTAGATGGTTTAGAGGCAGCGGGGTGTTGAGCTCGAGGTAAAGATTGTTCGAGGCCGCATCCGGTGATCTTGTGAGGGGTTCTTGGTCCTTTCCCGTGGGAGTTCGCGAAAGGATACTCTAGTGAATTGCGCGTGGCTTGGAGGATCCTTGTCTTGTGTTGAGAGTGCGGCTCCTGGCAGCGGTATTTGGCATTGAGAGCCAATTGAGCGAGCACCTCTCCAAGCAAATGTATCACCACAACGAGGACTAGCTTGCCGGGAAGCAAGTGAACCTCGGTAAAAAATTATTGTGTCAATATTGTGATTACCGAGGGTTCTCTTGTGTGATTATCTTGATTGGATGATTGGCCGTCTACACTTCGCATTGGTATAACAATCCAATCCTCCTCTCTTGTATCTAGCTTTATAATTTTGTTCATATATTGCTTGTCTTGCTAGATATCGAGTAGAACTTGCTAGATTGCGTAGTTTTTACTTGTTCATATCTTTGCTCTTGGTAGTTTAGTGAAGTTCCTAGAGTTAACTTGTATAAATTTGCTAGACTTATTAGAAAGGCTTGCATAGAAGTAATTGAAGCTCTAGCATTGCAATTGCGCTATCTCTTAGTCTAACAAGTGGTCTAGTGTATTTGCAAGAAATTTTATTAGGCTATTCACCCCCCTCTAGCCATTTGGACCTTACACTCCGTGGCTGCTCTGTTGAGTGAGCATAGACAGTCAGCAGTACACACCGCGGACAGTCCGGGACTCCTCCAGAGCAGATCCGAGCTCTTGTCTCCCTATTCACTTCTGGGATTTTGACCCACGGACAGTCCCGGCCGAAAGCGCGGACAGTCCAACGGTGTACAGCAGCAGCTGTCCAGAATCTGCTCTAGAAGTTTGGTTTTTGGTTTTTGATCCACGGACAGTCCGGCGTTTAAACCGCAGATAATCCGGGATTTTTTACTTTAGTTTTTAGTGAACTGCTGAGCTTCGACTTCGTACAGATCTGACTCGCGGACGGTCCGCATCCGGAACCACGAACAGTCCGCAGTTGTCTGAACTGCGGACAGCCTTCAACCTGTGATTGCACTGCAGACAGTCCGGACCAGGACTTGCGGACAGTCCGCACTTGTCCAGTGAAGCCGAGTTTGTTCGATTCGCTCTGGCTCGATCTTTGTTGGTTCTTGGTGTTGTTCCTTGGTTCTTGTGGTGACTCGCTGTATTCTTAAGAAACATCCACCCTCTCAGTAGGGTCGTGGTCATCACCGGCTTGTGTGTGTTTGCTTCTTGTGGCGTTTATTGAGTAGAGGACCTAAAAGTTTTAAAAAAAATTTAAGGCTCTCATTCATCCCCCTCTGATCGCCTTATCTGGTCCTTGAAATCGAGTCAAAAACTGAACCTACCGATTTGTTTGGATTGAGGAGTGAGATCAACCCGTCCGGCATCAGCGGCAGTTTTTTTTCACGGAAGCGGTAGTTGTTTTCACAGAATCAACCTGTCCGACAAAAATCAGCGGATGTGGTTGTCGGGAGTGGACCCAACTACTAATCCGTCGAACCAAGCACGCTGTTAAATTTTGTTCTAAAATAGAATGTATGTTGGGTATGTTGGGAAGAAAGGCCATCTGAACATCCTTAACATTATAAGACATCAGGTAGCTCACATATATCACATCGTTGCTACTTAATTATGTAAACTCCATATGTAAGCAGTTTTTTATTCTACACTTTCTTTCCCTCCTCACTCAATCTGTATGAGTAGCTCCATAAATGATCTCTTTTTCGATCGAGATAAATGAGATGGTCTCTTTACTTTTCTACTAGTATATATCTCCTAGTTTGAATGAGCTAGCTACGTACAATGGCATCGTGGGGACGTCCTAAACGTATCTATCCCGAGCCGGACACTTGGAGCAAGAGATAAACGTGTTGTCCGTTCCGTTCCTCCTGTGGGCTGTGTGGCATGCTGGCATCTATCCTATCCTATCCCATCCCATCCATGTGTGTAGTGTGTGTGGTAGCGCTACAAATTCCCCCGGCCTCCGCCGCTCCATGGCTCCGCCTGTGGTGTCTGGTGTGTGGAGCCGGCCACAGCCACAGGCGGGGGGCGTGGTGGTGAATGCGGTCGTGGGACGGCGCGGCCGCGCGTGCCTGCGCTCCCATCTTCTCGGCGGCCGCGGCCGGCTGTTTTGACGCCAATTAATGGCGCCGTTACAGGTGCCAAGTGGGTAGGATAGGATCTCGTTCGCGCCGCGCCGTGCATGTTGTGGCGTGTGCATGTCTGGCTGCTGGACAGACAGGAACAGCAGCATTCAACACACGCTTCATGCTTGTTCGTTCGTCGATCACACGCACACCGGCCAGTTGCCCATCGTTCTCATGGCATGTGTCGCTGGACTTGATGGCGGGTCAAATCGCATCTCAGAGAACGGTGTGTTTAGTCGCGCATGGTCAAATCAAATCGTGTGCCGCCGCGCTTGGCCAATGCCCATGCGTTGCGCGTTCCTGTGAACGTGACCGATGCCCCCGGCCGGGTGCCGCGCGCACGCCATCTGCCCATGCGTTGCGCCTTCTTCGATTTTCAAAGAAGTTCAGTATCGTAGTTACTGCCTGCTTCGATTGCTATGCAGTGAAACATAACAACAGGAGTAGTTTATTATGGATTGTGAGCTAAAAACAGCTCATCTCTTGTAAAAGGAAGCTAGAGCTACAACTCCACTAAACAGAGTCTTAGGGCACGTACAACGGTGCCTGGTGAGCCGTCTGTAAGCTAAAAAATTTGCAAAAACACCCTTCGCGGGCAGCAGGCGGGGAGGTGTCGTCGTCTCGTGAGACGCCGGCTTCGGCCCGTGCTCCGAGGACGCCATTACGGACGAGCTGATCTTGTGCGCCAGCGAACGCATTCGTTCCGAGAGAGTAGGTGAGTTCTGAAGGTGATTTTTTCTGTTAGCTTCTTGTCTTCTTCCAAATAAAGCACAAACTAACTAATAAGTCCATATAAAATTTAAACTAAATCCAAAAATTATGATTCAAATTTTGTTAGGTTCTTTTTACTAGGAACTATAATTTAGAGGTTGTTTGAGCTTCTTGTTCTTTTTAAAAGTTGTTTTGCTCAAAAAAATGGCAAAAGTTGCTTGATTATGTTGCCAAAATTACTGGTCTAAAAAATATTATGACCATATTTTACTTAAGTATTATGCTTGATTTATTTTGTATCATCTAGCAACACACTGGTATACAAGGATCATGCTCATATTTAGTCCTGGATACATTCAAGTATTAAATAACAATAGACAGCTAAATAGACAATCCATTGTATGAGTTATCTTTTAAGATGTCTGTACGCGGATTTCAAAAACTTACAGACAGCAGACTGTCTATGGGTTGTACATGCCCTTAAAGGAGGCGCGCTTGTGACTTTTTTCCGAAATAATACTACAGTATAGGCTTGTACAATATGTGCTCCAGTTTAATATAAGCCCCAACATCGGTATGCTCCAAAGTACTGTAGGACTTGAGCTTTGTTCTAACACAATTGTTTCCGCCGATCAGATTTTGAATTACACGAGTAAATACTTATTGCTGTATTTTGTAATCTTCATTCGATTGTTTTTCATCTGAGTTCAGAGTTCTTCCCCCCTTTGCACTGCACCTTCATGTATATTTGGAATGCATTTAGTTAGCTTTAGTTGTGTGTTTCACCTACACTGATAGTATCTATTTTTATTTTTATTGATATAGTAAAAAATTCATGCAGAGGATAGCTGAAGGAAACAACTTCATTCTTCTTCCCTCTGTCTTGGAAAAGTTGATGGCAGCGACTCTCGTCTTCTCTCTCTTCAAATTTGATGGAAGCAACTGGATTGTCTTTGTTTTTTGTTAGTCTATTTTAGCTATTCATTTAGTCGAGAGTTGTCACCACGCAGGCCCGCTAATACCTAATTAAGTGGCAGAACTTGCCGCGTTACACAGGCTAGCTTCCTCCATCATGGTCCATGACGAATTCCTCGAGTTTACTTGTGTATAGATGACAATTAGTTGTTAAGTTTTCTCGAGGATCATCAGATATCCATGCAAGTAGGAGTAGTCTTTTTTTTTTTGCTCCCCAGTTTGGGTATAAAATCAAATTATCCACAAAAGAATCCCTCATCAACAAAAGGGTGCCTTAGTACTCTAAAAGGTTTCTAAACCGACATTCAGACACATTTTTGAAATTGATGGATTTAGAAGAAGGGAATTGTTGCACAGATTCCAAGAAGAGGTTTCAACAGTTAACTTGACATTCCTATGATTTTTCTGCTGCATCTTTCGCAGATGTGAATGAAAATTGTAATAATGTTTCTAGAAAAGACCTACCCCTGCATCTACTTGTGATGACGTGGGCTGAAAGAGTACACGGTTGCTCGATCGGTTTTGATAAGACCACTTGCATATACTACCATCTTGTTTAAGCCTCATCTAAACCCAGCTTAGTTGTCGCCAGACAGCATGGATTTGTAATGTCATCACTGATAAAACAAGTCTACAAGTAAGTGTAAGGCAGCGTCCCGGCTTACGTGTCGTACGCCGCCCTTCTGACAAATTCCTCCGGTTTACTTGCGAGTTTTGTGCACTGGCATGATGCCAAATTGTTAAGTGTCCTCGAGGATCGCCCGCACAAATATTCTGCTGCTCCCCACCTTCGATCCGTCGTCACGAGGAAGTCTTCCTTCTTGTCTATCTCACATGCCATAGATACTCGTCGTCATTCGTCAGTTTCTTAATGCTGCTCAGGTTGCGTTTGTTTATGGGTCCGGGCCAACTGGAAGAAAGCTAAGATCGCAAAGGCATGGATGATCATTGGATATATATTTGGATGGATGGATGGGTGGGCACGAGCTTACCGCCTATTGGTTGATGGGAGATAGGATATATATATTTCAGCGAAACACTTGGCCGTTTTGATGCATTAAAATTTTGTTTATTTATACTCACTCAGCTTATGATTCATGAATCTTTCTTGCACAGCAATTATTGTCTAATTGGGCAAGCAAGTGGGCCACACGACCTACATGCCCATTTTGGACCCGTCAGATCTAACAAAAAGAGCACAAAAGGAAGTGAATCGGGAGGGAGTTCCGGATCGGATGTACTTCCTACGTTTGGGAAAAAGCGTAAAGTTTAGTTCTTTTTTCTGTCAAGTTAATTAATGTCCTCTAACTTTCAAAACATATTCTAGAAAAAAAATTAGCATCTACATATAATGTGCTATCGAAACAAGTATTACCGTGAATGTAATGAAATTAATAGAATGTTACGTAAATAAGTGTATTTTTTATAAATGTGTTTAAATTTAGAGAAGTTTAACTTAAAGCTACTTATATTTTATAGTAACATAGAGCAAGTTGCACGCCTCCTTAGGTAACAACAATTCTACAGACACAAGGTAGCCATCAATTTAGCATAGCCGCGGACCCAAGGCCCGACGGCCCTGAGTGTTCGTCCATGATCGGACTTTGGCTCATAATGAAGAATTCGTCGTGGCACTCTTTGGCTGAAGCTTTAAAGAATGACCCTCTCTATCGCCTTAAGCTTCGCCTAGGATCTATTCAAGTGTTGGTTCTGCTACTGTTATGCGGATTACATGTGTTTTGTGTTTTCACTTTGTTGACTAGGCAACGCAGCTATTATCTAATCCTCAATATCATCTGGTTTGTCCCGCTTACCACAAAGATGAGCTGCTACCATGAGAGGAATGGTCAATGTATAAAGAATTGTGCCAAACATAATCCATGAGGCAACAATGGCATCCAACAAACTCGACGAAAATGGAGAATGATGTCAATCTTAAAATAACCATTCACATGGTAATATACCTATATTAGTGAAAGTTTCTTTCTTTCATGTCTCACTCTCCCTCGTTCGTCCATCCAATCCCACACTTCTTTTCTCCCCCTTTTGTCCACCAATCACTTCTCTCTATCCCTTGGTCCATCTTCTCTCACTCTCATCTTTCTTGCTTTGAGTTTGAAGCTTAGAACCTTTGTTTCCATGTTTGTCCATCAATCACTTCTTTTGGTTTTCTCCATCCATGTTCTCTCATTTTCACCTTTCTTGCTTTGTGTTTGAAGCTACAAAACCTTTGTTGTTGTTGATGTCACACAACTCATTTCTTGGTTGCATCGTCCAACCTTGTTTGTGTGATTGTACATGTGAGTGTGTGGCTCGTCTTCCACTTTTCTTATACGCACAAGAAGTGCACACAACATTACATATTTAGCTTGAGTCTATTCTTGTTGTCAAGTTTCCATATGTGATTAATTCCTTATTATACTAGCACTTATTATAGGCCTTATAATTAATTTAACATAAGGTTGGCCAAGTCCAATTAAATTATATATACAATAAAAATAACTAGCCTATTATCATTGGCATGAACACCACATAGCAAATTGCAATGCACCCTTTTGCAACCCAGGAACATATTTGTAGATAAGAATAAGCCAAATCATTCACGAGACTATGCTACAAACAGTTACAATATCGAAACAACCAAATTTTGGTATTCAAAAAACCCAAAAGTAACTAAGATGAGAGTAACTTTTTTAAAAAATGAAAACTAGCTTTCAAGCTTCTTATTTTTTAATGGCTCAAAAGTGAAATAAGTTGATTTGTACTAAGCTGTAACATCATTTTAGATCAGTTTACGTACCATTTTTTTAGGAAAACAGGAGGGGGAGCTCCCCTACTGTGCTTTTATTCGTAACAAAAATAAAAAGGTAGCCAGGTACAAAATCAAGAAACAAAAAAGGTTACAAATAAAATCAAAGCAATTACACAAATGCTTCTAGCCATGAGTCAATAAGTGGGTGGAATTTGGCTTTTGCCCTTAAAATAAGAAGAGCAAACTCTTTCTTGAAAAAGACCTTACATTGAGACAAGGATGGAGCAATCCCGTTGAAAATAACATTGTTTCTGACCATCCAAATAGACCAGCACATTGTTATGATAATTTCCATAAAGAAAGGGACCTGCAGCTGAATCTTATATGCATCAAAGATTTCCTCTATAGAACAGGCATGGGGTGGGATCAGATTCAAAATGTTCCAGCATGCCATGGCAAAGGGGCAATCAAACATGAGGTGATATAGGGATTCCTCAACATTATGTACATAGAACACACAATTGTATTCCTGTAGATGCATCGATTTCTTTCTTAATAATTCTCTGGTATTAAGCCTATCTTTGAGTAGTAACCAGAAGAAGACCTTCCTCTTGTTCTGACAGGATGATTTTGCAAAGCCATGTATAAATTGCATGAACATTAGAGCCAGTCATATGATATTTATAGGCTTTACTACTTGAATAGGAACCTGAACCCCACCTGTATGACCACTTGTCTTGCTCATCTTAGTTGCAGACTCTGAACAATATTGATTAGCTGAATGAACCGGTCATATGCTGGTGGTGACAGTGGCAAATGAAATCTCTTTGTGAGGATAGCAGATTGTTGTATGAACTGAACAGAGGCATGAGAATCTTTACGGTAGGAGAAAAGTTCAGGGGAATGATCCTGTAATGTTTGACCCCTCCAAGAATCCAGCCAGAACATCACTGAGGCCATGTTTAGATCCCTCCAAAAGTTATAATTTTTTCACTCTCTCTCCATCACATCAATATTTAGCTGCTTGCATGGAGCATTAAATATAGGTAAAAAAATAACTAATTACACAGTTTAGTTGAAAATCACGAGATGAATCTTTTGAGCCTAGTTGGTCCACGATCGGACAATATTTGTCAAATAAGACGAAAGTGGTACTATTCATCGGGTTTATTTTTTTTCACGATCTAAACAAGGCCTGAAGAACCATTTTGAACTGAAACTGAAGCCATACCTTTGTAAGATTGCAACAATTTTAGAATGTCCCTCCATCAGAATTACGTACCATATCATAACATAGTTCTACATAAAAAATGCATGAACGACATACTCATATCCAATACTATGTACATAATTTTGAAGTATCCATCAATGAAGGAATAATAAACTTATTTATTTTTCCTGTTTGAATATGTCTCAAAAACATTCGTTGATCCTTGGCCGTGGTAAATAATCCGTTGCAACTGCGAATCCATGAGCTAAGGCAGTTGACCAGGCCATGATGCACCCCAAGCATGTGCAGATTAGACAAAGAGGCAGCATGTTGCACCAGGCACCAGCAGTCCACATGACCACATCTACAAACTATACAAACCAAAAGTTGCACTGCACGCATATATGTTGTGCAAGTATAGTAATGTCACAGTTACAGAGAGGAACTACTCATAGTAGTGTGGCTTCACCTTCAAGCTTTGATCGAGTTGGTAGCTGCAGCACACACGGCAGCAGCAGTGCTTTTTCAACTCTGCCGATCCACAGCAAACACGGCAACCACTGGCCGTCGTCTCCATTGTTTAGTCTCCCAAATCGTGTTGCTTGCCCATCTGAGGCAAAGATTCCTTGGCTGGCCAGCAGAGATGGTTGCAGAGCATTTGTTTTTAATTTGGAGGCTTCCATTCCAACTCCACCGACTAAATCCATAGGGAGATATGGGCCGGTACCCGGTATACACGCTGCGCCGATCTCTCTTCTTCGTCGTCGCCGGTCAAAAGAGTGCAGTGTTGGTCTGTGGTCTCCCATCTTTGCATCCAATCCGAACGATTCCGTCCGGGTGTGACCGTGGCTAAGCTAATTGAGAGGCAACGTGTGGATAAGTGCAAATCTTGATGGAACCGGTCCATGCAATTAAACTAATAATCGTCGTCGTTCAATTGAATCCCTTGTTTAGTAATGTTGATAGCTGGATCTGGTTGTTACATTTATTATAGTTGTAAAGAAATGACATTTTTTTCCTTATATATATATATATATATATGTATGTATGTATGTATGTATGTATGTATATCTGGTGTGTATATATATATATGGGGTAACCTCCACCACTGTCTTAGCCGTCGGTGCTCCACCCCACCTATTTACCCGCTCTTCCTAATTCTACCTCCTCCTCCTTGGCCACCGTCGGCTCCGCGTCTGCGGCGGCGCCGAGGGTCTCACCTCTGGTCGAACTGTCGCCACCACCTATCTCCTTGTCCTACCCTTTCTAAGACTTGGGTACTGGTGGTGGCGGCGGAGGTGCACGGAGGTTGCGTATATTCCTCAGAACGCCTGTGTAGTATTATTTCCGTTATATAACTAGGAGCAGGCGTACATAAATAACGAAACTGCGTATGCAAGAGAGGAAACTGGGTAAACCAAACAAACTGCAATGCAGGAACCAGAGGCGAATCATGTGTGCGTAGAAAATCAAAATTAACAAACAGAAGATCCATGTGGGTAAAGAAAGGGCAAGATCGATACGGGCAGCTAGCGCAGCTGGCAGTTTTCTACCTTGTGATTGATTAATTGGCTCTGAGCTGCTGAGGTTGGCAGTGAATCGTGGATGGATGCCCTAGTTTTATCTAGTAGCAACACTGATCACGGGTTGTACGCGTGGCAGCCTCACCTCCAAAGTCTTGCGCACGAGCTCGTCGTAATTTTGGACCGGCAAGAAGGAAGAAGAACCAGAGCTCAAAGGAAAGGACCAACAAGATTTTTAATTTCTTATTTTACTATATAATATATATTACATATACAGATATGCTCCTGGTTAGCATACGCATGCATATCAGTTTGGTGCTGCTAGCTTGGCTGGCACCCGGAGCATATCCGCGATTGGCCGGCTCCCGGAGCTGCTACTTGGCAAGGCCTGGAACCTGGATCTTCCACGACTAGAATATACTCTCCATGGACACGAATGGACCACTAGGTGGTTGGTTGTGTGTAGTAGTACGTGTGTGACGACGTCACTGACTGTTGGCGTGGGCATCGGCCCGGCACAAGGCACATGCCCGGAACGAACGCGAGAACGTGTTGACGAAAGCAAGCGTACCTACGTGGTGGCGCAGCAGCCAGCAGCCGATGGGAACGCAGCGGACGGGGAAGCTGTGCAACGTGTCGCTGTCGAGGTGGATAGGGTTTTACACAGTGTCGACACACCATCTGCTTGCCACATAGAAAAAACCCTTTTATCCCATTGCCTCTAAATTCTAAGTTTTTTCGCTCTTTCTCCGTCACATTAATTTTTAGACTCATGCATGGAGCATTAAATATAGGTAAAAAATAACTAATTACACAGTTTAGTTTGAAATCACGAGATTAATCTTTTAAGTCTAGTTGGTCCATGATTAGATAATATTTATTAAATATGACAAAAAAATTATTATTTATCAGGTTGAAATTTTTTATAATCTAAACAAGAACCAAGCCTAAGAGAGAGACACGACAGGTGCTGCCCCGGTCGCCCGACGCGTCCTTGTCGCCGTTTCTCTTTTTCCTTTCCACCGGCCGGGGTTAGTTAAGCTAAACAAAGTACCGTAGGCCGTAGTAGCGATCGAGGCCAGTTCACGTCGAGCTACGCGCGACGGCGACGCGACCACCGTCGCGAGCGCGCGGTTACAGCAGATAGACATGAGACAATAAAATGGACTGCCGGTCCCCCATGTCGCTGTCGTGGCTTCATGCACGATCATGACGGGGGCAGTGGCGCGACCCGGTGTGGCCCGACGTCGTCCCGACCCAACGCCGTCGGGAACGCCTGTCCGGAGGGAGGGAAGGCGCGTACTACTCCTACTGTGCTAGCCAGCCAGCAAGGCAGCAATCAGGCACTACAGGCACGCCACCCACGACGTCCTGGCAGGTGGACCGACGTGACGTCGCTCGGGGCGCACGTGTCGACCCGCGGGGCGCCCGGACGTGAGCAAGACGCTTCCCGGCCTTTTCACTATTTCTCTTTACACGCGACCGTGACAGCCGACGCCGACCTCCATCCACCGCGCCGGCGGCGGCGCGCCGAGTTCCCTGTGGGTGGTGTCTGGTGGGTATGAAGTCTCGAACGAACCAGCCGGGATCGGGATCATATCGGAGGCGCACCGGCCGGCGCCGCGCGGATGTGAATGAATGGACGGAGTAACCGGCCGGGACCCGGGCGCGGCGCGCGTCGCCCGGCCCGTCGGCGGGCCGACTATGCACCGCATCCAGCCTCACCGGCGGTGACACTGTTTCGCTTCGTGCACCAAAAGGAACTAAGCGAGCCCACCAACTACCGGCCCCCACGCTCGCGACCGTGCGGAAGCACCTGCACATGCCCGCAGTCTCGGCCTGCGTTGCTTGCACCGCATCCAATTCAAACGTCAACGCAACTGTTTGGCTTCGCGTTAGACACAAACACATTTACTTGTTGGGAGCAGTTCAGACATTTCAAATGGTGATCCTCCCAATAAGAACGGGATTTCCCGTATGCGTATGTACCAACAAGGAATATAAATGAATTATTCCCTCCGTTTCTGAAAGAACCAATTTGTAGCAAATTTTAGACAGATCATGCCATATTACCTTTAATTAATTTGAATCATATCATTCAGTTTACAACAATCCATGTTTGAGTTATATGCTAGATTTTTATTTTTTGAGAATTACACGATACAATACAGACGCTCATACACGCACGCGCAGTTATTCCTATAAATATATGTACGCAAACCTACCCCTATCCCTATGAGCACCTTCGAAGGATTGAGTAGCCGGCAGATCTGGAGATTCCCGAAGTCACCACTGGCGCCTCATCGTCGACGGAAACGTCGCTTATCACTTAACGCATAACGCCAGTAAATCCTAGAAAAGGTGGGAGCACCAGGATTTAAAATCTGATGGATAGTGTCCCAGTGGACAGTCCTATCATTGGACTACAAGACAATTCGCAGCTATATGCTAGATAGGAAATCGAAAGGGGACCCAGGCTGGGTCCTTCTGATACCTGCGTGTGCACGCGCGTGCGCTGGGCCTGCGATCAATACAAGTTAGGAGCGAGCGTGACATATATATATGCTAAGGTTGTCATTGTAGGGGGGTATCGGATAACCTAAACCTTGAACCGAACTGAACCGTCTTTTTGTTCGTCCGGAATCCTAAATCTCGTGTTGTTCTTGCTATTCGCCCAAAATTCTCTGCTGTTCTTCCACGAATTCTCTCCAATTCTAGTTATCCGTCACGATCTTGACCCCGACCGTGACAGCGGCTAAGAGGGGATGCAGTAATTAATATAAAGAATACGAAAAGTATATTGTTATTAGATAAACTGAAACCAGAGGTCACTACATAAAGAAATACTTGAGTTAATGTGAGGAGGCAGCTTGGGGGAGGGTTATCTCATCTAAACAGATCTGGCGGGGGAGGAGGGGGGCTCAAGCCCCCTACTGTAGTTGATTCCATGGAGCCATCTAGATTACGTCGCCAATTTTGCTATGGTTGCTTTAAGGAATAGATGTTGCTTTAAGGAATAGATGATGGAGGCTAAAGATAAATTTTCAACCATCGTGAACTTTCATCTTAGACCAGTGAGTGATGACTACTCTAGATATTTAGCATCTAATTTGCAGGGCAAGACAATTCTTCCAAAGAATTGTGATTGGTACTCACAATCCAAAACATAATACTCCCTCAGTTGCTAAAAAAAAGCATATTTGGACAGTGATATGTTTTCAAATCACAACTTTGACTTCTTATTATTTATATACAAAAGGACTTTTTTGGGAAATAATACATGTATATTTTTGTGAAAGTACTTTTAAGAAAACAATTATTATTATGGTTTTTGTATTTTTAAACTCAACAATTTAAAAGTTATTCATAATTTATATTCATGATGTTTAACCCAAATTTTCTAAAAACGCCTTCTTCACGAAACTAGAGGGGCTTAAGTTTTTATCCTACATTAATTAAAGAGTAAATGCACAGTGGGTACTCAAACTATTAGGACATTCTCATCTAGGTACTCAAACTAAAAAATCTTGCATCTAAGTTTCTAAACTAGGGCACTCTCATGTGGGTACTCAAACTGAAAAAGCTCTCATTTAGATACCTAAACTATTGTTGTAGCACACCAACATTTCAAAATTCGCCACGTTTGCGCCAGCATCTGACGTGCCCTTGCCACAATGGCATGTGTGGACACCAGTGGCATGTGTGCTATGGCGGCGGTGGCAGCAACGGTCGGCGTAGGCGACCTGGATGGCAGCAGCAGACCTTTGTGCGGGTGGGGGCGGTGGGGAGTGAGGCGTGCTCATGGTCATGGCGCGTGGCGGCACGACCAGGGCGACAGCAACAACGCCTCGACACGGTCGGCTGCACGCACAGGAGCGTATAGCTTTGCCGCGGCGACGTGCGTCGCTCCTTGTCGAGTGAGCCAGGTGGGGGGGGGGGCTAAGAGGAGAGAGGTGGGGGTGGTGGTGCCAGCAGTCGAGCTTAAGGAAACTTGGTGGCAGAGGAATACGGGCGGCCGGAGCTCGTCCAAACATAGCAACATCACAACGACATAGAGTAAGCGAGAGGGAGAGAAAGCATGACCATGAGCATGCCTCCTGGTGGCGCCGTCGTAGCGATGGCCTTGCAAGGTTGCGTTGTTTGGGCGTAGTGGCGGGGTTTCTCTTCCTTTCTTTCTTGTTGTGTTTGTCCAGCCATTATCTCTGTGGTTGTTTGTCGTGTTGTGTTGTGTCGTGTTGTGTTTGTCGTGGTTTCTGTCTTTTTTTTAATGAAAATGACACGCGAAGTCGTGTTTGAGAAAAAAAAACCGGATTCAAAGTCACTACTACCATTCTGGACTTGTAAAACATCAAACGTTAAAACGCTAGACCTCAATTGATAGTAACACTGAAAAAACTGATGATGCATGGATTCAGCTTCCTCACAAAAACATGCATGCTCTGAATTACCTTGCATACGGAGGTAATAATGTCATCCAGATCACGTGAAAATGATATCGATCTTTAGTGCCAAATCGCTAGCTAGCCGAACCTTGTGTTCCAAGGACGCATGCATGTTGCATGATCATTTGATTTTTGTAGATCCACCGCTAGGCGGTGGGCTTTGCTGCGCCCAGGTGGCCAGATGATCTCATATGTCCTGTCGCGTTGGTGGAAAGATCGAGCAGGGAGCAGTGTCATGTTGTGTTAAAAAGATGGGTTGATGAGATCTCAAAAGCATCGATCTGCAATTCTTTCTTGCCGAGGGACCTGCAGAGGAGAGGAGAGCACTGGTAGTGGTAGAGTAGTACGGGTGTGTTTGTTTCTGATTCTGGAGCTACTGATTTTACTGATTTTTTATTATTTTTCTTTTATTATTCCTCACCTGATTCACCTGATTCATCTGATACTGATTCTACTGATTCTTCACTATTTCTCTCTTATTATTTCTCACCTGATTTACCTGATTTATCTGATTCTAAAGCTGAAACAAACGCACCCGTAGAGCTATAGCTGTAAGCTGGTGCCTGCAGGCTGCAGCATTGTGGCTAGCTTCGCACATCCCGGGGGTCGGGATCGGGCGGTCCTCCGAAAGAATGGACGCCGATGCTCCGGCCGGCAGCTACTCGCTACTAGTCATAGTACTTCTGTACATGACAGGGCTTAAGAGTAGTGCACTGTAGTGCACTAGTGTAGTACTGACGGTGTACCAGTATGATGAAGCATTGCATGGATGATCTTGTCGCTGCTGCCGTGGTGCTTGCGTGTACTCATCGCAGCAGCAAGCCAGCAACTGCAGGCTACGGGTGCGGTGCAAGATCATGCCAGGAGTAATCATTAGATTGCCTCTCTCACGGAACCGACGAAACCGTAGAGAGGTGCCAGTGTGCAGTGCCAGTTCCGCTTGGGTTCACTCATCGTGACTCTACCCTGTTGGCGTGCTTCGTGAAAATCGGAAATCTTCTTGCTGTGCACTAGGCGTGGGAAAGGAATCTGGGCTCTGGAGACTGGGAGGAAGCGCTCAGCGCAACTGTGAAGTGTACTTCCTCCGTCCCACCAGAAATGCAATCCGGGCATAGGTACCAAACTACCAATACAACATGAAAAATTACCATAATCTGTGATGGTGCCTCACTGCCTCTATGATCGTTACACGATGCATCCTCAGTTTCAGTATAAGGGATCCAAAGTTGTCTTTTAAGTCTAACAAAATTTATAAATAAAATTATTAACTTCTACCACGTTAAAACAGGCAAACTATAAAAATTGGAGCACCCATCCCTGTTCGCTTGATCATTGATGGTTAGTGCTAATTTGTTCTGAGTGAAAAAACACTACTGAATAGTTGTTTGATTTTGGGTAAGCTCAAGCAAACAGGTACAAGGCTTAACTTTAGTCTAATAAACTTGTTAAGAAGTTATTTTTAGTCCTGTAGTTTTTACTTTTGTCTTGGTTTATCAAGGTGATTGTTTTAGTCTAAAACCATGTTCTTTGGTCTTAGTTTCATTCATACATAAACTATCAAAGGCTTCTAACTTTATCGCTTGTTCAATGGAATCGCACCTCGTCAGCTCTAGCACCGCTAATGACTAGGTTGGAAGGACTGGCCTATTTATATGTATGCTATCACCTACAACAACCCTTTGACACCCATTGTTTTCTTTTTGGATAAGAGCCACCCATTGTTGTTATGCGCCCATTTCATCACTCACTTTGCGGTGGCTTTGCATAGCACTAGTACAGATTTGACCTTCCATAGACACTAAATGTATGCGCTACATGTTGAGCTTCACTTATTTTTCTTTTTTTTTCACATAATCTTAGATGATGTCCTTTGAAATATAGGGAAGTTTTTTTTTGTTCTATGTGTTTTTTCACATCACGATTGGCTGCCGTAAAAATTGTTGGGCAATTCATGCAAAATTGTTGCATTCCAAAGAACCCTACATGATTGGGATATCCCAATGCCATCACGTCCCAGCTTGTAAATTTAGCTCACTTGAATTGGTATTGATGGTCATCGTGACCATTTTTGTATTTCATTTTTTCTTAAAAAGGTTTGGAAAAAGAACAAAGATAAATGTTTTATTATTATTATTACATTGTTTTTTTGGGAGGGAGTTCAATATTAGATCGTATTCAAACATGCCACACTCTAATAGCTATGTCCATGGTATTAGTGGTTTGCTTATTGTTTTTTTTTTTGTGTTGTGGTATTACACTCTTATCCTCTTGTCATCTTAATGGTATGACTTAGAATTATTTATATGTTGGTTGTATTGTATTGTATTGTATTACTATGCTAAGTCAATTAGATTTTTGGTTTTATGTGTCGATTTTTCTATTTTGACTTTTCATGTCCTGACTATTATCAAGGATCCATTTTCATTTATTTTTTGTTATAAGAAAATGAATGTCATTTTTTGTTCTCCGTGCTTGTTGGAAAGGCGAGAGGAAGAGATGGGTGAACCCATCGAGCATGAAGCATCACAAATGGCCTCATTTAACAGTGTAGCCTCGGAGACAGGAGGAGTAGTGTCCTACTCCCTCCTTCCCGCAAATAAACATCCATTTACGGTTCAAATTTTGTCTCATAATTAAATGGTCACTATAGTATCTCAGACCAGCCCAACTGCACAAAGAGGAGCACTTATTCCATACTACTCCCTTCGTCCTAAAAAGGATGACGTTATAGAAAGCATGTCAGTCAAACTTTCTCAATTTTGACTAGGTTTGTATAAAATACGTATAATATTTATATCTCTAAATAAATTTATTAAAAAACTAGACTTAAAGCACTTTCTAATGATAATAATTATTTAATATAAATATTTATATATTTTAATAAATAATTATTGGTAGTTTAAAAACGTTGACTTTTTGAAAAATGAGAATGACATCTATTCTGCGACGGAGGGAGGAGTGGAGGTTAAATTTAAGAGGATGGGAAATTGAAACAGGAGATCGTTGGGAATTTGACCCATTGAAGAGGCGAAGTAAATGTGTTGGTCTGAACGTTTTATTGCTTGGGCCTTGTTTAGTTGCCGGATTCGGTAAAAGCTACAGTGCCATGCACCGTAGCAATTTTATTTTTATTTATTAATAATTATTTAAATATTTATTAATTAGGTTTAAAATATTTATCTCTTAAAGTATAATAAAACTGTGCAATTAGTTTTTAATTTTATTTATATTTAGTACTTTATGTATTTATCGGTATTTTAATATGATGGAAAATAGAAATTCTATATATTGAAATTTGAAGATGAATTTGAGGACTAAACAAAGCCTTGATCAAATTACGAAAGCAACGAAGACGAAACTCGATTTCATGAGACATCAGCATGCATGGCGCGGCCCGCCTTCCGAATCCTCGACCTGGCTTGGCAGCTTCCGCGTGCCATACAGCGTCGCCGTACTTTGTTGGTGGTGGAAGCCGAAGCCGAGGAGGCCCGGGCGGTAGTAGGAGTAGGCTGCTGCACGATGAACCAATCGCCCGTGATCCGGGCGGCCGCCGGCGTAGGGTACTGTACGGACGGACTAGAGAGCCCAGCCTCCCAGGTTCATAGTAGCAGAGGAGGCTCGTAGCCGTAGCCTAGCAGCCAGCGCATGCGGGGGATTTAAATGCGCGGGATTTGACCGCACGCGGGGCAGGCTAGGCTGCCACACCATGATTGATTTTTATCCTTGACTGACTTGATTGGGCTCAGCCATTGCAGCAGCTGCTGGTGCTCTCTGCAGAGTCTGCAGCTCAGGCTATCAGCCAGCTTGCTGCCTGCAGCAATGAGCAATGCAGCATGCGTGGGCCGTCTCCCAAAGGGAGCTGGGGATAACCGTTGTGATTTGTGAATGGTTCTGGCCTGATTGGATCTGATTCATGATTAGCAAACAAAACAAAATCCGACTAGCCTGCATGCTTATCAACAATAATCCCAGCAATATTTGAGGACCGAGCTCGTTCGAGCGCTGGCCGGCGCTGGTGCCTCGCCCCGAGAACAGTAGTTCCTAATTTTCGTTGTCCGTCACGTTTAAAGCCTGGATGACTTCGGATATCTTTCAGTCACTTGTGGTCTTTTCGTATAGGTGTAGGTCTAGCTTGCGCACTGGCGTGTGTGTGGTATTAGTGTGTGTGTGTGCGCGTGGGTGTGGTGGTGTGTGTTAGTGCGTGATTTCAGATACTACAACTTGTATCGGAAGAGTTGAGGCTAAAAAAAGAATCCCAGCAATATTCTGATCATGAATTATTCACGACCTTCAAAACGCGTCTTATTAGACGAAATGTTCCTAGTTAGGACCTGCAGCATATTATGGTATTATGAAAGAGTACTCGACACCAGGGCCTTGTTTAGTTGGCCCAAATTGGCACTTGATAATTTACTGTAGCGTATTGTAGCATTTTCGTTTGTATTTGGTAAAAATTATCTAAACTTTGATTAATTAGGCTTAAAATATTTATCTCGTAAAATACAACCAAACTGTGTAATTAGTTTTTAATTTCATCTATACTCCATACATGTACCGATATTTTGATTTGACGAAGAATTCTTTTTATAATGCCAATTGTAGATTCCGGAGGAAACTAAGAAAAAGACCTGGTGCAAGTTTGAAATGTTTGTGGACGAGTGTTCGAACGCCGTTCAGGTGGTCACAAACTCACAATGCAGGAGCAAATGCACCTGCAAGGCTGCCATCTGCAGTGATTCCTCCCTCCGTGTCTCCCTGCTCGAGGCCGAGGCCAAACGAAGCAGCCGCGCCCGCGCAGCGTCAGCCAAGTTCCAACGCGCAACGAAACATTCCGTCTCTGATCCCTCTACGGAAGTGAAGATTCAAATTACCCGACTCTCTCTCGTCTAATCTTCTCAGGTACGCACTGCTTGGCGTCAGACTTCACTCGAGCCTGAAAAGCCTGCCCCGGCACAGCCATCAGCTACTCCCCTCAAGTCTTCATATCCTAGCACTGCTAGCATACTATAGTACTGTACTCCTACATGGTTAGCACTGCTACTGCACGGATCTACGAGAACTGTAGTAATGTAGGAGTAAACCATTAGCTCATCACGCCTCTTCCGAACCCAGATAGTACTAATTGCACCATAATACAGCAACTTCACAAAAACCTAGATTTTCCAGAGCATTTTTAGGTCTCTCATAATTCCACCTTTTTTTTCCCTAGAGAAACTGCATCTCTATTATTTTTTTTGAGAAACCAGGTTTTGTATTCATATGTGTTTCATAAAAATTACATTCCAAGACTTGCAAAGACACTCATAAATAAAAGAAAAATTACAACATAGTGTTTGCACAGTCATCCTCCCGATCGTCCTTGTCATGGGTGGTCGGAGCCACTTGTAGCTTGAAGCTAACCTCCATCCCGACGAATCAACACAAGCTTTTATTGACACTAAATACAGTATGATGAAATCATTGTCATACTTTGTGATCGTTGAACACTCAGGCTAAACAAGATAGCAACTGACCATCATATCGCTGGAGTACAAGGAATGTGGTGCCTCAAGAGCTACCAGCAATCCCTGCACACCGGACGATGGCACACCCAGAAGGGGAATGAAACCATCAGAGCAGATGGTAGATAAGAACCAACCCGGTTTCACAGCGAGTCGGTAGACATACCTCCTAAAGTCTTCGCAAAAGGAGCCAACAGGTGCCGTCGCCAGAGAAGATGGGGGAGGGACAAAAGTCGAACTTGACTAGATGAAGAAGAGGCACAAAACTTCAGATCCGACAAGCTCGTGCTCGTTACCCATGTAGACGCCACCAGCGAAGTCGAGGAAGCCACCGTAGATGTCGGAGCCGTCCTCTGCACACCCATGCTGTCGCCTGCTGGAGACAACGCTCGGGATGACAAACCCATGCCTCACCGCTGGCATGGAGGAACCTAACACCAACTTATTTAACCTAAGCCTAATAAGCACGAGTATATACACATCCTCTGCGATTCATCCAGTCCCCCTCCTCCTCCGACTCCGGCGAGGCCGACTGCGAATCAATTGGGGGAAGCAAGGTCGCCCCTGGTCGCCGCTCCCAACTGTAGCACGCCCGTTCTGGAAGGGACGAGAGGAATTTTAACTGCATCTCTTTAGCTGAAAATATAAGTGTGAAGCGGAGCAGTCCCGGGCCTTTGAGATACAAAAGGAACACGCCTCTCGTCGTCAGATTTCACTCTAACACGATTACCAGTGGTAACTAGCCAGGCAGAGTGTACATAACAACAATAATCCAGATACTCCCTTGCATCCATCACAACACCTCAGGAATTCATATTTGCGCCAAAATTTATGAAACGGACGGATCCGTGTTGTTGGCACGGAGTGCTCTTTCTCGTTTTGACAGAGTATGAATGCAATGTAGCTACATTCTATAGACAGATAAAATGATATTACAACATTTCACTACAGGGGAACTAGGAATGAGGCAATTCGAAACACGTGTTCTGCAGCTTGGAACCTTTTACCCTATTTTGGCTGCCGGATGAAGTTGTCTGTCCCTGCCGAGTATACTTCTCCATGATTGATGCTGGGTTATGGAGGTGGAGTGCTACCACCTGTGGTCAGTATTCCACCTGTGGTCAGTATTCAACAGGTCCTCTAGCGACAATTCACCTTGGCATGGTCACAATTGCCAGATTTGTGTTCTGCCACATCAGGTGCCATACTATTCGACATGATCTATGATTTCCTCGAAAACTACGGAAGATCTCTGTTGCTATTGTCACCGGGTTAGTCATGATGCAGAAATTTGAACCATTGCCAGTTTGCATACAGTTTAGCATCGTCATCAAATGGTAGCATTTCTCCTGGAAGGCCATCATCTAATATAGGGTTCTGAGAGAGAACCGGAAGCTGTTCCCTGTATCTCTTTGCCATTTCCTCAGCTTCTGAGAACACTTTCTGCATCAGTACAAGACAACTGATACTAAGAACAGATACATAGGACTATAGGAGGAGATTCATCAAACAAGAGATGGACTATTTCGATATATGATAACTAAACTAGAATGCAGCTCAGTATCTCACCTCTCTGTCTGAAAGAAACAAACCAGGTGCACTCTCGAGGTCTGCTATGCTGTTGATCAAGTAGCAAAATAAGTTTCAGAATTCTACCATATATGTTGATTAGACCTTACCACAAAGAAAATATTCAGTAAAATCAAGACAAACGCAGCAGCTACTCCCTCCATTCCAAATTATAAGTCGTTTTGGCTTATCTAGGTACATCGTTTTTGTTATGTATCTAGGCATAGCCTATATCCTAGATGCATAGCAAAAGCTATGTATCAAGAAAAGCTAAAACAATTTATAATTTGGAATGGAGGGAATAGTTCACAACTGAATAGAGCCAATGTGTGGGGTCAGGTTTACCTCAGTGCAATTTTGTCTGGGACTTTTGACTTGATCACAATAACCTTCACCTCATCATCTATCTTTAGGATGTCACTTACTGCCAATACATTGCCTTGACTAATATTTGATATGTGAAGTAATCCACTGCAAATCAATAGAAGAGTACACTATCAGTTGCATTTATAGGGATGTGAGTTTTGATTTCTCTAGGTTCAGTTGACCCAAAACTCATGCAAATGAACTAATGTGGATTTCAAAGTGGTGAAAATTCCATTAGGTACCCACTTGCATCCCTAGTTGCATTTCATGGCTTAATAAAAAAACAGACAGTTATTCTAGCTTATGCTTGACTTTTTTTTGATAAGAGCTTATGCTTGATTGTAAATACACAAAAAACATGTGGCCTCGTAGGTTTCATTTCATACCTTCTGTTTGTCCCAGCAATCCTAATTTGTGCACCATACGGAAAAATCTTGCGAACAGTTCCTCTTAGGAGGGTTCCTTCTTTAAGATAAGTCATTTCCTGATGATTAGTAATTCAGTATATCAGTACATTCATCATTACAATATCTTTCACAGTGTTAGTTACTTGCAGACAAATGCAATGTCAATAAGCTGATTTATTATCGACGATATGGCCCAGCGTGAAAACAAATAACCCATGTACAGAATGTCAGAATTTAGTGAAATTTTATGGTGCTTGGAAAAAACTAGAGCCATCCATTTAGATAGATCAGATGGCTATGAAGTAAGAAAAACAAATATAGAGGAACTTAAGTTGTGGGCCGGAACTAGAAATATGTGGGTCCGGAACCAAAAAAATAAATGAGCAAATAATTATTTTCAAAATAAATTTAAAGGGTAAAATAGTACTTTTGCATAGCTGCTCCTACTCGTCTCTGCTTTCATGTCTCCTAGCGTAGGCGGCGCGGCTTGCAGGGCTCCGGGGCTGGCGCGTAGGCTCCCCGGCGCACGAGTCCCCGATGGATGGGCCCCATAACTCCCACTCCTACCACGGCGACACGATAATTACGCTTGCATATAGGGATTCTTGGCGGCAAGCATATATGAGCAGCGATGGCTGCTGCTGAACAAGGAGTAGAAAATGGCTGGAGCCTGAGGTGTGCCATGTCGTTGCAGCTGCTGACCTCGTGGCTGCAGTCATTCATGGGCTAGATGGATAAGGAGAAAGCATAGGGGCTGAAGCAGACGCTTGCCGCGGCGAACCAACTGGAGGCAGCCATCCAGGTGTGCTCCAAGGGTAAGCCTTCCTCGGCGGTGACAGTGTTGGGTACATGGACGTTGGCACGTCGTGCTAGGCACAGCCTTGTCTCATGGTGTACGCCGGCGAGATGATCTATGGTTTCAGGCCCTTCGACATTGTGAGGTTGGAGCGGTTCGGCGCACTCGACGCGGCCAAGGCGGTGGTGCCAGTAGAAAAGTACTAAATTGCCCTGAATTATAATTAACTAGTTCGCTTAATTAAGACCTGCTGCAAATAATTTTGACGAGAGGAACCCATGGTTCCTCCCAAGCACCATAAAAAAACTCCAGAATTTAATGTGTCTCACCGTACTTGACGATGGTAAACAGTGAACTGCAATTAGTATTTTTTAGCACCTGATCATTACAATTCAATTTATAAAAACATGTATGTAGTATCAGTGGCAGAGCCAGGATGATGTGTCAGGGTATTCCATATGAACAAAATTATGCAATGCAAATATATAATAATGTATAGGACCATATAAAGCCATAGCAAGGAGGATTTGATGTGGATGCAGAAGCTTTTTTTTTCTTCCTTAGTCTATAGCTTTCTTCCACAATGCAAGACAAATATGCTAACACCTAACATATATATTTGTTTCTTTAACTAAAATATTGGAAGGAATACCAGGAATAACCGCTGGAGCCACCCATGTGTAGTATGTCAATTTATAAACAAAACTATAGTTGTAGCTTATAGAGAGATGTATGTGCACCAACCCATGCTTTCTTCTCACTAATTATCAAGTCGTTAGTTTCTTCATCGAGCCTTGCAATGCACACACGAATGCTGCAACCGACCTGTATGCCAAGAAGCAACAAGTGATGTCAAGCAATATAACCACGAGATTTAACTTAAAATATCAGATAGCATAGTCCCTTATTTAATTATAAAAAAAGACATAAAGCACAATCTGTTTCAAGTATCATAACCACGCAGCGACAATCAAATGATGAAATGGGCACAATCTGTTTCAAGTATCATAACCATGCAGCGCCAATCAAATGATGAAACGGGCATTAACAGTACTGCATCCAAGCTCCTTACTTTGTTCTTCAAGTTCGTAAATGAATTTATCCTGTCCACGAGCTCAAATTTAGGAAGGAATGCTCTCAGACCCTGAAATGAAGTTGCCCTAAATCTTAGCCCTGAACAGAAGTAAAAAAAAAATAACACAACTGATGACCATTTGATATATCAATAGTAGAACTGTAGAAAGTGGTAGGGAAAACACTCTTTCTTGCCTCAATTCTTGTGAGTAGCCCGCCGGTGTTCCACTCGTAAATTTTTACCTCAATTGGCTCGTCAAGTTGCAGAATCTGTCTGACAAGAATGAACACGCACCAATCACTGCATCAGCACCTAAACTATCTGAATAACCAATGTCTGAAGGGAGAACAAATGCACTCAACCTGCCTGGCGCGGTGCCACGCGAGGCGCCGGAAGAGCCGCCGCGCCGACAGCAGTGGCCGCCCGCTAAGCGTCCGTCCAAGCACCTCGGCGAAGATCACCGTCCCGGGCGCCACCAGCGTCCTGCTCCCGCGCTTCTGCTTCCGGGCCTCCTCCTTGTCGTCGTCCCCGGAGGTGCCAGCCACGACGCCGATGCTCCCCGGCTGAGGCAGAGCTTGCCGCGTCGGCGGGCCGGCACTGTCGCGGTCGAGCGGGAGAAGCTCCTTGGCGAGCAGCGTGGCGAGGCGGTCGGCGCCGACCGCGACGTCGAGGCGCGCCTCGGTGCCGGAGACCACGACTCCGACCGCGAAGTCGCCCGGCTTGGGGTCGTAGCGCCCTTCGGTTCCGCTAGCAGAGTCAGCATCCTGGACGTGGCCGGCGTTGAGGAGGCGCACGAAGCCGGCGGAGAGCGCGTCGTCGAGGCGCTTGCAGCTGGCGCACATGACCGGCTGGGCTCGGCCTCGCCCTCGGGCCTGGGGCTGCGCCTGCCGAGGGGATGGGACCATGGCTTTGGCGACGTGGAGGATGGGTTGCGGCTTCGAGAGCGGAGGGAGCGGCGGCGACGGCGCCGGCATTTCGTCAGTGGCGGGCGTTCCGGCCGTCGCCAACTCGGCCAGGTTACTTTATCCGTAACGATATTTCCTTTCTCCAAATCGGAATTAAGTGGGCTGGGCCGAATGTAGTTAGGCCCGTGTGGTGCTACTCTTTCCACGAGCCCATCGATCGAGATATCAGCCCAGTTATTTCTAACCATTTTTGGGGAAAGAATCGTGGGCTCTGGGCTGTGTGTGATCTGTCGTCTTCGTCTCCGGCGGAGCAAAGCGGCGGCGAGGCGGGACCGCGGGAGATAGAGAGGAGAGCCGAGAGCGGGATGGGGTACCTGTTCCGGGTGCGTCTGTCGTCGTTCGCTGCCGGCGCAGCGACGGCTTCTGCGGCGGGGTTCTTCCTCATCTACAAGGACCACCTGCTCGCCCGCGCCGCCATCACCCGCCAGGTGAGTCCCCGGCCTCCGTCTAGCCGTTTTTTTCTTCTTCTGGCGGATAATTTGATTAATCACCCCGGTTCATTTGCGAATCTGTTTGTTGTCTAGCAAATTTAGTCCCTTCTGGACCCTGGTTGTCATCCTAGGCATTCACCTTTCCGTGATCTGGTCGCCGCGGCGTCCCGGGCGACTAACTATTAGCCCCTGCCAAATTTCTTCCCTTGTCGGATTATTGGTAGAAATGCGCATTTTTGGTTCCCAGAATTGAAATGGACTAAACAAAACATGGCCTCGTCAAGGGAAATGTAGGTTGTGGTCGATTCCATTTTATGTGCTTATTCTACAAGCTGTAGCTGTTCGGACTTATCTATGCTTGCAGCAAATTAATTTAGGTTCCTGAAGAAGATTGCTGTATAATGAGAATGCTGTAGAACAGAACGTGCCATGGTTGGCTTTTAGTCAGAGCGACATCCAGAGTTTGCCAGGCAAATTGACATCATTATACATCACATGAATATTTATGCACCTTTTATTGTGACGATATTGGTGATATGTGCATTATACACGTGTAGGGTGCCAAAACACTTGCCACTAAGTTGGTCTTATCAATGCATTCTGTATTATTATGGCTTATGGATCTCCACAAACTGCTTGTCTTTTAATTATAACTATAACTATATGTTGCTGTTGAGTCACATGTTCTTTTTAGCAGTGTTGACTCATATGTTTGTTGTCAAACTATGAACCCTTAGAGTTAGAGGCACTGTTGGTGAAACAGAGTTTGTGCTCAGCGTATGAGAGATATTATGATAGTCTCAGCGCACCTTGCATCTGCCAATTGCATTAGCTAACAAGGTCAATCGAGCTTCTTCTATGGGAGTATTATCTATGCCCTGGTGCATTTCATAAGTTGGCTTACCAAATTAACCTGTGGTGCGCTATTAATTATCAAGAATAGTTATCTCAACAAGAGGATTCATGTAACTGAATTCCTGTGGTTTTATAAATGGTAGTTGAACTTAAATTTACTTTTATCTAACTTTTGGTGTAGTCATCTGTGCATAAACAAGTTAACTATTTTTTATTTTGTGCATTTGAATTCTGATGTGGAATAAGTATGATTGTTGTGATGTTTATTGTTTGTTCGAAATATTACAGTTTACAACCTCATGATGAATTTTTCCATTTATGTCTTTGTTTCCCCCGTATGAGGCTGGTAGTTTAACACGATATTTTGAAAAAGGAATGCATTTAAAATTGGTTTGTGTTTGACTAGTAGTGAAGATTTGATGTGCTTATTTCCAGGTGGAGGACATTAAGGAAACTTCTGAAAAGCATTATGCGGCCCTAAATAAGAGGATATCAACACTGGAAAGCAGAAGAGAATCAGGAACTATCAAAGAGGCATCAGATTAATTCTGATTAATTCTGAGTTGGGCTTATGTCATGGTTACATCTGCCCAGGTGTTTTTTTTTATTGCTGCATGTGGTATAAACTGCAGCATTTTCAGCTGTACTATTGTGTTGTTGAGATTCTATAAACTCTGAATTTGAATTGTGTTACACTTCTGGATGTCTATGTGACTATGTCATCTTCTTGAGATGGACAAAGATCAAATAAATATATTTTTCTTGATAGAATAAGTTATCAGATGCATGCAAACTGTATTTCTTTTTTTCCTATGTGACCATTAGCTAAGCAACAGTTTTGGCACTTGTTGGTCTGTGGCTCTATGCATTGCATTGCTTTTGAGCACTTCAGCAATTTACTTGTGAATTTTATACAAGCACTGGTGACTGCAAAGCATGTAATGAGATGATTCCTTGAACTTCACACTGGTATTCAATTTGACTGGTGAGACTATCTTCCGAGTTCACTTTTCTGCTCAATGTCGGCTAAGTCCTGGTTGTAGGTTGTAGAGTAAATCATTCCTTAACATTTCTTGTATCCATTCCTCAAGTGTGTGCTGATATCCAGATTTTGGTTGCAGCTGCAAATTCAGGGCATCTTCACAGTTGAAACCATCCACTCTGTGGTGGCATCCTAGGGAATAGGTATCATTATTTATCAAACTGCAACACATGGAGATGATATGGGAACGATGACATCTCCACTAGGATCGTGAGGAAATGGCCAGCCGGAACTTGGTTTCTGAAGGCACGGTGAGAACATATTAACAGGGTCATTGGCTGATCATTTTGGAGTATGCTAATGGACTAGCGTCCTTCCTGGCTTTCTTGGTGAACAATAATATATCTGGCTCTTTTGGTGGCCACTGCACATTCAGGAGCATTGTAAACTCATGCCATGCACTGTGCTTCCTGGTGCGTCTGAGTGTTCTCTTACCAATTTCCACACAATGAAGTGAAGAGATGATGGATGGCTGATTTGGCATCTTCATTGGATTGTGAGGAAACTTGGTTCCTGAGGGCTTCATGAAAACATGTCAATATAAGAAGCATTGACAGATGTTTTCAAGCATGATGTTCATGGCAGTTTTGGTGATCCACAATGTTCTTGAGGAGCTTTGTGCTCACAAGCACGGCCCCACTGAAAACTTCTGTCAGCCGGTGAATTTCCATTTGATGCACTTACCTACTATAGCTCTGCATTCGGGCATTCAGAGCTGTTATTTGAATAGAACTTGTTATCCTAACTTATCTGATTGTTTGATTAGTGATTATAATTTATGATAAGGCGAAGGCATAATTTTTCAACCATCTTCAGATGACACTTAAAAGCAAGGAACTGATCCTACTGCAGAAGCTGTTATATTTAAGAAGCAAGAAACCGTGAGTGTGACAACCAGAATGAGGTCAGCAATGTCGTCATTTCAACACACAACATTATCTACTGTATCTATTATTCCAAGACAGCTGTGTAGTTAAGTGTGACACCGTGCGGCGGTGGCCATCTTGTTCACGTCACTACCTTCACCAGCCCTTCTACTTTTTTTCAGATCTAAATCTGACCCAATAGCCAGAAGAACTCAGGCTGGATTGGACTGTGTGGTCCGTGCCATTGGGGTTTTCCCTGGGGACCTAGACCAGATGGCCGGGCTATTCACCGAGCAAGCTGCTGTGTACGCCGCAGCACACCCGGCGTACCCGAAGGATCTGTTTGCCAAGCTCTCAGCGCTCACTGCTCACCACCGCCGCGCCTGGGACATCGGTACTGGCAATGGCCAGGCAGCCATCGGTGTAAGCATGCATCTCAAGTCCCGTCTGCTCTTTATGTATACAGCAGTGTCTTCAATCTCTTCATGTGTACAGCGATTTTAATTTGGAGTGTATGTGCAGGTTGCGGAGCACTATGACAGTGTGGTGGCCACGGATGTGTCCGCGGAGCAGCTGCAGCACGCCACACCACACCCCAAGGTCCAGTACCAGCACACCCCCGACACCACGCTGGGGGAGGACGACCTCGTCACCATGCTGCGCGGCGAGGCCAGCGTGGACCTCATCACGGTGGCACAGGCCGTGCACTGGTTTGACCTTCAGGCGTTCTACAGTGTGGCGCGCCACGTCTTGCGGAGGCCCGGTGGGGTGATCGCGATCTGGGGCTACAACTACCACATGAGTCCCGTTGAGGACATGATGGCGCGCTTCTTCAACACCACGCTGCCCTACTGGGACACCCGAGCTCGGTACCACACTGCTAATCCTGACCAACTACCAAAAAGGGAACAAAAGAACATCTTTATTTGTCAGGTGCGTGATCCTTCATCCATGCATGGATCATGCAGGTATTGCACTGACGGATGCCGGGACCTGCCGTTCCCCTTCCAGGACATCGGGCTTGGGAAGGAAGGAGACCCGGCGAGCTTCGACATGGAGCAGGAGATGTCCTTCGAGGGCCTGATCGGCATGCTGAGGTCGTGGTCGGCGGTGACAACGGCCAAGCAGCAGGGCGTGGACCTGCTCGGGGAGCGCGTTGTGAAGGAGCTCGAGGAAGGGTGGGGTGGGCCGTCGCTGGTGCGGAAGGTCACCTACAAGGCGTTTCTGCTGGCAGGCACCCCGGGGCCCATGACTGATGAGTGATGTTGCTCTTAGCTTCCTGCTATTGGACTAGGAGTAATAATCATTTGTATTTCGTGAATTACAATAACATGCTGCCATCTTCTGTGATCCATTATTCCTACTTTTTTAATCACGATGATTTGAATTGTCTGACAAGCAATGCAGATGAAAACATCACCGCCATGTTCGCTTGAACTTGTCAGATGTTTCTCTCACATGCGGCTTATCAGCCGAACATGGCGCACACGTTTAACCTCGTTCAATGAAGAAGAAGAAAAAAACGCATTAAAAGCTTTAAGAAAAATTGCTAGAACCGCCCAGCTTTGAACCAAGGAGATTTAAAGCTTTGATCATGGCTCGTCAAATTTCAAGTGTGATGACAAAATAGAGTGGGTCATCACCAGTTTTTTGGATTATCACCAAATTTAAATCCTAGGTATTTACTTCCTCCCCGCACCCAATTTTTTTGGATCATCACCAGTTTACCTCGTTTTCCTCGTCTTCTTCATTCGCCACACACGCTTCTCGTTGTCCTAACCTAGTCCTTTTCACCCAGCCACCAGCTGCGTCCTTTGCTGCTTTTTGTTGCCCTTGCCCACTAAAATTTGAAGTCCTCGACCGAAAAACGGGAAATTTGCACTAGAGATGGAGGTGGTGGATTTCATTTGAATTTGAGAGTGGGGAGTGAAATGCATGGTTGAGTCAAAAACACCTAAAAAAATCGGAGCTTGACGCAACAAGACCGAAAAACGGGAAATTGTGTATTTTTCATTATATCCTTTTGAGGGAAAAGGACTTGCCAGTGGCCAGTGCATAGCGAGGCAACACAGCTTTGTGATGATTCGATGAAGGACACGTAGTTGCGGATTGAAGATGCGCCCATGAAGCGATGACATCGAGCCTACACGAATTAGTTGCGGATCGTTTTGAGAAGCGCAGAAATGTTTTGTACTAGTCCGTACACAATATTGAGCACTTTTATGTGATATATACGAGTTAAATGCAACTATAATAAGTATTCTCGTAATCTTTTGGTTGCGCCAAGCCTTTTGGCGCGATCAAACCATATTGTCACGCCACATGCATTGGCGCGACAAGATACGACATTCCGACGTGGAAAAGTCTTGTCGCGCCAAAAATCATAACTTCTCAATACTACGCCGGATGAAGATGGTTTCTATATGAAAATTGTAGCTCTCGACGATATCTACAACTCTATAGTTTTGAGTTTTTTATTTAAAAAAGTTAAAAAAAATTTAAAAAAATTATATAAAATTTCAATACCAAAATGATCATGTATTAGCGCTTGTCACATCATAAAAATAGTATCTTTTTTATATGGATTCAAATGAAAATACTTTTTATATCAAGATTATAGCCCTAATTGAGATATATAATTTTTAGTTTTGAGGTTTTAAATTTGAAGTCATTAAATGCTCAGAAATAATATGATGCTTCAGAAGCATAATTCGTGCTGAAACATTAAATTATTTTTTTCATATTTTTGATGACTTAAAATCTAAAAACTCCAAAATACAAAATTATATATCTCATCGAGAGATACAATGTTGATGTAAAAAGTATTTTCATTTGAATCCACACAAAAACGATATTATTTTTATGATATGACAAGCGCTAATACACGATCATTTTGGTATTAAAACTTTACATAATTTTTTTAACATTTTAACTTCTTAAAATAAAAAAACTCAAAAACTAGAGAGTTGTACTTCTCATCGAGGGCTACAATTTTCATATAGAAACCATTTTCATCTGACATATTATTATGGAGTTATGATTTTTGGAAATTCGGTCTTGTCGCGCCAAATAATTTGACGTGACAAGACTTTTCCACGTCGGAGACGGTGACCAGAATGTCGTATCTTGCTGCGCCAATGCATGTGGTGCGACATTATGGTTTGGTCGCGCCAAAGGACTTGATCTGACCAAAAACGGGATATGAGGTGCAAATATTTTTGAATGTGGTTATTTTTGAAATATTGATTAAATTAGGATTAAAATTTAAAAAGTATTTGTTAGATTTGTATGATACATATTTTAATACTATATTTATTTGTTGTCATAAACATCAATAGTTTATCTTTATATACTTTCGTCAAACTTTGGATACAATAACTAAGGTCATGTTTGATTTCCACCTTTTAAACTGAAGTGGACTAAACTTTAGTCACTAAAGTGCCAAACAAATTAACTAAAAGGTGATTAAACCTTTAGTTTCACTAGTTATTTTAAATATACTTAAAAAATAACTAAAACATTTTAGTCCACTTTAATTTAAAAGGTGAGAACCAAATAGACTCTGAGAATGTAACTAGAATCATGATCATCGTGAATAGTGGTTGACATGTCTAAAGTTCAACCAAATATATAGATAAAACTAATATTTATGACACAAAATAACAATATCTTACTTAGGATAACTCAAAACCGATGACAAAGGACTTGAATTACCAATATAGAGGGAGTATTATTTTTTTAATGGATACAGTAAATTATGTCGTGCCATAACAAGATGCAAAATAGGCAAACTTAGCAGAAGCCAATCCCGCGATGAGTCACATCTCACATGTCGTTCTACACGTTTTTGTCAGGTTGTGGGTATTAATGAGTCCAAACTCATAAGGTAAAAATAAGAAAAACAAAAAATAGCCTTGTGGGTTCTAGAAACCAAGGAGGGTGTCTAAAGGCATTTTCAATAGTGTCTAAGGACATCTCTAGTGTGGAGCGAACCATATTGTTTAAAAACATATGAATAGAAGTTTGATTCACTGATACCAGTGTAGATATTGATTTTGTAGGTTCTATGTAAGTTAAAGAAATACTTTGTCTTCGTTTCTCACGTGAGCAAACACATTGGGTTGGCTAGAGACAGATGTTTGCACAAAATATATTATTTGAGTTATTCGGTTTAGCAAGTCTGCAAGTTCCTTTTTGCCTCCAACAATCACGATTCTACTTCACTAATGTTTAAGGATCGATTTGGTCATTCCATAGTTTGATTTTCAACGACACTCGAGCTGCTCTAAGGCATAAGGTTGTGCGACCACTAAGTCAGTGAGCGACCCCTCTTTGTCTCTAATTTTATTTTATTTTATTTATTTGTTTAGGCATAAGGCTGTGGGATGGACAACCCCTCTTTATCCCCAAATTTATTTTATTTATTTATTTATTTATTACATCTAAATATCTGATGATGACGACGAGAAAGAAGAGAGGGCTGGCTTCCTTCCAACGCCACCAACGCCAACGCGATGCCGAAGCCACCACCGTCCACCGCTGGGCCTCTGGCAGCTAATCCCCTCTCCTTCGTAACCTCCAGTCCTCTCCACCTCTAGGCCAACAACAAAACAAGCCCTAACTAATGGCTTCCTCTCCATCTCACGCCACTGCGTTGCCCTAGAACCCTCGCCGCCGCCCCCTCTTTTCGGATTCCCCTGTCCCCGATCGCCGCCTCCTGCACACGCCCGCCCCGGATCCTGCACCGGAATTCCGCGCAGAATTCCGGGCCGGATCGAAATCGAACCGAACCGAACCGCCTCCACGCGTGCGCGCCCCCGATCAACAACAAACTCTCACGCGCGTGCACAAGGCGGTTGGATCCTCCGGCGGCGGTTCCTTGGTCTCGATTCGCCGCGGATGGGGGCGCCGAAGCAGCGCTGGACGCCGGAGGAAGAGGCCGCGCTCAAGGCCGGCGTCGCCAAGCACGGGCCCGG